>JAVGWX010000004.1:16702953-17302953 GCA_036924085.1 Ariolimax columbianus | reverse complement strand
GTATGTCTACATCTGGGTGATCACTGATCAGAACATGTTAGCCAGGGCCAGGAGAAATATACTGGCCGAGAACCTCACCTGACCTCCTTGTTGGTCTTCCTGGAAACGGGCTGTTATTGAGGACAACAGTCTGGATATCAATGTGAGGTTCGACGTAATATCCGTAGTAGTGAGCGACACGCAGATGAAGCGAAACATTGCACAACCGCCTTGAGAACCCCGGTCCACCTTCATCAGCACGCTCGAAATGTGAGGAACGGTACTGCAACCCATTAATTAACGCCCTTTACATGGTGCACATAAGAGTTACCTAAACATTGTCAGCATTCGAAACAAGTACAACATCTGGGTGTATTAATGTATGTCTACATGTTAGTGTATTGATGTATGTCTACATGTGAGTGTATTGATGTATGTCTACATGTGAGTGTATTGATGTATGTTTACATGTGAGTGTATTGATGTATGTCTACATGTGAGTGTATTAATGTATGTCTACATGTGAGTGTATTGATGTATGTCTACATGTTAGTGTATTGATGTATGTCTACATGTGAGTGTATTGATGTATGTCTACATGTGAGTGTATTAATGTATGTCTACATGTGAGTGTATTGATGTATGTCTACATGTTAGTGTATTGATGTATGTCTACATGTGAGTGTATTGATGTATGTCTACATGTGAGTGTATTGATGTATGTCTACATGTGAGTGTATTAATGTATGTCTACATGTTAGTGTATTGATGTATGTCTACATGTTAG
The DNA here is from genome assembly GCA_036924085.1 of Ariolimax columbianus. NCBI lineage: Eukaryota > Metazoa > Mollusca > Gastropoda > Stylommatophora > Arionidae > Ariolimax > Ariolimax columbianus. The sequence goes on along the minus strand of JAVGWX010000004.1, from coordinate 17,302,187 downwards.
TGTATTGATGTATGTCTACATGTGAGTGTATTTATGTATGTCTACATGTGAGTGTATTGATGTATGTCTACATGTGAGTGTATTGATATAAGTCTACATGTGAGTGTATTGATGTATGTCTACATGTGAGTGTATTGATGTATGTCTAAATGTTAGTGTATTGATGTATGTCTACATGATAGTGTATTGATATATGTCTATATCTGAGTGTATTGATGTATGGCTTAATTTGAGTGTATTGATGTATGCCTACATCTGACTGTATTGATGTATGACTATATTTTAGTGTATTGATGTATACCTACATCTGATGGTACATGTACGAGTGTATTGATGTATGTCTACATCTGAGTGTATTGATGTATTTCTACATTTGAGTGTGTTGATGTATGTCTACATTTGAGTGTACATGTCTGCATTTGAGTGTATTGAAGTATGTCTTCATTTGAGTGTATTGATGTATGTCTACATCTGAGTGTACTTATGTCTATGTAGCAGGGTTAACGTTATTTCTATCCCAAGTCACGGTACCATTTAATATAATATGTAATAGGTCTAACGTTATTGTATCACTCTGTTTACTAGCTTTCTTCCTTACCACTATCACTTTTTAACTCACACTTTAATTAAACCACTAACAATTCTTTAAACAAAATCAAAACAAAGAATGTTTATTTCACAAACAGCATTCACACCATATCAATAAACTAGCCTCATAAATCGTATTATATTGTTCATCAATTTTAAAACTAATTTGAATGTTGTTATCGCACTTCTCTAACTAATTATAACTTCTTCTTCTTCTTCTTCGTACACAGTCAGACAGTAACCATTATTTTTTCGAAAAAAGCGGCGGTCATCCTGAGACTCTCGCCACTGCCATAGAGCTTGTCTTGCAGTTCCACTGGCAATGGCCACATCTGCTCTCTCTGATCCTCGTATGTCGGGCAGTTCTGCAGCAGATGTTCAGTGGTCATTTTACCAGTACCGCACGGGCATTCGTCGGTACACCCTATCTTCAATTTGTTGAATAGGTGGTACCTCAGTCTGTTGTGGCCAGTGCGAAGTCTGAAGACAACGACCTGCTCTCTTCGGTTCAACTGGTAATAGGCATCGTTTTTGGTGTAACCAGTATGTTCGGTTTCCCATTTGGTCATGTATCTGGCTTTAATAAGCCGTTTTGACTCTTCGTACGTCATACTGGTATCTGTTTGTGGTAGCCTTGCACCTTCTTTTGCCAGTCTGTCTGCCTCCTCGTTGCCTTGGATGTTGCAGTGTGACGGAACCCACTGTACCACTACCCTTTTTTGGTGCGGACTGCTGGCACAGTTTGCAGAGTGCTGCTCTTAACTCATTAAGCTCAGTGTTTTTCTGGCTTTTTAGCGCTGTGACTACTTCGAGAGCATCTGTCAGCAGGACTATATGGCTCTCATTTTCACTGTGTGTTACCATTTCTTCCACTGCCGCCCTCAGTGCCTCTGCCTCTGCTCTGAAATTGCTTGTGTACTTACCAGTAGCGAATGACAGTGTTATTTTTCTGCCATTTGGTAGGTTCAGGAATGCTCCTGCCCCTCCGTTCTGTGTTAACTAATTATAACATCTTTCAGGAGTTGCTTGCAATTAGCACAGTTGTTTCTCTTGCACTAAACTATACCCAGGGTTCTAATTACGTGGTCGGAATCTAGCAATTGTTCTATTCACCGTCTATCTCGGTGCGTTGATATAATGCTGTCTAACTACTTGTTCTCAGTAGTAATCTCTCTGTCATCGCTCGTCTAATGACCTTATGTTCCACCTCCTTTCAGCTTACACAACGTGGATGTCAGAAGAGCGTCTTGTCTCGTCTGAACGTAAAGCAAATGTCAACTGAGCCTTTTCTCTCGTCTCAAAGTCAGGAAGTCGGCGACGGCAGCTGTGGTCGTGCCTATGATAGGCGACAGTGGTTCTGTTACTGTGTTTGTCAGGACAAAGCACACAGGAGTCACGGCGTGTTGTCCAGGACGACAGCTTCGTGTTGAAGCAACACGTCTCCGGCTGGCGAGAATGAAATCCACTCACGAGAGACAGTTGTTAGTGAAGACTCAAACAGAACATCACACACAAACAGATTCTTATTCGTGCGTGGTCTCTCGTTGCCTTTCAATGTTGTTTTGCTGGGATAGCTTATAATTCTATATCTCTATTCTGGTTACTCAAGGGCTAAGTACTGTAGTTTTATTTAGCTACTTGTTCTTGTCTGATATGCTACCCACTAAACTGCACGGTAGAATTCCCTTCTCTGCTCCTTCTGATCTCTCTGTCCCCATGATATGTCTCCCCTACCTTGTATGCTAAGCTCTCCGCTTTGGACAATGACTTCTACTTTCTTGAGTTCATTTCCCTCAACCTTTATTTGAACTAGCATTTCCAAGAGAAAGTCTGCCTTGTTTTTTCAAACTAATGGATGACCTATAAGTCGTGGGATTCCCAGTAGAAAACATGTGAAGGAAACCTTTTTGGCTGGACAGTTTTACACGGCATTGTTTGAGAATTAAGAACACTGCCCCGTTCAATGTACTGAACCTCTCGGGCCGGGTTCTCAAGTTATGTGTGGATACCGGTATTTTAAGAGATTCCCTGGCGTTGGCTCGTTGCTCCTTGTAACTTTGTTACATCTACATGTGAGTGTATTTATGTATGTCGAAATTTGAGTGTATCGATGTATGTATACATGTGAGTGTATTGATGTATGACTATATCTGAGTGTATTGATGAATGCCTACATCTGAGTGTATTGATGCATGTCTACATTTGACTGTATTGATGAATGTCTACATGAGGATGTATTCATGTATGTCTACATGTGACTGTATTGATGTATGTCTACGTGTTAGTGTATTGATGTATGTCTACATCTGAGTTTATTTACTTTTATCTACATCTTAGTTCATTTACTTTTACCTATGAATGTGTATAAATTTGTGCCTACACCTATGAGTATGTGTGGTTTTCTGCACATGTAAATATTTATAAATATATATACTACTAAATATCTACATGTGTCTGTATATGTGCTGATATTTGTGTTTGTAAACGCATGCACTTGTTTGTCTGTACACACATGTGTGTGTTTGCCAAAGTATTTCTGTATTTTATCTTACAAGATCAGCTTCTGTTTTTGTCTGTTTACATATGTGTGAATGTGTGTGTACCTAAATCAGTGTGTGTGTTTCTCTGCAGCTGACATGCACTGTTTTACACGAAATCTCTCTACTGTGCACTATTTTGCACTCAGTTACTCTACTGTGCACTGTTTTACACTCAGTCTCTCTACTGCACAATGTTTTGCACACAATCTTGCTGATGTGCACTGTTTTGCACTCAATCTCTCTGATGTGCACTGTTTTACACCCAGTCTCTCTATAAATAAATACGATTATGTAGGTAAGAAACGTCTACTCCTATGACAGCGCATACACAGACAACAATGTTTACCTTTAATAAAAGTCTCATCTAACACTCTTCTCCCGCTTACGTTGAAATTGTTCTCCATTCTTTAGCAGATGGTTTCACCTAAAGCAGTCATTATTTTGGTTGGGAAAGAATTCGCTGATAGCGGCAAATCTCACAAAATATTTGAAGCGTAGTCAAGGAACTCTTGCGAGGAGAGAAAAAGCCGTCTAACGCAGACAAATCGCATAATGTGTCTTTTTATACCATTTTTATCGTCTGTGTAAATGTATACGTCTGCGAGGCCAGACGGTCATGAACGTCAAAGGAACAATGTGGTTGTGATTGTGGGTGGGTCAGGGAAATCGATAAGTACAAATTGAGAACATGTATGTGGCTAACGTTTATGTCTCTGCTGATAAGAACACGAATAAAGACAACGGAAGTTACGGGCAATATTCGGAAGGAATTATAAAACGAAGTAAGATTGCATCGCCAATAACCAGCAACAACTATGATTCACTCGCGAGCTAAGTCGTGTACATAACTCATTGCTTTTAAGCCATATCGCTTACCTCAAAGCACAAAAACGTATTACTTGATATGCATTTGCAATGTATATCGTTGTGTTGTTATCCAAGTTACTCTGCTCTTGATTTTTAGCTACGTTTCGAATGTGCAATCCGTAGATTGTTTCGACATTTACACCGTCATGAAAATGAATCACATATGTTATCAAATTGGAAAACAAGCAATATGATAAATAAAATGATCATAAAATATAACTACTATAAGGCAGTAATATATCAAAGTATAAATGAACAGTGAGAAATACTTTTCAAATGAAGCAATTCAGCAAGCAGACAATACTTAAAATAAGAAGCAATTAAACAAACAGACAGTATTGGAAGACTTTTATGTATCAAGAAATACAAAAAATACAAAACGGGAGAACAAAATGGTTACTGGAAGATAATATAAATCCTAACTAAAACACAGTGATGAGTTGTATTACTAGAGTGGACACTACAAATATTGACCAATTCTATAAGAGCCACATTGTTTACCTAAGTGACGAGTGTCCAGACAGCTAGACGTGATATTTAAGCCAAAGCTTTGCCTCTCCCTGCCCAGTGAGTCACCTGTGTGTGGCAGCAGCCGTGGTACTAACTGTTGCTCTTGAATTAGCGAAACCAGCCATTCTATGACCACAATGCGTGTTGACATCAACTTTTGTTTGTTCTGGATCTTGCTGTATGTTTGACTGAGTTAACACGATCATCCTTACAGACAAACTCACCTTTTATCTGGCAAGCTAGAGTTGCCCCACTTTATGTCACGCTTACGTATGGGGCACAGGAATACATTTGGGCGATTGAAGGACACTTGCTCCAAACAAATGTGTGTTCTTGATGTAATAAATGTTGGCGCACTTAACTTTCCAAAATTTGAATGTAAAACATGTACGCATTGATTCACTTCGCTTTATGTGGTGGTAGTCAGCCGTATGAAGACCATTTTGGTCGCCATTTACTACGTGCATGTTAGGGATGAATTGTGCCATTTTTATACTTGAATAAGGGGCACATGGGTCCACAAGAGGCCTATCTATTATATGAATGTGGTCTGCAGCAGTGTATTTTGTTTATATTAACTGCAATTTTTTCTGCCAACTATCTTAGAAAATTCGGCTTATTTGTATTTGTTTAGTAAAGAACCCAGTCAATGTGGCTGTTGATTTATGTAACGTTTCTATTTGGGCAACTCGATATAGAAGATATTTTCCGTTGTGTAAAATTCATTTGTCTTCGTAGTAACAACGTAAAGTTTTCAATCTCTATAATGTCCACAAACTGTTCCACTAGTATTTGTTTATTTTTATTTTTATTTTATTATACGTGTTTCCCTCACTAGTTTCTACTGGCGGGGGTGAGCCTATTCCACCCTAGACCGTCGACAATTGGGCGATGTTACGACGCACAAACCAGTGCTTGGATGTATGTGTGCGTCTGTATGTACCTATGCTAGGTTCGTGCGCTCTCAGAAACCAGCCCAAGCAAAGTGCAATGGAAGGGCCTCATCCTGAGGGCGCGTGGGAAAGTTGTGCAAGAGTGTGATTGTTGGATAATGTTTTTAGTAAAATACAACAGAGAGAAGTAAGAAGAGAGAGGAAGGAGAGCCCAAGATCTCTTTTTCTTTTGTTTTGAGCTCGCCTTTTGTATCTATTTCCCAAAGCGGTGTCCGGTGCACTGTGGTTTTTATTTTGCGCCTGTCTGCCCAGTGCATCCGACTACAGCATGCATTTATGTAAGTGTCTGCTTCCTCCTGCATTTTCTAAGAGTTTGCTACCCCGGGGTAACGGCCAGTGCTGTAATGGGGATCGAACCCAGCACCTTCGATTGTGAGCCGGATCACTTAATCACTAGCCCACGCCGTCTTGGGCCACTAGTATGTAAGTCTCGGTAATATTTTAGAAGTTGTACCATTCGATGCTGGTGTAATATTCAACAAATTATGCCACTCAACTTCACTATAACATATCATAAACTGGACCCATTATTCGTCACTATTACAAACAACCACGGTAACACTTCACAAACTGTACCGCGGTATATATTTATATATATGTAACACTTCACAAACTGTACCGCGGTATATATTTATATATATGTAACACTTCACGTACTGGTTCTGTTTTTAAAAATCGGCGTCACTGCAGTCTGGGCATCCCCATAGGTGCTCAATCTCTCTCAGCAAATGGCGTAAGGTACGGATGCTGATGGTCCCTGTAGCTCGCTGGTTGTACACTCTCCTGCTCCGTCCTCTCATGCACCACACTCCGCTCGAACCGCGTTTAATGTGGAAACTTTGCAGTCTGTGGATTGCTGCTTCATCTATTGCAGTGTCCTCATCTAACATACGGTGATTGATTGATTTCAAAATGTCACTTCTATCCATCACTAATGTGCCCATGATGGGAGCTTTTGAAGTCATGATGTCAGCTCTTTCATTGCCCTGAACCCCATCATGAGCAGGACAGTAGATCCATGTCAACCCCTAGAGATTTACGGCTTCAACAGCTGCTATTCACTCGTACCTAAGCCATCCCTTCTGTACCTTCTGAAGTACGGCTTACGAGTCTTTCACGATGACTGCCCTTGTTATAGAAGTCTCAAATATTTAGTTCAGTGCTGAGGTCACTGCTTCCGTCTCCATTCTCATACTGGAGGTAGTTCGCATGTATGCCCTACTGCGCTAAGCAACGACCTTTCCTCTCACTCTAGCCGAGAAACTCCAGCTTGATGTCCCACTGCGCACGACTGATCCGTGGGTGTTTATGACGCCATCACTCTCCTGTGTGTTCTCAGTTATCAGCTGATTCACCTCGTGATCTGCTCTCCCATTGCTCCATTTTCTGCATTTCTTGCCTAAGGTTATGATGACTCTCTGGTACTCTATCACCTGTCTTCCGCTCTGACAATCTTCTCATCTGGTGTGACGTGTCTGATTGTTGTCTCTGCCTGTGCCATCCACGACGCCCCTGTCTTGATTCTTGATATCTTGATATCCGAGATACTACTGTACAGAGAGTGCCGCGTGTCTGTGATGAAACGCATACAGGCTTTGATTTGTGCCAATTTATGTCTGGATGCCACCGATAACAATCGCACCATGTGCCGCATCATAAAAATCTCTAGTGCAGTCCAGAACCAGTCGCATACCTTCATTCTGGATACGTTCCAACCTTTAACACTGTGTTCTTCATAGTGTGAGGATGCCCAGTCTGTAATCGATTTTTCAGACATCTAATTAAAGTCCCAAAATTGACATGTTGTATGCGACTTCCAGGTCGAGTGCCACCGCGGCTGTTTCTTGCTTTGACTGAAAACCCTCATACACATCACACGCGAAAGTTCCAGCGTTACTCCAGGTCTCCTTCGCTGTTCTAAAGCTTACCAGGGTATCGGGTAGGATGTGCTCCCGTTTAAGGTAGGCCATTATTTTCTTGGCCTCTATATTCTCGAGCAATTTTCCATATACATTATATATGACGATTATTAGATAGCTGCTTAGAAGCGTGGAGTCCTCTCCAGGTTTGGGCAGTAGGCACAGATAGCTATAAAGCCAGTCCTCAGGCACAGAAGATTTCTCTATATTGTGATTGCACTCCTTCACCATATCTCGTATCTCTGTCTCCTCCAACTGCTTGATGTGGTAATATTGTACTCCATCAGAACACAGTGCAGTGTTTTTGCTGGTACTTAGATTATTTACTACCTCCGCCTGTGTGATAAGGTTTAAGCCTCTTCCATGATGTCTGCGTCTAAGATGCCTTTCCGAGTTTCCTGACGTGCATCTCTGTCGCCTTTGTCAGTCTCGGTAACATATCGACATAAACAACTCAAACCCTTCTCTTCGTCTGTCTTCAGGAGGCTTCCTGTGGTGTCCTGAATGTTGCGGATAAGCTGGCTTGTAGTCTTTCCATTCATTTTCGATGCATGTGCCAGAACTTCTGGGGGGTATTATCATTACCCACACCTGTAATGAGCTCCTCCCATCGCTCGCTTTTCTACTCCCTAGCTAACGCTTTAAAGGAATTGGTAGCTTTGTGTTTTAATTCCTTCTTCTCGTTTAACGCGTCGACATTATTACCAGATCTATTTCTGGTTTTACGCGAATCCTTTGTTGCCGCCTCTTTTTCTCTGCAGGCCGTATCAACAGCTTAATTCCACCACGTTGGTTGGACAAAAGGGGATCTAGTGGTCCTGCGTCCAATCGTCTGCTGTAGCTTGTTCACTACATTTTCCTGCTCCAGCGTGCAACTGAACACCTTTTTGGCTTTCCGATGTGTGATGTGTTTTCCTGTGGGTATAAGCACGACTCATGGCAGGTGGTCGCTCTCGTGTGCCCTTAATATGTCTCATCGTGTGGATAGAACAACATCACTGAATATAAGTGCCAGGTCGATAACCCCGTCCGTCTCTCCCGGTTGAGATGCGATTCTAGTTGGATGTCCGTCATTCACGACAGTGAGGTTTGTGTAGACTAACGCCTGGCTCAAGGCGACCCCTTGCCTATTTTCAGTGTCATTTCCTCACTCCTTTGATATAGCATTAAAGTCACCTGCAATGAGGCATTTTTGCTCTGACAAGTCCGACAGAAACTCACACGTTACGTCTTCGAAGAGGTGATCTACGTGTGCGTATACTGTGTAGATTCTCCATTCTGGTGATTGATTGTCACTACAATCCCCTGTAGCTCGTCATCCTCAATTTTACAGTAAGTATCTACAAGTATATATCCATGTATGGGAAAGTTCTTGTTTCACATACATCGCCAGTCCCTGCTTGCTGGGCCCGCATGGATTACTGTAGCACCTGTATCCTGGACACGTGACGATGACATTCTCCTTCAAACAGGTCTCTTGGATCATGAAGATGTCGAAATCGTATATCAGTTTAGTTTTTTTAATGACTTCGCATTGAGAAGAGTTGCGGCAATTGCAGTAGCCTATTCGTACATTTTTTAACCCAAGTCTATCTGCCTTTCTTTGACATTTTCTTAGCCCGGTTCTTTTCTTTTTCTCGCTCATGTTGTCTCCCCTTCCTCTCCATCTGCATCCACTTTCCTTTGCGCCATTTACTGGAGACATTAACGTCAGAGCACGATCTACGTAACTCCTACGATGACTCGTATGTGTGGTTTGTCATCGGAGTTGTCCTTATCCTAGAAGAGTTGCCTGCAGGTCTAACGAGTCTCATCTACTCGGTTTGTGGTCGGTTGTCACGGCTATTTTTACTGAGGTATCATATTATTATACGGGTAACAGTGAAATCCGACCAATCGTGTCTTCAAAATCACGGTCAGTTATGTAGCGAAATCACGGAACAATTGATGACGATCCGTGAAATCTTGCTTCCCGATCACTTGGTACAAACTGGATCTATTGCATTGTTACTTCCTACTCCACACAATGTTGGTATTAACTACCACCTCCGGAGACGATTGACGCCTTGTCGCGGTACACGTAACGCTGAACCTAGAACACGTGTCTCGTCCTAGTAAGTCAGTCCAGACCAGGTGTGTCGTCCTACAAGTCTGTTTTGCAACACGATCACAACGATGGCGGCGATAATCCGTGAAAACTGGCTAACCGATAGCTTGCATTGCAGTGAACTAGCTAACCGATAGCCTGCATTGCAGTGAATTAGCTAACCGATAGCTTGCAGTTAACTAGCTAACCGATGGCTTACGAGGAACTAGCTACCCGATGGCTTGCGAGGAACTAGCTAACCGATGGCTTGCAATGAACTAGATAACCGATGGCTTGCAATGAACTAGCTAACCGATGGCTTGCAATGAACTAGCTAACCGGTGGCTTGCAACGAACAAGCTAACCGATGGTTTGCAAAGAACTAGCTAACCGATGGCTTGCAATTAACTAGCTAACCGATGGCTTACGAGGAACTAGCTACCCGATGGCTTGCGAGGAACTAGCTAACCGGTGGCTTGCAACGAACAAGCTAACCGATGGCTTGCAATGAACTAGCTAACCGATGGTTTGCAATGAACTAGCTACACACCGTCTTTGGTATTTCGCTACTAACTACATCACAAAAGCCGGTATTAATTTTTTTAAATGGCGAAACTGTGGGAGCAAAGTTAATCCTTGTCCGCCATTAAGGAAACACCACTCCAAAAAAAAATGTCTTGGTGAACCATGTTGGTCCCAGTGCCTCCATTTCGCCATTACTCCACTACACGTAGGGTACGACGGTATATATGTAACACTTCACGTCGAAGCTGGTCTCATGACCTCAGACCCGCCTTTCAGACTATCAGGTTCCTCCGCCCTGGAGGCAAGCAGAACTGGGAAAAAAACACAGAGAGCATCAATAAATCTGACGGCTCTATGGGCTCATCATACGAGGAGGTAGCAAACAGGTGGAAGGAGCACTACACGTATGCTCTTAACCACCCACCAACAACGACTTGCCCGAGCTCTCTGCTGATTCTCCAGATCCTTCCCCAGATATGGAAACCAACATCGACCACCCTTAAGCTGCTATTCGGATACTCATAGATGGACGAGTGCAGGCCCGGATCATATCCCACCCCAGCTGATGAAACACGCCATCGACACGATCAGCTCTGCCCTCCATCATTTATACCTGCAAGTATGGAGAACGGGACACGTCCCAGCCGACTGACGTGATGGAATCGTCGTATCCCTGCACAAAGGCAATGGAAGTCGCAAAGACTGCTGTAATTACAGGCCTATAACACTACTCTTGGTACAGGGGAAGGTATTGCCCCACGTGCCACTGTCTAGACTCAAGTCTCTCTTGAGCACAAAACATGGCCTAGAACAGTCTGGCTTTACCCATGGCGTTCTACAACCGACGTCATCCTTGCTCTGCTTCACTCGCCGAACTGCACCGGGCCTTCAATCGCCCCTACGCTGCATACGTGGACTTGATGTCCGCCTTCGCCTCGGCTGACGGCCAGCTTTATGGAAAGCCCTCCAGGGAACAGGCACCCAGCCCCCCCCCCCCCTATGTTGAACCTGATCAAGGAGCTACACAAGGACACCGGCGCCAGAATTGCATTGTGTGGCACTCTCTCTGACAGATTCCACATGTGTTCTTGCCCCTGACCTATTCTGCCGAGCAGTCGTTTAGCTTCTTGACTACCTCAACGCGCATCAGGAGAGTATAGCTATCGATTAGTCAGTCTTTACTGATATTGTTTACGCGGATGACATTGTCCTGTTCGGCACAGACAGATCTGCGCTGCAGTATTCTCTGGAAATTTTTGACAGTGAAATACCCTCCCAAGGTATGTCTATATCCTGGGCCAAGACCAAAGCTTAGAATCTCATTCCGAGCACCCAGGGTATTGAAACTCAAGGTCACACTACAGAGGGCACAAACGAATTCATCTATCTCGGTAGCATGATATAATCCTATTTAATCTGTAGTGGTCCCGATTTGTCAAGGCGGATCGGACTAACTGTGCTTGCTAAGCACGACCTCCATGGTGTGTGGAGTAATGACAAGATCTCTCTTGGGACAAAAATCCACATCTACCAGTCCTGCGTTGTCCCAGTCCTGCGTTGTCCCAGTCCTGCTGTATGGTCCCGAAGCCTGGACATTGCTGAAACACGATAGGTCGAGACTGGAAGCCTTCGATATGCGCAACCAGCGGCGTCTCATTGGCATCCGATAGCATGACTACCTCCGCAACGTGGAGGTCTCTTCTAAAACAGACCCCACCCAATCTCGGAAACACTTTACAGACGCCGAGTTTCTTTATTCGGTCAACTAGACCAGGAAATCCATGCTCATAAGTTACTACACAAGTCGTTCCTCAGCCTAAAAATTCGTCCCTGAACAGGCTGGAGGCGTAGAAAAAGCCGTCCCCGAAAAGTATGTGTCCAGCAAGTAGCAACCTCCTCCTCTGCCTTGGACGAGGCCTGGGACCACAGATGGGAGTCATGGATGTGGCCTAGGGACGGAACGGACCTCAGACGCATAAGCGAACATTATTATTGTTATTATTATTCACTGACTGTATCACGAACAGTACCCATTATCTAAGTAACTTTTCTCGAACTGTGCCCTTTCAGGTCTATGTAACATGTCATCTTATACACCACTTTATATTAATAAAACGTTCTACATACTTACCAGGTCAATACAGACATAAACATATTTGGTTCAGAGTATAGTGGGCCTCAAACAACACAACACATCTTTCCAAAAGTCATTGTTACAAGAACGCACCAAAAGAAAATGTATATTTAACCTAAACAGTCAATAAGATCAAGGATGAAAAATAGAATAGATACCTATTTTATAAACAACTATAACGATTGACTAAAGATGGAAGCGGAAGATAACTGGCATCGCTTAAACCTACATATCTCTAACACTCCACAAACTATACGTACTTATTAACTTACTTTTCATCATTTGAACCGATAAGTGTCATCGAGATGCTGAGCGGTGCATGAGCTGCAACAGTCAACGACCCAGAGCTGACTGCTAGTGTTAGGGACCGGAACTTAAAGCTGCTAAGACCCTTCTATAACTCCACGTGGTGATCCTGGATAACAGGCTGCGACAGGGTAAACTGGCTAATGAGAAGGGATCAAAGAAAGAAGACTAATTCGGGACCCAAAAATCCATTCTAGTCGGATGTGCCGGACCGAAAGGTGTAAATATTGCAGTCAAGTTTTAAACTACGACATCTTATTATTTGCCAAGTCCTTTTCATGGCTTGTTAGCGGAAGTTTGAGAACGAACGAAGAAGAAGAAGTTGATCAGATTGCACTCTCATGAGGTGACCCCAAGTAATCATATTGTATGTTATGTCCGGTAATGTATTGACGACGAGGCTAGTTCACACCATATTTCCAATGCCATTTTTTCTCATCTGATCTTTTATGGTAGCGATTACTTTTCCTAAACGTTTTATTATTACCCAAGGAGTTTTGGTCTGTGTCGACTATTGAAAAACTGTAAATACAACGTGAAAACAAACCATAAATGGATATGGTCAGATACCGCACCGAGACGAAAACACAAACCCAACCCACGTTACAACCAATTGGCCTTCGTCAGGGACAACGAACAACAACAACAATCAAATAACGAATCAAAGAAGGAGGGATTAATACATAAATTGGGAACGTAAATAAACAAGGAAAAGAAAGGAGTTCACTTTAATGAGATAAAGTCCAATCACTCCTTGCGAGACAGGGGCAGGAACCCAAATGACAGACAATGGCGTGACGAGGGATCCAGCAGGGATTAAGAAGTGGAAAAAGACGGGGTAAGCCAGTGGCAACCAGATACGGAAAGACCAAAAGGTGACATAACTAGAGATGAAAGAGAAAAGGGGTAGGCAGATGGATGGAGGCCGGTATGACATGAGGATTCAGGAAAAGGTGTGAAAGATATTAATGCCATGTACCTGGAGGCAGCCCATGCGGGAGTTCAGTTTGTTCTCATGGACGAATCGATGACGATCGTTAGAGAAGTAGGAAGCTAAGCTTGTGACTCTAACATCTGCTTGATCCCGGTACCCAGGATCAGTGAAGTGGTTGGTGATAGAGAAGCCCATGCGGTTGTGAATATCATTGAGGTTTTCTCGGAAACGCTCACGCAGTTCCAGACATGTGTCCCCAATTTATGGCATACCGCACTGGCGACAGATTATGGAATAGATGAAGTTTCGGGACTTGAGTCTGAATCCCTCTTTGATGAAGAACTCTGATTTGGGGGAAGGTAGCTGAGCGAATTTCACGAATGATGTGACATGCACCTCGCCGTCTTATGATAAACCCCAAACAGACTGACTTCTAATGCTGCCAGATCGACGACTTAACGTATGATATATCCTACGCCGTCGACGACCACAAACGACTCGGACTATTGGTTGTGGGCCAGTTGTTATTAATAGGAAGGTATTATAGTACGTTCAGAAATACATTCCGTTCTGGGAAATAATATATATATATTCGTAATTATGGGATATTAATTGATGTCCATTTATGTTTTACAATTATTTTGTGATCAACGCTATTTTTTCAGTCGTAACAAACAATTAAGATGCGTTTTAGTTTTTTGTGGTATTTAAAATCAAATTTGAGTATGTCTTCGCTTAAAAGTATTTTAAGAGTTCAACATTAAACCATGGAACTACATTTGGTAGTGTTCTTTTTACTTAAAATTGTAAACACTCAATAGTTTTGCACTGAAAGAATCAAGATGCGCAACAAAACGGAGAGTACTGTGTCATTATCATCAATCTTTTCAATTTCTAAAGGCGTAACGAAGATATATGGCACAGTTATCGTTTGAATGGTGATGAATGTTAAATTAGTTACACTGTAAAACATAACCATATAATGTAATACATTTTTCTTTTGTGAGGCTAAACGTTGGAGTATGTATCATTGTAATTCAGATGCAGAGAAAATAGTAATGCATGCTCATGGTTATTATCGACAATCGTAGTGAAAAGAGATCACTTAAAGAAGAATAGATCACAAAACTGTGGAGGATTAGGTTTTCCTAGGGAGTGGACATCACAGCACATAAAACAGTACCAGGCTGGTATCGGATTCGCCATCATATTTAATCTAGAACGCAAGCTTGCAAAGGCCCCAAAATAGTTTTAATAACCAGTTAATGAGTCTACAACTCGCATTGGGACATGGGACGAGTACTACAATTATCAGTACGTATGGCCAGAGTATGGGATATCAGGGATAAGATCTACGAGAAGCTACATCCTGTCATATCTCGTCTGTTCTAAAGTCTCATGTGCTCGTTATCCTTTGTGATTTTGTTGGGAGAGTTGGAACCACCCCCAGCTCTGAGATGGTGGATGCGGGGACATGATATGTGCAAGTGCTATGGTAGCGATCTTCTGCTGTTTAGCGTGTGTACCACTCACGCACTCTCCATGTCTAACATTATGTTTTCTTCAACATCGTTGTATTATGTGTGCACGACTAAGTCCATTCTTCTGGATAAAGGTTGCCGTGATAGAAAGAGTATGTATACGGTGCCTAGGATATATGTGGTGCCTAGTGATGAACAGGCATCAGGCGTGTAAACGTTTAATCTTCACATAGAGCCCTTGTTGCGTTTCATAGTCAGAAGTCTGTCAAGACGCTAACATGATCAAAACTGAAAAGTGGGTCCCATGCCAGGTATTTTTCAGTTGTGAACAGTCTATTGACGGAAAATATATTTCTACATCAACACATTGAATGACAGATTGGCAATTTTGGGGGATGCACTCTACTCTACCACTTCAGAATACTTTAGACATGGAGCATGAAGGAACCCAGATCTGGTGAGAATGATGTGGACATTAATGCTCTGCTAGATGAAAGACATTCTCCGTTCAGTCTCCACCAAAACGACTACTTCTCATCATCCACAAAGGCAACCTACAAATATTCATAGAAGTGTCCAAAGCGAGCTAGAGACTATGCAGGATGCCTGGTTCAAATAAGATGGCACGTGAAATCCGTCGGTATGCAGGAACAAATATGTATATGCTCTGAAAGCAGTTGCGGATCATTGAATGTATCACGCATAACATATCCTGAATTCTAATGGAATAATATTACTGACCAACGTAGTTCAAAGTATGTTAAGCTGTACAGAGCACGTCAGTGGATTGTGGGTTAAGCAGCAATTAGGCCACCATATGTCAAATTACTATCAACAAACAACTCGACATCCCGAAAGGCGGGGCTGAGGTCAAAATGCAATTGATTTATGTTTAGCCACCATGCCCTTTGGCCCAATATTATATTTTGCGAGGATCAACCATACAAGTGGTGCCGTTACTCTGTGAGCTAACAAAACTCTTAGATGCAGCACAAATGTCACAAGAGTTAAAATATGTCACCATTGGTCAATTATACAAGCGTGAGGTCATCGTCAAACGTGTTACAACCTCAAGAACATCTCACATCTATCAATTGGCTGACACATGTGTAACTAGAGTATTGCTCAGTTGCCTGACTAGTCATCTTCGAACACGACCTACTCAACCAGAGTCAGTGGGCTTTCGGAAAGATCGCGGTCGATTCGATGATATTCGCATCACGTTAGATCCAGATGAAGTTACAAGAACAGTATTGTGAAATATACAACTTTGGTTGACCTGATCAAGGTTTTGGACATTATTCACGAAGACAGGACTGAGTCTTTTCTTTTTTTTTTCTTTTTTTTTGCGTTCGATGTTTTTCTCATTTCCGCAAGGTGGTTTGCGTTGCACTGCGGTTTTCATTTTGCGATTGTCGGCCCAGTGCATCCGACTTCGGCAGGCATTTATGTAAGGGTCTGCTTTCTCCTGCATTTTCTAAGGGTTTGCTTTCTCGGGGTTAGGCCGGTGCTGTGATGAGAAGTGAACCCAGCACCTTCGGATTGTGAGCCGTGTCACTAAACCACTAGCCCACGCCGTCCCCTTGACCGTTTACTGAATGATGAAGAGCTCTCAGGCACCTACCCACCCATGAACGATGTAAAACAGAGCAGTGTCTCACTGACTGCAGTGCTCTTTAGAAGGGTATTTGATGCCAATCTTTCTGCTGATACACTTGCTATGCCACTAACGTGCATACCAGATGTAAAACGAATGGAGGCCATTCATATGAGGTGCTTACAGTACCTCGTTAAGGTGAAAGAAACAACCATATTGATCTTCAATTTTCTGATACTAGCACCAATAACACTATAAACGAGTTTGCCGCTGCCTGCACTAACTTTGGTCATACCGTCAACACAAAGTAAACGGTAGTAATGTTTCAACATTCCTCCCGTGTACCCTTTCCGGGAACCAAATAGCACTGTATATGGCCATATCGTTGAGAAACCAGAATAGCATCTAATCCAGTGGTTCACACACATTGTCGGCCTACGGCACCCTTAGTGTACAAGAATTGTTCCATGGCACCCTTACTGTACAAGAATTGTTCAATGGCACCCTTAGTGTACACGAATTGGTCCATGGCATCCTTAGTGTACAAGAATTGTTACATGGTACCATTAGTGTACAAGAATTGTTACATGGCACCCTTAGTGTACAAGAATTGTTACATGGCACCCTTAGTGTACAAGAATTGTTCCATGGCACCTTTAGTGTACCAGAATTGTTCCATGGCACCCCTAGTGTACCAGAATTGTTCCATGGCACCCTTAGTGTACCATAATTGTTCCATGGCACCTTTAGTGTACCATAATTGTTCCATAGCACCCTTAGTGTACCAGAATTGTTCTATGGCACCATTAGTGTTCAAGAATTGTTTCATGGCACCCTTAGTGCATCAGAATTGTTCTATGGTACACTTAATGTACAAGAATTGTTCCATGGCAGCCCAAGTCAGGAAATAAGCCTTCTTAACAGTTGCAGTACGCCTTGGTGTCATTTCAGTGCATATGAAATTGTAGTGGCAGTCCTGTAAACTAGCCACGGCACCCCAGGATGCCGCTGCGCACAGTTTGGGAACTGCTGGTTTAAGCTGAAGATCTACCCACCCATCTCGACAACATGCTCTACACTCATGAAACCTTAATGAGCTTGAAAGGTTTTCACGCGGCTTGTTTGGTCGGTATACTTCATAATCGCTAAAGCAGCATACCACGAAAAAAGGGTTCTATCCAGAACCAGCATGTCCTTCATTCGTGCAATTCTGTAGGAAGCTGAGCTAGGATACGCCAGCTACCTTGTATGAATGTCACGCGAACTTCTCCTAAAGTAGATTATGTATGGCAAACTGAGCGAGCCAAAGGTGAATGTCACACGAACATCTCCTAAAGTAGATTATGTATGGCAAACTGAGCGAGCTAAAGGTGAATGTCACGCGAACATCTTCTAAAGTAGATTCTGTATGGCAAACTGAGCGAGCGAAAGCCATCACGGATAAACCAAAATGTTGTCAAATAAACACTGTCACATGGGACAGCCTGAAGGAGTCACTTGAATGTTGTCAAATAAACACTGTCACATAGACAAACCTGTCCCAAAGTTATTCAGCCAAGAAAATAGGAAATACATAGATCAAAACTGTAGAGGTGGTGACGGTTAAAAGTCGACAAAACACATAAAAGGAAATGGTTCGCTGACCGCACCAGGACAACAAGAAAACGATAGATTATGACTGTAGCGCGCGACCAAAGAGGTCTTGAGCTAAAGGAATACCAGTACCAGTTGCTGACCATAATTTCCAGTCACGTGAGAGATCTTTCCGCGCTCTTAATGGCTTAATCAGTCGCACGTGCACAGTCTTAGATTATTGTGTTACTCTGATCAGCGACGAGGCACAAAATGTATGAATTATATATATACATACACACACTGACGTATACATACATGCACTCACATATACACATATGCACTGACGTATACATACACGCACTCACATATACACATACATTACTCCAATCTATTTTTCCTTTGTTACACGTTCATTTACAAAAATGGGTTGCCTGTATTTAATTTTTGCTTCCCTTCCGTCTGTCCAATTTCTGGCGATGCGAATTTAGAAACAAATTTAGAATGTCACTGCTGCATGTTCAGTTTCTCTTAAAATAAAGCTTTTTTCAAAAATGTATCTGGTTCTAACAAAATGCCTGCTTATAGCGATCTAATTCACATTGTTTGATCAATTTGACTGCGAACTTTCTAGGGATTACAATACTGATTGCCCATATATAGTTTACAAATATAAAATGCCAAATTTACTGCGTTTTACCCTCGTAATAAACCACCTAGTGGATTTATATGACTGAGATAAAAAAGGTGACTTGGTCTGTGCAATCGTACGTAGTGTATGTCAAAAATAAATATGTTACATACCGAGAAACAATAGACATACAATATTTCTAACTTGTATCATCTTGACTAGCATACCGATATCATAACGTGCAATCACTCAATCATAACTGCCAACCATAAGGGGTAATTATAGAGTGTTTTATTACGCCTTACAAAAGGCACAGATTTAACTTCTGGTTTAGAGATTTATTTCTGTACAATAATAACAATTATTATAAGAAAGTGTGCTGCATCTTGCGACATATGCACACAAAGGTTGTAGCTTATTAAAGCAAGAGAAAGTAAGGTGTTTATTTAGCCGATTTCATAAGCATGTCTCTCTCTTCCGACAAGGTTGACACCTGGACTGGTTGCCTTCGATTCTGCCGAACGGCTATTGCATTCTTTTTGTTGTGTTGTTTGTTGTAAATATGTGTGTGCTTCCAAATACCAAGTTTTATATATATATATATATAATTATCAGGACGGAAGCATGATATTATACAAGTGTAATAGATGAATCCATTGGCATTTTTAGTTTCATCGGTGGTAACATTCAAAAGAAATAAAATATCAACTTGTGAGTGAAAAGATTGTACACAACGGCGTTGATCTGAAAGATCTAAACAGTTCTTTGTTATATTTTACTTTTATTTGTTCGTTCGATTGATTTTTATAGAAGAGCAATCTCTATATGCAGCGAGTGAAACGTTAGTACGGGGTTTGTCAGTAAGTAGGTCACTGATTGACATGGAATAGATGAGAAATGTAGTTAGTAGTTTCTAAAGGAGTCATTAAGTGACAGCGACATTCTCTTTTGTGATTACCGTAAATGACAGCCGCTTGTTGTCGATTTAACCTGCGCAGCAGATATACAATATGGCGTCACTGCCCACACAGTGCACAATTAAAGAACAAAGTGCCGTTGTGTGGTTTTTACTGTGTTTTTTGTGTTTGTTGCTAGGGCAAAATGACTGTCTGCAAAGGATATTCATAATGAAATACGTCATTTTAACAATGAGAAGTGTTTATCACGTAAGGCGGTGCATAATTGGGTCGACAGGTGTTCTTAAGGACGCTTACAAATTGCTAATGAAGCCAGACCTGGTCGTCCTGCTCAGATTGTAACAGAACCATATATGTGGGAAATAGCAGAAACATGATTCGAGCTGACAGGCGTCTAACCATATACAGTATCAACTGCAATAGTATGTTCCCATGGTTAAGTCTGCCACAAAATACATGATCCAACCTTGACGGAAGATGTGTCCTGAAAGATAAAGAAGTTTAACATAAAGTGCAAATGAAACTAAGACAGTTGACCAAAGACGTTTATACTGCAGGTTTTATTGCGCTGATAAATCTATAGGGCACGTGTATCAAGGTTGGTGGACTGATAAATCGATGGGATTACGCGTATCAATGTTGAGGAAAAATATATTAAGAAGTAAGAGACAATGTAAGTGCAGTAATTCATGGTTTGAAGTTCATAAATTATTGTGTTTTAATTGCCGCTTCTGACACACTCACTGACTTGCCCTCCTAGAGATATCAGTTCTTCATTGTGAGTAAATAGAGGTGGCAAGGTCAGTTAATTGATAAAATAATATTGAATGTAATTTTGGAAAAAAGAAACTGGTTTGTATATTGACTCTGAAGAGCCTTCTGAACAAATATTTAAAAGTTAAGTTAGCTGATTAGGCACTATTTTTTCTAATCAAACTTGCAAAACTATCCAGACCAATAAATCCTTGCAACAGAATATGCTAATGAACCTACCATAAACAAAGATGAAAAATATGAAAGAACAATATTGTTGAGAAACCAAACTTTTTATTAAATTAGAAAATAACAACCGTTAGACATTGCGACATGGTCAGATATGTATGTATATATATTGTTATGTTTGTACATTCATTTATCTATGCTTACAAAAATTAATGGATGTTCATATTTCCATATTCATATATTTTGCTTTTATGTATGTATATGTTTGTATCTCTCTTAATATTCAAAGGCGTTTGAGTCTTTGCAGACTATGCACTAGGCACTCTGTGAGTAGCCTCTCATGGCTAAATCCTGGGCGCTAAAAATGGATACACTGGGCTGCCCAAACAGCAAGATCCCCCTCTCGGCCTCGCTCGTGCAATCGAAAGGAATGCAAAGCATGGCAATTTGACACCAGCTCAGCTGCAGGAGCTGCCGGAATGAGTTCACCATTTTGAAACAATCCGCCTTAGGTGCTACCACTCCGAATTTTTTGTCTGGGTTTACTCCCGTAGCCCTACCCTCTCCCGAGGTTTCCACAAGGCAGTGGAATCGTTGCCCACTGATGCTAGTTACTCGAGACATCCAATGATACTCTCATTGTCTAAAGACTAGTCAGCATTCTCTGGGACTTGTGGATTTGAAATCAGAATTCCTTCTCTAATAGGCGAACTGCCTGAACAGGCTAACGAAATTCGTTTACCCGGGTTTCTGAGCTACATAACGAAAAACTACCCAAGCATGGACTGGACCCATGCATACACCGATGGTTCTGTAACAAACACTACACAGAACGGAGGGGCGGGAGAATTTCTGAACCTACCAAATGGCAGAAAAATAACACTGTCATTCGCTACAGGAAAATACACAAGCAATTTCAGAGCGGAGGCAGAGGCACTGAGGGCGGCAGTGGAAGAAATGGTGACAGGTAAACGGAATGAAAGCCATATAGTCCCGCTTACAGATGCCTTTGCCGTAGTCACAGCACTGAAAAGCCAGAAAAATACTGAACTTAATGATTTAAGAGCAGTTCTCTGTCAACTATGCCAGCAGTCCGCACCAAAAAAGGTAGTGGTACAGTGGGTTCCATCCCCCTGCAACATCCAAGGCAACGAGGAGGCAGACAGACTGGCAAAATTAGGTGCAAGACTACCACAACCAGATACTAGTATGACATACGAAGAGTCAAAACGGCTTTTTAGAGCTAGATACATGACCAAATGGGAAACCAAACATACTGGCTACAAATTAAAGAATGCCCGTGTGGTATCGGTAAAATGACCGCTGAGCATTTGCTGCAAAACTGCCCGACATACGAGGATCAGAGAGAGCAGATGTGGCCATCACCTTTGGCAACACTAGACAAGCTCTATGGCAGCATCGACAGCCTCAGGATGACCGCTGCTTTTTTCGAAAAAATAAAGGTTGATGTCTGGCTGCGTACGATGAAGAAGAAGAATAAGAAGTTTACCCTGGTTTAGAGTCAGAGTTTACCTTCTGTTAGATTGGCTGCCAACCAACGCTAATTAGCCCAATCTATCCACCCGCCGAGTTATATCGCTGGGTATTCGGTCGCGCCCCACAGCAGGCTCTGTAAGAAACATGAAGGTGCTACTGGGGACTCAATAATGTAGGAGAGGCCAATTGGCACGGAATCTCCTGAACGGCAAACCGAACACTGAATCCAACGACGATCTCTTCACCTGGAAAGGATAGGCTCTTACTTTTTTTTTCAATTCTGATTATCAGTATCACTTGACTTTCGATTAATGTTGTCCCAAGAACAGTAACGAAATATAAGTGCATGCCCATATACAGAACTATAGCACAACAATAACAGTTATAATCCATGCTTTGAACAAGTTGGCTTTATTATAAAATTAGTCAATTTCTTTTTTAAAATAAATGAAACTATCCAGAACATTAAATCATGGCACTGGCAGTAATTATTTGCATACTGTAATATTATCATATGGTTAGATTCTGCCTGAGAAGTAAATGCAATGATCAACATTTATGTAGGTATTGTGACAACTGTTATTGGCTTGTAAGGTGTGATCACCACAGGCATGCAAACGGTCACCATAGTCTTAGTCGACCTGTACTTCTACTTTGGCGGATGCACCTGGGCATGTCCCCGCTCTGACGTGAACTGGATGTAACCGGGAGGACGATATCTTGCTCAACGGGCAAGACTCGAGCAGCTTAATAATCCGCTAAATTGGGACAAGTGTCGCTATGGGTGGCTAACCGGCGTGCAAGTCTACCTTAATAGACTCAAGAACTAGTTCAAAGTAGTCCCGCCGCCTGTTAGGCGTTATATATGCTGATCTTAACAAACTACCTAACCATGGCCGGTGTTATGCCATGGCACACAGTTTGTTGCCTCTTACGACATGCTCTCTGCATGGTAGTTGTGCTATTCGTGTCCTTGACACACACAAAGATCCCGACGGAGCACTCGGCTGGTGTCCTAGTCTATGGAGAAAAATAAACGGGGTGAATAACTGCAAACTCGACATCCCCACCGTTCTTGAACAAGTAGTACTAGTTGATGTCAATACCGAAGTTTTAACTGAAAAAGTAACTGCAATATAAAATAATAGAATTATCTGTGCTTACTGAATGATCATTAATAGTTATTGTCAGCGGAAACTATGAACTAAGGGAATAGATATCCACACGTGATTCTCACTACTGACTAAACAGAAATCAAGTAATTCAGGTCAATTTAGAATTGTGAACTTAAGTAACGGCTGCACACATGTGTTTCTCACTGAACAAAAAACTGTACCATTTCATGCTAATAAAGAATTGTAAAGTGAAGTAGTAACTGCATACATTTGATTCTCGATACATCAAAACATGTGTAGTCAATGTTTATGAAGAATGATAAAGTGAAGGCATAGTTGGTTGAATGAGATGAACACTGCTCGTGGGTCGAACAAATTAGAAACAGAACATAATGATTAACCTAATGGGGGATTCCAATTATTCTAATTGGAACACTACAAAAATTAAAGAAATATAGGTTGGGTGTCTCCTGTTTAGATCTCAGAGCCAAAACTTGTGATATAATGAATAGACCCACAGCGTGCTACCAGACTAATCATACAGCGCCACAAAAAGAACTGCCCGTGGTAGAGCAGCAACATCACGTCATACGAAACATCTATACCGGGGATTCTCAACCTACGGTACATGTACTCATGACCGTACATTTACACTTCTCATGGGGTACATGTGTTTTTGAGGGTATAAGAATCATGTACACTGCTGTTATTTACATCAACATGGCTTTGCGACTTAGCACTTTCAGCGTTGTTGGGAATACAATCAAAACACAGATTAAATCACAAAATACATGATCATGATCTTATTTGCGCATTTGCTAAAGTTTCCCTTCCAATTAGCTAACCTGTTGCCAAAAAACAGATTTACCATCTTACAAATTGAGACTGACAAATTCAAAAATAAATTACTGAGTGTTTTATGAAACTGGGGGAGAAGCGTAAACGATATTTCAAAATGTTTCACTAACCATTATATGGATCTCATATCTGTACCAGCATCATTGAATCAAATTAGCATCCTTAATTTTCAGAGGTACGTAAGACACTACCAGATTGGACAAAGTGGGCAGAGAAACAAAAATATTGAGAACCCCTAATCTAACAATCTTTGGGGCATGGCTCCTGGCAAGGGAGATAACACCGTTGGTGGTCCAGTACTGATTTAGAATCGAGAATGAGATGAGAAGAAAGTAAAAGAAAGTTGAGGACAGATGAGAGACGAAATTAGTGGTGAGGAAAACATATTAGCAAAAATTGAATCTTAAGGTGAGATGTTAACAATAATGCTATCTTAAGGTGAGATGCATGACTGTGTTTGTTTTATTTTTTTAATTTTAACAATCGCTATCATATGATATACGGGCATTGGAAAGAGTTATGATATATGGGCATGGGAGAAAGTTGTGAAAATTTGTCATGGGAGAGAGTTATGATTGATATGGTCGTATGAGAGAAGTATGCTATTTTGGCATGAGAGAGAGTTATCATATATATGGTCATGTGAGAGATGTATGATATATATGGGCATGGAAAAGAATTATAATATTTTGACATGAGAGAAAATTATAATATATGGTCATGGAAGGAAATTATGATATTTTATCATGGGAGAGAGTTATTACATATATATGGTCATAGGAAATTATTATTATTATATTTATATATATATAATGTCGTGGGAGAGATTTGTGTTATAGATTGTTATGGGAGAGAGTTATACGGGTTTGAAAAAATAAAAGCAGCAGCAGCCTTATGGAGGTTAATGAAAGACGAGCGAAAAGTGTGGCGATGCTCGACAGGAGAGCTAGAGTGGACCGGGGAGTCAAACGGGGCACTGTGGTGAAGCTGCATGTCTCGCTGCTGAAGACAAGAACGCTTTACATATGGCTACAGAAGACAAGGGGGCTGCATCTATGGCTACAGATGACAAGGGAGTTTTATATTTGCTACAGAAGACACGGGGCTGCATGTTTGTCTACAGAAGACAAGGGGGCTTCATATATGGCTACATAAGACAAGGGAGCTGCATGTCTGGCGACATAAGACAAGGAGCGGCATGCGTGGCTACAGAAGACAAGGGGGCTTCATCTATGGCTACAGAACACAAGGGGACTTTAACTATAGCTACAGAAGGCAAGGCGGCTGTATGAATAGCTACAGAAGACCAAGTGACTGTATGTCTGGCTACAGAAGGCAATGCAACTGTATGTCTGGTTTCAGAAGGCAAGGCGAATGTATGTATGTCTAAAGAAAGCAAAGCGACTGTATGTCTGTCTACAGAAGGCAAGGCGACTGTATGTCTGTCTACAGAAGGCAAGGCGACTGTATGTCTGGTTACAGAAGGCAAGGCGACTATATGTATGTCTACAGTAAGCAAGGCGACTGTATGTGTAGATATAGAAGACAAGGCGACTGTATGTCAGGTTACAGAAGGCAAGACCACTGTATGTATGTCTACAGAAGGCAAGACGACTGTATGTCTGGCAAAAGAAGGCATGGCGACTGTATGTGTAGATACAGAAGACAAGGCGACTGTATGTGTAGATACAGAAGACATGGCGACTGTATGTGTAGATACAGAAGACAAGGCGACTATATGTGTAGATACAGAAGACAAGGCGACTGTATGTCTGGTTACAGAAGGCAAGGCGACTGTATGTCTGGTTACAGAAGGCAAGGCCACTGTATGTATGTCTACAGAAAGCAAGGTGACTGTATACCTGTCTACAGAAGGCAAGGTGACTGTATGTCTGGCTACAGAAAGCAAGGTGACTGCATGTCTGGCTACAGAAAGCAAGGCGACTGTATGTCTAGCAAAAGAAGGCATGGCGACTGCATGTCTGGCTACAGAAGGCAAGGCGAATGCATGTCTGGCTACAGAAGGCAAGGCGACTGTATGTCTGGCTACATAAGGCAAGGCGACTGCATGTCTGGCTACAGAAAGCATGGCGACTGTATGTCACACTATAGAATGCAAGGCGACTGTAGCTAGATAACATTTGTGGGACACTGTCAAATAATGTTCAGGAAGTAGCCAACAACACAGCAGACCTTTACTAGTTACATTCGAAAGAGGGATGGCAGATCTTGGTAAGCGGAAAAACGGCTCGACGGAATAATTTGAGGAGCTCTCGGGTAGACACCTGTGATTTTACGTGATGACAAAAACTTGACACTTAGCTGTGGTAAGTTGTGTTGAAAAGAGATCGAGGAAGCAATTAGCCTTCTGATTAATAGAAAAACGACGGGGCATCACTCAACTTAATTTAACGTCTTAATACTGGTTTAGAAGACTCTGCAGAGTCTATATACAACCAGTTTTATTTACATTACTTTGCTCTAAAAGCTATGTGCATCCAATTTATTCTTAAACGCGTTTCCTGTCCCTGCCTCCACTACTTCCGGTGGCACTGCATTCCAAGCATTCACCACTCTCTGACTAAAACAGTATTTCCTAACATGCAATCTGGACCTTTCTTTAGTTAATTTGTAGCTATGCCCACTTGTTCTTGTAAGGCGTTGTATTTTTAAAAAAAACTTGTTATAGTCTAATTTATCTGTTCCTTTGATTATCTTATAAACCTGTATTGTCACCTCAAATGTGCCAAAGTACTGATTGGACATATTAGCTGCCTCCCTATTCTCACATTTTATTTTTCCTCTGCTGTCTATGACAGGGCCTACTTTGTCTTTCGTTCTTTGTTTATTTCTAACATACGAAAAAAAGCTTGTACAATCAGTCTTGATCCTCTAAGCAAGTTTTTTTCTAAAAGTATTGTTGCTGTTTTATTCACTTTCTGAGCTATATTCTGCGTGTCCAAATATTTTGAATTTATTTCTTTTGCGTCTATATATTTTGCCCATGCTTTATAATTAGCTCTTCTACATTTAATTACGAATCTAGCGCTATTAAACAAGCCATAAAGACCAATATGCTTTACAGTTTTAGTAAAAGGATATGAAATACGGAAAGTATTTCAAATAAGTGGTGAAATGGTTATCTGGTTCGGTTACCTGTAAAAATTACAGAGGAGCTAAGCTCTTGTAAGGACTTCGTGAGGTGTATAACAGAATTATAAGCGTGTCATTTGCAGTTCTCATTGTGCAGTTATCGAGCAGTTATTTAAACGACGTTGCGGTCGTTTCAACAACTTGTAGGTGGAGTTTAAAAGTTGAGTGGAGATGCACTCTTGAAAATATGCTCATCGCTTAAATCGTTGCTTGAATTCTCTTCCCTATGGTTTGTTATTTATTTTTTTTTTAAACAATGTTCTAAATTTAACACAACAAATTTGAAACAAAATGTGTGAATGATGTGAAAGTGAAATAAAGTGATAATTTCCAATGAGATGAAACATGAGATGGTGGGAGTTACATTTTGCCAAGTCAATGCGAAGTGAATCAATTTAAAATGATTTAAATTCTCACAAAATTGGTAATGTAATTTGTTTGTGTGTTTGATATATTTGCAAGGCAATATGCTTACATATGTGTAAACATCCATCCATACATATTCACTTATACACGCATTTCTATTTGTTTACACACTCCCATGCATATTCAGTTATACACATCATGCATATTCATGTATACACACTTATATATATTTATTTATTCACACACATACACATTTATTTATACACACACAGCATATTCATTTATACACACATATAAAAAGCGTACATGCATTTGCATATAACTACTTCCACACACATGCATACAAGTACACACCAAGTACGTATGCACACAGTCATACAGTCATGATAATTCAGGTTTCAAATACCTTGCATTCTCTCCCATTTCATTTGATATAGTGGTGGACATTGCTTGAATTCTCTCCCATTTCATTTGATATAGTGGTGGACATTGCTTGAATTATCTCCCATTTCATTTGATATAGTGGTGGACATTGCTTGAATTCTCTCCCACATGCCCTATTGAAGAAGTTGAACATGTGACCCCGTAGTTCACTGTCAAGTTTCTAAGCATATTCATTACTATTGGAATCACTGTATTAATCCACTACTTCGTTGTCCAGGCTGGTGTGCAACGATCTGTTTTGATGCTCGATGTTGGCGTTTAAAGAGGTCTTAATCGGTTTGTTGAATGTCAAGGTCACTAACAGTAGCACATAATTACTCTCATTTGATTAAATGTAACGCACATGAGCCCCCATGTTTAAAGTTGTAATAGATACTCACATACATTCACA
Source organism: Ariolimax columbianus (assembly GCA_036924085.1). Classification (NCBI taxonomy): domain Eukaryota; kingdom Metazoa; phylum Mollusca; class Gastropoda; order Stylommatophora; family Arionidae; genus Ariolimax; species Ariolimax columbianus. Next base: position 17,273,861 of record JAVGWX010000004.1, on the reverse strand, counting down.
TATTCTCATTCGGTCCAGTATTTGTATTGATGTGGTATAATTGCTTGCGTACATTATATAACTTACTAGCTATCTACCAGAGTCTGTGCTCCTGGTGAGGCTAACCAATCCGAAACAGTCATTGCCGGTTATTGCAGGTGTGAATAGAACATCGATCATCCAGGTAAAACGTTTAGTTTGGGCCAATAATCAGAATTAAGATGCGTCCAAATTGTTTCAGATACTGCTACAAAAAAATGAAGCCATGAGTTCCCATACAGCAACTTTGAAATAACCAGTCAGATTAGGACCCTAAAATACAAAACATCTTCTGCAGGCTAAGCATAGGCGAGACAACAGCAATGCACTAATTAATCAAACGCTTTGTGAGTCTTGCAGGACACAAAGTACTGAATGTAAGAGACAAAGCAAGTACTGAATGTAAGAGACAAAGCAAGTACTGAATGTAAGAGACAAAGCAAGTACTGAATGTAAGAGACAAAGCATCTATGCCGAAAATGCGAGCGAGGATCACAAATCCATGGACAAGATAGCTTAGAAAAAAAAATAACATTGACGGTTCTGATATTGGGAACAACGCAGATGATGTTACCACGCCCGAGTTCTATGATAAACGTTCATTGAACATTACACAAATCATCAAGTAAAATGGCAGTAGACTTATTACAGATAACGCAGCAGAAATTTACCAAAATATGATATCAGTGCTAGATATGAGAAACACATGATTTGTAAAACAAGGCAACTGCAACTAAACTTAGTATAATCCTTAACATATGCCTGCCTTACAAACTTCACATCGAATTGTCACAAATAATACCGGACACAAAGTTGCAGAATTATAGCGTATATGATAGCATATGATAGCGACAATTCATTCAAATTTAGCAACGAGAAGGTAAAGATGGACACAACCAAACACGAGCTTGGCGATAACCTACCAGGACAGAAGAAATTAGACGATTTTGAGGGACACTCCGCAAAGAATAAGGGAATAGGGAGACTGACCAGCTGGGATATCAGGTCCAGAACTCAAGAAGACGGCCCAGAATAGTCATCGATGGCGTGTGACTTTTGCAGTTCTATGTTCTCGTGAAACAAAAACAGCCCAGCCAGTAATTTGTGCTTCACGTGAGAACGATAGAACTCCGAGATAGCACTGACAACTGAGCAGATCGATTGGAAATGCTAGCCGTCTTAAATGCAGACGTGTGGGAGAAACTGAATGCGTTCCACTTTCGTCTGGTACCGATGCTTCTTCCGTAGTAATTGTAGTGGAGTTGTAGTAGCGGATACAACAGCGACAACAACAGGCTGCTGGTATCATCCTCTCTCAGTGCAGGATACAAATCTGTATTTCTTCATTGTTATATTTTTTTTCTTCAAAATTATTGCAGACTGCGCGATAACGCCGTGTATCAGAGTAATCAACAAACGGCGTGTGAGGCGTTTTTAGCTACGAAGTTGAAGTATTATATATTATGAGAGATTATTGTTATTATGAAGTAGTAGTATTATGTATTATTAGAGCGTACTGTTATTATGAAGTAGTAGTATTATGTATTATTAGAGCGTACTGTTATTATGAAATAGTAGTTTTACGTATTATGAGAGCGTACTAGAGCGTAGTGTTATTATACAGTTGTTGTTCTATGTATTATCAGAACATACAAATGCGTAGTGTTATTATGGAGTTGTTGTTTCATGTATCATGAAACCGCAAGCTAGAGCTTTCTATTATAATTGAGTTGAACGGTTATGTAATATGAGAGGGTACTAGAGAGTACTGTTATTATAAAGTTGTAGTTCTATATATTATGTCAGCGCAATAGAGCCTACTGTTTAAATGGAGTTGTAGGTGTATGTATTATGGGAGCGTACTAGAGCGTACTTATATTATAAAGTTGCAGTTTTATGTATTATGGGAGCGTACTAGAGCGTACTTATATTATAAAGTTGCAGTTTTATGTATTATGGGAACGTACTAGAGCTTACTTATATTATAAAGTTGCAGTTTTATGTATTATGGGGGCGTACTAGAGCGTACTTGTATTATAAAGTTGCAGTTTTATGTATTATGGAAGCGTACTAGAGCGTACTTGTATTATAAAGTTGCAGTTTTATGTATTATGGGAGCGTACTAGAGCGTACTTATATTATAAAGTTGCAGTTTTATGTATTATGGGGGCGTACTAGAGCGTACTTGTTTTATAGAGGTGTAGTTGTATATATTTGGTGATTGCTCTTTATCCTGAAATTATAGTTTAAAGCATGACGAGGACATATTGTTATTATCTTACGATGTTTTGTTATTATGAAATTATCAATTTGAGCTCGTGCTTTTGTTCCGAAGTTCTACTTCTGTATATATTATATGGTTGTTCTTGTATTATGAAATTATAGTTGTATACATGAAGGTGTCGTACTGTTTTATGAATTTAAAAAAAAAATATTCGATCACGCTGCTTTTATGCTGGGGGGAGTCCAGTGGTGCTTCTAGATCATCTAGCAGACACGTCGAATGAGTGGTGGATAGCTGGACAGCCGGACAGCCTCTTTATTTGGAGGTTGCATTGTAATATCCAATAAGCAATCGCAAGCCAATAAAGATGACCGCTAAATACAGGAAGCCCATCCAGCATGAAGAGACACAAAATGACAATCACTTCTTAGTATACCCACTTAATTACATCTATATGCAGAAAGAAAACCGAACAGACCTACAAGAGGGCGACCTGGCTCAAATTGTATGGACTGCGAATTTGGACTCGGGGAATATTCGAATAATGCACGAAAAGGTGAACGAGCTAATGAGAGAAATGAAAAAATCCACATAAGAAGTAGAAGTTTTGGGCAGAAGCTCAGGTAAATAGGACAGGCATTTTTGGATCTTGAGGGAAGAATGCTTCTCTGCAAAGGCGTTTCTAATTTCGACAGAGGAGGGGGGTACGGGGGGGGGGGGGGAGGAAGTGAGAGAAAGTGAACTGTGCTGTGCCCATGAGTCAAAAGTACAATAAGGGATGCAAACGTATCTCTGAGAATAGTATTATGCTGGACCTCAAAGAGACAGCCATAATAGTCAACATCGCCATTGAAGGAGTATTGAGCAGATACACCAAAAAAAAGAATCCATTGAGCTGATTCAAAAGACAGTGCCCGATTGTCATGATGAAAATATTTTTCTTGGAGATTTCAGTGACAAAATGGGAAATTATCATTAAAGATGGAATATAGTAATTGTGAAATATGTTGAAAATGTTTTGAATTACAATTGAAAACAAATCCCGAGTTCTGAGCGAGCATAACTTAGTCATCACATACACATAGACCCCTCAGAAGGCTATACACACTTACACTCGATATGAATCCAGATGGAAACTGAAATCTGCCATTGATTATGAACATCGTAAGGAAAGATTCATTTAAGTATGTGAGAGCCTAGAATGAACAAAAAATTAACTATTTCTTGACAATGAAGAAAACAAATGAAAGAGTAGACCCAACAAAACAATGTTCACACTCAATAAAAAACCAAACACCAAAGAAGGAAAAGCAAAATAAATTCCTGTGCTTTGGGCGAGATATCATGTGCTTATATCGAGGAGATGCCATCCGATGATCTAGGTGCTCTCTGGCGAAAAACGGCTTCATTGAAGTAAGTTAAGACGTCAGAGCCAACAAGTATGTACATGAATAAAACATGGCGGATGGAAGAAGTTAAATAGTAAGAAGGGAACAGAAAATGGCATGGAAATAACGGGAAGTGGGCACCACGACAGACGACGTGTTTTGCAGTATTTGGCCACGTTGATTGCCCTGTTATTCTCTATCAACATGGCTTCTATATTGTATGTCTCCTTAAGATTGAGGTAGATTAATGGGATTAGCTGTGTGACGATCCTAGATGCTTCCATAGTGATTCGCTAGTGAATGAATTAGTCGACTTCAAAATTGTTTTGAGGGGACGCCTTGGTTGATATGTTAATTAGCATCTACTGAGGTCTCCTTTAGTGCTCGCACCGAACTCTCATATGATACAGTATGAAAAACAGAAATACACAAGCTATGAAGCACTCAGAACTGAAGCCAAAACGAAATGCGAACAGAAAAACAAACGTTTAGTGGATGACTTTGAAGAAAGACTAGAAAAGCTTGCTTGTGCAAAGCAGAGGCTGTTGTACAGGAACCTGAAAAACACGAAATAAGGGTGCCCTCTGAAATGTGTACGAGGCGTGTTCAAATGAAACGGGACCTAACTGCACCGAGTCAACATACGTACGACGCGCACGATGACGTCACGTTTGATGTGAACGGCACATACCAACCGTCAAGTTTGACAAAAATGCATTATCCCCCGACTCATAGTTTCCTCAGCAGACCGTTGAAAACATAATGGGTGTGATACGGAATCCGTCCAGAGTTGATCAACGAGCTGTGATTCGGTTTCTAACAGCTAAACGATATCGACCAGTTGACGTTCATAGCAGAATGCAGGCAGTGTGTGGTGACAAAAGTGTGCCGAAGATAACAGTGAAGAACTGGACAACGAAGTTTATGAAAGACGTGAGTTAACGAAAGATCTTCCGAGACTAGGTCAGGCCCCCAATTGTTGCGTCAGAAGATCCCATCGCCAAAATTGATGCAGAAATTCAGATGGACTGTCGCCGGAGCTTACGTTCGCCACACTTTTGTCACCATGTACTCTCTGTATTCTGCTATGAATGTCAAATAGTCGACATCCTTTAGCTGTTAGAATGTTAGAAACCGAATCGCCGCTCGTTGATCAACTCTAGACCGATTCCGTATCACACCCGCCACGTTTTCAAGTCTGCTGAGGAAACTATGAGGATACTGAAATCTTGCAAACTTGACGGTTGATATGTGCTGTTTACATCAGAAGTGAAGGGAACTGAGACGCAAGTTTTGTCAGGCATAACATACTGACTAGGACGTTGCGTCAGGTCTAGCACAATATACTGACCAAGACCACTATCTCTCATCCATGTATTGTTCCCTCGAAACTGGCTGTTTACAAGGCCATCTAGATGACCTGATGTGGATCGATGTGATCTCCGTAGTAGTGAGTGTCACGCAGAAGAAGCCAAGCATAGCTAATCCGCATGGTTTACCGCGATCCACCGTCATCAGAAAGACCGGGATGTGAGAACAGCTACTGCTAACGTCCTTTTCAGGGCGCACGAAAGAGTGAACCTACTCATTGTGGGCATTCGAAACAACAACAACATCAACAACAACAACATCTAAATTGACGTCATCATGCGCTTCGAAGGTATGTTCTCTTCGTGCATTTAGGGCCGGTTCCATTTGAACACGCCTCGTAAAAGACAAACAAAGTGAGGTAGATAATGGATTGGCGGAAACATTATTTATGAAATTCAGGACAGCAGAGTTCTAAGTATGACATAGAAGAAAATATATGACCAGGATAACGTCACGATGGAGCTGAAAATAGCATTTGAGAGAATTAAGATTGTCAAAGCAGCTGGGCATGGTGGTCTAACACAAGAACGGGTCCAGTACATGAAACTGAAGGTTAACTGTTGTTTCTGAAGGTTCTCACTGCAGCTATTAATATAATATTATTCATGAAGGGTGACAACCGACAATGTGAAAACTATTGTAGCATATCCCTCCTTAGTGTCCCCAGCCTACTCTAGGACGCTGTAGCAGAGGCTAAGACGTTTGATTAAGCCACAGAAGGACAAAGCCTATTCTGGTATAAGAGTGAACCAAAGCACTCAAGATTTTATCTTAACACTTGATAGCGATTTGCACTTCTGTTTTATGAACCTAAAAAAACAATTTGAAAATGGTCCATAGAGCAGACTGGAAATGTCTGGAAATCAAGAGCATTTCTTCATCTTTGATCTGCACCATGCAGATCAACTATAAGATTTGCAGAAACCGTTTATCAGAGTTCATTTTCATAAGTGGCCTAAGACAAGGTGCCATTATCTGGCTGTGTCTTTTCATACTGCGTATGGATGATGTCATGACATCATGTAAGGAATGAACCAAAATATATCATTCTTGGAGTGCTGGAAGATGAGGCTAGTGAAATAATAGCGTTGCCGAAGATGTGATACTAATCATCAAACGGGAAACACGTCTCCAGAGCAGCTTGCACGTCTGAAAAGATGAGCGGAAGAATAGAGGGATCACCATTTTCAGTTCAAAAACCAAAGCCATGGTGGTCTATAGAAAAGAGACTGGGATGAACAATCTCTGGAACAGGTAAAGGAATTCAAATACAACTCTAGTTGTGATAGACCAGAAGGGAGCTACCACAGAAGAGTTAGGCACTCAAATGGAAGCAACTGGTGATCTTGGTCATAGTATAAATAGAGAATTTCTCAGCCAACGGAAATAAGTAACAAAATATTAAGATGGCGGTGTTTGTTGTTGAATGCCTACAATGAGCAGGATAACTCTTTTTGTACGCCCTGAAAAGGACGTTAAGTGGCGGGTTGTAGTAGCTTTCTTCGCATCATGAGCGTGCTGATGAATGCGGACTGGGGTCCCCTAATCGGTTTTGATATGCTTGGCTTCATCTGTGTGTAGCTCACTACTACAGGGATCACTACGATCCTCCACCTTGTTAGAAAGTCTGTCATAAAAACAGCCCGTTTCCAGAAAGGTTACGGTGAAACCAAGGTGAGGGTCTTGTCCCGTATTTTTTGCCTGACCCTGGCTAATATGTTTAATCAGTATGTTTTATCTGACCAGACGTTAGAATTCGTTTCCAAGTCATATGCAATGATCCAAACCCCAAAAAGCTAACTCCAGGTAATTGAAATATCAAAGGAAAATATGAAACGTGACAAGAAGAGGCAATGTGAAAACAATAGCCAAGGATCTAGACCCCGAGGACAACCCAAATTCCACTGGGATGACAACATAAGACCGTCTGTAAGAGACGGTGGACTAGAATGAAACCAGACCACGAGGAAGACATCAGCTAGACTAATATGCCGTTCTATTGATCAAACATGTACACCTCATTGAGCAACTGAAGATTAAATTACTTTAATGAAGAAGGTCTTGTTTTATATATTGTAAAAGGATGTAGCTTCATTGTGAAGAAGTTGTTACACATTTATGAGTGCGTATTTATATAATTAGATCGTTATGTGATACATTAAGAAGCGTTAATTTTAATACATATATATATATGTGTGTGTGTGTGTGTGTGTGTTTGTTTCGCCGTAGTTATCTATATACGAGTATTTATTGTAATTGCTTTTCTTAAGAATGTTATGAGGCGTATCGTATACACTATTGTTGCCCAGTAGACCATATGTTCATGAGCTTATTTCGTCTACTCCTAACTTGACAATGTAATATTCCGATGAACTCCTTCAGTCTACCATTTCTTGGTCGTTGGTCATTGTTAGCTTCGCTCTCTGTTAGTCATTGATTTGATTTTAATGAATAGTTTTATTTAGTATTGTCTGAATTATGTTTTTATTGCTAACAATAAATGAGTTCCTTCCAAATTGATCTTTAAAAGAAATGAATGTACACCTGCTGTTAAATTTAACCCATTGAGGTTCATTTTCAGTCAAACATTTGCAGCGTTCATGCCGATGCTTTCATATATCAAAATAAATCCATTTGTTCAGGCTCAGTTTTAACCTCATTCAACCATTACAGCTTCCAAATTGTCACCTGTGTGCAAGTTTTATCAATCCATGTTTGGCTTCCACGTCAAAAGCAATCAATGTGTTTTAATTTCATTGAGTAACAATGCGGTGAATTCCTTCAATTTATTTGGAAATCAGGAGGAAGTTAGAATATCCAAATAGGCAGAAAGCACAAAAGAAACTCAAGAGAAGGGAGCATTGAAAGAAGTAAAGGCAACGATTTAAAAAAAACATCATTATTGACAAAAGGCACAGAGAACATCCAGTCTGATTGAGCAGAAGAATACTAGACCTTACCGAGAAAACGTCACGTGACAATATTGAGACTGCGAACTGGATACTGCAGACAGTGACATATTGTGGTCAACACATTAAATACCCGATACTCATACATGTATCCCTGTGGAGAAAACAATCAAACAGAAGAACATGTTCTCCAATACAGTCAACACTATGAGAAGAACAGGGAGCCAGCATGACCCTTTCCGATAGAGTTCAGGGATAAATCGTATTGTAATAGAAGAAACCTGATACAGACCGATATATTTATGAAGAAAATAGATGAAAATATTTTAGAGTGAGCGACAAAAATGAAAAAAGAAAGACCCATAGAACTGTTCATATTAGTATGCATTAAGAATGTACAGTTTCTGGTGTATTGATCTTCACTGTTTAAAATTAAAGCGTTTATTATTTAGCAGCGTTTAATTGGACGTGTTTCTATGTTTCAAATTGGTAGTTTTGTATGTGCAATTTATTATCATTGGGCCATATGAAACACGGAAAGGGAGGTCTACCAACATATGGCAATTCCCAGTCCAAATGACAGTGTAAATCAACTCACAAGGAAGGATCAGAGCAACATTTTCCGACTGAGAACCAAACACATTCCAATTAATAAGTACCTGAACAGAATCCAACCACAACATACTCCCGAGTGTCAGCTGTGTACACACCCATATGAAACCGTTGATGATCATCTCTGTGAGTGCTTAGCTCAACGATTTTACGAAAAAGGCTTCTTCCTTCGCGGCCAGATACATGGAACACCGTGTATAGCACGAGACAACAGCTGATAAACACGTGCATATACCGTTACATGGCATTGGGAAGAAGGGCAAGAGCCCGGATGTTGATGGATCCGAAACAGCAGCAATAAAAACATTGTCTTTGTGCGACCTGCGGAAAAGGAATATCGACTAGCATGGATTGTTGTCAATATGGTTGATCAAGAAGCTTGAGCTTGTTTCTCATCGCACTTCAATAACCTGATATAATAGTGAATTCCTACTCTTCAATTGCATTTTTCTTTAAAGTACCTGTCAATGATAGTGCCTCTTTCTTAGCCCGTGAGTAATTCATATTTACTGTCATCTTAACGTTATGTACTGGAATTTACGCATGGTTCAATCGTTTATTTCGCCTTCACACTGCAACATTAACCATATCTAGAAAAACAACCATTAACGTAACCAAATGTGAGTATTGAAGGACACGCTTGAGTTAGCAGCCACACATTTCTGTTCAGCAATCAATCAGCGACCTATTTCCTCCCTGCGGAGCCTATGCATTCAACTAATCATGGTCAAGTAATCTATCCACCAGATATCCACCAGATATCTACCAAGAAAACATATTATTCCTGACTGATGCAGCGTCAGTATTTTCAGCCCTAAAACATCACAAAGATGAAGATATCATGCAATGTATGTTCTCCCTGACACATCTCTCAGCAGAACACCCAAAGTTGGTCGTACAGTGGATACCATCCAACTGCGATATTGAAGGAAATCAAGCTGCATACAAACTAGCAAAGTGTGGAGGAGTATCCCCACAAACTGACCTGAGTATCACATATAATGAGGCCAAGACCATAATGAAACCAACTTCAGGGTAAAATAGGCTAATCAACACCCCGACTTCCGAAAAGAAGACAGCTTCTTTAACTTAACTAGAAAACAGCAAGTCATAATCGTCAGACTGAGAACTGGGCATAACTGACTCAAGGGCCATCTTTACAACAATATGAGGATTGGGACAGATGGCAAGTGCCCATGTGGGAAGCATATCATGACCATAGAACACATCATGCAAAGCTGCAGGATCAGGAAGGAAAAGTGAGAACAATACTGGCTTCACGAGACAGATATGAGACAAAACCTGTATGGAGATAAAACATCCTTAAAAAAAACGGTGTCCTTTGTAAGAGAAACCGGAACCTTGATCTGAAGATGAACGAAGAAGAGGAAGAAGTAATCTTTCCATTGCAATACTCTTTACATCCAACGACGATATTCAAGTTTTTTGACGCACTAATCTAGTTCTCTTTTGCAAGAGTGTCTCGTCTTACCCCCGTATCTATTGCCCTTAGGTGTACAAAACATAGATTATCTTGTAGAGTGTGTTGTTTTGTGAGCTCTTTTGTGTACGCCCTATCCACCTCCATCGTCTTTTCCTTAAATCCCGATTAACAGAAATATGTCTGGTCCTCTCTAAAAGAGTTCCGTATAGGACTTTGTCATACCATTTCAAACCTTCAATTCGGCACATGCATTATTGATTAAATGTTTGCACCTTTTTAGTAGTTGTTTTTGTTGTGTGCCAAGCTTCAAAGCCATACTAGAGCACCGACTTAACACTTGTGTTGAAGATTCCCATTTTCAAGCAGGATCCAATTCTCCTTGATCGCAACACATTTCCTCCTGTCATTAAAATATTTATCGCCTTTTGCATCCTGATTTGGATATCCCTATCAGTGCCTCCATATTAATCGATATTTGTCCCAGGATATAATAGGGATTGAATGTCATGTTGGGCTTCTTTGTCTAACGTAATCGGATCGCTTGCTGGAGCAATGACTCTCAGAAGTTTAGCCCTCCCTGTGTGGATGTGTAGTCTCGACTCTCTTGACTTTAACGAGCAAGGCAACTAGTCACAACGTCTTCCAGAACATTGATAAATGGTTCAATAAAGTATTTAACACTTATTCCCCTATTTGACTACATTTTTACAAAAGGCTGTTATAACGATGTTAAGTCAAAACATCTCAATATATAACACCGTTCAATGACATATATATTATGTAAGCCAATACTAGGGAGACCAGATTTTTTTTTAAGCAGCACAGTGTCATGCAGATAGTATGTAAATTGACTCGTGTACCGCACAGAAACCTGCGTTACATTGCTAGGAACGTTTCCCGAATTCATAACATCATTTCAAGTAACCTAATCTGTTATGAGAATGTCAAACTGCGAACTTTGATATTGGTAAGGTTATCTGAGCTGGAGTGTAGCTATACTCTTGTGTTCAAATTAAAAGCTCATGTGGCAGCCCTACTCTAGTGATAACCGAGTGATGAACCAAAAAGATATCGGACCATCTCCCTAACATGCTGTATGGACAATAGAGGAAAGCATGATACAAAAACGCGCCTATGTTGGTTCTTTCAGAAATAGAACACCTTATGACATCTTTTAGAATCGGCAGGGGAAAAGATGAACTGCTTTGTAGGCTGACACAAAGAATAAATTAAGGATATAAGAATAAATACAGTCGCCATCTTCTTTTACCATCATATCTGGAAAAAATGTCTTCTGATGAAAATGGTAAAACAAGTAATGTACAGCAAGTCCCACAACTGAATAATGTGCTTTCTGACTGAGCTCGACCGATCTGTTTGAAGATTGAGGAAACAATCTCTTCTAGCGTGCTTGTCTGACGGAGCGAACGATCCATGTAAGGATCACGGTTTCAATCTCTTCTAAAGAAGTCTTGAAGGAAGGATTACCACAAGGCTCTTCGTTAAGTTAAACATTTTTCTTGATGTACATCAGTGGCTTATCTGACTAGAGCATCTTTGGAAAAGCTTTGTATGCTGATGTCCTGGCAATATGAGCCCCGAAGAGAATCTGGCACGAAGACTAAATGGAAACCTAAGGAAACTACATGACAATTGTCAAACAAGACAACTGAAAATCAACTGTGAAAGTACAGTGTTAACAATTTTCACTAAAAGCCACAAAGTTGCCAGAGAAAATATAATTTTGAAGCTAGAAGAACACAAACTGATTAAAGAGGAACATCCCACATATATTGGAGTCACGCTTGACCGACAACTCAAACTCAATCATCACATCAAGAAAATAAAGTTTAAATCACTGGAATGTATCTACAGCTATTGAAGAGGCTTGCTGGTATATGATGGTGATCAGAAGCAGATACTCTGAAAGACGTGTACGCTGGTTAAGTCCGCTCAGAAATAGAATATAATAGTATTCTCCCAATAAGGTGTTAAAATCTAACTTAGATTCCCTGGATATGGTGCAGAACAGTACTATATAATTTATTAGTCAAGCAATCTGGTCAACACTATTGGTGGATTGCGAAATGCATACACATGTGAAACCCCATAAAATGCGGAGAGATAATGATGTTACTGAAGATTGTGAACGAAATAACAGAATAGAACAGGAGCATCTCAACAGACGCTTGGCGAAAAATTGGCAATCAAAATAAAGATTTTTTTAAAAAAGACTGTATTCCGCATGTTGAAGTAAAAAACAGATGCTACATCCCAGAAATATGATAGGAATTACAGAGAGTAACAAAAGACACACCACCAGAACTATTCCTCAATACACCAGAAATACTGACATAATTAACGCCCCATTAACGCAGGTTAAATGTAGAATACCCAGACGGGTGAATTGTTTAATGTTTTCCTGAAAGTTTGTTCAAACTATGAAGCCTAAATCATTGCACTTGAAATCATATTTTCTATACCTTCTGAAGCCGGTTTTAGATTAATCTCTGAAATGTCCAAAGCATCGTTATATTTATAGATGTGGGTGTGCGTCCTTAAAACCTTCGAAGGTACTTGACATTGTATACCCACTCGTATCCAAATTGTTCTGGACACTGGTCACATTAGCACCATCAATATAGTTATACAATCGATCCCTCGGTGCTCAACACACCTGGCACTGATAAAGCAGATAGACGAGTAAAGAAGATACCAATGCGAACAGCCATACACTCCAACAGCTAGACAAATTCAGTAAAATTGAACACTTTGCTGAACAGATAGGTTCATGGATACACATGGAGGGAGGTATATAAAGAGATGTTTCAAATCCCATTCCAAATGACAGCATCAATCAACTCACAATGATGTATCAGAGTACCATTCTTCGTCTGGTAACTCAAAACATTCCACTTAACAGGCACCTGGCCAGAATCCAAACACAACACACTCAAGAGTACCAATTGTATACACACCTTCATACGAATCTGTTGATCACCATTTCTTTGAGCGGTCAACTTGTAACGAGTTTCGGGAGAAAATGTCTTTCTCTTGCAGCCAGATTAACACAATAATTTTTATGGTGCAAAGCAACATCTAACAAACACATGCAGGTATAAATATTTGACTTTGGTCAAAGGACGAGAATCCAGATGCAACTAGATTGCCAATAATCGATCGACATGTAGTTCAATGATTTTAGCATTCACGCGCATCACATTCTATCATTGATATACTCCAAATTGCTCCTTCTAGTCTGTTTAGGTCAGCCTTTTGTCCTTGAGCAACTCCAGAAATAATTATCACCTCACAAGGAACCCCTAAAGAGAAATTATCAAAGCTGTATTTCAAAGTACGTTATCACGTTAGTACCTTATCACATATTATAAACAATATAATTACGGCGTTAATTTCAATTGCTGAAGTCCACAGAATGAATCTATGGGGTTGAGGAATAAATGCCACTTGTTTCTGCAGTCTCCAATTTGTATACCGATTAGGTGTTATCCGTCCCTGCCCCTTAAACACCCCCCCCCCCCCCCCCCAAGTCCCCCTCTCCCTCACCCATCCTCTCCCGAAGAAAACCCCCCAAAAACCAACAACAAACCGGTTGACCTTTAGTTTAAATCAGAACTAGTTCTCTTTGCAAAACATAATGATGTAATAATAAGTGTATAAGTGCCCATACTTTTGTGATTGATATATGTATTGATGTATACAAAAAAAAATGTATTTGTAATGCTGAATAGTTAAGTTGTATAAATATCAATTATCGCAAATTAGTTGAGAAAGATAGAAACGGTGGAGGAAATGTTAGCTCTTAGCCCAGAATAGCAGCTCAGTTTGGTTGTGATATATACGGGGAGGGGGGGGTGTTAGCTCTTAACCCACACTGCAGCTCAGTTTGGTAGTGACATATACAAGGGGGTGTTAGCTCTTAGCGCACAATGGCAGCTAAGTTTGATAGTGACATGTACAGGGGGTGTTAGCTCTTAACTCACACTGCAGCTCAGTTTGGTAGTGACATATACAAGGGGGTGTTAGCTCTTTCTTAGCTTAGTATCAGATAAGTTTAATAGATTAATACTAATTTTTACAAAATGGGGGCGGGAGGGGGGATGAGGTGTTGGCTCTTACTTCGCAGTTGCATATCATATTAATTGGGAATTTTACAAATTAGGGGAGGGTTAATGTTAACTCTAAGCCTACAGTGGCAGCTGAGTTTGATATATGCATATACTTGAGGATTGTAATCTATCCGGTATGTTGTGAGATTCGACTAAAGATGGTTCAGCATGGGGCAGGCTAACCGACCCTATATAAACTTTAAGCCACACGAACCTTACAGATAGGCGAATGTTTGGTCACGTGGCAAAAGTATGTTCTCCCGTCACCCACCCCCCTTTCCCCCAGTCCCCCTAGAGTACCTACTCCATTTGCTTTTACTCATTCCCTGTTACTATGTGACTTTCCATCGAGGCCTGCCTGGTGAGTGTGTCTTACAATTACTGCTGCAGTTGATCTCACTTAATATAATAGGATAGGCCCTTCAGCATAATGAGGTGGTATGGCTGCTACACGTGGTCCTTGACTTGCCTTTTCTAACTAAGCAGAGTCAGGTAATCATTGTGTAGTTGCGTAAACTGTGGCTCACAACGATCATGTTGCTTGATTGTGAAATATAAGTGACCTAACCGTTGCGAGTAAACCTACTGTGCCGAGTTGTGTGAACCATTCAATGATACTATTAAATATTGCAAGCAGAGAATATTACATTTGACACATCCAATATGTTGACTGGTAAAGGTCAGATGATTAGTATGCAGATGTAATTAAGTAGAACCACGTTAGTCAGTCGACTAGACCACATAATGCATAGTATTATATCGTTGATCAGCGAATAGACTCCATATGTGGTAATATCGCTGGATTGTGACGTCTGCGGCTACACTGGATTAATAGCAAACTCTTCAACCAGGACAAGATGACGTCACTGGCAACTCGACGACAATGTTTCTACATTAAAGACACGTAATTGCTTATTTTCTCATAATGTCTGTTTAAGGACACTTTTTATTTGTCTGTGTCTGCACATGCAATACATGTGTTACTTTCTTTCGTGTGGTACTGTTTACCAGCGACTGTTGCTGTCTCTACTCTATCAAACTGTGGGTCAACATTTTCTTCTACTTCTGTTTTTTTGTATCCTCTTATTAATACTTTGTTTTTCAAACCGCATTTCTTCCTATCCTTCACTTTCATATATTAAAGTGTGTTCTTTTTCAAATATATTTTCTCCGTTTTTGTTAATCGTTTGAGAAAGTTTTAAATCTATACTGTATAATGTATACTTTTCTGCATATTTCGTGGAAATTATATCCACATAATGATGAACACAGACTTGTTGACGAGAATAACACAACCAACCAACATAAATGGAATTACATAGATATTAGAAGATGATGCAAACAATCATCTTGAAACAATCTAACAACACACAAGAGAATGAGGTCTGTAAACCTGCAGAGAAGACTATAGTATTGGAATTAAAGAAAATGTGGTGCATATTAAATAGTAGAAAAGCTTTATAAAGGAAAACAAGATGCGAATACCAAAGCTTGGCGAGACTGAGCTGAACAACTCAAAGGACTACCCAAAACAGATATGTCCGTCTCGCTGTCGGCCCCTAATTTTCCTTTATAACTTTTGAAACCAATGAACGTAACTGGACATGGGCAAACTGTGAACCTGTCGGACGATGAGGAACTCAGTAATGGATATACTCTGCAGCATAAAGCCACATGCCACATGCCACACCTCAAATGTCAGCATGGCTGAAATTGATATATTCTTTGAAGAGCATGTCATTTCTAAGTGACTTTGGCTACCAAAGTCGTATGATCTTACCACACCTGATTTCTTACTATGTGGAATGCTGAAAAAGAAAGTGTATTGCAAAAAGATATGGAATATAATAGAACTGCAAGATAACATTCAGCGGGAAGTTGAGCCTGCGACTCATGATGTGTTGGTGAATACTTTCCGTAACACGGTGAAGCGTGTGCAGCCATGCGTCGATGCTAATGGTGACCACTTGCAACATTTGACTTGAGCTCAGTAGGTTTCTCACACACCAAAGTATGACCACGTCAAATTTGATTGAAGGATGTTTATTGGTTTAAAGTTAAAATGGGGCCGGTAGGATGAGGGACACCCTGTAACTACTTTCTACGATTGCAACCTTGTGTTCTGAAATGTACTAAAATAGTCGCGTCACTTGATTCTCGTCTCTTGTCAACATGAAATGCATGTGCCCATACAACCACTCAGTATTCACTCTTTCTCTCGTCGCAGCCGCTTTGTTCCCTTGCCCCACTCAACGCATCTGCTTTGTTCCTTTACCACACTCGATTGTTTGTTCCTTTACCCCACTCGATTGTTTGTTTCTTTACCACACTGGATTGTTTGTTCCTTTACCACACTCAATTGTTTGTTCCTTTAGTTCTATAAGCATGTCGAGCTCTTATTTCTTTTGTTGTGTAAACTATTTCTGTAATCGGTGAGCTGCAGTTCACGAGAAAATATTGTTTGCCTCCCACTGCGAGCCATATCCTCTTAGCCAGACTACACTTGTACGACCTGTTTCTAAGGCCCCGCGTAGAGGCAGAATAGGGTCTTGTTTAGATGTGGTTCTCTAACCCTGATGCAAACATTCACCTGTGAGTCACTGGCTGTAAATTATACCGGGTACTCAAGGAGACGCCAGCCATGCAACAGTATATAAAAAAAACATATTGTTGCCATGTTTTCACTAAATTATCGACCATTCACAAGTTTTGTTTCATGGAGTGATTTAAGTACCACGTTTCTAAATTGAAAAGCACCAGTGCAGATGTGTATTGGTCACAGATACGAAATGTTACTGTTAATGTCTAAGGGCTGTGACTGATGATAAGGAAGTTAGAAAGTACTTTATGTAAAGGTGGAGATTATCACATATTAGACATTGCAGTCGGCTTCAATCTATTAGACATTATCGTTATCAGAGAGGAGGACCGCTTGTATATTCCTTGTCATCTTCTCTTCCAATACAAATATGTGGGTACCAATTTACAGCTATATAAATAATTTTTTTAATTTTTTTTTTAAATTGGCCCAATCGATGACGGGGTCCTCGCCGGGGCTACAGAGTTCGTCCATTGTGCTGAGATTCTCCAAAATGATGAGAAGAACAGAATACTTATGGGTTAAACACTGTTCAATAACGCTGATTCTTTTATTAAATTAAACCAAACTAAACTAGCTATATAGATAGAATGGAGAGTGTAAATAAATCAATGACCTATCAGCTCCCTGTAGAGCACAGGTCTTCAACAAATACTCGCCAAGTCTTTCTGAATTGAGCCATCTGAGTGGCTTTTGGTGGTGGTTTTAAATTCCTTTGACTTCCATAAATTTGGCAATGCAATGAAAGCTCTTCTTGCCGTCTGTGTTTCTAGCTGGACATCGTGTTCTGTACCTCCTAATATGTATATATTGCTGCCAAAATAGAGGAAAGACTCCACATTTTGAAGGTTTGTGGTTCCCAACTCAATTGTATCATTCTTAATTGCCTTTAGTCCAAAATCTGTGTTCTGTCTCTATGTATTTTTAGCCCCAATTGTAGTGCCGCTCTTCGAGTATGCGTATCTTATTTTGCATCTTGTTGTGGGTATGGGACAGAACAGCCAAATAATCGGCAAAGTCGAGATAGTTAAGTTGTACATACTATAGATTAACTAAGTCCATTTACAGCGGGTGGCAAGCACTCACACAGACGTACCACAAGTAAGTGTATACAATATTTCTAGATTTGGACTACACGCCACAGATGTAAGACGAGAGTGCGAGATGATAGGCCAGTGAGATCACTGTTTCGGAGATATTGTTCTGTCGAAGTTATCACCTCCAGCGACCGTCACGCTATGACGCTGGTCCTGTGTGTGGGACGCGAACATTCATCGATTGGTGATTTTAACCTGCAGGGCACAAGCTTCTCAGACATGGCACCCCAGATGTTAAAATTGAGCGTCTAATTCTCCCTCTGCTGTTGACATTTTTAACACGTTAGCTTCCAGCGTTGTTCGCATTTAATTTTTTTAAATCTGGTATTGATTTTCTTTCTCTCTGTATTTCTTTCTTCTCTCGTCCGCACACACACACACACACTTATCTTATAGTTTTCACGCTGCATTATGGTCCCTTCTCCTATCGTTCTTTATTTCGCTCTCTCTCTTTCTCTCTCTTTCTCTCTCTCTCTCTCTCTCTCTCTCTCTCTCTCTCTCGCTCACTCTTTTCACTCTCGTTTCTTGTTTCCACATACACAAGAACATACCCATATACTGGCTAAAAATATCTTATGTGACGTAAGAGAAGAATATTATCTGACGCCGAATCCTGCATTTCATATTGATTCACATTCCGTTCACAAACTCATAATGCTTCACATCACGTTCACCTTCTCATATTGATTGATTCACATTCTCGTTCTCCAACTCATATTGATTAACATCCTGTTCACCCTCTCATATTGATTCACATTCTCGTTCACCCTCTCATATTGATTCACATTCTCGTTCAACATGTCTCTTTGAATAATATTGCAATTATCTGACCCTTAAAATTTTATATATTGTGATTTTCGTGTTGTTTTTTTAACGCCTAGATTAACATTTACATTTTCTATTAACCCCCACACTCCGACCCTTCGTTAGTTCTACATTATGAAACGTCTCGTGTTAGTTCTATCTGATACATTATGTATGTCATGTTCTCCGACATAACATGTTTCATGTTTCATGTCAGTTTTCTCCGATATATTTTATCATGTTTCATGTCAGTTTTCTCCCATATATTATATCATGTTTCTTGTCAGTTGTCTCCCATATATTATATCATGTTTCATGTCAGTTTTCTCCCATATATTATATCATGTTTCATGTCAGTTTCCTCCCATAGATTATGTCATGTTTCATGTCTGTTTTCTCCGATATATTATGTCATGTTTTATGTACTTTCTCTCCTTAATATTATGTAATATTATCCGTCAGTTTTCAGCATACTGAACAAAATTTGTCCAAGCACTCCTACTGTAGCGCAATGGACGTCTTCTCGAAGACTCAAGATTAAAGGGATCACGTTGTCGATCCCCTCTCAGTTTTTCAAGCTGTTGTAATACAGCCTGTTTGCAAGTTCTATGTGTGGCATTAGGCAATACCTTCGGTTATATGTAGTACCTGATCTACTATTCTTACGTGTTCTATGTCATTTACTTCTAGTCCTTCACAAACGCTCTGCCCTGTGTTCTCTGAAAGTGCCTTCTAATTGTTCCAATATATTATTGCATGCGTATACATTTCTCATTTGGCTCTGTGTTATTCTATTCTCATTTGGATCTGTGTTATTCTATTCTCATTTGAATCTGTGTTATTCTCCTCTCATTTGGATCTGTGTTATTCTATTCTCATTTGGATCTGTGTTATTCCCCTCTCACTTAGCTGTGTTATTCCCCTCTCGTTTGGATCTGTTTTATTCCCTCTCTCATTTGGATCTGTGTTATTCCCTCTCATTTGGATCTGTGCTATTCCCTCTCTCATTTGGATCTGTGTTATTCCCTCTCACTTGGCTCTGTGTTATTACCCACTCATTTAGATATGTGTTATTCTAGTCTCCTTTGGCTCTGTGTTATCATATTCTCATTTGGC
This sequence comes from Ariolimax columbianus, assembly GCA_036924085.1. Classification (NCBI taxonomy): domain Eukaryota; kingdom Metazoa; phylum Mollusca; class Gastropoda; order Stylommatophora; family Arionidae; genus Ariolimax; species Ariolimax columbianus. Next base: position 17,254,149 of record JAVGWX010000004.1, on the reverse strand, counting down.
TCTGTGTTTTTTTCCAGCCTCATTTGGTCCTGTATTATTCCTCTCATTTGGCTCTGTGTTATTATATTCACTTTCGGCACTGTGTTATTCCATTTTTCTATATGTGAATCCATTCACAATCGGCTCGCTCTGTGTTATTACATTTTTCTAGATGTGGATCCATTCACTTTTCGCTCTGTGTTATTCCATTTTTCTCTATGTTGATCCATTCACAGTCGGCTATGTCTTTCATTTTTTCTGCTTCTCTTTTCTTCGCTCTCCCTCAACTGATCTGCTCCACCCATCTCTAATTTATTTCAATGTCTCACTTGGAGTATGCTTTCTAATGCTTCCAACGATATTCCAGAGATCGGCTTAAGAAAAATGAGTGTTTGCAATTAAGAATACAGAATGGTTTGAAGCTGAAGAACAAAATTTGAAAGAAAGATTTTATGTAAATTGACAGAAGAAAAAGAGCGAAGGACATTGTATAAAACGAAGCCGAAGAAAATATTTTTTCTAAATTGAATTTTTAAAATCTAGTTGTGGTGTTCTGACAATGCTTACAATAATACTTTTATATACAATGAATATATATATATACATATATATATATATATATATCATCGTCATGTAGCATGTCCTTTATAGAACGTCGCTCCCATCACAGTCTGTCTGAAAGAAACTCTTTCCAGTGCCAAAACTCCAGCCTCCTGCAGTCACACACAGGCACTCCTGGATATCTTGGTGCCATCGTCTTCTTGGTCTACCCCTGCCTCTCATGCCTGGCATCATACCTTCCATCACCGTTCTCTCAAGACCCCTGTGTCTCTTGATGTGACCAAAGTATCAGGCCATAATGAAATTGATAAGCCAGTTATCCTCTGTGCTCAACTCTGGCCGAATGTCTACATTTGTTTTTTTCTCCGTCCAGAGTATTCTGAGGAAGTTCCTGTAACATTTTGTCTCGAAGTATTCAATTCGTATATAATATTAATAATAATAATAATAATAATAATAATAATAATCATACAGTCGTCCATCGTTGTCAATGAGAGGACCACCTACTGCATCCTTGAGTATATGAGTACGTTCATGACTGATCAAGACCAATACAACCGCGGAAAGTTATATGATACTACTGGCGAATATAATTCGAAGCAGCCATTGATATTTCCTTTAATCTAGACTTCCTGATTGCTCATCTACCTTGATCTGTCTGAATTCGGATCACTTCCCTAACTGCTCGTCTATCCTGAGCTGCCTGAACACGGACCACCTCTTTGATTGCTCGTCTATCCTGAGGTGCCTGAACACGGAGCACTTCCCTAACTGCTCGTCTATCCTGAGCTGCCTGAACACGGACCACTTCTCTGATTGCTCGTCTATCCTAAGGTGCCTGAACACGGAGCACTTCCCTAACTGCTCGTCTATCCTGAGCTGCCTGAACACGGACCACCTCTCTGATTGCTCGTCTATCCTGAGGTGCCTGAACACGGAGCACTTCCCTAACTGCTCGTCTATCCTGAGGTGCCTGAACAGGGAGCACTTCCCTGACTGCTCGTCTATCCTGAGGTGCCTGAACACGGAGCACTTCCCTGACTGCTCGTCTATCCTGAAGTGCCTGAACACGGAGCACCTCTCTGACTGCTCGTCTATCCTCAGCTGCCTGAATACCGTTTGCAACACCGTTTTTGACGGCACTCTTCCAGTTTGAACGATTTTGAGCCAGGTTTTCCTAGGTGTTAATGTCTAATTAATACCGTCCTTGAAAGATTGTTTGGACGTTCCTGTGATTGCACTTCTCCGCTTAGAAGCATATTTGTAGTCCTTTCGCTTGACATTCTAACAAGGAGGCCAGTCTACCTCGGCGGGGTTTTTTGTGTGTGGAAAGCGCATGAATACTTAGCGTTTTGGTTCTGCATAGCACTTCATTATCTATAACATGATTCTGCCAGTGATTATGCAGTACGCCTCTTAGACAAGTCATGTAGAAATGATTTAACCTCCTGGCGTCTCCAGCGTAGACAGTCCAGCAGTCACACCCGTAGAGAAGGGTGGGGAGAGTGTCGGCACGGTGTACCTTTAACTTAGACGTTATGCTGATTCCTCGACGTTCCAACACTGTTGAACGCAATCGACCAAAAGTTCTACTGACCTTTGCTATTCTATTAGCCAGCTCATCAGCAATATTCACTGATCTCGACAGCGTGTTTCCGAAGTAGACAAATGTTTCAACCGATTGTAATGTATGTCTCCTCACTGTAGCCATTTGCTGTTTATACGCTGTACATGGTGCATGTTGGTACGTGATCTCAGTTTTATTTGTATTAATAGTCTAGCCAAAGCTGTTAGAGGCAGCAGAGAACAGGTCCATGCTCTTCTACATATCTCGGTCCGAGCTATTGTTCAGAGCACAATTATCCGCAAACAAGCGTTCGCATATCGCGTGGCGCTCCAATTTGGTTTGCTTTCGCATTCAGTCTGCGTCGATTAAATAGATCGCTATCCATTCGGATCGTTGTTGGTTTTGCATACTCGGTATCCTTGAAAGCGTCCGTCAGCATAGTTGCAATCATCATGCTGAATAGGGTCACGGCGAGTACACATCACTGTTTCCTCCCATTGTTGACCTCGAATAATGTAGTCTCGTCGCTGGCAAAGTGCATGTACGCACATTCCCTCGTGGAGCTGTTTTACCAGCGTTACAAACTTCCCAGGGCAGCCCAATTTTCACATGATCTGCTATAGTTCCCTCTGCTGACCTTCAAATGTCATTGTGAGGTCAATGAAAGTAGTACACAGATTACGGTTTAATCTCATCATTTTCCCTAAAGCTCACGCACTGAAGTTTTCATGTCTACAGTTCCTCGACTAGCTCAGAATCCACGTTGACTTTTTGGGAGTTGATGGTCTAGCTCTAGATGTTTGTTTAGGTGATTGGGCAGTACACGTGGGAGGATCGTGCTCGCAATAGACAGCAGCGAAATTCCGCGGTGATTATCATTCTCTTGGGGATTACCTTTTCTCTTGTAGATATATACTATCCACGCCATCTTTATTTCTTGTGGAACTCTTCATTGTGCCCACACGAAGCAGAATAGTTTAGTGAGCTTCCTGCGGAGGGATGGTATTGCTGGTATTGCGTCAGCTCCATGGACTCTTCCAGGAGAAAGAGCTTTAATGGCCTTGTCTATTTTATCTTCAGTGAAAAGTTTATCCATAACCATGTTCATTTCGTCCTGGTTAATTTATACTTACATAAAGACATAAATTATCATTTCTAGAACGTTTTTATATAATTAACGCTATTTGTGTTAAGAAGATAAAAAATATGAACAAAGAATAGTAGAACTGTAACCTGTATAGCATGTTGTAAGATACGTCAAAGGAGGATTGTGCGTGGGACTGATTATCCCACACTGTAGAAGCCACAAGTACGAGAAAACAAGACTTCACCCTCATCTACCCTCCATTCTTCTCATGGTAGATGGGGAGTCATTATCTCAAGTCACATTCTGAATCAACAATAGCACAATCTCCTAGCATTATACATCGAGAAAAGAACAACAGCCCATCAATGCCTACATGTCAGCTCTAACCCGATGCAATGTTGTCCGTACAGGAACAAGAGATTCTAACAATAGCCAAACAGATGGACACATTTGTGTTTGACTCCTGACGTGAGAGATCATACTTTGCAAATATTCATAGTTTGACTGTTGAGTAACATAACATTAACACAGATAACAAGAAACAATATTTCTATAAAAAGTTCAAAACAATCAATCAATTTACGTTTGTGTGCTACTTGCGCCTGTCAGGGATACAAAGAAAAGTTACCCGCCGTTCCTGTCTGCAAGAACCTACTTTGGAGAATTGTCTATGTCTACCTCATCCTGCAGAAACGTTATGACACAACATTTAAATAAATAAAGACAGGTTGGCATTTGTTGTGGCGTGTATTTGTTTAACACCTATAGCCCACTGGTAGTTGAACATGATTGATTGTTTGATTGATTTATTGATATTATTATTCAATTGAAAATTATTTTGAAACAACTAGTTCGTTGCCTCTTTCCAGGTTACGCAACTTGGTTCGACGCCTCGAGAAAGATGAACTTAATAAAGATGACATGAAAAAAAATCTGGAGTATGCAGCCAGTGTCTTGGAAACTGTTTACGTTGATGAAACGAGGTAAAGTCGTTCTTATGTTGGGAAAAATGTCTTCATTTGGTATGACTGAAATGATGTGCTCATTGGGAGTCAACTACATGCAATAAATGTGAGAACAGTCATTAACAATGCAATTATTGCACTGATATCAGATTGTGAATGTGTTATTTTATAAGCAGCGATGGAAATATCGGTAGTATTTAAATCATCTAGCTCATAAGAAATGTAACGCGTCGTGACCTTTTGACTGTGTCAATTGTCACGATGCTCTAAATACAATTAGAAGCGTTGCCCTATTCGATGCCTGGCCTGGCATTTAAAAATGATTCCTTTAATTATTTATGTTTCCCTTACCCTTTATTCATTCAGACCGTTGCCTGCCAATCGCACACTGAATTCATGTAATACTCCTTTTAGATGTTGCTCTTTGATGTCTATGTAGCTATCCCCTAACACACATTAACGATTTTTAACATTTGTTTTATTTTGAGTAAATCTTTTGAGATGCTCTGTCATTTGTAAAACGTAATTGTTGATCAATTTAATACAGACAATGTTTACTTGCAAAAAAAATGCATTTGAAACCTATTACTGTTAAACATTTGTTAATCCAGTAATGTACTTGCCTTATGACATAGAAATGATGTTTCACTTATGTCACTTCTACAAACATCATTTTCTTAGCTTTATGTTTGCTTTCCTTTTCATTTCTTGACACGATGATTCAGTGTTGTGTTCATTTTGTGCTATTCCACGCTTGGGTATTGTCTGAAAATAGTTTCTCTTGCTTCTTTATTTAATTTGCAGTTTTATAATTTGACCTGGTGCCAATCCATGTACATGTTTATTGCTTGTCCCGTGTATATGAGAAGTATATCTGTTAGATTGTCTCTCGGCAAGAGCTTGACTTTTATTAATGGTCCAGTTTGTCTTGCTGTAAATCGGTTTCTGAAGCTCTGCAGCAAGGCTGAAAACTCGTCATCACACCTCAGAAAATTATGAAACTTGTTCAATGAAGTCTCTAAGACTTTATTAGGGGAGGTTTGACTTATGTCAGGTCAAACAAAACATAGCGATAAGACGTCGAGTCAGCGAAATACACTGACCAAGACCGCTAGCTCACTTTCAAGCAGTTCTCTATGCAAATATGCTGCTTCATGCCAATCTGGCTAACAGTGGGAGGGCGAATCGATGTGATCCCCATAGTAGTGAGTGAAATGTACAGGAAGTCAAGCACAGCACAACCGCCTTGAGGACCTAGATCCACCTTGATCAGCACGTTCGAGATGAGAGAAACGTTACTTCAGCTTGTTCATGAAATACCCTTTCCAGGACACACAAAAGAGTAAGCTTACTCATTGTGGGCATTCAACACCATCAACAACAAAACTTTATCCCTGCCGGCCGTATCTCCTTTACACTTTATAACAGCTGCTTGTAAGTCGGTGTCTGAATAAAACATAATACTTTTCCTAAAAGACGTTTTCTGTATGATTAAAACGTGCAACTATTTGTGTGATATGGCATAGCACCAGTCATGGTAAGGTGGTTTGTTAAGAGCAGCATAGATGGAGTCTAACAGGCTGCTGGTCTACTTCTCTAGTGTTTGAGTCTATTAAGATGGATTAGCTCAGAGATTAACCACCTTCCGCGGTACTTGTCCAAACACTTTGGAGTAATAAGCTGCTCGCGTTTTGCCTGCTAAGCAAGAAAACCTCATCCCTGCTATATCCAGCTCATGCAAGATCTGGGACCAGCACATGGACATCAGCCCCTGTAACAATACAAGTCGAATAACACTAATATATATATACACATATAATATATATATATATACACACACGATGGGGCTTCAATTGAAAACCTTCAATATATGTTTTTGGTAATGTTATTCTGAAAAGGGAAACACAACTGAATCATTTTCCTACGTAGTCACCAAAGCGTCCAATACAAACATCCAACAGTGCCTATAAAGTGCATGGATTCCTGTAGACAACAATTATCTAGGTCGTGTGTGTAACCACTCATGCACCACCTGCTGGAGCTCTTCATCGTACCTGAAAGACTTTCTTCACAATGCCTCTTGTAGTCGTCCAAATGTGGACATCTCTTGGGGCTAGGTATTGTGAGTACGGTGGATATGATGGACATTGAAAATGGAGGTCATCGATGGTTTCCGCTGTTGCACGAGCAGTATGTGAGTCGACTACTGTCATGTTGCAGAAAGGACCTTTACTCAGAAGTCCGTTTGGATTTGATTTTGTGTCAAAGATGACTTCTGAGAAGATCTTGCAACATGGAGCTGGTAACCGTGTTCCCTCCGGGCATGTAGTTCTTAATAATAACGAGACTCGTTCATCTAAAAAAAAGAGCCGTGTAGATTGCTGCGTGCGGAACTTCTTCGGTTTTGGCGTGGAGAGATGGCGCCATCTCTTGCTCGCTCTCTTCGTTTCAGGTTCGTGGTAGTGAACTCAGATTTAATTTCCAGTAACAATTCTTGTTATGAAACCATCACTTTCTGCTTTAAAGCGCAGCAAATATTCCAGACAGGAATATCAACGCCTCGTAGTTTCAATTCTGAAGTAAGCCGCTTAGGCACCCACCTTGCAGACACGTTTTGATACTGCAGCACATTATGTGGTGTGCTGATATGTGGTGTGCTGAACCTTGACTGATGTTCAGATGTGCGGCAATTTCATTCACAGTCAATCTTTGATTTTCCTTTACTAGGTGGTAGACGGCTGCAATCGACTCTTGGGTCACCACTCGATGGGCCTGACCCTATCGTGAACAGTCTGTCACAGATACTCACTCCGTTTTAGAACGTTCTACTCCATTCATACACTTACTGGAGTGAAAGGCATGCATCATCATACTGGACCATCATTCGCCTTTTAAGCACTATAGGTTTTACTTCTTCGCTGTTTAAAAAAATGGATAACAGAACGCTGTTCCTCTTTGGTGCATGTCAAAAGTGGAGCGGCCATCTTTTAACAGCAATTATGACATCATAATGTTCCTCTGCACCGTGATGGCATATAGAGGACACTCTTAACATTCCTAGAAACCATATTAACACGTTTCAATGCAACGGTATGGTTTTTCAACGTTATATTCCACTTGTAAGGGTTACATGTGACCCCCCTTTTTCCACGTGTATATATATTTATATATATAGATTTTCATCATCATGTAGCATGTCTTTTGTAGAACGTCGGTCCCATCACAGTCTGTCTGAAAGAAAGTCGTTGTGTTGCCAAAACTCCAGCCTCCGTCACAGTCATACCCAGGCATTTCTGGATATCTTGGTGCTATCGTCTTCTTGGTCTACCCCTTCCTCTTTTGCCTGGCACCATACCTTCCATCACCGTTATCTCAAGACCGTCGTGTTTTTTTCTCTGTCCAGTGTATTTTGAGGATCCTTCTGTAACATTTTGACTCGAAGGATTCGATTCTTTGTCTAGAAGTTTTGGTAATCGTCCATGATTCACAGCCATAAGCTGCCACAGGAAAAACACAGGCTCTCAAGACTTTTACTTTTATCATTTTGTTGGTGCTCTGCCATAATTTCTTCAGGCTGTTCAATCTTTGCATTGCCATAGCTAGTCTTCTTCTGATTGCTTTCGAGCAGTCGCCATTTTTGTCAATTCTGGAGTCCAGATATTCAAAATGTGTGACCTGATCTATTTCTTCACCACCCACTTTAAATTGATACTGACATTGTGTTTTGTCGGTGGTCATTATCTTTGTTTAATTTATATATGATGCACAAATCGTATATCTTGAGTCACTCTATTTCCATCGAGAACATCTTTTCCACTCATTTAGACTCGTACTCGTCCGGCAATTCAGAACACGTGTTCTCAAAGAATAGTCGCCAAATCAAGGCTGCCAGTTCTCACGTTACATAGTTTCAGTTACCATAACTGGAGATCTTTGTACTGTTTCTGGAGATTACCTGTAATTACCGGTAACAGCTAGACATGACACTGCTAAGAAGAGAGACAAAAACTCAAATACGAGTATCTCGACCGCAATGCAAGAAATAAATAACGTAAAAGACAATTGCTTCAATTTGTTATTTGAAATGTAGGTATATAGAAGATTCGGTCGCATTTCCTGGAACGATATGAAAATCATAGTTGGAGATATTTAAAAAGTTGCGGGTGAAAAGAGAATTAATGACCGAAATCGGGGTTAGACAGTTACGTTATTCTGGTCGTATAACAAGACATATCTTCTTGCTAAAAGCCATACTAGGAGATATGGTTCAGGGCAGTCGTTTAAGAGGTAGACACCGTTATAAGATGGTCGATAACATCAGGAGATAGACTGGAAAGTTTGACAGAGTATACCATTACGGCATAAGATTGTGTAAATTGGAGAATCATTGCAGCCGACCTTCCACTCGAAGATGGCAATTGAACTTAACTGAACTAATATTTCTCATTTTTTAAATGTATATCCATTTATGTGCTTGTCCAATATAACGTTGAACTGGTTTTTCTCTTCTTTTTTGTTCTGTTATATGTGATTCTCCATGTGCAGGTGGTCGTGCTGATAGAATTCTGATCTTCTAGTTAGAGTACGGTGTTTGAATCCGATTAATGAATGGTTAGGTCCTAGATTTCCGTTTCCGCTGTGAAAAAGTAAGCTATTCACAAATTGCGCGGAGACTACCAAGGCAAGCGAGCCTTTTTTGTCAGTCCAATAAATCTCCTTCCTACAAAACCAGCCCGTAGGGCGCCAATCAAAACAACACTTTAATTATAGTGGATATTTTTGTTTAAAACAGCTAAATTTATTATATTTCATAATTTCATGTATTTCATATATTTGTATATATTTCATATATTTTAATAACTAGATTTTCGTCATTCCTTTAGTCTGATCTTCACATCGAAACATTTGAGGAGGCGTTTTAGAAGAGATGACATGTTAATTGCTTTTCTTTTAACTGATCTTCATTCATCATCGTAAACATCTGGCTGGTCAGTCATGAGATTGGCTGGAAAGGTTGTCTGAGCATGTCTCTCCATTTGACCCTATCCTCTAGCTGGTCAGTCATGAGACTGGTTGTAAGGTTGTCTGAGCATGTCTTTTCTATTTGACTCTATCCTCTAGCTGGTCAGTCATGAGATTGGCTGTAAGGTTGTCTGAGTATGTCTCTCCATTTGACCCTATCCTCTAGCTGGTAAGTCATGAGACTGGTTGTAAGGTTGTCTGAGCATGTCTCTCCATTTGACCCTATCCTCTAGCTGGTCAGTCATGAGACTGGTTGTAAGGTTGTCTGAGCATGTCTCTCCATTTGACCCTATCCTCTAGCTGGTCAGTCATGAGATTGGTTGTAAGGTTGTCTGAGCATGTCTCTCCATTTGACCCTATCCTCTAGCTGGTCAGTCATGAGACTGGTTGTAAGGTTGTCTGAGCATGTCTCTCCATTTGACCCTATCCTCTAGCTGGTGAATAATGAGACTGGTTGTAAGGTTCTCTGAGCATGTCTCTCCATTTGACCCTATCCTCTAGCTGGTCAGTCATGAGACTGGTTGTAAGGTTGTCTGAGCATGTCTCTCCATTTGACCCTATCCTCTAGCTGGTGAATAATGAGACTGGTTGTAAGGTTCTCTGAGCATGTCTCTCCATTTGACCCTATCCTCTAGCTGGTCAGTCATGAGACTGGTTGTAAGGTTGTCTGAGCATGTCTCTCCATTTGACCCTATCCTCTAGCTGGTGAATAATGAGACTGGTTGTAAGGTTCTCTGAGCATGTCTCTCCATTTGACCCTATCCTCTAGCTGGTCAGTCATGAGACTGTTTGTAAGATTGTCTGAGCATGTCTCTCCATTTTACCCTATCCTCTAGCTGTTCAGTCATGAGACTGGTTGAAAAGGTTATCTGAGCATGTCTCTCCCTTTGACCCTATCCTCTAGCTGGTCAGTCAGTAGACTGGTTGTAAGGTTGTCTGAGCATGTCTCTCCATTTGACCCTATCCTCTAGCTAGTCAGTCATGAGATTGGTTGTAAGGTTGTCTGAGCATGTCTCTCCATTTGACCCTATCCTCTAGCTGGTCAGTCATGAGACTGGTTGTAAGGTTGTCTGAGCATGTCTCTCCATTTGACCCTATCCTCTAGCTGGTGAGTCATGAGACTGGTTGTAAGGTTGTCTGAGCATGTCTCTCCATTTGACCCTATCCTCTAGCTGGTCAGTCATGAGACTGTTTGTAAGGTTGTCTGAGCATGTCTCTCCATTTGACCCTATCCTCTAGCTGTTCAGTCATGAGACTGGTTCAAAGGGTTATCTGAGCATGTCTCTCCATTTGACCTTATCCTCTAGCTGGTCAGTCATGAGACTGGTTGTAAGGTTGTCGGAGCATGTCTCTCCATTTGACCCTATCCTCTAGCTGGTCAGTCAGTAGACTGGTTGTAAGGTTGTCTGAGCATGTCTCTCCATTTGACCCTATCCTCTAGCTGGTCAGTCAGTAGACTGGTTGTAAGGATGTCTGAGCATGTCTCTCCATTTGACCCTATCCTCTAGCTGGTCAGTCATGAGACTGGTTGTAAGGTTGTCTGAGCATGTCTCTCCATTTGACCCTATCCTCTAGCTGGTCAGTCAGTAGACTGGTTGTAAGGTTGTCTGTGCATGTCTCTCCATTTGACCCTATCCTCTAGCTGGTCAGTCATGAGACTGGTTGTAAGGTTTTCTGAGCATATCTCTCCATTTGAACCTATCCTCTAGCTGGTCAGTCAGTAGAATGGTTGTAAGGTTGTCTGAGCATGTCTCTCCATTTTACCCTATCCTCTAGCTGGTCAGTCATGAGACTGGTTGTAAGGTTGTCTGAGCATGTCTCTCCATTTTACCCTATCCTCTAGCTGGTCAGTCATGACACTGGTTGTAAGGTTGTCCAAGCATGTCTCTCCATTTGACCCTATCCTCTAGCTGGTCAGTCAGTAGACTGGTTGTAAGGTTGTCTGAGCATGTCTCTCCTTTTGACCCTATCCTCTAGCTGGTCAGTCAGTAGACTGGTTGTAAGGTTGTCTGAGCATGTCTCTCCATTTGACCCTATCCTCTAGCTGGTCAGTCATGAGACTGATTGTAAGGTTGTCTGAGCATGTCTCTCCTTTTGACCCTATCCTCTAGCTGGTCAGTCATGAAACTGGTTGTAAGGTTGTCTGAGCATGTCTCTCCATTTAACCCTATCGTCTAGCTGGTCAGTCATGAGACTGGTTGTAAGGTTGTCTGAGCATGTCTCTCCATTTGATTCTATCCTCTAGCCGGTCAGTCATGTGATTGGCTGTAAGGTTGTCTGAGCGTGTCTCTCCATTTGACCCTATCCTCTAGCTGGTCAGTCAGTAGAATGGTTGTAAGGTTGGCTGAGCATGTCTCGCCATTTGACCCTATCCTCTAGCTGGTCAGTCAGTAGACTGGTTGTAAGGTTGTCTGAGCATGTCTCTCTATTTGACCCTATCCTCTAGCTGGTCAGTCAGTAGACTGGTTGTAAGGTTGTCTGAGCATGTCTCTCCATTTGACCCTATCCTCTAGCTGGTCAGTCAGTAGACTGGTTGTAAGGTTGTCTGAACATGTCTCTCCATTTGACCCTATCCTCTAGCTGGTCAGTCAGTAGACTGGTTGTAAGGTTGTTTGAGCATGTCTCTCCATTTGACCCTATCCTCTAGCTGGTCAGTCAGTGCAATGGTTGTAAGGTTGTCTGAGCATGTCTCTTCATTTGACCCTATCCTCTAGCTGGTCAGTCAGTAGACTGGTTGTAAGATTGTCTGAGCATGTCTCTCCATTTGACCCTATCCTCTAGCTGGTCAGTCAGTAGACTGGTTGTAAGGTTGTCTGAGCATGTCTCTCCATTTGACCCTATCCTCTAGCTGGTCAGTCAGTAGACTGGTTGTAAGGTTGTCTGAGCCTGTCTCTCCATTTGACCCTATCCTCTAGCTGGTCAGTCAGTAGACTGGTTGTAAGGTTGTCTGAGCATGTCTCTCCATTTGATTCTATCCTCTAGCTGGTCAGTCAGTAGACTGGTTGTAAGGTTGTCTGAGCATGTCTCTCCATTTGACCATATCCTCTAGCTGGTCAGTCAGTAGACTGGCTGTAAGGTTGTCTGAGCATGTCTCTTCATTTGACCATATCCTCTAGCTGGTCAGTCAGTAGACTGGCTGTAAGGTTGTCTGAGCCTGTCTCTCCATTTGACCCTATCCTCTGGCTGGTCAGTCAGTAGAATGGTTGTAAGGTTGTCTGAGCATGTCTCTCCATTTGACTCTATCATCTAGCTGTTCAGTCAGTAGACTGGTTGTAAGGTTGTCTGAGCATGTCTCTCCATTTGACCCTATCCTCTAGCTGGTCAGTCAGTAGACTGGCTGTAAGGTTGTCTGAGCATGTCTCTCCATTTGACCCTATCCTCTAGCTGGTCAGTCATGAGACTGGTTGTAAGGTTGTCTCAGCATGTCTCTCCATTTGATTATATCCTCTAGCTGGTCAGTCATGAGATTAGCTGTAAGGTTGTCTGAGCGTGTCTCTCCATTTGACCCTATCCTCTAGCTGGTCAGTCAGTAGACTTGTTGTAAGGTTGTCTGAGCATGTCTCTCCATTTGACCCTATCCTCTAGCTGGTCAGTCAGTAGACTGGTTGTAAGGTTGTCTGAGCATGTCTCTCCATTTGACCCTATCCTCTAGCTGGTCAGTCAGTAGACTGGTTGTAAGGTTGTCTGAGCATGTCTCTCCATTTGACCCTATCCTCTAGCTGGTCAGTCAGTAGACTGGTTGTAAGGTTGTCTGAGCATGTCTCTCCATTTGACCCTATCCTCTAGCTGGTCAGTCAGTAGACTGGTTGTAAGGTTGTCTGAGCTTGTCTCTCCATTTCATCCTATCCTCTAGCTGGTCAGTCATGAGACTGGTTGTAACGTTTTCTGGGCATATCTCTCCATTTGACCCTATCCTCTAGCTGGTCAGTCAGTAGACTTGCTGTAAGGTTGTCTGAGCATGTCTCTTCATTTGACCCTATCCTCTAGCTGGTCAGTCAGTAGACTGGTTGTAAGATTGTCTGAGCATGTCTCTCCATTTGACCCTATCCTCTAGCTGGTCAGTCAGTAGAGAGGTTGTAAGGTTGTCTAAGCATGTCTCTCCATTTGACTCTATCCTCTAGCTGGTCAGTCAGTAGACTGGTTGTAAGTTTGTCTGAGCATGTCTCTCCATTTGACCATATCCTTTAGCTGGTCAGAAATGAGACTGGTTGTAAGGTTGTCTGAGCATGTCTCTCCATTTGACCCTATCCTCTAGCTGGTCAGTCAGTAGACTGGTTGTAAGGTTGTCTGAGCATGTCTCTCCATTTGACCCTATCGTCTAGCTGGTCAGTCATGAGATTTGCTGTAAGGTTGTCTGAGCGTGTCTCTCCATAAGACCCTATCCTCTAGCTGGTCAGTCAGTAGACTGGTTGTAAGGTTGGCTGAGCATGTCTCGCCATTTGACCCTATCCTCTAGCTGGTCAGTCAGTAGACTGGTTGTAAGGTTGTCTGAGCATGTCTCTCTATTTTACCCTATCCTCTAGCTGGTCAGTCAGTAGACTGGTTGTAAGGTTGTCTGAGCATGGCTCTCCATTTGACCCTATCCTCTAGCTGGTCAGTCAGTAGACTGGTTGTAAGGTTGTCTGAGCATGTCTCGCCATTTGACCCTATCCTCTAGCTGGTCAGTCAGTAGACTGGTTGTAAGGTTGTCTGAGCATGTCTCTCCATTTGACCCTATCCTCTAGCTGGTCAGTCAGTAGACTGGTTGTAAGGTTGTCTGAGCCTGTCTCTCCATTTGACCCTATCCTCTGGCTGGTCAGTCAGTAGAATGGTTGTAAGGTTGTCTGAGCATGTCTCTCCATTTGACTCTATCCTCTAGCTGGTCAGTCAGTAGACTGGTTGTAAGGTTGTGTGAGCATGTCTCTCTATTTGACCCTATCCTCTAGCTGGTCAGTCAGTAGACTGGTTGTAAGGTTGTCTGAGCATGTCTCTCCATTTGACCCTATCCTCTAGCTGTTCAGTCAGTAGACTGGTTGTAAGGTTGTCTGAGCATGTCTCTCCATTTGACCCTATCCTCTAGCTGGTCAGTCATGAGACTGGTTGTAAGGTTGTCTCAGCATGTCTCTCCATTTGATTATATCCTCTAGCTGGTCAGTCATGAGATTAGCTGTAAGGTTGTCTGAGCGTGTCTCTCCATTTGACCCTATCCTCTAGCTGGTCAGTCAGTAGACTTGTTGTAAGGTTGTCTGAGCATGTCTCTCCATTTGACCCTATCCTCTAGCTGGTCAGTCAGTAGACTGGTTGTAAGGTTGTCTGAGCATGTCTCTCCATTTGACCCTATCCTCTAGCTGGTCAGTCAGTAGACTGGTTGTAAGGTTGTCTGAGCATGTCTCTCCATTTGACCCTATCCTCTAGCTGGTCAGTCAGTAGACTGGTTGTAAGGTTGTCTGAGCATGTCTCTCCATTTGACCCTATCCTCTAGCTGGTCAGTCAGTAGACTGGTTGTAAGGTTGTCTGAGCCTGTCTCTCCATTTGACCCTATCCTCTAGCTGGTCAGTCATGAGACTGGTTGTAACGTTTTCTGAGCATATCTCTCCATTTGACCCTATCCTCTAGCTGGTCAGTCAGTAGACTCGCTGTAAGGTTGTCTGAGCATGTCTCTCCATTTGACCATATCCTCTAGCTGGTCAGTCATGAGACTGGTTGTAACGTTTTCTGAGCATATCTCTCCATTTGACCCTATCCTCTAGCTGGTCAGTCAGTAGACTCGCTGTAAGGTTGTCTGAGCATGTCTCTCCATTTGACCCTATCCTCTAGCTGGTCAGTCATGAGACTGGTTGTAAGGTTGTCTGAGCATGTCTCTCCATTTGACCCTATCCTCTAGCTGGTCAGTCAGTAGACTGGTTGTAAGGTTGTCTGAGCATGTCTCTCCATTTGACCCTATCCTCTAGCTGGTCAGTCATGAGACTGGTTGTACGGTTGTCTGAGCATGTCTCTCCATTTGACCCTATCCTCTAGCTGGTCAGTCAGTAGACTGGTTGTAAGATTGTCTGAACATGTCTCTCCATTTGACCCTATCCTCTAGCTGGTCAGTCATGAGACTGGCTGTAAGGTTGTCTGAGCATGTCTCTCCATTTGACCCTATCCTCTAGCTGGTCAGTCATGAGACTGGCTGTAAGGTTGTCTGAGCATGTCTCTCCATTTGACCCTATCCTCTAGCTTGTCAATCAGTAGATTGGTTGTAAGGTTGTCTGAGCATGTCTCTCCATTTGACCCTATCCTCTAGCTGGTCAGTCATGAGACTGGTTGTAAGGTTGTCTGAGCATGTCTCTCCATTTGACCCTATCCTCTAGCTGGTCAGTCATGAGACTGGTTGTAAGGTGTTCTGAGCATGTCTCTCCATTTGACCCTATCCTCTAGCTGGTCAGTCATGAGACTGGTTGTAAGGTTGTCTGAGCATGTCTCTCCATTTGACCCTATCCTCTAGCTGGTCAGTCATGAGACTGGTTGTAAGGTTGTCTGAGCATGTCTCTCCACTTGAGTAGACTCAACAGTTGACCTGCCGAACTCCTGTTTATATTTTAAAAGGTTCAGAAAGCTGAGCCTGACGTAGCACTCGACATCTCGTTGCTTCATGTGTTTTCTGGATTATATTAGCGAACTTCGGAGGCACTTCATAGTGTCTGATCAACTTCCAAAGTGCTACCCTGTCAAAGCTGTTAAAAGCTTTTTCGTAGTCCACAAATCCTATAATAAGTGGTGAGTTCCATTTCACACGTTGTTCAATTATTATTCTCAGTGTTGCTATCTGGTCTGTACAGAACCTGTTTCATGAGGTTGTAACGTAATGTTGCATATACTCAGCCGAACAGCACCCGATCATTATACAATTTTGTAACAATTATGCAAACAATATCCTTTTAGAGTTTCTGTACACAACTTCCGGTCGAGTGCCGTGACATGCCGCTGCCACGTCAGCTTCGGATATTCTGTGATATGGCATCTTCTTCCAAAACTCGAATGAGTTAAAGACGGAACACAACACCAGGACCGTACTACAGTTGGTATATGTGTAATATGATATGCCTATTTGATAATGTGCCGCATTCTAGCTGTAGTTAAACTCTAAGCCTATCGTCCCCTATTCCTGACAGCGTGTGAGGGTAAAAGTGCTGGGCCGTGCAGGGAAAATGCACACGTACTCTCGAGGCACCTTGCTGATACTTAGACCGGAGGTGTGTAGGGGTCACTCGTTACCACTGGAGGTGACAAGACGTCCTGCCTACCTTGGAGTCATTGCCAGTGAGAGTCCCAAACAAACGTACGGAAAGAAAAGGGACAGGAGAGGTGATAAAAGAAAAAATGGGAAGCCATGAACAGGGAACATTTTTTGGGATTTGCCCTGCCCTGCTCAAGCCCAGCCAGTTATGCAGGAAACTCGTAATCAGGCTACCACGACAGCAAATGTGCTGAGTGGTGTGGGCGGCGAGGCACTTGAGCAGCCGTGGTCATCCACTGCACCAGAGTTCATATCCAGTCGTCCTGATTTGTCTTGCCACTGGTTCAAGTTGGACTGGGGCGATAGAGTGAGGTCGACGAACTGCGCAACCCTTCCTCACTTAAATCAAATTCACGCGCAAGTCATTCTCTTTTCATTTATCCGGTACTAACACAGTCAAGCCCTGTGACGACGGGAGAGCGGCGAAGCGGAGAGCGTAAGTCCGCTGACACGCTAAACTACAGTCAAATAGTTGCGTCAGTTGCAGGTCTCCTGGCTGAGCAATAAAGCGGATGAAATGCATGGATTTTCTGACAGTCATGATCACCGTCTCGCGAGCGAACTTTCGATGCTTTCACTGCCTGCAAGTGTGCAGATCTAAAATCGGACTCGTCAGTCATCTCTGCACCTATCCACAGCCCGGAATTACAGTATACTCGACTGGAAGGACTGGCTATGTGAAAAAAGTAAAGGTCCTCATCACTCGTGATGGACGAACAACAACAACATTAATACCCCATCTCATTCCATGAATGTTGCACCTTGGATTATCTCCAGCCTAGATTTGAACAGCAATGTAAGGCCACGGATTTCTTGGACTGCCCGTGTATAAATAACATTCGCTGTCAAAACTAAGCTATTAATACATAACACATTATTAACAGTGCTCAGTATAAATACATCCATGGATCTCAACTCCACTCTCTCAGTACCTACTATCATCATCTGACTCGAATCCGAAATCGAGAAAGGCATCGGATGCGTTATGCACCATTTTGTTACCGGCTCTGTTCCTCAGTATTAAAATGCAAAAAGCTGACAGTACTGAAACTGCAGAGCGCTATTCAGATACTGTTATTGCTATAACATAACCAGACCCTAATCAGGAAACATTTAATGTTGATGAAACGATTCAGTACTGGAAAAACATGTCATCTAGGCCTTCAGTTGCTTAGGTGGAGAAGTAAATGCCTGGTTTTATAGCTGCGAATAAAACATAACTCTTGTTAAAGTCTGATGCAGTCCGTGATTATAAGTTGATGTCTGCTGCTATGACAAGAAATAAGGTATGTAATGGCCTGAAGTGAATTAAACACCACATGTTGGGCAGAAAGAAATAAGTTCTTTAGTTGACAGAAGTGAATTAAACACCCCCACAATCAAAATGTTTTGTTGTTTTCTTTTAGAAAGTTGCACATCCAACACAGCTTTTGGCAGTATCGGGGGGACAAATCATAGGAGGACAAATCATCGGAGGACAAATCGTCGAGACTCAGCCAGTTAATAGCGTCATTACTAAACTTCCATCGTCAAATTGATTAAGATATTCACTTTACTGCATGTTGTTTCTTTAGGACTAGCGATGCTGATAACTGAATAACTGTGTCGTGTAAACAAGTTTATATGCTGGTATATGCACTAACTAGCGATTTGGCCAGACACTAGCGGCGCTTGCACGGCTTAACAAAATCTGGCAAGACAAACGACGCCATATGCATTCAAATCAGATTAATACGTACATTGGCGCTGTCAATATTCATCTATGCTTCTGAGACATTAACAATTACAACTGACCTGTACTGAGTGAAGGATATAAGCCCTGGGGATGAGATGATTCCTAAAACTGATATACGTCACTTACAAAGACAAAGACAAGGGGACAGTGTGGGCTACGGAAGCGGTTTTTGAAATACGATCCTGCACTGCAAAAGTGCAAAGCGAGTGACAAACAGGTCGTCTCAATAGGATATGTGAGGACAACATAAACAAATGGACCAATCTCCGACCAGAGGATGCATAGGCAACAAGAGCTGACAGTGAATGTAGAGTGAGATTATGGGGGTGTCTTCATGTATGCCCCAACAACCTCATCGGCTACGAGATGACCTGACCTGTTCACCGTGATCTGATAACAGGTTAATGGAAAGGTATGTCCCATGGCAACAACTGTTGTCCAGGATGAAGATAACTCGCCATGCACTAAGCCGCAGCCTGTGTGAAGTGGGATGGCCAGTTCCCTTCCTTATTACCTTTCCCCATTTCATACGTCACGCCCCAATTTACTGCTGGGTCGACTGGAGGAGCGGTTGTACAAGGAACGAACCACGCCAGGATTTTGTTGTTGTCCGTCTGTGATTTCGAACCCTGCCGCGGTGTAATCCCAGCCTTCCTTAGTAAGTCAGGTCACTGTCGACTAGACAAAGCCAACGGATCTAAAGCGATTTGTTTGTTTACGACTGTGGTCCAGCACCGTCCCGCCGTTACAGCGAAGCATTACTCTAGTGCAAAAAAGTATTGATCGTTTGTTCAACTGTTTTGAAAGTCAAAGTGTTGATCGTTTGTTCAACTGTTTTGAAAGTCAAAGTGTTGATCGTTTGTTCAACTGTTTTGAAAGTCAAAGTGTTGATCGTTTGTTCAACTGTTTTGAAAGTCAAAGTATTGATCGTTTGTTCAACTGTTTTGAAAGTCAAAGTGTTGATCGTTTGTTCAACTGTTTTGAAAGTCAAAGTATTGATCGTTTGTTCAACTGTTTTGAAAGTCAAAGTATTGATCGTTTGTTCAACTGTTTTGAAAGTCAAAGTGTTGATCGTTTGTTCAACTGTTTTGAAAGTCAAAGTATTGATCGTTTGTTCAACTGTTTTGAAAGTCAAAGTATTGATCGTTTGTTCAACTGTTTTGAAAGTCAAAGTTTTGATCGTTTGTTCAACTGTTTTGAAAGTCAAAGTATTGATCGTTTGTTCAACTGTTTTGAAAGTCAAAGTATTGGTCGGAAACTGGAAATGTGAGCAGGTGTCAGAGGCAGAGGCTAACAGGAAATTCTTTGCTCGAGTTACAAACACGTTTAAAAGTTATCCTCGCTTGACTTACTTATAATACAGGATAAATACAGGAACTAGTAAGAAAATATTATAGTAACTGTGTAGAGCAAAGTGTCATCTGCTGTGGAGTTATGATTTTGACAACATAGTGCAGCAATGAAACCAATATATTATATTTTTATAATGTCCGCCATTGGCTTGTTCTGTTTCTCTCTATGTATATATGTGTGTGTGTGTGTGTGTATGTGTGTGTGTGTGTGGGTGGTGTGTGTAGGTGTAAGTGTATGTGTGCGTGTGCGTGTGTGTGTGTGTGTGTGGTGTATGTGTGTGTGTGTGTGTTGTGTATGTGTGTGTGATGTATGTGTGTGTGTGTGTTTATTTTAGCACAATATTTGATTAGCCGCAGTTCACAGATGAACTGCGTGACCTGAGTCGTACTGCTAGGATCATGTATTTTTGGTTCACATCAATCGTTGGATTTATGTTGTCACCAGACTACCTAAAAGGCAGCCCTTGTATTTAGGGATAGGGAGCGTTACTTCTTCTAAAACAAGTTACTGGAGTCATGTACCGAGAGTATTCTAATTTGATGATGCCAGAAACGCTCTATCCTTTAGATAGAAACATTTCTTCCACATAGTAGCTTCGAGCTGATATTTGATGTAATCGGTTGTTAGCATATATTGTGACTCATCAGAACATTTGTCTTGGACACAGGATGTTCTATCACCGACGGTCCTGTAAATAACATACGTTGTTGTTGTTGGTTACTTGCGTCTTAATTCACCCCAAACAGAGTTCCTTGGGTTTCTATCGTACATAATGGAACATTCCATTTCAGGTTAATGAAGGGATAATATAATGTCATTTAAAATAGATAGTTAAAGACAGACAACGATAGAAGTGTTGTTGTTGTTGCTGTTGTTGAATGCCACAAAGAGTAGATTTACTTCTTCGTGCGCTCTGAAAATAACATTAAATGGCAGTTTGTTGTAGCTTCCCTAACATCACGAAAGTGCTAATGAAGGTGGGCCGGGGTCCTCCAAACGGTTGTGATATGTTTTATATCATCTGCGTGTCGCCAACTAATATGGGTCGCCATGACAACAGCCCGTTTCTAGTGAAGGCACAGAGTAGTCGAGATTATGGTTATATTCAATTTTGCGAAGAGTTATGGTTAGGTTTAGGGTTATGACTAGTGTTATACCCAGGGTTAGGGCTAGAGGTCAGATAACATGGTTGTTATTACATCATCTGACAGCATCGATAATGGAATGCTGCAGTAGAAACCATATGATATTTTCCTTATCATAGACCAACGTTGATCGATTCAAGAATTTCATTGCTAGGGCGGCAGGAACAAGCGGTATATGAAATTATCGTATTTTCTCGCGAATGTTTAACACGCTAAATGTTAAAATGTAGACTATTCTGTGACGTCTCTACATCAAAATTCGGTGCTAAAATTATATTTCTTTTGTTTGAGGCGAATTAAGACGCAAGTGCATGTTGTTGTTATCCTATAGCTGATGAGCAAACCTGCTCTTTGCAGCCAAGTTCCATTCTTAAATAGATTCGTCTTCTTCAGTTGTTTCACTACTCCGTACAGTGTGTTGGCAATTGTCGGCAGTGCTCGTAAGAATATTTGCATGTCCGCAAGCGCCTTGCACTCAATGAGTAGATGTCGAACTGTTTCATTAGGTTGAGAGCAATGTCTGCACAGTGGCAGCTGCTGGGGATTGATGTGGTTCAAGTGACTATAGACTCCGGTGTGTCTTGTTCGGAACTGCAAAATGAGACTTTGATACCTTCAATGTAGTTTGTTTATGTCGTCATCATTTTTTGTCTGATATCTCGCTAAATATCATACAACATACACAATTATTAGAAACGGTGCTTGTCTCCCTCGTTCAGTTAGAGGAGCAACACTCTGAGAACAGAAATCAGATTTTAATCAGAGAAAGACTAAATTTGCACTTCATAGTCCATGCTGATTCATCGGGTACATCATGTGTATTTATAGTCGAAATCGGGTACATTAAAACATGTGTATTTATGATCGAAATCGAGTACATCAAAACATGTGTATTTATGGTCGAAATCGGGTACATCTAACATGTGTATTTATGGTCGAACTCGGGTACATCAAACATGTGTATTTTTGATCGAAATCGGGTACATCAAAACATGTGTATTTATGGTTGAAATCGGGTACATGAAACATGTGTGGTCGACATCGGGTACATCAAACATGTGTATTTATGGTCGACATCGGGTACATCAAACATGTGTGGTCGACATCGGGTGCATCAAACATGTGTATTTATGGTCGACATCGGATACATCAAAACATGTGTATTTATGGTCGACATCGGGTACATCAAACATGTGTGGTCGACATCGGGTACATCAAAACATGTTTGGTCGACTTCGGGTACATCAAAACATGTTTGTCGACTTCGGGTACCTCAAAACATGTTTGGTCGACGTCGGGTAAATCAAAACATGTTTGGTCGACTTCGGGTACATCAAAACATGTTTGGTCGACTTCCAGCAGGGAAATAACAATTAAACTAAACTCACGTTACGTACACACTGACTTCGTTAAGGACCAAGAACAAATCAAAACACCTAGCAGATCACGACATCTAAAGTGAGAATGGACTCCACAACGGATGCTATACGTCATACCGCAGCCATTAGCCAGAGCGTGGCCAAGGATGTGCCAATCACGGCATGCCACTGAGTACTCGTGGGCAGAACAAGAAGTCATCAATAGGGCACACAAAAACATACACACAAATGATCAAATGTGTGCACATGTTAAGTACATCTGTTCACAGCTACACGTAAATTCAACGTGGCTGGCACGTTATGTCTGTCCTCGAGAGGCAACTAAGTCATAAAGGTATATACTTTATCGAATTGTTACCTTCAGTACCACCGCTGTTTCGATTAATTTTCATCGAAAACCTTCTTTTTTTGCCTCTAGTTTCGAAGACCAGTAACACCACTTACCGATTGTTTTAACTAAACCGATTAATTTAGTTGTTTAACATTTGAACTGACAAGTGAAGTTAATGAATGTATTTCTTACCTTAACGACAGGTAGAGTCTGGGCAGACGTATACCCGGTACATGAGTATTAACAAGACTCTGTCATCCGGGGGCAATTTATCCGCCATTTTTTAGACATAACAGTTAATAAAAAGATTGATTAATTATCTAGGTAGACGTTTGTTAGACAGCTTGTTTCTTGTGG
The DNA here is from genome assembly GCA_036924085.1 of Ariolimax columbianus. Lineage (NCBI taxonomy): Eukaryota > Metazoa > Mollusca > Gastropoda > Stylommatophora > Arionidae > Ariolimax > Ariolimax columbianus. The sequence continues at coordinate 17,231,410 of JAVGWX010000004.1, read as the reverse complement.
TAAAGGAGCAATGTTTTATTAATGCTGTGTATAAGCTCAAGCTATAAACGCATACCTGACTTACTGATATGAAAGCAAAGGCAGCAAGAAACTCAATTGGCCACCATACCTACATACAATAGATGCATTATACAGTGCAGTCTCTAACACTCCATTTCTACACTATTGTTTTATATAGGACTATTGTTACCTACTATTGGTTAATTTATAAATAGCTTTAAATTATTAAAACGTCCTGCTAATGTACGCAACATTTTACTCACTCAGTGCAATTGTAAATACTCGATATATGCGTAAGAGTTGGACTGTCGATCTTCTGCATGGCAAGCTCTGTATGGACAGGAATAATTTTTATACTGACACGAACTTGAAAGTTGTACGTGTATTACCGGGCCATATTGGGATGAAAAGAATAGTTACACTGAAACATGCTAGCAGCAAACACTTGCGGGGAGATAGGCATGGTTGTGGCCTGCTGCGCTATTTTTCAGAAGCTATATCTGTGTAATCTGTAAACATAATATTCAATCAGGCAATCCAAACGCCTCATGGCAGGTAGATAAATGATTTTTAAACTCAATATGGTCTCCAGCGCTGGAGTAAGGGGTTAAACCAATATATTTGCACAAGCCATCACCCCCCCCCCTCTCTCTCTCTCTCTTTCTCTCTCTCTCTCTCTCTCGCATTGTAGTACCGTCCGCGTCGACATTAGAAGTCATATAGCCATTAAAAGGTCGCATTTCGTGTACATCTGCTGCCAGAAACTATCGTCATCATTATCAAATGTCTCCACATCAGAGGTTGGCGGTAATGAAGCTCCAGCTGTCACGTGTCCTGGGCCAGATCGGTACACTCAGTCAGACTGTGTCCCGAACGCATCTTTGATGTTATCTGTCCATCTGTACCTCTGCCGCTCTCAAGTTTTCTTACCCTCCACTCTTCCCTCCAATGTAACCTTCAGCAGATCACAATATGTTTTGTTTATTCTTGTTACTTCCTGCTGAAGCGTCCTTCACCTTGAGTTGTTCCAGGATCTCCTTATCTGTTGTCTTATATTTCCGAGAAACGTCCATGTCTTCTGAAGAACCACATTTCAAAGGCTTCAATACTCTTCAGCATTTTCTTTGCCTGGGTCAAAGTTTCTACTCAATTGAGAACAGAAATGAATGAACATAACATTCATAAACTGCAACTTTCATGGACAAACAAGGCATGTACACTCCAAGACAAAGTAAATAAGTACCAACAAACAAGGCATGTACACTCCACGACAAAGTAAACAAGTACCAACAAACAAGGCATGTACACTCCAAGACAAAGTAAATAAGTACTAACAAACAAGGCATGTACACTCCAAGACAAAGTAAATAAGTACGAACAAACAAGGCATGTACACTCCAAGACAAAGTAAATAAGTACTAACAGACAAGGCATGTACACTCCAAGACAAAGTAAATAAGTACGAACAAAGAAGGCAGCTCGTTAACGCAAAGAAAGAAAGAAATATAGCATAGTAAGACAGTCCCTTTCAGTAATGACTTACTATATCAGCTCCTGTCTGTCATGACTGACTGCAGTATTTTCAGTCATGACTGACTATAGCAGCCCCTGTCAGTCATGAATGACTGTAGTATTTTCCGCCATGACTGACTATAGTAACCCCTTTAGATCACATGACTGACTTTTGACCTCGAAATGATAACTCTCTACTGTGGCTTTCTGTTTCCTTTCTGTTGTTTCACTTCTCCGTGCAGCCTGAGCTTCCATTCACCCATTCTGATGTGTTTCTTTATGGTTTATCTCCACCTGAGTTGGTCTACAGCTTTGTCTTCCCAGAATGGCAGATCAGTGCCCAGTGTCTTCATGCCACACTTACACACATCCTTAAACCTCAGGTGTTTAAACCTACCGACTGTTCTATTTCCGTCCATCATCTATCAACATCTTTCGGGATGCGACCATCTTCCATTCGACGAATATGACTAATTTATGGTAGTCTTCGCTGCTTAAAGTGAGTGTAAATGCTTGGGAGACCAAGGCGAGAATACTCTTATGCATTCGTCATTATTTCCCTCCATGTCATCTCAAGGATGGATCTTCGCAGGTTCCAAAGAAAGAAGGTGTTACGCCCTTGCTCGTGTTTGACGTAGATTGCACAACCAAAAACATATAGAAAGTGTTACGCCCTTGCTCTTGTTTGACGTAAATTGCACAACCAAAACAGTATAGAAACATGATGATACCAGTAAACCATGGCCTTGCCAGTTTCTGGTTTGCCTAACCACGCATTTTGAGACGAGCAAATGTGACAGCAGCCGTGTCAATGCGACTACATATTTCTGAGTTTAGAGGTAGCTTGACGTTTCTGAGCACCACATGCACATAGATTTGTGCACAACTGCCAATTTATAAATATCGATGGTAGCAGTTGATGGCCGCATTTACTTCCTGTCCCAGCATATTTTTTTTTGTTAAGACTTATTGCGTGTCTAAAATCTGTGCACGCATGGGATAAGCAATCTATCATTCTTCAAAGTCCCTGCTGATTGTGATTGACAAATATGGCACCATCAATGAATTTCAAGTCTCTGATGATTGCCTCCGTCATCTTCGGACGAAAGAACGAAATATAGGTTGTCCGTGACTCACTGATCACATGTGTTGTTTTAACTACACGTAATCTCAGTTCATGATTAAGTCAATGTAGTTTGTTTTTAAATCTGTTTTGGTTCTTCACTAATCGTACAACGTACACATCCGAAGGTACAGATTTACAAGAATTGGAAAGGTAAGAGTGGCATTCTTGACACTAAACCAAATATGGAGATCCAGAGAGATTCAAGATTCAGTAAGGTTACACAGTTATCCGCCAGTGTCAAGTCGGTGTTGCTGTATGGAGACAAGTGTCAAGTCGGTGTTGCTGTATGTAGCGGAGACATGGAGAACGACCAAGGTCATACAATAAAGACTTCGTTAACAGATGCTTTTTAAGGATAGTGGGCATACAGTCGCAGGATATGCTGAGGGAGGAAGACCTATGGCGAAAAGAGCCAACAACAATTACTTGGAACAGTAAATTAAGTAAAGAAAGTAGAGCTGGATAGGACATTCGCTACGAAAGTCACCGTCCATCATAGTCAGATTTGATACAAACGAACGGCTAAGTTATCTTATTGAATTACACAAAAAATTACGGCTAAGTTATCGTATTTAATAACACACAAAAGTACGGCTAGGTTTTCGTATTTAATAAAACACAAAAGTACGGCTAAGTTATCGTATTTAATAACACACAAAAGTACGGCTACGTTATCGTATTTAATAACACACAAAAGTACGGCTAAGTTATCGTATTTAATAACACACAAAAGTACGGCTAAGTTATCTTATTGAATAACACACAAAAGTACGGCTAAGTTATCTTATTGAATAACAAACAAAAGTACGGTTAAGTTATCTTATTGAATAACACACAAAAGTACGGCTAAGTTATTGTGCTGGATAACATACACATAAGAAACATATAACACAATCCCAGCAAAATAATGAAACTGTGCTTCCAGCAGGGAGTCAAGAATAGTAACACATGCTAGGCATGTTGTAAGAAGCGGCTAACCAGAGTTGTGCAAGTGACTCGGTCTATATTATACTGTAGAAACGTTAAGCCACAGAAACCTCAACAGATTTAGACATGTCAACGTTTGATGACTTGGACACGCATATGTCTGTAGGGAGCCGGGCATGTATTGATTGATTGCTTGTTCTAACCATACACGTAATAAAATGAGGCAAGGAACAGGATGATGATAAGGTAGAGTGATAACAAATATCAGCAGCTAGCAACATGGACTAGGTACAAATACGGCAGGGATGTGGCGGTAGTGACGTTATGGTGTGACATTTCATTCCAGAACGTAGTGTCCGTCACATCAGCTCTGCATGCATTTTTATGTAGGGCGAGTCGGCGTACGTCATGCAAAGACATCCCTAGACTGCCCGTAACGTCCTAATCTCATCTTGGTCGGGGTCAACCTCTTTTCTTTCTCCCTGGAACCACGCCCTCTATTATCGCTCTCTTCAAAACGCTATGTTTGTTCACGTGATTGCAGTTTATATGGCTTTTTTTTTTTAGCTGTGTTGTCTAGGCGACAATTTTCTGTAATATCCAGCGATTGCAAAATGTGTCTGTTTGTCTTTATTTCTGTCCATTATATTTTAAGCTGTAATTCTATAATATTTCATTTCCAAAGCTGTGATCTTATTTGCCATTGATTATTTGTCCATGCTTCACAATCGTATGTTGTCACTGGGAAAATGTAGGCCCTGATGAGTTGGATCTTTGTAGTTTGCAAGAGTAAACCATTTTCGTCTACACACTTAACAGCATTATCGCGTAACCACGTGGTCTATCATTCCTGTGACCTTCCCATCTCCTTGTTTGCCCGGTCTCTTCCTGAGATCCTGCGAGACGTTTGGTACGAGAGGATAACTGCAGTTAATACAAATTAAAATGGATTCCGCCCCTTTCTCTATTCGCGTCTCGTGGGACAGTGAAGAACGTGCGGCCTGAAGTGGAGGGATAAAATGAAGCGACGATTTCCCAAGGGGATTGGTAACATCTTTGTACACAGTCGATGTTCACAGACAGTCCTCATTCCGCCGTGGATCGTTACAAACGCTCTAAACTCATCTGGGGACCAGGATGATCAAGCTCCATCTTATTTTCTTAACTTCTTCGACTTGTTTCGCTTGTCCTTCTTTTCCTTGTTCCTGTTCTCCTAAATTTATCTCTCTATTCCCTGTATTTTCTCCGCTAACATTATGCTCTTCTCTCATTCTACTGATCTCTTCTTTTTCTTTTGTTCACTTTTCCATCTTAATTTTTTTTCTCTTTCGTCTGTTCTCTTCTCCTCATCTTCGGTTTTCTCGTGTTCTTCTTCTGCTCTTCCCTCTTCTTCTATACTTTACTATTTTGTTTCTTCTCTTTTTCTTTGTCTGTTCTCTCATATTTTCTTACTCTTCTTATTTCGTTCACCTGTTCTTAACCGTTTTGTCTGCTCTTTTCCCGTTATTGTTCTTTTCTCCTCCTCTTCCATTTGTTTTTTTCTTATTTGTCAGCTCTTCTCGATCGTTTGTTCTCTTTTCTGTCGAATTTGTTTTTATCATTTGTGTGTTATGTTCTTACTCTTCTGTTCTACTATTCTGTTCCTATGTGCTCTTTTCTTGTGTCTGTTCTTTTCTTCCGTGTTGTTATGTCATGTTCTTTTTTGTCTGTTCTCTTCTCGTTCCGACGTTCTCTTCGTCTTTCTCTGTTTTCTTATCCGTCTTATGTTTTTGCATGTTCTAATTTGTTCTTTCTTCTTTTCCTTCTGTTGTTCTCTTTTTCTACTTATGTTCTCTACGTGTATCCCCGTGTTCGTTTTTCATCACTTCCATTTCTCTTCTTCTCCTTCTTTTTAATATTCTTCTTCTCTTCTCCTTCTTCTGCTATTTTCATTATTGCGTCACATCTTTTTCTACTGTTTTGTTCTCTTCTTTCTCTTTTATTCTGTCTACATCTTTCTCTTCTGTCTCCTCCTCTTTTTGCCTATTCTCTACCCGTTATTCTTATCTCTTTTCTGTATGATCACATTTTTGTGGGTCTGCTCTTTAATCGTTCTTCTGTTCCCTTCTCTTGTGTCTGTTCTTAGCTTGTTCCCCTGCTCACTTTTCTTGCGTCTGTTCTATTTCTCTTTCTCTTTTATCTTCTCGTCTTCTGTTTTCTTCTGTTCTCCTTGCATTTAAGATGTTCTCTTCTTCAACTTATGTTCTGTCTTCTCCACCATCTTCTTCTAAAAGTCTCATTTGAATAATGAGACATTCCTGCAGCCAAGTCAACTGCATCTTCACGTCCTACTTCATGTCTCCACTAACGCGTCTCTGGCAAAAAAAGAGACACTGACGCCAACAAACCAGCACCACCCCCCTCCCCTGCCTTTCCTCAATTGCATGGTATGCGGGTCAAATCTTACACAATGGCTGAGGAAATCCTTACAGAAACCTCTAGCAAGAAGTTCTTCCGTGAAATGTTCCAGGTGCTGGAGCCACCAGTTCGTGGACACGTCCTGTTCCAGCTAAGACCTCGTCCAGGTAGCTTCCAAGCATGACCACACTACCGAAGCAAGATCAGGTGTCCGAGACCGATTTGACCAGGCAGCACACACATACGCATTATTAGCACATGCCTGTATCTTCTTGTTTTGTTATATTATGTTCTCCTTCTTTTATATTCTGTTCTCCTTATGTTGTCCACATTTTCTCATTTCGTTATATTATATTCTCTTTCTGTTACATTATGTTCTCATTCTGTTCTCTGTATGTTAAATTACACTATCATTATGTTCTCATTCTGTTCTCTGTTTGTTATATTACAATATCACTATGTTCTTTCTCTGTTATATTATGTTCTCATTCGGTTTTTTCTCTGGTATATATTATGTTCTCTTTCAATTTTCCTTCTATATTATATTGACCGTATGGTATATTCTATTTATATTCTGTTATATATCGTTCTGCTTATTCACAGCTAACAATAGCCGTCTCTTGATCTACTGTATCCCGAGAGTACGTGCATGTGCACAGATGTTAACCCTCGCATTAACTTGGCCCATCATAGTTTTCTGTTATAAAAACAGGATTCATATCGCTTCAAAACTTGCGCATCTGCCTGTCTGGTAGTGAAACGTTATCTTCCGACTAGTTAGTAGTTTCCTCTGTTGAGATTGGGCCTCACTTCTCAATTGTCACGATCATCTCCAGAACACGACATTTTTCTATTTGTCTTCACTGTCTCGTTGATTGGTCTACACAGGTCATGTCAGCAACTTATAACTCGTGCACTTTCTAGAACATCCACATCATTGACTGCGTCTATAACTCTGCTTTGAATACTGTTTCAGCTAATAACACATTGCAAGTGATTGAAGGTATCTCTCTCTCTTTCTTTCTCTATCTATCTCTCTCTCTCTATCTTCTCTCTCTCTCTCTCTCTCGCTCTCTCTCGGTGCTTCCTAAACAATCAGCTATGCGATTCTGTCTGTAACTCTAATTTGAATACTGCTTCAGCTAATAACACATCGCAAGTGATTGAAGGTATCTCTCTGTCTTTCTTTCTCTCTCTCTCTCTCTCTATCTCTCTCTCTCTCTCTTCTCTCTCTCTCTATCTATCTCTCTCTTCTCTCTCTCTTTCTCTCTTCTCTCTCTCTCTATATCTCTCTCTCTCTCTATCTCTCTCTCTCCCTCTCTCTCTCTCGGTGCTTCCTAAACAATCAGCTATGCGATTCTGTCTGTAACTCTAATTTGAATACTGCTTCAGAGACTAACTCTTTTGAAGTGTTGGAAGGTTTCTCTCTTTCTGTCTTTCTCTCTCTCTCTTTCTCTCTCTCTGTCTATCTTTCTCGTTCTCTCTCTCTCTTTCTCTCTTTCTCACTCTTGTGGTTCATATGTCAAATGGCTGTTGTCGGTCTTTTGGAGTGTTTTCCCAGTCTGTCAGTCAGCAACTACGTTCTTTTTGATGCTTCAGAGTTGTCTGTCAGTTCCGATCTGTTACTTGTACCTGTCATCCTTCTCTTCTATCACGTGACTTCAATTGTAAAATACTCACCACCTGGAAATCCCAGCCCTCACGTAGGTCCTGTATTACTAGGATGAAGTTTACGTGTCTTCCACTCTGATTCGAGTGCCCCCATAACGCGTGGTCTGCTCGCAATAACATTATCAATGATATCTTCTCCTAGACTGACGATTGGCCATTCTCGCAATGGGTGTTGTGTGTTTGAATCCGACTGGGGAACTGAGACGCTAGCACGGCCAGGCACAGCACACTGATCAGGAGGTCGGGTACGGGTCAGGCACAATATACTGACCAAGACAACAAACTTCCTTCCATGTATCGTTCATTGGAAACAGGCTTTGTTCAAGACAGTCTTGCTGACGAGATGTGGATCGACGTTATCCTTGTAGTAGTGAGTGACACGTAGATGAAGCCAAGCACAGCAAAAAGCGTCTGGTGGACCTCGGTCTACCTCCATCCTCACGCTCGGGATATTAGGAAAGCTAATACAACCCGACACTTAACACCTTTTTCAGGTCAGGTCAGGTCAGGTCTTCCCGTAACTGGTGAGATCGTTGAGGCACACATGAAGACATCCTCACAACTCCATGCCACCCCTCTCTGTCAGATGCCGCTGCCTGTGACTCTTCTGGTCGGAGACTGGTCCATTCTTTTATGTTGTTCTCCCATCTCTTTTTGGGCCGGCCTCTTCGTCGTCTGCTTTGCACCTTTCCGTGGAGGATTGTATTTGCAAGACCATTTGATCTCGATATGTGACCGTACCAAGTGAGTTTCCTTCTTTTGACAGTTGCCAAGAGGTCTTCGAAAGGCTCTATTGCTGTTGTAATTCTATCTCGTATTTCCTCATTTTGTAACTCGATCTTTGTACGTCACGTTTAAAAGTTTTCGGAAATATCTCATCTCCAAGGCCTGTATCCTTCGTTGAAGGTCAGCTGTAACTGTCCTTGTCTCACACGCATAGAGGAATATTGACAGGACCAGTGTACGCATTAATCTGATTTTCGTGAGTAGTGCTAACCGTTTATCTTGCCAGACTTTGTTAAGCCGTGCAAGCGCCGCTATTGTATATGCTATTCTGGCCAACACCTCACATTTTGATCCTTCATCACTGACAATCGACCAAAGATATTTAAAACGGTCAACCACTTGAGTTCCTGACCGTTAGCTTTTATCCTGCTGTTGAAGCCAGTGACGTTGTTGGTCATTAATTTTGTCTTTCCAGCGTTTGTCTTTTTACTATAGTCAAGAGCTGTTTCATCAAGCCTTCTGACCCATTCCTGGAGTTCTGCTTCTGAACCCGCCAACCCGTCGATATCATCTGCAAAACGAAAGTTGGTAATCGTTCGGCCCCCTATCTTTACAGTACCAACGTGACCTCCAAGTGCCTCACTCATAATTCCTTCAAGGAATATATTGAAAAGAGTTGTCTCACACCAACTGATGTGCGAAACCAGTCTCTTCGCCTCCCATTCACAAGAACTGCGCTAGACGCCTTGTCATACAGGTATTCAGGGACAGTTATAATATTTCTGTTGATATTATACATCATCATGGTTGCCTAAAGCGCTTTATGCCATACCCTATCAAACGCCTTCTTAAAATCAACAAACACATGATACAGTGTTTGCTGCTGTTCTAGATATTTCTCGCTTAGTAGCCTTAAATTAAATATCTGTTATTTAGTGCTTCTTCCCTGTCTGAACCCTGCTTGCTCCTCGGCAATGATGTTCTCTGCTTTGAGTTGTTTTTTTTTTTGTTTTTTTTTTTGCGTTCGCCTTATTTATCTATTCCCCAAGGCGTGTGTGCGTTACACTGTGGTTTTTATTGTTGCGCCTGTCGGCCCAGTGCATCCGACTTCAGCATGCATTTTATGTAAGGGTCTGCTTCCTCCTGCATTTTCTAAGGGTTTGCTTCCCCGGGGTAACAGCCGGTGCTGTTATGGGGATCGAACCCAGCACCTTCTGGTTGTGAGCCGTGCCACTTAACCACTAGGCCACGCCGTACCCACGCTTTGGGTTTCAATCGGTCAAGGATTAATCTAAGCATGACCTTGTTAGGGTGGCTGATGAGGCTTATTGTTCTGTAATTTTGGCACAGCTTTAGGTTTCCAGACTTATGTAACGGTATAACTATTGATTTCGTCCATAAGTCCGGCCAATTTCCTGTTGCCCACATTTTGTTGCAGATGTGTGTCAGGCCTTCCACCACTACCTCTCCACCTGCTTGTAAGAGCTCTGCTGGTATATTGTCCACGCCGGCCGCCTTCCCTCTTCTCAATGTCTTTACCGCTGCAATTACCCCTTTCTTCGTTATCAGTTGGTTATCCTCTATATTTGTTGGTGTTGGATGGATTTGTTTTATCAGGTTCGTTTCGCCCTTCATAGTTATATAGCTCGGAACAGTACTCTGTCCATCGTGCCAGTACGTCATTTTCCTCAATAAGGCACTTGCCGCTTTTATCATGGATCATAAGGTTCCTGCCTTGTCTTGGTGTTACCAGTTCTTTGACAGCCTTGTATGCTCTTGTAGCATCATTTCTGTTTAGTCTCTTCGATGTTTGCGCATTGCTCACATATCCACGCTTCTTTCGCCTCTCTCATCTTTTGTTGTAGGGCTTTTTCAGGGCGCTCAGAATATAACACATACTCATTGTGGGCATTAAACAACAACATCAACAACAACATCAACAACAACATCAACAACAACTGCAACTACAACATCAACAACAACTGCAACTACAAGTCCACTTAGTCTTGCTCACAAGCTTATAGTCATTGTGTCTCGGAATCATCGATTGGCGTGAGAAGGCGTTGCGTCAATCTCACCAGGATTCCTCGCCTTGAGTCTCTTTTGAAGCACGTTGACTTTTAGCCTCTGTATGCTTAGCAATTTAGTTCTTCCATTTGACCACCTGGCCTATTACGCTACTCTAGGGTGGGGCTGAAAGAAGAATCCGTTCCTGTTATTAAAATATTATAGTACTGTGTTGACAGATAATACTGTGTTGACAGATAATACTGTGTTGAAAGAAAAGAACCTCCCGTCCCTCATTCGAGATTCTCATACAGATGAGAGTAACCCTTGAACCTTCTTTGAGTCTATCCCACATACTTTTTTAATCAAATTCAGTTGGTAGGATTGAAGTTGGTCATTCGCATGAACGTAATGCTCTCTAAGCTTGTAGATAACTACGTCATTAAAACCGTTGCCCGTTGATTGTCTTATTAATTTGTAAACCTTCACAGGCAATGAACACGAGCTGTCAAATCTACATCCCAAAATAGATGGACTGAGCAAAAAAATACAGTATCGTTTACGGCATAGTTCCCCACATACATGCCACGCGACATCAAATGATAGTTAAATAGCGCACAAAGAGCCTCAAATATTGCCCAGGAATGACTCTATAAGTATTTCTAAAATTAAAAACAGATGAGATAATGTTTTATCAAGAGCTGAAACTTAAATATATACAGCCTAGCTACAGCCATACAGTGATGCAAAAACCGTCATCAACAATCTATGTAGGTCTGAATGAAAGGCAGAACAAATGAGGGTAGCACATGTGACACAATTCTACTGTTTCAAAAGTTACACTAATACAGGCCAAACTCTTTAGTCTAAGAACAGACTACTGGCTATTATTAAATCAACTCTGACCCATTAATATACTTAACATAAACTATTCTCAATGATTAACGTATAGTTCAGAAGTGATAAGTACAAAATATTATATTGGACTCCGGTCTAGGCGCGAATAATACTACATTCTGATTTGGAATAGCAAAAGCTATTAGTCCGCTACCTGGGCACAAACTTGGTTCCAAACATAAACCTAATAACGGACATGTAGACATAGAATAGCAACCGTAGGTTTACTGTGGCCTACACGTTTGTTGTCTTCATCCTAGTCGTGGACATGCGTTAATGCAGAAGAATCAGAAATTAATCGAATTAATCACTATTCTGTGTTTTATACGAAGGTTGTATTTCTATTCCCTTACCCTCCAAAGCACAAAGAGCGACAGGAAGGAATGTCCCGATAATACTAAATTTTTAGTAGGATAACTCAGTAGAAAATATTATTAATCTCCCTTCAAAATTTCGAAATATGTACTGTGGATAGGCTCAAAGAAAATATGTGAGAAGGTTCACAAGCATTATCTCTGTTGAAAATAAAACCCGAATTACGCATTAGTGTTCAGCATAGAGTAAGGCTGCCCTGTCCTAGCTGGCTTCCACAAGGGCAACAGTTATAATGTAACACTAGACCAATCATATCGCTTATGTGTGCTCTGGGACGGATCGTGCATCAAACGCACAGATCCCGTTCTGCGGATCTACAGTATTATTGATACAGGATTGCTCAGAATCATTCTCAAATATTGACTGATTTAGTTTCCCCCAGAGCTATCATCTATAGCTTGTATATGGACTCATGTTATTGTGAATCCCTTTTGTTACTTGTTGCAAATTCAACAACTTCGAGTGTTTAAAAGATGTTTGAAAAAACAAAAGTAGTTTGGTTTGTTATGCCGAACAGAATATTCTATTTGGATTTTAGTTTCTAAAATGTCGAACGAATCTATCACTGGTTTTAGTTTCCAATGGATTATATTTTACTTTCTCTATATTTTTAGTGTAATACATAATTTTGTGCTAATGTGTTTTTATGTATAATTACTATTTATGTCCAACGAATCTAAGACTGGTTTTAGTTTTCAATGGATTACATTTTACTTTCTCTATATTTTTAGTGTAACACATAATTTTGTGCTAATGTGTTTTTATGTATAATTACTATTTATGTCGAACGAATCTATGAATGGTTTTAGTTTTCAATGGATTACATTTTACTTTCTCTATATTTTTAGTGTAACACGTAATTTTGTGCTAATGTGTTTTTATGTATAATTACTATTTATTCCATTCACTCATTTTGAAGCATTTTACCACTCTACAATAAGCCCCATAATGAAACTTGTTGCTTCGAAGCACTGTTTGAGTTTTTGCAAATGTTTTCAAGATCAATTTGTTTTCAATCTGTGAGACTGATATCCCCATACACGACCCTTTTTTGATGATATGTCAAGATGAATGGGTGAGACAAGCAAAAGTTGTGCTTCTGTGGGGGGGGGGGGGCGGGCAAGGGGGCGGTTGACCTACATCAATCTGATCAAAAGGCGATGTAGCCACTGTGATGGTTAGAGTGGTGTGCACATTAATCTGGTCAATGGGGCGATGTAGCCACTGTGATGGTTAGAGTGGTTGCACATTAATCTGGTCAATGGGGCGATGTAGCCACTGTGATGGTTAGAGTGGTGTGCACATTAATCTGGTCATTGAAGCGATGTATCTACTGTGATGGTTAGAGTGATGTGTACATCAATCTGGTCAATGAGGCGATGTAGCCACTGTGATAGTAGGAGGGGTGTGGCCCATTAAATGCCTTTATTGATCTTCACTTGGGGAAACCAAAACGACCTCTTCAGTTGTAAAAACCCAATCAACCTTCTTCAGTCCGGAGGACCAAGACGATCTTCTTATGTCTTAAGGACATAGACGGCTTTTTTCAGTTGGAAGGACACAGACGACCGTCTCAATCTGAAAGATACAGGTAACATCATCAGTCTGAAAGACGCAGGCAACCTTATGAATCTGAATTGGAAGACACAGGAAGCCTTATCAGTCTGAAAGACGCAGGCAACCTTCTTCTGTCTCAACGACGCAGACGACTAGCTTTAGCCGGGAGAACCCAAGCGACCTTCTTCAGTTGGGAGGACCCAAGCGACATTCTTCAGTTGGGAGGACCCAAGCGACATTCTTCAGTCGGGAGGACCCAAGCGATTTTCTTCAGTACGCACAGGGATATAAGAACAGTGGCAGTTACCAAACAAATATCGACTTGTGTGGCGAACCCAGCACAATCATCTTTCACCAAAACTTGGACAAGTGTGACTACTCTAACACAATCATCCTCCACCAAAACATGGACAAGAGTGGCTACTCTAGCACAGTCATCATCCACCAAAACATGGACAAGTGTGGCTACTCTAGCACAATCATCCTCCACCAAAACATGGACAAGTGTGGCTACTCTAGCACAATCATCCTCCACCAAAACATGGACAAGTGTGGCGAACCCAGCACAAAAATCGCCCACAGAAAAATCGATGTTGGACGAACTCAGCGCAATTATCTTCCACACACAAAAACTAGCATGAAAGGTAACGGTTGTTCTATTTTTAGCTTTGAAGAACCCACACGGGGAATGTTTCAGTTACAGTCAAAACATATTCAGCAATTCGTCGTTAGCAAATGTAATTAAATTACGTTGACTAGAAAAACTTTCACTAATCCAAGAGATGCTTATGTATGTATCTGTTTGCTGTGCGTGTTTCTTCACTTTTACAAATTGTTTACAACAAATCTTCTGCAAGTGTTATTTTCTTCTTAATATTATCTTTTTTTCATAAATTAGATTGAACATGCTCCGTTATCAAAGTGGCGTTTGCTTTTTTCGCCGTGGTTTGTCATCTATTTTATTGACATTGTCATTTTTCTCATGCTATTTTCTGCAAACTTTTTAACACCGTCTTCACAATATTTTCATCTGACTATTTTAGAGAAATCTAAATTTACTAGCCCCTGTCCTATAGGTTATCAATTTGCATATCCTCTAGTTTGTTTAGATAATTTAGTTATAATATAGTTAGTTTGGTTGGCACATATTTCGTTCATGAGTTTCTTTTCATATTTTTCCTTTCTGCACTCTCGGCAGATCTCCATGTTAGTCATATTAGCTGCGTATACGATCAACCAAGTAAGATAGAAGGAGTAATGGGTATAAACACACCATCTTTGTAAGCATGCCATAAGAAATTACAAGAGAGAGAGACAAGCGCATTTGCCTTTAAAACACGCCACATAAAATGAATTGCTACACATTCACTCTTTGTACAGTCTTTCTGTATGATAATAATAAAGAAAAGGAGGAGAATCATATCATATCATATTACACATACATACACACACTCACACACGCAAACATACATACATACATACAAACATACACATACATACACACACACTCATACACGCATACATACATACATACACATGCATGCATGCACACACACACACTCACACACGCATACATACACACAAAAACATACACTTATATCCACAAAACTTTGAACATAGAGACACAGACACACATACATACATACATACACATACATACATATATACACACACATGCATGCACACCCACTCGCACATGCATACAGACACACACAAATATACACTCATATCCACACACACTTGCACATAGATACACAGACGCACATACATACAAACATATCAGGTGGATCATTAGCCAAACATTTTGGACGAAAGAATTCATCCCGTGCCTCATACAATGACATTAGAATAAGACGACAGAGGAGGATATTGCATTGGGCTAACACCTTCTTCATGTAATACATTGGGACACAAGAAAGCACCAATACTAAAACAAAAAGCTGTTTTGTCACAAGTTTCCTGCATGGACATCAAAAGGAGTGACGACACGTTATCTCCTTACGAGCGAAAAATTAAAAAAAAGATGATATACGATGGAAAGACAGAAATAGACGAACGGAGAAAGATTGGAAAAGAAACGAGATATAATTTGTGGGCATGTGTTATTATTTGTATGTGTGTGTATATGTGTTTGTGCGCATTCGTTATTGTGTGTATGTGTGTGTATATGTGTTTGTAGACAACCAGTGATGTCTGGCCTCGTAATAAGAATGAATGGCAGCACGTGACAGCTTTATCAGATTTCAGTCATGAGAGATGGACATCTTAGTTCAGCCAGGGCAAATGAGCATTTGATTATTCCTATGATAAATGAGCAGCTGAGTTGTGTCTGGAAATTTTGGCCGCACCAGATTTCATCTTTGGTTCTAGAGTATTGTGAGCGATGTTGGTTAAAAACGCCTGCATCTGTGCTCGTAGACGCATAACAGCTACATTTAAACTTGGTTTGAGAAACAAGCGCATGCCTTTACAAAACAAAATCAATACATTGTGTGCAAAGCTCTAAACAAAACACGTGTTCAGATGTTTATGACGTAAAACAGTATAAGAAATGTGTTGCTCGTTGCTTTTTGACAGTCACGTGCATAAATAAATATTTGTGAAACAGAAAATATGTGAACATGCTTTGTTTAAAAAAACAAATAAAACAAGAAATTTTGCTCAGACGGTGCAAGTTACCACATAATGAAAAGTAAACATCATTTGAATGATATTGATTTCGAATAACGACATGTGGTTTACGCAGCCGCGCTCGTTGTAAATTAAGAACAAGAGAAGGGGATCAAGACGCTAAGCAGCGACTGCTAGCATCAGGGCCTGCGAATCAGAGCTGCCAAGACCCTTCTACACCTCCACGCGGTGATCCTGGATAACAGGCTGCAGCAGGGCAGACTGGCTAAGGAGAAGGGATCGAAGAGGGAATGCTAACCCGGTACTCAATAAATGCTTGCTGAAGTCGGATGCGTTGGACCGAAAGGTGGAAATATCGCAGTCGAGCTGTAAACTACGACACAACGCATTCCGTTCTCTGGATTACATTCTGCTACTTAAGCCCTTTCAGGGTTTGGTAGCGGGAGATTGAGAACGAACGCAGAAGAAGCAGAAGAAGAAGAAGAAGAAGAAGAAGAAGAAGAAGAAGAAGAAGAAGAAGAAGAAGAAGAAGAAGAAGAACAAGAAAAGGGTTTGGACGGAGAACAACATTTTGAACCCTCATGTAACATGTGCCTTGCAGAACAGCCCGTCTAAAAGAAGCTCGATCTCTTGCCAAATCTACATCCTGCTTCAGATTCATCCCCAGTGATTCCTTGACATCTTGGGGCCATCGTCTTCTTGGTCTGCCTCTGCCTCTGTTGTCCGGCACCATACCTCCGATTACCGTTCTCTTGATGTGGCCAAAGTATTTCCATTTTCTGTTTGTGATGGAACTTATGAACCAGTTCTCCTCTATGTCCAACTCTTGTCGAATGGTTATGTTTTTTTTTTTTTTTTTTTTGGTCCATGGTATTTTGAAGACCTTTTTATAACATCTTGACTCGTGGAACTCAATTATTTTCATGTTTTGCAGCCGGGGAAAACACAGGTTCACAAAATTGTCACTTTTGCTGTTTATCTGGTCTGCCATAGTATACCCAGTATATGGAGCCTAGACTATGTTTCATTGTCAAACTCCTTCTGATTCCCTTTGACACAGTCGCCATTGTTGTCATTTCTGGAGATCAGATATTCGAAGTTTGTGACCGTTTCTATTTCTATACCCCCGAGTTTTAATTTATGTTGACATCTTGTTGTGTCGGTGGTCATTACCTTTGTATTGTTTATATTTACGGCTGCAATTAGTTGCTCTAACCCCTCTGCACTGTTTGATAGTATCACTTTTTTTTGTCTGCGTATCTTAGCTCTGGAATCTTGTATCCGCCAATTGTAAAGGGATCATAACTTTCGATAATCATTCTCACCCTCTCTGACGTTCTTCAATATGTATTCTACATAGATGTTAAATAAACACGGGGAGAGGACACATCCCTGACTTACTACCATTTGTACTTCTAACCAATCTGATGGTTTACCAGATACTCTGACAGCAACTTGTTGTTCCTGATGTAATGGTTCGATTACATGGTTGTGCTAGAAACCGCATATCTTTCATGATTTTCAAAAACTTCTGATATTTTACACAATCGAAGACCTTGGCGTAATCGATAAGGCATTTACACAGATCTACGTTATACTCTCTACATTTTTCATAAACGTTCATCAAATTAAAGATGTGATCACTGGTCTCTCTGTCTTTTCTGAAACCTTCTTGAACTTCATGGGTTTCGCATTCAGATTTTCTTTCTGTCGTACTTATTATAATCTGCAAGAGGATTTTGCTTACGTAGCTTACAATATATGGTTAACTCAAAAGACAAAACACATTTAAGAATGAATATGTTATAGATTATCAGGAGCATACTATCTTCTTAAATGGAAGAAGCACACATGCACACTGAACGATAAGAAATGGTTCAATCTTACCTACTTTAAAGACATAGGAGGAATTATAGACATACTCGTAGATACAAATTGAATAAATAAGTGAGGAGAAATTCCTGCCCTTTGATATTCCACAGGGAGCGACACGAACAAGTGTTAGCAATGATTCCTAAAAATGGTAATGGTACATGTGTAAATTAAACAGCATGTTGTTATTGTTGTTGTTGTTGCTGATGGTTTTGCTGTTGTTCTTGTTGTCCGAAACTACTCATGCTCAGTTGACTAAACTCTTGGCGACGTGCCTTTGGTAGTCGTTTAGTGTGGAGAGGCGCACTGAGAAGCTGAACCATGGTTCTTCTCGATGTAGTGTAATGTGAGGCTTTTTCAGCAAGCTCATTATTAGGAGCATCACAATGTAGATCTGTGTATTGCTATCCAGAACGATGTCGCAAATTCTGTTTCTAGGAACCAGTGCGAGGGCATAAAGGGGGAATCTCGACCAATGTATTTCACTTGACCATAACGCAATTAACAATTAACCCTTATAAAAGTCATATAAATCCACCGGAGAACCATTATGTTGGGAGACAGATTTTGTGGTGGGGGTTTAAACGTATTGTTTTCCTAGCTCGCTGCAATGTCTTCCTTAAATGTAAATCAGGTGCCCATCATAGCTAGATAAGATGGCTTTCGAACCCAGGCTGACTGTGTGAGATAAGGTTTCTATCCGCGCTTCCACTCAATTTCTCAAGAATGTCTGTTTTTTAGTCTGTCTGTCTATATATATATATATATATATATATATATATATATATATATATATATATATATATATATATATATATATATATCCATATATGAGTATGTTTTAATATTTTTCTGTTATATCTATATCAATATATACCTTAATGTATTTCAGACATTCGTCTGTACTATCCAGTCTATTTCTCTATTAGTTTATGTTTTTATCTATACTGCAATGTGATATAATGTTTCTCTTCAACCGCTATGATGGTTGCATGTACTTGTAACATTCGTCCACCGTCACTGCCCACTCCTTCCCTGCCTATCTGTGATTACGTTAACTTGACGTTCACTTGTTTCTAGTGTTCTCATGTTTGACCTAAGTGCTTCCATTGGCGCTCTCACGTTCCAAACAACTACACTTCATGTCTGACTTATTGCCATTCTGCCTGTCGTCTCCTTTGGTATGCATTTCCTTTTTCAATCAGAATAAACCAGGCCTTGTCTGCCGTCCAGACTCAGCTTATCTTACAGAATACATTTCACTTCGTCAATCAGCTAATGGGCCTGCAGGTAGTGCATTCAGTAAACGACGCAATGCCCTCTAAAACACGTACACGCGAGTGGGTGCGAGTGTACTCTGGTATATGTGTGTATTAATATTAACAAGTACTGCTATGAAAACTGGAGACGAATGATCAATGAAAAACTGAATATGTTTTAATAAGGTGTCAGAAGAAAAGAGACAACATACGTTGAATAGGACGTCCATCAACTGACGCCTTAATCAGAAACCACATAAAGAGTTCAGACAAACTTAAATGGTTAATAATAGATACATTTTAGAAACATAATTCAAGAAAATTAAAAATTAAAAAATTAAATTAGTCAAACAAAGTCCTGCATCTTTTTCTTTCTAGACCAACTTGTATTAGGTCTTTCACTCTTGACAAGTTGAACTGTACGTGCAAATAATGTTGGACCAGGGAAATCATATTTCTGGGGACTGTTTTCGCAGAAGATAGAAGTTTTGATAGAGAAATGGAAGCACGATGCTAGAGTGCATGCGCTGTGACTTATCAATTGTCACAGCTTCTTAAACACCTGAACATCAGCTTGACAACTAAACAACAACTCATAAACATTGTATTTACACCAACTGTCTGCTATCAGTGTCAGACTTATCAATTATCCAACGCCCAAGGGAGAAGAATAACTTGCGAAATGGAATATCTAATAAAGGTCATGAGTGTCACCAGAAGAGATAGAAGGAGAAATGAAGACATTAGAAATATGGGAATAACTAGCCCGTGTATTGAATATGTTTCAAGACAGAAATTACGCTGGGTTCGATCATGTCATGAAATTGCAACCTGATCGAATCCCACTGCACGCCTATAAAACAAGAGGATCCAGCTACAAGGCCCGATGGAGATATCGAAGAGGTGGACATATGCCATAAGAGCAATCCTTCAACAGCACGGGCTTACGCAACACTGACTGACGCAACACACAACGACACAAGTACCGGAACTTAAGCTCCCACCGCGCTCACCTGCACAAATGAATAGACAACTGAACTGAACTAACACATTTTCGCTGGAAGCGGGCTGAAATGACTCCTTAAGTGACAGGACCTACTGAAGAAGGAACCTCTAACTTCGTCGCTGTATTGCATTGCAAGTGGTCTCGCAGGATTACAACAGCGAAATGCAGGGAAAATCCCACCTCCATGGTCAATCTGTTGTAACACATAATGTTGGTTTGGAGGTGCATGGCGTAGACGTGAATGGAGTTGCCTGTATCACCCTAACACTAGTGCTTGCACCTGAAGTCCTGCTGATAGTTAAGAGTTCTCTTGTTTTAAGGTTTTAACTCAACGAGAAGCAAATGAGTGACGCTGAAAAAAAGCAACAGAAGAAGTTCAAAACGCATAACCAGAAATTCAACGATTAGAGGGCGAATCAAGAACGAATATAATCAGAAATGATTCCGCTAAAGGTAAGGTGAGTGAGAGGTAATGTGATTGATTCCGACAAAAGGTAAGGTTAGTGAGAGGTTATGTGAACGACTCCGCTGAAGGTATAGTGTGTGTGAGTGTTAAAGGGATTGAATCCGCCAAATGTATGGTGAGTAAGAGTTTATGTGACAGACTCCGCTGAATGAAAGGTGTGCATGAGGTCATTGTGACTGACTTCGCTGAAGGCATAGTATGTCTGACTTTACTAAAGGTATGGTGTGCCTGACTACACTAAAGGTATGGTGTCTGACTCCATTAAAGGTATGATTTGTCTGGCTGCACTAAAGGTATAGTGTGTCTGAGTCCACTAAAGCTAGGGTGTGTCTGATTCCGTTAAAGATATGATGTTTTTGACTCCAATACACGTATGGTGTGTCTGACTCCGTTAAAGGTAGGGTGTGTTTGACTTCACTGAAGGTATGATGTATCTGACTCATAAGCGTCTCAGTCTTTGCAGACCATATGCGTTACACCCTGTGAGTAGCCTCTCATGGTACAAGCCTGGGCGCTGAATATGGAGACTCTGGGATGCCCAAACCGCAGGATTCCCCTCTCGGCATCGCTGGTGTAATCCAAAGAAATGCAAAGCATGACAATTTGGCACCAGCTCAGCTGCAGGAGCTGCCAGAATAAGTTCGCAATTTTGAAACCATCAGCCTTAGGTGCTACCACTTCGGATGTTCTGTCTGGGTGTCCCGAAGTCCTACCCTCTCCCGAGGTTTTCACAAGGCAGTGGAGTCGTTGCCCGCAGATGCTAGTTACTTGAGACATTCGATCATACTCTCATCATCCCAATACTAGCCAACACTATCTGGGACTTTTGGGTTTAGAATCAGAGTCTTCCTCTCCTAGGCGAACTGCCTGAACAGACTAACGAGCTTAGTCTACATTGGTTTAGAGTCGGAGTTTACATTCTCTTAGATTGGCTGCCAACCAAGGCTAATGAGTCCAATCTACCCACCCAGTTATACCACCGAGTACTCGTTCGCGCCCTACAGCAGGCTTTGTATGAATCAGGGGGCCCCTCGTGAATCTGCTGCTGGGGACACCGTAATGTAGGAAAGACCATTATCATGCAAATTCCTGAACGGCAAGCCGAACAGCGAATCCAGCGGCAATCTCTACACCTGGAAAGGAGAGGCTATATCTTCACTTTCCTTTAACGAGCGGGACGTCCAACTCAGACCTCGTTACCCCCCCCCCCCCCCCCCCCGCCACCCAGACTACACTAAAAGTATGGTGTGTATGACTACACTAAAGGTAGGGTACTTGACTGCTAAATGTGTGACGAGTGTTAACGTTTATGTGACTGACTTTGCTAATGTGGTGAGTGTGAGAGTTTATATGGCTGACTCCACTAAACATGGGATGTGTGCGTGTGAGGCCATTGTGGCAGACTTTGCTAAAGGTATGATGTGTCCGACTCCGTTAAAGGTAGGCTATGTCTGACCTTAATTCCGCTAAAGACATGAAGAGTCCGATTCCACCAAAGGTATGTTGTAACTAATTCTGCTAAAGATAGAATATGTTTGTGATGTCATTGTGACTGACTCTGCTTAAGGTGTGTTGTGTGTGATATTGTACGTAACTGACTCCGCTGGTTGGTTGGTTGGTTATTGATCCAGCGGCGTATGGGTCCCTGTCCTTTGACCGAATGTCATATATTGGTATCTGCAAGTGTTTGTAAGCTGTTGTTTAGTTCCGTACAAAGTGATCCATTGTTCTGGTTAGTTACGTACATAGTGATCCATTTGTCTAGCCTCAGAGAAAGAGGCTCTTTCCTAACACTGGCAATCGCCGGACATTTAAAAAGATTATGTTCAATAGTTTGGTAGGGATGTGGATACAGCGGACACTCTAGAGTATGTTCTGGTTGGATTCTGTTCAAGTGGCTGTTACGTTGTATGTGTTGAGTGCGAAGTCAGACAATTGTGCTTCGGCCTCTCCTTTGCAGGAGGTTGATGTTGTCTTTGGGATTTGAGATGGCCATATGTTTGTAGATTTATCTCCCAGTATTTCACATTGCCTATCTATTCAGTCAGGCCTCTTTGATCGCAGTCTTCAGTAGTTGTTTGACTGTCTGTAGGGTTGTTGGTGTGTATTGTTGTTCTTAGCTTGATCCCTCCTTAGCCAGTCTGTCTGTCTTGTCATTGTCATGTGTATTTGAGTGAACATTAATCCATTGTATAACTATTCTTACTTCACGGGATGTGAGAAGTTTGCATCTAGAGATATTTGGTTCAGTTCAGGCCTACAGTGACTACCATCTTCCAGAGCTTGAAGACCATAAAATGGGTCTGTCAAGATTACGATTCTTTGGTCTTTCATGGGAAAACATCAAATACAGTGATCAAGTGGCATAGAGCTAGTTACAATGCTGTTATTTCTGCCTCATAGCTTAAGAATATATATCCACATGCATCAAACAGCTTATCAGATGTTCTCTCTGGATACTCTATGTAGACTCCAAATCCTGCTTTAATGGTGGCCTTAAAAGCAGATCCATCAGTACAGACATGTATCCATTTTTCTGGGTAGGTGTCAATCGTTCTCTGTGATGCTCTCATTAGACTGACTGGATCAGCACTTCATGTTTTATTATATGTTAGTTTTGTTTGAATTTCTGGTATTTCTAAACATGTCGTGGTAAATTTCTTGTTACTCTCTGTGTTTCTTTTCTCTTGTCTGGAACGTGATATATGTCTTTAATCTCACTGACTTTTATTTTACTATCTGCATTTGTTGCATTTTTTCTACAAGCCTTCTATTGGGGTGGTCTTTACTCCTTATTTTGCTCCTATCATAAACTTCCTTAGCGGCCACATCGCTTTGCATCTCAAGGGGTTCTAAATTCACATGAATGTCACATGCCGCAGTGAGGGTTGACCTCATTATTTCTCTAATAAGCCGCAGGGCATTGTGCTGCACTCTGTCCTTGGACTCTTCATTAGTCTGAGCATGTTGTCAGGAGTACACTGCTGTATTCAAAGCAGAGCGTTCATCTCCAAGATACAAGCCTCTCAAAGTCTCCTTGTACCAGCGAGCTTCTTCAATAACTGTGGCCGTCTCAATGCTTTATTTTTAACATTTTGGACATGTTTCTTGCGACTGAGCTGTCAGTGGAGAGTGACTCCAAGATATGTAGGCTCTTTCTCTCTTCACAATTTATGTTTGCCGAACCTACGATTGATAATTGTATTAGCTACTTTGTGGCTCTTGGTAAATACAGTGCAAACAGTCTTTTCACAGTTTATCTTCAGTTTCCACATTTGGCAATACTCATGCAGTCCTCTTAGTTCTCAATGTAATCTTTGTGCTGCACTTTCTACATCTTCATGGCTCTGCCATATTGCCAGATCATCAGCATATATGCTTTTTCAGCTTCCGTGCGCTTGGCCAGGTCTTAGATGTAGATGAGAAAAAGAGTGCAGCTCAAAGCAGAGTCCTGTGGCAAGCCTTCCTCAAAGACTTCTTTAGAGGAGATTGCATTGTTCATCTTTGTCTGGATTGTTCGATCAAAGAGGAAATATTGTATCCAGTTGTACAGGTGGGGGATTACGGCCGAACGCCTCTAAGCCAAAATCCCGCCCAAAAGCTCAGCACGATTGCAAAGGGAGGCTCGACATGGTGGGGACCTGGGGCTCCCGCTCTAGCCCCGCCCGGTCGAGCCGCAGAATGAGGTCTCTGCCGTCCGCCGATCAGAGCGGGCGGGAAGCTGCTCGATATTCACCCCATACGGCGATGAGGTATGAAACCATTTGTAGAAGACTTAGTTCTCGGTCGGGGTGCCCTAAGCAGTAGATCAGCTACCTCACTGCGAACTGCTGAGACTCAACCCTTGACCATGAGATATGTCCGCACACTAGGCGAACAACATCTCCGTGCAATGACCAGGCTTGTCCCCCTGGTCAAATGCACTATTTCGAGAGGAATCACAGGTCGCTGACATTTGGTCCACGTGCTTGGCTGACAAGCTACCATCTGAGGGACTACTGCCGAACGCCTCTAAGCCAGAATCCCGCCCTAAATCTCAGCACCGCTTTTGATGGGAGGCTACGACATGGCTGGGGCTTGCGTCTCAGCCCGGCCCGGTCGAGACTCAGAAATGCACCTGGTAAAATGCACTCCTGCCTCGCTCTTTGCCTCTGTCTGCTATCAGTCATCCCAATGGACGCAGAAAAGATGCAATCCAGCGGACATTGCACCTCCTGCCCTATTGTGACAACCTCCCTGGTGGCGGAGAATGCTAGGCGTACCATCACTGCAGATGAGCCGAGAAAATAAAGGGAGCAAAGAGATACCTCACTCACATGCATATGCTACGTTTCTGGCAGGACGTGACGATCCTGGGATAGTACAAACTAGTACATAGTCCATCATATCATTGCCAAACCCTATGGACACGAGTAGGGAAGACTCGATAGTCCTGCAAGACAACTTCCTAAGAGAGACAACTCTGACCAAAAACAACTGCTGCCTTGCAGTTAGGCTGGGGATAGCCAAAGGCTAAGGAGGGCAACCCTACAGAAACGCCTGTTGAAATCGGATGCACTGAGCCACAGGCTTAACAAAATAAAACAGTGCAACGTAAATATCGCTGTAAACAGCGTACGATGAAGAAGAAGAAGAAGAAGAAGTATCCAGTTGTACAGCTATCCGCTAATCCCCACGTCAGTCATCGTCATAAAGAGACCTTTTCTCTATACACATTCAAATGTCTGTTGCAAGTCGAAGAAGATTGCTACTGTATGTGTCTGATTTTGGAATACATCGTGCATTTTATGTTAACCTGTGCAGCTACGTTTTCTGAAGCCTACCTGTTCATGG
This sequence comes from Ariolimax columbianus, assembly GCA_036924085.1. NCBI lineage: Eukaryota > Metazoa > Mollusca > Gastropoda > Stylommatophora > Arionidae > Ariolimax > Ariolimax columbianus. The sequence continues at coordinate 17,206,148 of JAVGWX010000004.1, read as the reverse complement.
CAAAGGTTTCTGAACTCTCAAGGAACCAGCAAAGGCGTGCATTTGCCATTCTTCCAGTCTTTGCTCAGTTGTCCACTTATCCAAGTGATGTTGATTAACTTGAGGACTGTTTCTTTCACCAATGAGCCCAGGGGAGTTTTAATTCTATTATGGATCCTGTCTGGCCCAGAAGACTTTCTAGGTTTTAATTTCTTCAGACCTTGTTGAAATTTTTGCATACTAAAGTCATCTTCAAATGTTGAGGCACTAGCGGTTATGGCTTTCTCTTGCCATTTCATGGGTTCTAGACGTTCTTTGTCCAACTCAGAAAGCTTTCTTGCTCTGCTCACAAAAGCAAAGCACCGGTTGAAGTGCACTGATTTTTTCTGGTCTTCAGTCATTATTCTTCTATCGCCTATCACTGGCTTAACATTTGTTCTCCTTGTGTTTCCAGACAAAGTGTACACCAATGCCCAGATTCTCTTCCCATTGAGCTTTAGGTCGATTAGCACATTTTGATGACCATTTTTCATTTTTTTGAACTTTGACCTTTGCACTCTAAACTATGAGTTTGACCTTTAATAATAATTTGTCGTAGAGGATCTGTGATTCGTGTGATGGTGCTCTCTTGAGGGTAGCGAGGTCTGGGCTGACGTCCCGCTCGTTAAAGGAAAGTGAAGCGTCTGATTTAGCCTCTTCTTTCCAAGTGTAGAGATCGCCGCCTGATTCTCTGTTCGTCTTGCCTTTCACGAGTTTCCAAGTCAATGGCCTCTCCTATATTATTGTGTCCCCAGCAGCACCTTCATGGGGGGCCTCCTGTTTCTTACAGAGCCTGATGTGGGGCGACCGAGTACCCAGCGGTATAACTGGACGGGCAGATTGAGCTCATTAGCCTTGGTTAGCAGCCAATCTAAGAGAAGGTAAACTATGACTCTAAACCCGCGTAGACTAAGCTCGTTATCCTGTTCAGGCAGTTCGCCTAGGAGAGGAGAAACTATGATGTTAAACCAAAACGTTTCATAGATTGCTGGCTAGTCTTGGGACGATGAGAGTAGCATCGGATGTCTCGAGTAACTAGCATCTACGGGAAACGACTGCACTGCCTTTTGGTAACCTCGGGAGAGGGTAGGGCTACGGGAGTAAGCCCAAACAGAAAATCCGGAGTGGTAGCCCTTAAGAAGAATTGTTTCAATATTTCGAACTCATTCCGGCAGCTCCTGCAACTAAGCTGGTGCCAAATTGCATTCATTTGGATTGTACCAGCGAGGCCAAGAGGAAGATCCTGCAGTTTGAGCAGCCCAGGGTCTTCATTTTCAGCCCCAATGCTTGCGCCCTGAGAGACAACTCACAGCTTGACACGCGCATGGTCTGCAAATACTGAGATGCCTATGGAGGCTCTCTGTGAAGGTTGTTCTTGCTTCATTTCTTTAGTGTAGAATTGTTTGTATGACTTCTTACTTCTCTTGGGATGCTTTGTGATGCTGCATTCAGAATAGCTCTTGTCAGCCCATTATTGAGTGTTTCTACACTGCTGCTGTTAATATCACCAAGATGACTTTTGGAAGAGTCTTCAGTCAGCGTTACTAAAGTTCCAGCGAGCTTTCTGTTTGTAGCATGCTTTACTGGGAAGGGTTATGGTGGTGAGGATTAGCCTGTGATCACTTCCAATGCCGTAAAGGACTTAAAGGCTACAAGAGTCAGAGAAACAGATCGTCAAGCATGGTCGACTGAGAGAGAGGTGGGCCTGGTGCAACAGCGTTGGGGTAGAGTCTGCATTCTGCAATGCAGACAAGTTGATCGCATCGGACAGTTTTTCGGTGAATTTTCCTGTACTGTTATGGTCAGTGTAACCCCAGCAAGGCGAATGTTGATGCAACTGTTTTATATAATGTACTTTGATTCAGTGTTCCAGATATTGATGTTCTGTATGTGTGTGGAAAAGGCTGTTATATGTGTGACAGATCCCTGAATGTCATTTCAGATGTAGGTAACTATGCCACGGCAGTCGGTGCACTCACAGGTATACCTAGTGTATTCTGTCAAGCTCAGGTCAGTGCTCTTGTGTAGAGTTTCTTGCAGTAGAGAGACATGAACCCTATGGCTGTCCAAAACCTTGGCAAGCTCCAGCTTCTTAAATCTCAGGCCACAAATATTCAACTGTAGAATGTTCAATAAAAGCTTCTTATCTTGTTTTTGCACGTGCTTCCCCCTAGGTTTTATCGTGTTAATATTTATTTCCAGTGGTCCATTTTTCACCTATTGCAGCCTGGTCACCCACTGTAGGCGCGTACCTTGATGACCGAGGCGTCGCCCGAGCTCGTTAACAAAACTTTTAATTTGTGTACTTCCCATATTTTGGCCATATATATATATTTATCTTCTGTGGATTTGCTTCCCACCCTTAGCAGAAGTCAGAAATGTCTAACAGGAGACCCATTTGTACCTGTTAACCATTTAACCCATTTCTGGGTTACTGTCAACGTTTCAAGAATAACATTCTCATTATATAGTACCTCATCTACTAAGTTATACCGTAGCATAGTGTTAGTTATGATAGGTCATGGGAGAGGCCGTCAGAGCTGACTTATACTGGACAGACTCCACTAAAGATAGAGTGTATGTGTGTATGTGTGTGTGTGAGGTCATTGTGACTGACTCCGATAAAGGTAAGGTGTGTGTGAGGTCATTGTGACTGACTCCAGTAAAGTTAGTCACGATTACCTTGAAAACCATTCTACACATTTGCTCTCTCTCTCTCTCTACACTGATGATGAGAAAAGCAAAAGAAAGATCAAAATGCGTGCTTTCATTTAGAATATAGCTTTAACTGAGAGAAAAAGGTGCTTGGCTCTTAAGAAACAAACTCTCGAGGGGCTGAGGTTTTGAATACCAAATTTCAGGCGTCCCATGGTCTCAATCTAGATAAGACCAGCGTTTAGTCATATTAGAGACTGACGAAAAATACGAAGATCCTGTGTACAGACTGTGCATGGTAAAGAACCCTTAACAGTTGAAAATCGAAAAGAGTAGCCGGTTAGCTGCTGTCTGGGAAAAATTATTTTTAGAAGCAATGCCATTCATATCCAATACACAATCTACTTCTCATTAAACCCGTCCCCTCCACCCACAACAGTCTAGTACGCCACAGGAAATTAACATTGCCAAATAAAAAAATAAGTAAGACAACCCACAGAAGTCCATTGGACAGCCCTGATACTGCTTGAGACTATATAATACTAGGCAAAGTTTAACTCAAGCAGACTGACCATGGAGAGAGAATGGGACTTAGAGTTTAGCTTGGAGACTGACTGGAAAAGAATGAGAGTTTAGCTCACCGACTTACTAAAAGAGCGATTGATAGTCTGCTACTAGTTAGCAGGCTGTTTACGGGTGTGTGAGATAAAGTATGAGTTGCAGGGTGACTGAACCAGCATACGCCTTTGAGTCTTGGCCAGTCTTAGCTCTATAAGGTGTGCGTTGGGCACCATTTTACGAGAAGAGATTTGAATGCGTGTGTGGTGTGTGCAGGACACCGAGGGAACAATATATGTTCTGGAGTATTTGTATACGCAGATCAAGTGAGTGCGTGACCACATGTGAGTATACGTTGAAGAGATTGAATGTGTAACGTAAAGATCACCTGCCTGAATGTGAGCGAAAGCACAGAATACGATCGTGACGACGAGTTTGTGAGAGTGTGTTGAGTGTGCAGATAAGAGGAGGGGTTTAGCGGCTAGAACTGGGTTGTAAGTAGCTGGGAATAGTTAACAAAAACTAATGCTTAAAACTTCCTCTGTATTTACGAAGTATATTAATATATATATATATATATATATATATATATATATATATATATATATATATATATATATATATATATATTATTTAGTTAAGATATATTTCGCTCACTTTAATAATATTGATTGAATGTGTTGTTTGCAATAATATCTTTTTTGATTGAATGTGTTGTTATTAGATATGACAGAGGTTGCTGGAGAGTGTTGCTGTGTTATTTGCTGAGTGTGGTTGTGTCGTGATTGATGTGGATGCACGTAGTAACATTCTAGATAGCTAACTACTGTAGAAAGCTTTACGCTGCCACATCTGTATCAGTAACAATTCGAAACTAGTGTCACAGCTTTTATTATTCCTGTCTACGTTCCATTGTGGAAAAGAGGTTGGGCGTGTTTAGTGCTGGGAGATATGGGCCGTTTACCAAGGAGTGTGCAAGCCATGGTTGTATTTTACCTGATTATTATTTGTTTTTTCAAATAACATCGCCTTTTGATGCCATGTGTGTTTTTTTATACGAATCTGTTAATTATTCTGTGTCACCTGATATATAATTGTGTATTTAAAAAGACAATTTCTAAGCCCATTGCGGATCCATTCGGTACTGGTCATAAATCCCAGTTTGAAAACATATGCCATGGGTTATCGATTTATGAGATACATGCGTTCAAGCTCGATATACATAAAGAGGTATCCGCAAGTAGCGATGGATGGAAAAAGCTACAAGACACGGAGATGAAAGCCTTTAGGCTATCATTCTCTCCAGGGAACATCTCCACGAGCACTCGCGGTAACGGTAGTATTGGTTTGAGTCCAATTTCCTGTCACATGATTGCAGCAGCTGATGATTATGTCAACCAATCGTTTCCACCTCTCAACATAAAGAGTATTCCGCGTGCTAGAAACCAGTCTGACAGCAGAATGCAGGGTTTGTAGAATAGCCTCTGACTTCGATTTAGAGATACGTGGAAACAGGCAAACTGGAAGAATGTGTCACGTGCTGTGCTTCACAAGAGATAACGCTTCCTGGCATACAATTTCGAACACCACTTTTGTCATTCGATTCAAGCGAAAGTTTAACACGGAAAAGGAATTTCACCGCAACTGTTTCTCATGACCCAGATATCATGGATGAACTTAAATTGTTTTGTTCTGTTTATAATTGTTTCAGTAGCTACTAAGTTAATATTCCATCATTTAATTCGCAATCTTCTGTGTGTAGTTATTTTATATTCTCTGGTTGAAGTCATACTATTTCGATATTGTCAGTATTCTTTTCTTTCTTCTTTTGTCGTCTCACTTTCTACCAGTGTCGGGGTATGTCTTTCGCCTCTCTTGTGGTCCGAGTCACATTTGTCCCCATTTTTGAACAGGTCTAATTTGCGCTGTCTATCCACCTTTTCCTTCGTCTTCATTTCTCCTTTATTATTGATGTGCTCCTGTAGAAGGTTGCATGAACAATGTGGTCAAACCAATTCATTATCAGCTGCTCGATGTACTGTAGGCAGGGAATTGTTCCAACCTTCTCCTGAATACTCATATTTATTATTCTGTGTCGTCTGGTGTTGCTGGTGACCTTTCGTGGATACCGCATTTCGCAGGTGGCTAATTCGTTCTTGAGCATTATTCAATGCCCGTGTCTGAGACTGGTAACTGGTAATTAACACTGGCACATTGCCAGCAACTCTTTCTATATTTATATTATTTCAACAATGTCAGTACCTCTTTCTATATTTATAACATTTCAAAATTGCCAGTACCTTTCTTATTTTATAACATTTCAACATTGTCAGTACGTTTCTATATGTATAACATTTCAACATTGTCAATACCTTTCTATATTTATAATATTTCAACATTGTCAGTACCTTCTATAAGTACAACATTTCATAATTGCCAGTAACTGTGTCTATATTTATTCGTCTAAGAGGCATTCTGTAAGGTTATATTTAATATGCCATGGCTCATGTTGTCGAACATTACGTAATATATTTTAAAATGCGTGCACAGTTTCATTTGCAGTTGTTTAAAGGTAATCGCAATATGTAAACAAATGTTGATATGAAAGAACTGAGGTTTTTAATTGACGTTCACATTACGGATAGAATCGATGAAAGCACAACGAGAAGTTATAGAATGAAAATAGCAGCAAAATGACAAGACTTTTATAAACGCTTTAACGTTGTCTTTGTCTCACCGAAGATGCACTGGTATATGTGTCGAAGACGATTAAGCAGCCTGGCTGAGGGAGGGTGTGGAGGGTGACGTAGGCTGAAAGCTTCATTTAACAATGTCAGAAATGTGGGTATTCAAATTATAAATGGTATGCTTAAGAAATGTATATAGAGCAGAGGAATTAAGGTTTTATGTCTCAGCAATCTCTCGTAGTGTGCACACAATGTTGTTTTTGTTTTTTTAATTTTACATGCGAAGACGTAAACGTTAAGAAATCATGAACACCATCATTATGTGCGGTTCAGCCGCCGTAACCGATTATTCACAGCAGATTTGATGTGTACTGCCCCTTTATTGTTTTCTTCTCTTGTCCCTCATCTGAAGTTTCTGTTAACTGTTTCTATCTGTCTTCCTCTATTTCTCTGCCATCTATTTTTTAACGTTTTCTCAAACTTTGCGAGGGTTTCTCACTTATGATAACATATCCCGAGTTGTCCACAAGGGTCTACAAGAATAGCACCACTGTCCCACAGAGAGCATGTCTTAAGAGGCGACTAACTATGTGATATGGCATAACACCGGTCATGGTTAAGTGGTTTGTTTAGAGCAGCATAGATGGCACCTAACAGGCAGCGGGTTTACTTTGCTCAAGTGCTTAAGTCTATTCAGATGGATTCGCACTTGTTCCATCGCAGTGGAGTAATAAGCTGATCGAGCCTAGTCCGCTAAGCAAGAAATCCTTTTTCCGACTACATCCAAATGATACCAGAGCTGGGACCTGCACAGAAGCATCTGCCCATGTGGAAGTACAGGTCGACTAAAAACTAAGAACTAAGAACTATCTAAAGATGCATGTTAGCATTCTTCAACTCTCTCCACATCTGACAAACTTGGTAAACTAAAATAGTGTTGTATAGTATACGTATGTAAACTTAACATTTCCTTTACTCGTTTCTTACTCTATGTAAAGGACTAGTTGTACCTTTTCTGTTATCTTCGATTCGATTAATTTATTTGAATTATATTGTAGTTATGTTAATGTTTTCATGAATCAAAAACAAAGAAGTGATTACAAAAGTGTAACTTTCTCTTGTCATGGTGAGATATGATCAACGTTAGGAAACAAAAAATAATTGAATTTCTTGCTTGAAACACGGAAATGACGTCGTTAAAACATACTTTGATAAATCGATACATATACACATGCACATATACTGGCACACAGTTCATTGACTGACACGTTTAATTGAATGAACTATATCAGTGAGATCTATCATCCAAGCAGGACAGATACATGCGGGAAAGACAAGGTAACAAGATTACAAACAATGCTAAAAGTTATCAATCGGCAGCAAAATCTAAAAAAACATAATCAGTGACATGAATTACAATCGCAGAAATAATGATTCCAGATTTGCACGTTCAAGCCAGCTGTTCGATGATCTGACAGTACCCTTATAAACCGTGTACAAGAATCAGACTCGTCAGAAATGAATGTCTACTGATCACTAAAAAGCCAGAAAAATACTGAACTTAATGATTTAAGAGCAGTACTCTGTCAACTATGCCAGCAGTTCGCACCAAAAAGAGTAGTGGTACAGTGGGTTCCATCCTACTGTAACATCCAAGGCAACGAGGAGGCAGACAGACTGGCAAAAGAAGGTGCAAGACTACCACAACCAGACACTAGTGTGACATACGAAGAGTAAAAAAGACTTATTAGAGTTAGATACATGACCAAATGGGAAACAGAACATACTGGCTACACAAAAAACGATGCATATTACCAGTTGAACAGAAGAGAGCAGGTCGTGGTCTTCAGACTTCGCACTGGCAACAATAGACTGAGGTACCACCTATCCAATACATTGAAGATAGTTGGCACTGACGAATGCACATGCGGGACTGGGAAAATGACTTCTGCAAAACTGCCCGACATACGAGGATCAGAGAAAGCAGATGTGGCCATCACCAGTGGCAACACTAGACAAGCTCTATGGCAGTGTCGACAGCCTCAGGATGACCGCTGCTTTTTTCGAAAAAAATAAAGGTTGACGTCTGACAGCGTACGAAGAAGAAGATGAAGAAGAATGTCTACTGGCTCCAAAGATCCTTCTCTTTGTTGATGATCCAGAACAAACGGCAGAAGAAAACAAAAACACAATATTTATTAGATCGTGTATTTTTAATTAGAGAATATTAGTTGGACGATTATTTCATCTCGTGTCAGGTGAGGTACACAGGACGTGACGCGACTAGGGTACAAATTGAATAGCAGAAAAATGCACACACAATATCAATAAACAGATAGACATATACAAACATACACATAAAATAAATAACATACTTTAAACTACCCATATGAGTTAGATGGTATCACTTTTTTTAAGAAGGACAAAGTCATATCGAATTGAGAAGTGACTGGATGTAGAAAAAGTCAGAAAGAATGGTGCTTTGAAAGACAAGACTGGATTGTCTTCGGAGTTCTCCAGTAAGTAGTAATCATTGCAGCTTCCTCTTAGATCATCTCGGTTGAAGTTGACTGAAGCCACTTGACTGGGATTGACTGAGACCGATTGATCTGAGTTGACTGACGCCACTTGATTAGAGTTGACTGAAGCCACTTGATTAGAGTTGACTGAAGATACTTGATAAGAGTTGACTGAAGCCACTTAATTAGAGTTGACTGAAGCCACTTTATAGGGGTTGATTGAAGCCACTTGATTAGAGTTGACTGAAGACACTTGATTAGAGTTGACTGAAGCCACTTGATTAGAGTTGACTGAAGACATTTGATAAGAGTTGACTGAAGCCACTTGATTAGAGTTGACTGAAGCCACTTTATAAGGGTTGATTGAAGCCACTTGATTAGAGTTGACTGAAGACACTTAATTAGAGTTGACTGAAGCCACTTGATAAGGGTTGACTGAAGCCATTTGATTAGAGTTGACTGAAGCCACTTGATTAGAGTTGACTGAAGCCACTTGATTAGAATTGACTGAAGCCACTTGATTAGAGTTGACTGAAGCCACTTGATTAGAATTGACTGAAGCCACTTGATTAGAGTTGACTGAAGCCACTTGATTAGCATTAACTGAAACCACTTGATTAGAATTGACTGAAGCCACTTGATTAGAGTTGACTGACGCCACTTGATTAGAGTTGACTGACGCCACTTGATTAGAGTTGACTGAAGCCACTTGATTAGAGTTGACTGACGCCACGTAATTAGAGTTGACTGAAGCCACTTGATTAGAGTTGACTGAAGCCACTTGATTAGAGTTGACTGATGCCACTTGATTAGAGTTGACTGAAGCCACTTGATTAGAGTTGACTGAAGCCATTTGATTAGAGTTGACTGACGCCACTTGATTGGAGTTGACTGACGCCACTTGATTAGAATTGACTGAAACCACTTGATTAGAGTTCACTGAAGCCATCTTGTCTGAGTTGAATGAAACCACTTAACTTACCGTCATTACCCTGGTTTAGAAGACTGCAGAGTCTGTATACATTCAGTTTCATTTACATTCAATTGATCTGAAAAATACACGCATCCCATCTATTCTAGAATGCATTAATTAACCATGCCTCTATATTTCATGTAGCAAAGCATTCCAAGCAATCACCACTCTCTGACTAAAAACCTATTCCCTAATATCAAATCTGGACTTTAAAAAAATTAATCTGTAGCGGTGTCCTATTGTTCTTGTATTTGATTGTATTTTGAAAAAAACTTGTTATAGTCTAATTTTGCCCCTTTCCGTAGATTATTTTATAAGCCTCTATTAAGTCATCTTGAATTCTTGTCTCTTCTAGACACTATAGGCCGGTTTTTCTTAGTCTTTCCTCATAACTATAAATCTAGAATCCCACTATCAGTTTAGTCACTTTTCTTTGGATCCTTTCCAGCATGTTTATTTCTCCTCTACAATAAGGACTCTACACATGTACACAGTAGGTCAATCTAGGTCAAACTGATGTTTTATACAGTTTCACTTTCACCTCCTTACTCCTATGTTTAATATTTCTTGAATCATACCTAACATTGCATTTGTTTTTGTCACTACTACCTGAACTTGCTCACTCACCTTGCCTGTATGATCTATTATAACTACTAAGTACAGTTCTTTTTCTATCTTGTTAATATTGTCCACTCCCATTCTGTAATTATGTTCCATATTGGATATACACCTGTGGATGACTGTACATTTATCTATAGTGAACTTCATTTGCCAGCTCTCAGATCAATTCCGAATTATATCTAATTTTTGCTTTAGATGAGACACTGCTGCATAGTTGTGTGTCATCCGCGAATTTTGCAATCATGGAGCCGATAGCAATGTCCGAATCGTGTATTTATAGCAAAAGCAATATTAGTCACGAAACCAAACCCTGTGCACTCGAATTTTTACTTCACACCACTCAGAGTACTCCTTATGTCCACTTTCTGACTTCTTCCCGTTAACCAATTTTCAATCCATTTGACAACTTTGCCATCTATTCCATGTGGTTTTAACTCTTATATGAGGTACTCAATCAAAGGCCTTTGCAAAATTTAGATAAATAACATCTACTGGCTCTCCTTTATTTAATATTTTAGTAACCTCCTCCATGAATTCCAATAGATTTGTTAAGCACGATCTGCCTCAAGTAAACACATGCTGACTATTTCTGATTACATTAAACTTGTATAAATGCATTACAATGTTTTCTTTGATTATTGATTAACAATTTACAGACTATGCTCGTTAAACTCACCAGTCTATAATTTGCTGGATCTGGTTTTTTGCCCTTTTTTATAAGGGAATCATTCCTGCATCTTTCCAATTTCTGAAACAATCCCTCTCGCAAATGATTAAGAACATAATATAGCCAATAGTTTTGCTAGCAGGTCTCTAATTTCAAACAGTAATTTTGAATAAATACCATCTTGACCTGGACATCTATCCACTTTCAACCCCCTCTAATTTAAAAAAAAAAACTATTTCCTCCGTAATGCAGATTGATTTTAATCCCGCTGTATCAATGTCTCTTTGGAAAATATATGGGCTCTTGAAGAAGTCCTCTTTTGTGTAGACTGTACCGAAGTACTGATTGAGTAAATTAGCTGCATCCCTACTCTCATTTATGATTTTCCCTGTGCTGTCTATGAGAAGGCCTACTTTGCCTTTTCGTTCTTTCTTTATTTTCTAACATAAGAAAAGAAGATTTTTCTATGAGTCTTGATCTTATGATCAAGATTTTTTCGAATTCTATTTTTGCTGTTTTATTCACTGTCTGAGCTATGTTTTCCTTGTCCAAATATTTGTGATATGTTTCTTTTGATTTACCTGCCTCAATATATTTTACATGCTTTATTTTTAGCTGTTTTACATTTAATTAACCATTTATGTATCCCCTTTTTTGTGCATGGGTTTTACCTTCCTACGTGAAACATATTCCTCTTTAGCATCTCTAGAACTGTTTTGAAACTCTTCCGCTCTTGTTCAACATCTGTTCCTCCGACAATATCTTTCCAGATTATGTGCTCGCGTCTTCTTTCATCTTCTTAACATCTGTCTTAGAGTAGTCGTTTGTTCCTGTACTTATGTTGTCTTCCTTCCTTGCTATAATATCCAAACGGATATTCTGATGGTCACTTTAGCCAAAGAGTTCTCCAACGGTAACATTTGCAATCATATTTTGCTCATAAGTAAATACTAAGTCGAGTGTGCTTTTTCCTCTGGCTGTTTCATCAACACGTTTAATCAAAAGATTGTAGTGTATGCACTTAACAAATGGTTATGACTTGACAAGTGCTTCTACCAATCCCCATTATATTTCTGAATAGTTAAAATACCCCATTAATAAAAATGTCCTGTACTTGGCTTTTCTATGCTACTAATCAGCTCCTCATCGTCCTCTTTTTGACTCGATGGGCTTCTGTAGAGCATACTCCTACCAGATTTGTTTACCCTCACTTTCTATTTTTTTTTGCTACACGTTCATTTTTGTTGCCAGATGATAGATCGTCTCTGATATATTAACTGAATTCGTGCAGTATAATAAAAACGACACCGCCCTTAGCTTTGTCTCGAACTACTCTATTTTTAATATTGTATGTCCCTATATTTCAAGTTCACTATTTACAATTATTTCCTCATATGTCCATGATTCTGTTAACCCTATTATATCTCATTTTTCTTCTTTTTTGCTCTTACATACACTTAAAATTCTACTCTGTTATTAGAGATTACGGAGATGAATGAAACCACTTGAACGGAGATGAATGAAACCACTTGAACGGAGATGAATGAAACCACTTGAACGGAGATGAATGAAACCACTTAAACGGAGATGAATGAAACCACTTGAACGGAGATGAATGAAACCACTTGAACGGAGATGAATGAAACCACTTGAACGGAGATGAATGAAACCACTTACCTCTGAAAAGAATCTCACCATAGCAAGAAATCGGATGCAGACGGCCCTAACATCGCTGGAAGAGTGGGCGAACTCATGGCTGGTCAAAATAAACGAGGAGAAAACCACATGCACAATATTCTCGCTTTCATTAAAACTCCAAAGTACCAAATTAAGTCTAAATGGCAAATTCCTGCAGCTAAACGACAACCTAACCTATCTGGGAGTCACATTTGATCGGCGCATGACATGGAAAAGTCAGATTGAGAGAAACCGAATGAAAGCCAGAGAAAGAATGGCAATCATGAGGAAACTTGCTGGCACAAGCTGGGGAGCAGACGAAGGCATACTAAAGAAACTGTATACTGGAAGAGTGAGACCAGTTCTCGAGTATGGCATTGCGGCATGGACAACAGCAGCAAAGGCGAACTTCGATAAAGTTAACAAACTTCAAAACCAAGCCATGAGAATTATAACAGGTGGCATGAAGTCAACGCCAATTGTAGAACTTGAAAAGATTACAAAACTGCAATCCTTGACCGATAGAAGAGACTGCAGAGCCCAGCTGCAGTCAGAGAAACTCCGAAGACTGACTGACCATCCAATGCACCAGAGACTAAACAATTTGGGAAATGGGAAACTAAAGCGGAGAAACTTTGCAGAAATAGCCAAAGCAAAGACGCATGAAGATCCCACAAACGCACTAACAACACCAAAACCCATCACTACTGTACGAAAACCTACCTGGAGGCAGGATATATTTCCAGAAGTGGTAGAAAATATACCAGGTATTGCAAACAACAACTGCCAGACTGAAAAAGAAAGGAGAGATACTACCCTAAGCTTCATAACGAAAAGCTACCCAAGCATGGACTGGACCCATGCATACACCGACGGTTCTGTAACAAACAATACACAGAACGGAGGGGCAGGAGCATTCCTGAACCTACCAAATGGCAGACAAATAACACTGTCACTCGCTACTGGTAAGTACACAAGCAATTTCAGAGCGGAGGCAGAGGCACTGAGGGCGGCAGTGGAAGAAATGGTGACACACAGTGAAAATGAGAGCCATATAGTCCTGCTGACAGATGCTCTCGCCGTAGTCACAGCGCTAAAAAGCCAGAAAAACACTGAGCTTAATGACTTAAGAGCAGCACTCTGCAAACTGTGCCAGCAGTCCGCACCAAAAAGGGTAGTGGTACAGTGGGTTCCGTCACACTGCAACATCCAAGGCAACGAGGAGGCAGACAGACTGGCAAAAGACGGTGCAAGACTACCACAAACAGATACCAGTATGACGTACGAAGAGTCAAAACGGCTTATCAAAGCCAGATACATGAACAAATGGGAAACCGAACATACTGGTTACACCAAAAACGATGCCTATTACCAGTTGAACCGAAGAGAGCAGGTCGTTGTCTTAAGACTTCGCACTGGCCACAACAGACTGAGGTACCACCTATTCAACAAATTGAAGATAGGGTGTACCGACGAATGCCCGTGCGGTACTGGTAAAATGACCGCTGAACATCTGCTGCAGAACTGCCCGACATACGAGGATCAGAGAGAGCAGATGTGGCCATTACCAGTGGAACTGCAAGACAAGCTCTATGGCAGTGGCGAGAGCCTCAGGATGACCGCCGCTTTTTTCGAAAAAATAATGGTTACTGTCTGACTGCGTACGAAGAAGAAGAAGAAGAAGAAGAATGAAACCACTTGAACGGAGATGAATGAAACCACTTGAACGGAGATGAATGAAACCACTTGAACCGAGATGAATGAAACCACTTGAACGGAGATGAATGAAACCACTTGATCGAAGATGAATGAAACCACTTGAACCGAGATGAATGAGACCACTTGAACCGAGATGAATGAAATCACTTGAACGGAGATGAATGAAACAACTTGAACCGAGATGAATGAAACCACTTGAACCGAGATGAATGAAACCACTTGAACGGAGATGAATGAAACCACTTGAACAGAGATGAATGAAACCACTTGAACCGAGATGAATGAAACCACTTGAACGGAGATGAATGAAACCACTTGAACGGAGATGAATGAAACCACTTGAACAGAGATGAAGGAAACCACTTTAACCGAGATGAATGAAACCACTTGAACCGAGATGAATGAAACCACTTGAACGGAGATGAATGAAAGCACTTGATCGGAGATGAATGAAACCACCTGATCGGAGATGAATGAAACCACTTGAACCGAGATGAATGAAACCACTTGAACCGAGATGAATTAAACCAACTGATCGGAGATCAATGAAACCACTTGATCGGAGATGAATGAAACCACTTGAACCAAGATGAATGAAACCACTTGAACCGAGATGAATGAAACCACTTGAACGGAGATGAATGAAACCACTTGAACCAAGATGAATAAAACCACTTGAACCGAGATGAATGAAACCACTTGAACCGAGATGAATGAAACCACTTGAACCGAGATGAATGAAACCACTTGAACGGAGATGAATGAAACCACGTGATTGGGATTGACTGATTTGCCGTTTCTTTCCAATCGAATCATCGACCCACTATTTGAGCTTTTTTTATGGCAACCCTGTACCCTGTACTGGTGGCGGTTTAAATAGTAATATTTTAACATCGCGAGGCTGCTAATCCCTTTCATATTCCTCGCTAGTCGCCTTTAGAGACATGCTTGAAGTTTAGACAATTGAAAATGTCTTAGATCCGATTTCATTGGGCGGCCCCAAATATGTATCTCTACTGTAGCTCAGTTAACTTTAGCCCAATGAGATTTCACTACCAATTTATGTTCTGTCAGTTAAAATAGCGAAAGCTAATGAAGACCACAGAAGCGCACAAAATAGAAAAATGTAATTAAAAACAAAATACAAAACGTTCTGGTCTGTGTTTGCAATTACAAGCTTGAAATTGCCATATCAAAAGACAATTTTGGAAGCTGGACTCGAGTTTCCATTGTTTAGAAGTTACATTAACCTTTTACGACAGGGTTTCGCAATGGGATACATAGAAACGGCTAAAGACGACACGGATAAGCGGATTTATTGAACATTTCATGCATCAAGACAATGATATCCAGAACTGCCGTTGATTAGTTCCGAACCTTCCATCTTTGCGTTGAAAGCAATGTCAATAAACTCCAAGAAAATTGTACGAGCGAATGTTTTGTTCTGGTCTTGATGTTTATTTAGGAAACAAAGAGTGTTTTATTATTGTTTATGTTTATTGGCTTTGTTGATTCAACGTCAGTGTCAAAAACAACCATTGCTACATTGCAGTTGTCTTTCAATACAATATTTGGTATCACGTTCAGTAACCAGTGGAGCGAGAGCAAATGAAATGAGAAGTGATTAACGTGCCATGATATGAGCCAAATGAAGGTTTGTTTGAGATAACTTGAAACTCTGGAAAAGAATACAATATTTGATATATATCAGTTCACGACTGGTTCACTTTTTAGTCTAAATATCGACTCTACCAATATTTAATGACAATATCTAGAATTCCAAAGGCGGTGAACAGTTCTTGCTGTTTATTACTGCGTTAATCTCGTTAGTATTGCTCAACGAAAGAAGTAACGTACTAGGTAATGTTTTTCGTCGTATAATTTTATTATGTCGTCCAAAAACAACAAAATTTGGGTGAGAAAAAACGTTATTCCATAATTCAAAAGGAGATGAACTGAAAAGACATGTTCGTGGCACGCGTCATTGTCCCCGCAGGGTCTCCGGACAAGGTGGTCGTTTTTTTTAAAATGATAGCGCTCAGTATCGCTTGTGTCCACCCCGTGTGTTGATCACAGCTTGACATCTGCGTCTCGTGGATCGAATGCATCGTCTCAGGAAATCCTGTAGAATGTACTGCCACTCCTGCACGACTTCTTGACAAAGTTGCCGTACTGTTTGTGGTGGATGCTGTCGGTGCTGAAGTCAACGTTTCAGCTCGTTCCAGACATGCTCAATTGATAGCAGTTCGTGGGAAATGGCTGGTCAGGGTAGGTCATGGGAAATGGCTGGTCGGGGCAAGATTTCAATGTTTCTTGCTTGGAGTTTATCCTACACGACTCTGGCATAATGAGGACGGGTGTTGTCCTACTGGAGCACAATGCCTGGTGCATGGTTGAGCACAAAAAGCACGATGTGGTTCTTCACGATCTCATCACAATTTCTCAAACAGGTAACAGGATCGTCTAAGATGATGAGGTCTTTCTCATGATTGGTGCAGATGCCTTCCCAGATCATAATGCATCCACCACCATAAAGAGCGCGCTCTTAAATGCAGTTATTGGCGCACGCTCTCTATGTCGAGGAAATGCTCTTTGGAGACCATTGGCTCTTGAATGGTTGATCCTACACTCATCAGTAAACTGTACTCTGCCCCACAGAGCGTTCCCAAAGCGCAAATATTATCTGGCCCTGGATAGTCGTCTGCTGTGATGCCGTGTATGCAGAGTAGAACGAATAGCAGGGCGTCTTGCCGGTTTGGGATTGCTGGGGCAAACAGTTCCTAAACTTATTTTCGCAGTCCGGGGATGGTGCGAACAGTGGCAGTTGCTGACTGAAATCTGTTTTGCAGATGTGTGTGAGTGATGTAACGATCCTGCAGTCTGGTAGTTAATCCAGGACGTCCCCTGCGGGGCAGTTTGGAAACAGTCCCAAACGTCTGGAAGCGATGTAACCACAGCCGTGCGTGGCATCATTCCATTAGTTCGCATCTGAACAAAATGAATGACAAAATAATCATAGATCGCCAGTGAACACTCCTCATGTTAATTTTGTGATCGGCGCGTCAGTTCTGAAAAACTGTCCGACAGTCGTTATTTTCATGAATTCAAATTTTGAAGGTCAATGAAATGTCAGTTCACACTCAGACTGTACTAAGACAAAGATTGGCTTCCAGTAACGGCTAAGAATTCAACGGAACGAAATTACATTACAATTTTCAAACATATAAACATACACAACAACTGGTAAGTATATTTATTAATGACTTCAGCTCGCAAAAGTCCAATGTGTTATTGACTGTATTGTGCTACGGTGGGAACTGAAACATAGTCTCCCCGCCATGTGAGATCATCGCTCTAATAATTCAGGAAAGCGAAAGTAATACACTGAGCACAGTCCAAATAAGTAGTCTGCTCTTCTTCCTCCTCACCTTTACTTTACTTTTACATCCGTTTTCTCTTCACTTGCCATCTCACTTCTCCTGGTACTCATACCTAAAAAAAAATGTAATCGCCATTTCTTCGATGCATCCTCTACTGTTTGTCCCTAATGTGTCCAACGCTTAGGTATAATTACCGCTGCTCATGTTGCGTCTACTACTCCTCTTTATTTATTTCTTTGTATCTTCCTTTTATGGAATAGTCAGTTATATATCTTTCCCGCTAGAACAGACATTTCAGAGACAAGCCATAAGTAACAGTCCTAATCTGCTTGATTCCGTGATGCTGATTATCGACAGGAATGGACAACCAAGTAAATTCATGAAACGGGACTAAATAGTAGTTCATTAATTGTCTTTGTCTAAAATTGTCGATTTGACCCAACCATTTCAGTCAACGACTTTATTGCTCGCTCGTAGTCTATATTGCTTCGAACTGCGTGTATGGACTTGAGTTTTACTTGCTTTCGAAGCCACCTTCCATTTTTCATTAAGACATATGTTCATTCTCAATATGACACTAAACCTGACAATATACTGTTCAACAAATGCAATATGGACAGACAGAATTGATCACGTATCTATACAAATTCTTAACACCACTTATTGTCTCTCTCTGTACGGCACACGTTACAAAGCCAGACCTTGGATTACGTATAGTGTGTATGCCTTACTATTTGTTAAATTACGTAGAGCACAATGCATTTGTCGTCAGCACGCTACTCTATGGTAATGAAACGGACAACATGTCAACAAGAGCACAGACTTAACACATTCCATCTATGGCGCGTTCGATCCTTTCTTAGATTTACATGGAGGGTAAGAAAGACAAATGCAGAGCTGCACTCTCCCAACAATCTCATAAGCATGTACACTCAGCCTATGCAGGGAACACTGAGATGACTTGGTCGTGTTCGTTGATGGTCGCATCCACAAAGCAATCATTTACGGACAGTGAAGAACAGTCGGCTGAACATCGCTGAAATTCAAAAATGTGTGTAATTGTGACATAAAAGCACTGAACAATACTGTGACACCCAGGGAAGACAAAACTGTAGACTGATCCAAGGGAAGATGTACTCTAAAGTACCACGGGATGCTAGTTGAAAAGAAGCTCTTGCAACTCAGAAAAGTTAAACGACAACGCCGCACGTAGAAAGAAAAGTAAAGAGTTACTTGTCTAAGATCACACTTCCCTACAGTCTGTCATGACTGAAAGGGGCAACTACTACGACACTTTACAAAATCAAACGGTTACCATTGTTAATGGCATGTGCTTAAATCGTGTTATAAAGTAACTAATTTGTTTTACATGATGAGTTTGCTAATTCCATGCACAACCAAAATTCGTCAACTTTAACGATATGCAATGACAGTCAATAATCTCGTTCGTGTTTCCCGACATCAACAAGAGAGGCAATCATTCATGTGCGACTGTATTTGATTGGTGTGTCCTGTGTCGTTATACTATATTGCATACAGAACGTACGTTTATTTTACAGAGTATATTTGAGAGTGGCTCAATACATTTTCTGGGCGTGCTGTGTATTGCTTGTTTGCTTGTTTATTGTTGTTATTGTTAGTGTTGTTCTTTTCGCTGCTTTCTCACAGTTGGTTTAGTTGCTTGAAGTTTACTACACGACATTTTGTGTAGATCAAGTAAAAGGTAGAGAAATGTGAGGATAAGAATGACATATGAATTTATCTTCAGACTAAACCTTAAACAGTCAATTCTGAAAATGCGCCATTACAATAACAAGTAACATACCTTCAAGCGACTATCAATCATTTGCAAAATGCATTGTCTAAAAACGTTCATTCTCCAAACCAATGGACTGCCGCACAGCTGGCTGCTTCAGCTGATCACATATTCCATCATGTCAGACACCCAAACACCTTGGACTTGCTTTCATAAATACTAGTCAAAGGATACCGCTAAAATGCAGATGCAAGCTTCAATTTTATTTAGCTTCATACGTCATTGTCTTCGATTTCACAAAAGTATTTTGTGTTCATTCAAAGTCGGGAACAAACGTACAACGTTGTTTTAGTTGTCTGATACCAACTCTGAAATACGTGCCGTCTCTCTGTCTATGTCTGTCTTACTGAGAGAGCCTTCAGTCTGTATATCTATCTATCTATCTATCTATCTATCTATCTATCTATCTATCTATCTATCTATATAAATATAGTAAATATACATATAATATATATATATGTATATATATATAAATATATTGTTGTTTCCAATGCCCACAATGAGTAGGTCTACTCTTTTGTGCGCCCTGAATAGGAAGTTAAGTGGCGGGTTGCAGTAGCTTTTCTCAAATCCCGTGCGGGCTGATGAAGATGCACCGAGGTCATCCAGGCGGTTGTGATATGCTTGGCTTTAACTGGGTGTCACTCACTTCTACGAAGATCACGTCGAACCCTCACCTCGTTAGCCAGGCTGCCATGAAAACAGGCTGTTTCCAGAAAGGACTACGAGGAAGCCGAGGTGAGGGTTTTGGTCAGTATATTTTGCCCGACCTTGACTAACATGTCTGATCAGCATATTTTGCCTGACCAGACGTTAGTCTTCCTCCCATATATATATATATATATTTACGTTTTTGGATGAGCGAATCGCCGAATGGTTTCAATGCCTGCCTGCTTGCCGACAAAGAGATCAGTAGAACCGGTTTAAGTTTTTAATTGGTTTATTTGTCGATCTATATTTGTATTTATCTGTATATCAATTTGTGTATCTATTTAATGTAATATGCATTGTTATATATGTCATTCTGCATGTATATCCGCTGATCTAGCTGTCTTTGTATTGTTCTATTATTATAGCTATGTGTGCTTGTGTTGTTATTGACAGACCTTGAGTTTACTATGAAAACCTAACATTAGCCCTTGTATTCGTGTTCTGAGTTTCAGTCTCAGAAATAGAAATAATTTTCTAAGAACTACTGAAAAGTACAAGGCCTGCCACGTTTGAATATCAGATATAGACTATATACTGGCTACAGCACATGAAAAATGCACATAAATTCTGATATGACACGCAGAAGGTTGCATTGGGGTTATCTGTGGGCGTGGTTTTGGGGGTTTAAGTGTGTGTATGTGTGTGTGTATGAACGCTTTTGTATGTGTGTATTTCTGTAGTTATGTTGCATTGCATACATTACTTTTCTAAACATGAGAGATAGATGGCGCCAGGAGCCACACACACATTTATTGAAACAGATACAAAATGGGAAAACACATTTTCACATAGAATAAGGACATACACAAATTTAGGTCAAGAACAGAGATCTTTTATAGCTTCAACAGTTGATAGCACAAATTGTGTTAGTCGTATATTATTATTTAATATTATTCATATGATTATGATTGTTATTCTTATTATTAAAATTCTTCTTATTTTTTTGTGTGAATATGTTAAGCAGGTGGACAGTAGACAGCTCTGTAATTAAGAACCCAATATCTATAAGTAGCAGACTATTAGTCTATCTGAATGAATCATAGTAGAGTCATCACAGACAATTCTCGAAGCAAAGACGGAATTGCATCCCATCCTTTTCCAGCGCATTGTCCTTGTTTCCATTTAAAGACCGTCATTACTATTATTGTTACCTTGATAATCAAGAGGAATGTGCTCATTAGGGAGACGCGATTTGCGAATGATATAGTTCTATTTCCCGGTAGTGAGGAGACCCAACAGAGAATGGGAGACAGATTCGCCGAGGAGTGCAAGCAGTTTGGTCTAACCATTAGCCTGAGAAAGACAAAGGTCTGCGCACAGAGTATTAAACCCCGCTCCATAAAGATTGATGGCGGCACTTTGGAGGTCATCAACAGTTTTACATATCTGGGGTCTGCCATCAGCAACATTTTCTCGCTCGAGATGGAGATACACAGCAGGCTTTACAAGGTGAGCACCATCATGGCTCGGCTAACGAAGAGAGTCTGCGAGAACACGGTGTTGTCTCACTACGCCAAGGCATGGGTCTATTAGATCTGCGTTCTTGGCACTCTCATGTATGGAAGCGAGACTTGGAGCACTGACGCTAAGCAGGAACGGCGGCTCAACACCTTTCACTTGATGTGTTTACGGCGTATATTGACGATTGGGTTGCAAGAGAAAGTGTCACATAATGTGGTCTTATAACTAGTAATCATTGACAACTTGTACTCGTTCTTTACACGTCGGTCTTCGATGGTTTGGGAATGTTTACTGCATGGAAGATGAGAGGCTGCCAAAAGATATACTTTATAGACAGCTGGTCATTGGAGTTAGAAGAATCGGCCGTCCCACACTGCGATTCCAGGACGTATGCAAGAGAGACATTGAAGTCATGCGACATCCCATCCCATGGCTGGGAAACAATTGCTCATGGTCGACCTATTTGGAGACAGTCAGTTGAATGGGGCATGGGGGCTGCCGCCCCTCGTAGCGGCCTTCCGGCTGCATAGAAAAGAAAAAGAATGAAGAGATCAAGTAACACCCCGGCAATTCATCCTCCTTAACATGGATGTATGATATGTGGCAGGGACTGTCACTCGCTGAATCAACTGTTACAGTCAAAACAGACATAGTCGAAATACAAGAGCTAGACAAAACTCATAGGGCGCCATGCACATGGTCTACAGAAACTGAGACCGCTATGTTGATAGTAATAATTATGATTCACGACCAATTTTATAGCAGCAATACTATATTTGGTATGTGCACTAGTTTTGTCAGCGCATAATGGCGTCTGGTCAGGCAAATCATATTGATCGGACATTGTTAGTCAAGGGGAGGAGACTTACGTTTGGTCAGTCAAAACATACTGATCAAACATAATTATTCAGGGAATGGAAAACATACTACCTGACATGTTAGTCAGGAGAGAGGAGACTAACGTCTGGCCAGGCAAAACATACTGATCGGACATTGTTAGTCAGCGGAGAGCAGACTAACAATATTGTCAGGTATAACATACTGATCGGACAATGTTAGTCAGGATTATATGAAATATATTGACTAAGACCCCCACCTCAAGTTCATGCAGTTCTTCATAGAAGCAGACTGTTTCATGGCAGTCTGGCTAACGATGTGGGAGATCGATATGACCCCCATAGACGCGCAGATAAGGCCACGCATAGCACAATAGTCCTGGAGGACCCCATTCCACTTTCATCAGCACGCTTGGAATGTCAGATAAGGCCACGCATAGCACAATAGTCCTGGAGGACCCCAATCCACCTTCATCAGCACGCTTGGAATGTCAGATAAGGCCACGCATAGCACAATAGTCCTGGAGGACCCCAATCTACCTTCATCAGCACGCTTGGAATGTCAGAAAAGCTACTGCAAGCAACCACGTATCGCCCTTTATAGGAAGTACACAAGAATAAACATTATGGGCAGCACCAACACCAATAACAACAACGCTGTTGATTCTCTCTGATAAGGGGCCGGCCGAATATATTTATTTTGTTCTTCTTCTTCATCTTCTTCTTCTTCTTCTTCTTCTTCTGCGGTCATTGCTCATTTAGACAAGGACTATGGATTCTACCATTAGTGTCTGCTGTCTTTTCTAAAGTTTCCATAACACCGTCTCATCGATAGGAATGGAGGTGGGTCACATTCCTGTACCCAGATCTGTGTACATATTATTTGATGAAGAGGACTGATTTAAGCTTCGAAGAAAAAACTTAGGCGTTGAAGTAAACCTACTTTCCAACTGAAAATCTTTCTTCGGGGACAGACAGTTGTTCCTGGTGTAGACCATCTTGTGCCGTTTTTATTTTCTTTTTCAGCGGGGTATGTGAGGCATAGATGTTCATATTTATACACATGTTCTTACCCTTACTTTATCTTGGACATTGCAGCCCTTTTCCTAGTCCTTACTTTATTTTGGACATTGTAGCACTTGTTCCGGTCTTTACTTTATTTTGGACATTGTAGCACTTGCTCCGGTCTTTACTTTATTTTGGACATTGTAGCACTTGTTCCGGTCTTTACTTTATTTTGGACATTGTAGCACTTGTTCCGGTCCTTACTTTATTTTGGACATTGTAGCACTTGTTCCGGTCCTTACTTTATTTTGGACATTGTAGCACTTGTTCCGGTCCTTACTTTATTTTGGACATTGTAGCACTTGTTCCGGTCCTTACTTTATTTTGGACATTGTAGCACTTGTTCCGGTCCTTACTTTATTTTGGACATTGTAGCACTTGTTCCGGTCCTTACTTTATTTTGGACATTGTAGCACTTGTTCCGGTCCTTACTTTATTTTGGACATTGTAGCACTTGTTCCGGTCCTTACTTTATTTTGGACATTGTAGCACTTGTTCCGGTCCTTACTTTATTTTGGACATTGTAGCACTTGTTCCGGTCCTTACTTTATTTTGGACATTGTAGCACTTGTTCCGGTCCTTACTTTATTTTGGACATTGTAGCACTTGTTCCGGTCCTTACTTTATTTTGGACATTGTAGCACTTGTTCCGGTCCTTACTTTATTTTGGACATTGTAGCACTTGTTCCGGTCCTTACTTTATTTTGGACATTGTAGCACTTGTTCCGGTCCTTACTTTATTTTGGACATTGTAGCACTTGTTCTTGTCCTTAATTTATTTTGGACATTGCAGTTATTAAAAGAGTGTGATATATTTTCTCGTCTTTCTTCGCAGTCAATTTTAAACTTTCTTTTAATAAATGTTGGCTGGCTCCCGCCACCTTCTCAGCCACCTTCTCGTTATTTATTATTTCTTCTTTATTTCAAGGTTTACTTAGATTCATTTCTTCATTATTTCTGTTTTGCTTTTCTTTAACATGCCTGTCTAATATTCAAGCCATCTGTCAATTTTTCTGTCAAATTTCTTTTCTTACTCTTCTCATTTCTCCCTATGTCTGCCATCACTTCCTGTATTTCATAACTGTTGTTGAGATCAATGATTTATGGCTGTGTTTAGAGACAGCTTCATCAGAGATGACAGAAATCGTTTCTAGTTTTATACGGTCCACGATCTGCAACCAATGTCGCTTTATTTTCCTTGACGAGTAGTTTCATTTTCTTCATGTTTTAGTTTCCAGTTGACAATTGTTAGTGCTGCAGCTTCCTTTTTTCATCTGCTTCTTCATTTTTTGTTATCTCATCTTCTGTTTTTGTTCGCCTCATTTTTTTCTTCTTCTACATTTATTATTTCTATTTTCTTCTCCGACTGTCTCCGTAACCCGAGTGGTACCTGGGTTGAATACAATAAAAACACTGTAACTCTACAAATTCGTCGTTATGGACCAGTATAGAGTATTGTGCATGACACTAGCAATCGCATCACGTAAAAACCATTGCTACCACAACAACCACCACTACAAATGATTGTATACTGGCATCTTGTAAAGAGGTCAGCTGTATTGCTGGCTCTATGCTTTTATCTTCACCCTCTTCCAAAGTGCTTTCTTTTCTACTTTGATATGTTTGCATATTCGGTATAGTCTTTTACCATCTTACTTCTCCAACGCCTTTTCTCTTCTTGTTTTCCTTGCCTCCATCCCTCACAGATGATCTTCTTCTCATTATTACTACCATGATATTAGCAGGTCATGTATGAAATAAGAACACCGCTATATTTACCTGGTCCCTATTGTAACTAAGAGAATCTCTATTTTTACCTAGTCCCTGTTGTAATAAGAAAATCTATATTTTTGCCTGGTCACTATTGTAACTAAGACAATCTCTATTTGTATTTTTACCAGGTCACTATTGTAAATAAGAAAATCTCTATTTTTACCTGGTAACTATTGTAGCTAAGACAATCTCTATCTTTACCTGGTCACTGTTATAAATAAGACCGTTATTTACCAGATCGCTGTTGTAAATAAAACATTTCGCCTTTTAACTGGTCACTGTTATGAATAAGATCTTTCGTTCTTTACTTGGCCACTGCTGTAAAAAATACCGCTATCTTTACGTGGCAACCGCTGAAAATAAAAACATTACTAACTTTACATTCACTAATGTAAATAATGAAACATCTACCTCTACCTGGTCACTTTGGTAAATTAAAACGTTTTTATTTACCTGGTCACTGTTTTAAACAAGAATTTTCATTCTTTACCTGATCACTGTTGTAAATAAGAGATTTCTTTCTTTACCTGCTCACTGTTGTATATAAGGGATTTCTTTCTTTACCTGGTCACTGTTGTATATAAGAGATTTCTTTCTTTACCTGCTCACCGGTGTAAATAAAAACTTTCTTTAAACGGTCACTGTTGAAAATAAGATCTCTCGTTTTCAACCTGGTCACTGCTGTTAACAAACCGCTATCGCTACCTGGTAACCGTTTAATAAGGAAGATTACTAACTTTAATTGGTCACTGAACATGAAAACCTCTACCTGATCACTGTTGTAAAGAAAACCTCTCGTAAATACCTGGTCACTATTATACATAAATCCTTTCGTTCTTTACCTGATCAATGCTGTAAACAAGGACACCGCTATTTTTACCTGGTCACTGTTGTAAATTAGACTGATCTTTACTTGGTAACTGTTGTAAAAAAAAACACAATTATCTTTACCTGGGCACTGTTATAAAAAATAACACCATTATCTTTATCTGGTCACTATAATAAATAGAAACACCGTTATCGTTATCTTGTCACTGTTATAAATACGAACACCGTTATCTTTATCTTGTCACTGTTATGAATACGAACACCGTTATCTATATCGTGTCACTGTTATAAATGGGAATACTGTTATCTCTATTTGGTCACTATTGTAAATAGAAACACTTTTGTCTTTATCTTGTCACAGTTATAAATAGCAACTCCTTTATATGTACCTTGTCACCGATGCAAATAAAAAGACCACTGTTTGTATCATGTCATTGCGAAGTTGTATTATGCATTTTACCATCACAATCGGGTCCAGATCTGTCGAGCACGCTAATATTAATGAAACTATGTATGTACTCCATTTATTTTCAGTCGTCCGCAGGACCGAATCTAATTTTAAACTGAAAATTCATTCTGTTAGATGATATATCAGACATGTACAATGCAGATTGACAACAGACAACGCAAAATACATATCTCAAGTAAAGATATTCCAAGTGTGTTCAGCGCTTCAGCAGAAAAAAAAGGACTAAATTAGTCAAGTAATCGGACAGTTGAATTCTAATCTGAACAAGAAAGACGTTACTTGTCCCATAACAGACACTGCAGTTGGGATGCAGGAGATTTCATTGCACGATGTCTCAGAATTTTTGAGCTGGGCAGACACATTTCCTTCTTTGATCGCCTGGTCTTCCATAACTTTAAAGTCGAGTGTTAGAAAAACAAGTATAACAGCAAAAATAAAAAGAGATTGGAAAATTAGATAACAATTTTTTTAAAACATATCAATTTTAGCAGTGGAGCAGATAATGACAACAGTAATCCAAAATGGTAGAATGCGCGTAAACAAATAAAGAACAGACATTAACAGAAATTAATTAAATTAAAAATTAAATGTTTAAAACGCGAGTATCCAAATATAAAAATAAACTACCAAATTGTATACATTGTATATGAAAAAGAAAGGATAGTGCATTAAATGTGGAAGGAAGCGAACATGATTCTTGTGTTGAGATATTACAAAGACAGAGTAAACGCTGACACACGGGTCAATGTATTTACGGAGCTACATAGGCAAACTGATAAGAACACTTGTAAATACTAGACCAATATGGCACATGCAGGGTAGAAACAGAATGACGCCACAAGTAGTTTTCGATAGGTCAACAAAGGACTAACTTACACATGTAGAGGAGAAACGGAAGGACACAACACGTGGACTTCAGACAGGCCAACATAGGACTACCTATAACATGTGGAGGAGAAACACTGGCACCCCAAGTAGGCTTCAGGCAGATCCACAAAGAGCCAACTAACAGATGTGAAGGAGAAACACTGGCACCACAAGAGGGCTTCAGGCAGATCCACAAAGAGCCAACTAACACATGTGGAGGAGAAACACTGGCACCACAAGTGGGCTTCAGGCAAATCCACAAAAAGCCAACTTAACACATGTGGAGGAGAAACACTGGCACCACAAGAGGGCTTCAGGCAGATCCACAAAGAGCCAACTAACACATGTGGAGAAGAAACACTGGCACCACAAGTGGGCTTCAGGCAGATCCACAAAGAGCCAACTAACAGATGTGGAGGAGAAACACTGGCACCACATGAGGGCTTCAGGCAGGTAACGAAGGATCAACTAACACATGTGGAGGAGAAACACTGGCACCACAAGAGGGCTTTAGGCAGGTAACGAAGGATCAACTAACACATGTGGAGGAGAAACACTGGCACCACAAGAGGGCTTCAGGCAGGTAACGAAAGATCAACTAACACATGTCACCCACATTACTGAAGATTGTGTACGGTAAGAATCCCAATTTGGCTATTGGGTAGATATAGAAACAACCTTTCGACAACGTGTTTAGAGCGAGGATAAAGAAAAAAATACTCAAATATGTTTTCACGTGTACATGTACAAATTGACAAGTAAGTTTCTCTAAAATACATTCGCTAGTGTGACAGTATAAGGACGCATTTCTCTTAAAATAAAATTGTAATAAGGAGTGCACTGGGGCAGTGTGCTACATATCACCTACGTTCTTCCTGATCATCATTAAAAACTTTGCGAATAAAACACCACAGAGGTTTCACAGCTCAATATTCGCTGATGATCTAGCTTTATTGATAGCCGAAGAAAACATTAAAATGACAAATTGTAGGGTGTGGGACGCCTTTCAAAGATGAGATCAGTGGACCCAGAAATGACAAATCGACATCAATGAGAACTGATTAATGTGCATAGTTTTTGCACTTTCACCACGAATCTAAACGGACACAAACTACCAGAACAACATAAATCCGCACATCTAGAAATGTCACAGAAGCACAGACTAGCATGGAAAAATCGAACGAAGAGTGTAAACAAAAATCTAAACAGTGAGTGAATCTAATGAAACAAATTAGCAGGAACTACATGGGTTGCAGCCATTCAACTACAAAATATTATGTAGACAGTATAAGTTAAAGCAGCTTTATAATGTAGAATATCAGCCTGCACAACAGCATCAAAATATTATGTAGACAGTATAAGTTAAAGCAGCTTTATAATGTAGAATATCAGCCTGCACAACAGCATCAAAATATTATGTAGACAGTATAAGTTAAAGCAGCTTTATAATATAGAATATCAGCCTGCACAACAGCATCAAAATATTACTGTAGACAGTATAAGTTAAAGCAGCTTTATAATATAGAATATCAGCCTGCACGACAGCATCAAAATCTAACTTGAAAAAAAAGTAACTATTAGGCCGAATTCAAATTCAAATAGTCATTGTCAGTGAATATTTGTCATGAATACGTTGTACCAAATGTCCGTTTGGATACACTTTGTGATCGTTCCTGAAGAATATTAAATCATGTATATTTTTCTTCTTCGTCATCGTACGCTGTCAGACGTCAACATGTATTTTTTTCGAAATAAGCAGCGGTCATCCTGAGGCTGTCGACACTGCCATAGAGCTTGTCTAGTGTTGCCACTGGTGATGGCCACATCTGCTTTCTCTGATCCTCGTATGTCGAGCAGTTTTGGAGCAAATGTTCAGCGATCATTTTCCCAGTACCACACATGCATTCGTCAGTGCCACCTATCTTCAATTTATTGAATAGGTGGTACCTCAGTCTATTGTGGCCAGTGCGTAGTCTTAAGCCCACGACCTGCTCTCTTCTGTTCAACTGGTAATAGGCATCGTTTTTGGTGTAGCCGGTATGTTCTGTTTCCCATTTGGTCATGTATCTAGCTCTAATAAGCCTTTTTGACTCTTCGTATGTCACACTAGTATCTGGTTGTGGTAGTCTTGCACCTTCTTTTGCCAATCTGTCTGCCTCCTCGTTGCCTTGGATGTTACAGTGGGATGGAACCCACTGTACCACTACTCTTTTTGGTGCGGACTCCTGGCATAGTTGACAGAGTACTGCTCTTAAATCATTAAAATCATGTATATCAAACTATGTCAGTTCTTGTTAAGGGCCTCCTTCATAGCGAAGGTCGGCTGCAATATGTCTTCAACGTTCTCCTCCTGCTGCCTTGATGGCCCACTTTGTCAGGCTATTTCCTGTTCACATGTTAATGCTATCCTCCTATTCACAACATTGTTTATCTCTTGCACGTTTGCCCTCTATCTTTCTTTCCGGTATTCATTTTTTTTTAATGTGAGTAAAATATAATGACACTGACTTATTTCGTTCATCAATTCTCTATCCCTGACTTCCGTGGGTTTTCTGTTTCTGCATGAGATGCAATCGATTCCTCTTTTTCTCTCTGTCTCTCTCTCTCTTGCTCTCTCTCTCTCTCTACACACACACACACACACACACACACACATACCTACCCACACGCACCCACACACACACCCACACACACACACCAGTCTCTTCTCCAACTGTTCGTGTGTCCACATTTCTACGCCATACTTTGAAGGCTAGAATACATAACTCCTGATCATTGTCAGATGTGAGCTTCTTGTTTGTATTAACAAATATGAAAACAGATTTGACCACCCCTATTCTTTTCTCTGATTTAATGTCGCATCTTTTATCCTTCGTTATTATATTTCAGACAATAAAAGTTATTGACCTGTCCAAATGTTTCATCCTCTATGTGTATTTCTAAAGCTGATTTCGAGTTTATTTTTCTATTTATCGTGGCTTTGTTTTCTCGGTGTTAGTGTCCAGTCCATATACCCGATTTTTGTTCTTTACTCGAATCATCAATTCCTGCATTTCTTTCTTATTTTCACCTATAAGAACTGTATTATTCGAATTTGTGCTATTATTTATTGATACTCCACCGATAAAAACAAAACCTGGAATTTCCTCTGCGTAGAAAAATATGTTAGGTGGAAATGTTAAACACATCCTTGTCGCATTATTTTTATTTTTTACATCTATACTGGTGAATAAATCCTGCTTTGCATCCCTGTATAGGTAACTGAGTATTCTTGTGTCTTTTCCATTCGTACTAACTCTGTCAAATGTATTTATTTAGTCTATAAATCGTATAAAAATGATTGTGTGTACTTCTGTATAGTTTTCTTGTTGTGTTATACATAATATTGTTTCTATGATTACACTATTTTGTAGAAATTCCAATCGTTCGGTGGTAGCTATGTTGTCTACAAAATGACTACGCCATATCAAACCTCGGACAACCAATTATTAAAAGCATCACGTTTCTGTCATGAAAAAAGACAACTGCCAGACCTGATAGGCAATATAACAGAACAGATGGAAAAGGTATCCACACAGATATATAAAGACACAATATATGACACTGAAATTATTGCAAAAGATATACCGAGCAAAAGAATGAAACCATACATACGACGCTGAATCAGCAATGGCAAAATGACAAATTAAGAAAAGGGGGTTAGAGAAGAGGAGGGGGGGTGGGGGTTGTAGGGCGTTTACATACAATTAAATAACGGAGAGTAAATCCAAATATAAGGGAGTGCCACTGGAGAAATTATCAATCATCTTCAGAGACTAAGGCACTACCAATAGATGCAATAGGCTTCGGGGAAAAGAAAGACTATGCCAGAGACGAGATTGTTGTCCTCACAACTTGCCTGTACATAATAATGATAATGGCTCTCAGAAACCTTAAAAAAACTAATAATTATACAGCCTACCTGACGGACTCATACATAACCTGCTACAGCATAAAGATATTGACAATTAGTGGACTGCTGTTCACTGTACGATTCGTGATAATACGGAGGTGGATAAGCTAACCAAATAATTCTAAAACAGAAACCATCCGGGTAAACTGCATTGTGACGAAAGCTGTCTGCCATGGAGCGCCAACGTCAGGACTGAAATTATTTGAGAACAAACTACGACAAAAAAGAAGGTACCCACTTACAGCAGGGTTGACTAGAGCATGTCGAGATCGAAGGAACTTGGTCGCTCAGCCACCAGAGACACTACTCTAGCTACGTGCCAACCAGGAGTTCTGGTGTTTGTAATGTTATGTTCACATTATGTGGGCTTCTGAGAACCGATATGGGCATAGCTACGGACCTGTGACGTAAAGACGAAAAAACGGTATGACGTAATCGAAATGACCGGAAACGTCAGTTTAATTCAGACGTTAATGGAAGTGAAAGTAAAGCCTCAGATTTGTTCCGTTGTCGTGCCTCGAAAGAGAGGCATCCTAATCGGACCAGATCGAGCATCGCATAGGACGGAATTACGTCTTCCAAGTTTTTCACAGTGTTCTTCATATTGTTTAATCATGAAACCAGACAGGCAGATTTGCTATGGCTTGTTGGATCAAACATTCATGCAGAAGTTTTGTTTTTGGTTGTGTCTTTGCTTGACAAGCCAGCGTTCGCCATCTTGCATGTATTGTACAGTTCAGAGATCATGCTTTTTAGTTTTGTTTTGAAATTATTTATCTTCTGCTTCTTTCGTCTCATTTTCTATTGTAGTGCTCAACTATAATTTGTTTTTTTAATGTTCATTTTGTCTTTCTTTCATTGATTAAGTTATTTAAATTTTTTTTTTTAATTTCCACTATTTATGCTGTCATTATACATTTCATAAAACAATATCATCATCGAATTTATTCGTTCCTTTTTGTTTCGACCACGGAGTATTTATTTAGACAACGTCTAGTTATCATGTTCAGTCATAATTGATAGTCTTAACTTCTATCTCCACTACCACAAGAAATATGTTTACTCTTTTAACTTTTAAACCAATGGATATGTGCTTCTTGAGCTGATGTTACTACTGCTTGGAGATATCTTCCATGTTGTATTGTTCAACCGTTTTGCTCCACTTTCTCTCGTCATATTCTTTCTAACTTTAAAAACACAATCATTACCTTATCGGCTACCATCACCACATTGAATGTAGCATCTCCGTCATCTGTCTTTCCCTTTCAATGTGTAATCTGACAGGTTGTTGGTGTACATTTGTTATGTTACGTGAAGCATTGTCTTCTTCTGATACGCTTACCTTCTAATTGTCCTTCCAATACCATTTTCAATAAACTTCTTATCTCTTTTAAATTAGCAAAATATGTTAAATGTCTGAATGATTTAGTTAAATAATTCGTGCTGTATCCCTCTAGACCTCCTCAATACCTTTATATTTTCTAACAGATTATTGTCACAGACTCCGGCTTTTTGATTTTACAGATTGCTCTATATCAGGGGCCGTTGATTTCTTTATTTGGGGAGGGGGTAGGATTACTAAACAGCTATTTCTTATGAATGATATCGCCTTCCACCCCCCACCCCCCACCCCCAACTCCTCCTTTTCATACTCCCGTCCCTACCGCCTCCCCACCCCTTCCTTCCCTGGACTTAAACAAAAACAAAGATATCGTCATTGCCATTTATATGAATCAAAAATTATTAAAAGACTTTAAAAGCCACACATGATGTTATAAGCATACCACAAAAACAACATTAATTAAATGGATTAGAGTGCTGATGCTTTTCATTTAAAACATTTACAGGCCACGTTTTTGAGAAAAAAAAATGCGGTTCAGTTTTGGATAAATCAACATCTACATCAGAACTTGTTGGTGTCCAAAGAGCTTGAATGCTGTCTTCTGAGTTCAACCAGATTTTGGTGTCCAAACAGCTTCGATACTGTCTTCGGAGTTCAACCAGTTGTTGGTGTCCAAACAGCTTGGATACCGTTTCGGAGTTCAACCAGTTGTTGGTGTCCAAACCGCTTGGATAACGTTTCGGAGTTCAACCAGTTGTTGGTGTCCAAACAGCTTGGATGCCGTTTTGGAGTTCAACCAGTGTTTGTTGTCCAAACAGCTTGGATACCGTTTCCGATTTCAACCGGTTTTTGGTGTCCAAACAGCTTGGGTGCTGTCTTCAGAGTTCATCCAGTTTTTTGTGTCGAAACAGCTTGGATTCCGTCTTCCGGGTCCAGCAGATTTATATACTTTGTTGTCAAGTTTATAGGGGTGGAAAGTCCTTGCTAACAAAGGTAGGCTGTTGCAAAAAGTGAACTGTACTTTTGACGTTTTCACCTGTGGAATTTGAAAAGTCTTTGCAGTTTTTAATATACAAAAAGATGACAGATCTGACTTGCTCTGAAATTCTAAGCGTTCTTCGTAATTTAAGCGATGTTCAAGACATGCCTTTTTCAATCGTCCAAAGCTCTCTACGTGTATCAGCAAGATGACTGTTAAAGGTATTTACAGCCCAATTGAAAGTATGTAAAAAAAAGTCCAGAAACGTAAGGAGAGAAACGTTATTTGAGTTTGGTCAGATGTCTTGTAACTGACTCATTAAAGCAGTAAAGAATGAACTCTTCCAACATTTTGCCAGGTTTGGAAAGGCAGCTACCTTGTTTTGCTCCATGATTTGGTCTCTGTACTAAAGCGTTTATTTAATGCTGAAATTGTTTTCTCTTGCTAACATCTACTTGATGTTTTTCGCTTGCAATCCCTGTTCAATGAATTCAAATTCCCAAAGATGGGACTGGCAATTTGTGATTCACAATGCATTTGCAAGTACATATTTGTTATCCTCCTGAAAGATTCCCAAGTAGATTAAGAACATTTCAACGCGAAAGCCATCTCAATATTCAAGATCTTCATCCTCACACAAATCACGAATCTTGTGTTTATTGCATGTCCATTGGCATCATAAACAATCTTGATTGCATAATTCATGACATCCTCTAGTTCAGTTTGCAGCCACTTCCAAAGCAACACCTGGCGACTGATCATGCATTTGGGAACTTTAATCTTTTGTATTCTGCTTTTTGGTCAAAATCGAAAAGCCACTAACAATATGTTGATGGAGGCCCATCAACAGAAACACCAGACAGTTTTTCTATTTTAAATCAACACTTGATGTTTTGATGCATATACCAACCTTTGGTGATAAGCTCATTACTCATTACTCGCTCATATCCATAAGCTCTCAACTCAGGGGGAGACCAGAACAACAGATGCGCTTCAATTGCATCAGTACCTCTGTATAGAACATACATCAGTTGTGAATTGTTACTTACTTACGTAGTCGCTTTTCTTCTACCGTGAGGTGTAGAGGTTTGCCAAAGAGAACGCCACACTGCTCTATCCGCCGTCTTTTTCCTGGCCTCTTTACAATCCATCATTTTTTCACTTAGGGACTGTCGTATGTTTTCTTCCCAACGTACTTTGGGACGTCCTCGGGGTCTGCGTCCGTGACTTTTGATCTCCCATGACCGCTTTGGTATCCGATCTTCTTCCATTCTACAGACATGGTCAAACCACTGTAGTTGAGACTGCTCCACTCGTGTCTGCAGGGGTTGAACTTCAAGACTGCTACGTATTGTCTGGTTACGGATCTTGTCCCTTTTCGTCACCGTTGTGAATTGTTAATGACATATATAGTCTCATCAAGTTGCATTAATCTTTCTAATGTTACAACTGATTTTAACCAGCAGTGAAGTCTTTGAAGTGTTCCATAAAGATGCACTAATGGATGTTGAATTCAAATAGTGTTGTCGCAATATTGTAACTAAGCTTCTGAACACAGAAGGAAGCACACTTGCTTATGTTTATCTTTTGTTTGTGGTCGGATTTTGCATCATCCGATTTGAAAATTCAGAATGTCAAACTGTAGATTAATCATTTGACTAATTTGAAAACATTTGTCGGACAAAAGATGGTTGTTTTATGTTTAATAATTCTGAGTTGAAACAATAATACGGTCGTTTTCAAAAATTGTCATAATTCGATTGCCATGGACTAGTAAAACAAACTACTTGTATCTGCATATTTTATCTCCTTCATTACTCGTAACATTTTTATTGTTACCCTATTTAGGGCAATGTTCCCATATTCTCCGACAGTCCTTTTCTATATGGACACATTGGATAACGACAATATGTGTTACATTACCAATACCTTTCAGAATGAAACTGCTTTTTGGGTGTCCCCATTATTTCTCTCTCACTCTCTGTCTCTATCTATGTTGCTTTCCCTCTACCTATCTATCTATCTATCTATCTATCTATCTATCTATCTATCTATCTATCTATCTATCTACCTATCTATCTATCTATCTATCTATCTATCTATCTATATATCTATCTATCTGTCTATCTGTCTATCTATCTGTCTGTCTGTCTGTCTGTCTGTCTGTCTGTCTGTCTATCTATCTGTCTGTCTGTCTGTCTGTCTGTCTGTCTGTCTGTCTGTCTGTCTGTCTATCTATCTATCTATCTATCTATCTATCTATCTATATATATATATATATATATATATATATATATATATATGTATGTTTGCCTGTCGGTATATTTATATATATTTCTATTTATTCATCCATTGGTATTTATCTATGTAAATATATATATATATATATATATAAATATATATATATATATATATATATCTTTCTTTCTATTTATCTTTCTATATATCTATCCATCCATCTTTCTCTTTTCTCTCTTTCTCTTTATCTCTCTCTCTCTCTCTAAATATATATATATATATATATATATATATATATATATATATGTCCTCTTCCCTTTCTACAATTATTTATTACCATCCGCTCAATACAATTGATTCTTTAATTTGTATGTGTGTATGACACGGTTTTTGTAGCTAGTTATTTAAATTTTTCCCATTTAACGATATCCGAGATTTTTAATAAATGTCCAAAACAGAAGGCACTGGAAAACGTGAGAGAAATCTCAAAAACAGAATAAACATATCTTCTCCTTTGGCCTCTATGCTCAAGGTGAAGCGTTAAACAAACACTACACCTGTCCGTCCTTCTCCTCCTTTACCAGAAGACTGTATCATCGTTGTAACTTAACTTAAAGGCTTAGACCCTGCAGAGTATGTATACAATCAGTTTCTTTTACATTACCTTGCTCTAAAAGCTATGCGCATCCAATTTATTCTTAAATGCATTTACTGTCCCTACCTCCACTACCTCCTGAAGCAGTGTATTCCAAGCATTCACCACTCTCTGGCTAAACAAATATCTCATAATAGCTTATCTGGACCTTTCTTTAGTTAATCTGTAGCTGTGCCCTCTTGTTCTTGTAAGTGGTTGTATTTTGAAAAAACTTGTTATAGTCTAATATATCCATTCATCTGATCATCTTATAAACCTGTATTAATTCATCTCGAATTATTCTCTTTTTCTAGACACCGTAGACCTCAACCTTTTTAGTCGTCATTCACGACATCCCCGAGGGCTAAGGGATTTTATTCTGTCCAGGTCCGGTACTATACGTGCGGAATATGGGGGATATCTGCTTCTAAATAGTATGTGCGTGCGTCTGTGAAACTGAGAACAAAATAAAGCCACGAACAACAGCGCTGATTCACAAAGTAAATAACTAAATTAGAGACAAACTTCGCGTCCTCAAATCGTGCTGGTTGTGCAATAAAGGCTGATTTTTAGGCATTGTGTCCGAGTTTATCCCCCTGATTGGGTGTGATTGGCCCGTTTCTTTGTTGAATCAAGTCGATCATTCATTAACTGCACGTTCGTTCCGTGAGACTTCAATACAAGGTTGTCATTTTAGAGTGCTTTATGTCTGTGCGTGCCTGCCCGCAAACTTACAATTATTCCTTGATAAATCATGATAGAGCAGCAAATGAGAAGGTGGGGAAGGATAGCGCTGAAGTATGTAATAGACACATACACAAAACAAAAACATTTGCAAAACATGGCGCTGGTAAAGTTAGAGGATAAAAGAAATAGCCGTGGTGAGAGGAATCCAATGAATATTGTAACGTGTTTCCTAAAATGCATTCTTACAGACAACAAGAAAACGTGCTTATAGAAAAGTCATGAACGATTGCATCGTTTAGACAAATTGTCTGAGGGAGTGGATGAGAAACATTGGCAAAATGAATCTGCTATGTTTTGAAAGAAAGATATTGGAAAACGTGTAAAAGACAGATCAAGGCATACGAAACTAGATAAAAGTAGAAGGAAATGTAAGTAACGACACGCAAAAAGCCGAGAAAAACAAGGGGTATCAATTCTTGAATGCTCAACGAACATGGTTAAGGAAGAGACAGATAGTCAACAGTACTAAACATTACTCGCGATCACGTTTGTGATAACAGTCATTTATGAAGGATATATGAGAGCATTTGGAAAGCGTAGCATGACTTGAATGTGACAAACACATTTGCGTTCTTTATGGGTGAATTATTTAAAAGACGGACGCATTATTGTCTCCCCACATTGCAGTTTAGCGAGCACCTGAGTGGACCAGTAGTAGATCAGTTTAACGAGCACCTGAGTAACCCAGTAATTTATCAGTGTAGGAAGCACCTGAGTGGACCAGTAGTAGATCAGTTTAGCGAGCACATGAGTGGTCCAGTAGTAGATCAATTTAGCGAGCACATGAGTGGTCCATTAGTAGATCAGTTTAACGAGCACCTAAGTGGCCCAGTAGTAGATCAGTTTAACGAGTACCTGAGTGGCCCAGTCGTTGATCACTTGCTTCTGTTGACAAAGGTATCAGGTTTATCCCCAAAATTGAGACGGTTAAGTTGGCCCAGCTTGTAAATTACATAATGTAGAGAAAGAAATGCAGCAAGACAGGACACTGGTCACCTGCTTTCATACACTGGCCACCTGACTTGACACACTGAATACCTGACTTGACATACTGACCACCTGACTTGATACACTGGCCACCTGCCTTCATACACCGGCAACCTGACTTCACAACAATGTTTAGGTCCAATAAAATGATTTATAGCACTTCATCACCGACAGTAGTTTTTGCTATGGAAAGACCCTGACCTGTACATTTCATTCTAATCGCGGGCACAGCTGCCATTACACTGTTGCTACCATTTCATGTATGTAGTAAGAATTGACACCACACTCTTCTGTTAATCAGATCAGTGCAGCAGCCATTACACGTCAAAGACTCGGTGCAAAGATTTCCAGCGGTTTTTTGTCTCTTGCCTTGATAAAGCAATTTCCTAAGCTTCTTTTGGTGTTATCTTCTCACTTGCAGTGTTGTCGTCTTCTTTGAGAATTACAGTCTAATTGTCGTTACATAATTGTTTTACCAAGTTATTATGTCTTTTTTCAGCAAGGAAGAGAACTGGCCACTTCACCTCATATAAAAGGCCGCGGGCTAGAACATGAAGATTTATCTTCATCCCACACGGAAATTTTTGTCATGGGACAGATCTTTACCTTAAATGTCATTTTACTTTCTGACTTAGTCTCACATTTTCTACCTGTCTGACTCTGGTTTCGTCTCACATTTTCTACCTGTCTGACTCTGGTTTCGTCCACTAATCCTCTTATCGCTACAGATTGATCTATTTATCGTCATCTTCGCCATATGTCAAAACCAAGTAGATTTGACGATCAGTTTAGTCCACTACCATCTATCTTTCATCACATCAATACAAAAATTGTCCCGTTGTTACACGGTTCTTCTGCAGTAACAATGTTGTCCCGTTGTTACGACGTTCTCGGACTATTGCAATTATTTGTATGTTCTCCTTTCTGAGTATGTGTTCAATGAATTGTCCATGTCTGTTTCACTTTAGTTAGCTGTGAACTTTTCCTATTTTTATCTTGTCATATATCTTCAATGGATTTCTAAGCTATCAATGATATCTGCTGCATTCTTGTTGAGAATCACATATCTGTAACAGGAAGGAATTTATTCTTCATTATTGAGGACGCATTTCCCTTTAAATCAATGTTGGCTCTACATGACACTCCAAGGCTCACTTTCATTATTAAGGAGTCTTCTTCTTCTTCTTCATCGTACGCAGTCAGACAGTAACCATCATTTTTTTCGAAAAAAGCGGCGGTCATCCTGAGGCTGCCGACACTGCCATAGAGCTTGTCTTGCAGTTCCACTGGTGATGGCCACATCTGCTCTCTCTGATCCTCGTATGTCGGGCAGTTCTGCAGCAGATGCTCAGCGGTCATTTTCCCGGTACCACACGGGCATTCGTCGGTACCACCTATCTTCAATGTGTTGAATAGGTGGTACCTCAGTCTATTGTGGCCAGTGCGAAGTCTGAAGACAACGACCTGCTCTCTTCTGTTCAACTGGTAATAGGCATCGTTTTTTTTTGTAGCCGGTATGTTCAGTTTCCCATTTGGTCATGTATCTGGCTTTAATAAGCCGTTTTGACTCTTCGTACGTCATACTAGTATATGTTTGTGGTAGTCTTGCACCTTCTGTTGCCAGTCTGTCTGCCTCCTCGTTGCCTTGAATGTTGCAGTGTGATGGGACCCACTGTACCACTACCCTTTTTGGTGCGTACTGCTGGCATAGTTGACAGAGTACTGCTCTTAAGTCATTAAGCTCAGTGTTTTTCTGGCTTTTTAGCGCTGTGACTACGGCCAGAGCATCTGTAAGCAGGACTGTATGGCTTTCATTTTCTTTATGTGTCACCATTTCTTCCACTGCCGCCCTCAGTGCCTCTGCCTCCGCTCTGAAATTACTTGTGTACTTATCAGTAGCGAATGATAGTGTTATTTTTCTGATTAAGGAGTCTAATCCTTAAATTAATGTTGGCTCTACATAACACTTCAAAGGTCACTTTCATTATTAAGAAGTCTAATCCTTAAATTAATGTTGGCTCTACATCACTTCAAAGGTCACTTTCATTATTAAGAAGTCTAATCCTTAAATTAATGTTGGCTCTACATAACACTTCAAGACTTTCGTTGTCAAGGACCTTTTGCAGGTGTTGCTTGAAGGTCGCTGTATTTTTAGTTATATTATGTATTTGATGTCGATTATTCATCAACAGTTTTATGTTATGAATAGATCCTTTTTTAAGTAAAACATTGCCCTCAAAATTATCACTGCAAGTTGTAAGATGCAGTACACCTCCAAGACAGCCAGCTCTAGTAGTAGCTATATACTTCGCAATGGATGAAGATAATGAATGCACAAAAGAGTGAGGTTTGAATGTGTTCAGTTCTGGAGAGTGAATGTCACGACGTACTAAAATCAGGTCCTTCATATTACATACTGTGGAATCGTTTTACCATTTGTAGACCAGACCGCTTCATAAACCATCAGTGTCAATACCTTTTGCCATTTTCATTAAAAT
This sequence comes from Ariolimax columbianus, assembly GCA_036924085.1. Classification (NCBI taxonomy): domain Eukaryota; kingdom Metazoa; phylum Mollusca; class Gastropoda; order Stylommatophora; family Arionidae; genus Ariolimax; species Ariolimax columbianus. Next base: position 17,165,471 of record JAVGWX010000004.1, on the reverse strand, counting down.
AGAATATGTACCTTTCGGTCTGTTCAGATTGCAGTGATGTCGATTTTTCATTCACGATAAACCTATTACAACTAGAGAATATGCGTGCTCCTGAACCTCGCAAGTAATGTGATAATTAATTCTGATATGCTAATAGTATTCTTGCTAATTGAAAAATGTTAGCTTGCTCTAAATCGAATTTCAGAAATCATCGGGTGACTGATACTTGGAAATCATTACACAAACTGCCCCCCCCCCCTTTTTTTGCTCCCATATGTGAGCGTCGAGCAATGAGTGTAGATAACAGTTTATCGGGGATCGTGCTTCAAATGGTCAGATGACGTTTCTGTGTGTGCACTTTGATTTCTGTCGCAGCCGCTCGTAAATTCTTTAGTTGTGTGCTATATGCATATGCTGACTAGATATACTCATTTGATCATTGCTATTCATGTGTAATCAATGCATGGGTGTTACCGTGTTCTGTTTTGTTATAATCATCGCGTGTTTGCTTCTATCAATACACACATGTGCGATTATTTTCTTAGATTGTTTGCCGATCCCATCTATTTCAGTCCAGTTCAAATGTCATCGAAAGTCGGAGGCAATGTTTCCCTAACATTCTCGGTCTCGGGTCTTGATAATACGAAGCGTGTTCAAATGAAACCGGACCTAACTGCACCAAGTGAACATACGAACGATGCGAATGATGTCGACACTTATGATGTATACAGCCCATACCAACCGTCACGTTTGCATAATTTCATTATCCTCTGACATATAGTTTTCTCAGCAGACTGTTGAAAGCATGGTGGATGTGAAACGGAATCCGTTCAGAGTTGATCAGCGAGCAGTGATTCGATTTCTAACAGTTAAAGGATGTCGACCAGTTGACATTCATGGCAGAATGCAGGCAGTGTATGGTGACAAAAGTGTGTCGAAGACAACAGTGAAGGACAGGACAACAATGTTTAAAGAAGGACGTGAGTTAACAAAAGATCTTCCGAGACCAGGTCAGGCGCATATTGTTGCGTCAGAAAATGCCATCGCCGAAATTGATACAAGCAATCTAGGTGGACCGTCGCAGGAGCGTACGTTCGCCACACTTTTGTCATCATACACTGCCCGCATATTGCGATGAATGTTAACCGGTCGACATCCTTTAGCTGTTAGAAATCGAATCATCGCTCTGGAAAAATAAAACGGAAAGTCTAAATCTGGACAAAGAAGGGAACAAGCTATGGAAGCTAGTCAGAGCCATGAACGACGAAACCCCGTCAAATAAACAAATTACTATCAAGCAAGGCGAGAACTTGATCACAGGTAAGAAAGCCGCAAACGCCTTTGTCGATCACTATGCCAGAGCAAACCACATCGAGGTCCCTGCAGAAAAGCATACAGACATTAGCGAAGAGCTAAAGGGGCACGAAAACATAAATACGGCTCCCGAAGAGCACATGATGGCCAAACTAACAATGCGCGAAATGGAAGAGGCTATGAGAACACTAAAGAAAAGGAAATCTCCCGGAAAAGACGGGATAACAAACGAAATGCTGATGGGGCTGGGCCAAACAGCGAACAGGAAACTACTATCAGTCCTGAACCAAAGCTGGAAAAGGGGTATTGTACCCCAGGCATGGAAAGATGCAATACTGGTACCAGTACCAAAAACAGGAAAGGATAAAACAGATCCAAATGGATACAGGCCCATAAGCCTACTGAGCTGTGTCGGCAAGCTGATGGAACGGATGATAAACACCAGACTGATGTGGCATCTGGAAGAAAAACGAATACTAATTCCACAGCAAGCCGGCTTTAGACAGCACAGATCCACTGAGGACCAGGTCATCCTCATAGCCCAGGAGATAGAAGATGCCTACCAGGCACAGAAACACACAGTAGCTGTTTGGGTGGATCTGGAAAAGGCATTTGACAAAGTCTGGAAGGATGGACTTAGAGTCAAGCTAAGAAGAAGTGATGTCTGTGGGAAGATGTACAAGTGGATCAACCACTACCTCAAACAAAGAACGGCCAGAGTCCAAGTACAAGGGCAGATGAGCAAAAAGGTGACACTCGAATAGGGAGTACCCCAAGGGGGAGTTTTGTCACCAACACTCTTCCTGGTATATATAAACGATATTACAGAGAATATACCAAGAAGAGTCCATAGCTCAATGTTTGCAGACGATCTGGCTATGTGGACCTCTGAAAAGAATCTCACCATAGCAAGAAATCGGATGCAGACGGCCCTAACATCGCTGGAAGAGTGGGCGAACTCATGGCTGGTCAAAATAAACGAGGAGAAAACCACGTGCACAATATTCTCGCTCTCATTAAAACCCTAAAGTACCAAATTAAGTCTAAATGGCAAAACCCTGCAGCCAAACGACAACCCAACCTATCTGGGAGTCACATTTGATCGGCGCATGACATGGAAAAGTCAGATCGAGAGAAACCGAATGAAAGCCAGAGAAAGAATGGCAATCATGAGGAAACTTGCTGGCACAAGCTGGGGAGCAGACAAAGGCATACTAAAGAAACTGTACACTGGAAGAGTGAGACCAGTTCTCGAGTATGGCATTGCGGCATGGACAACAGCAGCGAAGGCGAACTTCGATAAAGTTAACAAACTTCAAAACCAAGCCATGAGAATTATAACAGGTGGCATGAAGTCAACGCCAATTGTAGAACTTGAAAAGATCACAAAACTGCAATCCATGACCGATAGAAGAGACTGCAGAGCCCAGCTGCAGTCAGAGAAACTCCGAAGACTGACGGACCATCCAATGTACCAGAGACTAAACAATTTGGGAAATGGGAAACTAAAGCGGAGAAACTTTGCAGAAATAGCCAAAGCAAAGATGCACGAAGATCCCACACGAAAACCTATCTGGAGGCAGGATATATTTCCAGAGGTGGTAGAAAATATACCAGGTATTGCAAACAAAAACTGCCAGACTGAAAAAGAAAGGAGAGACACTACCCTAAGCTTCATAACGAAAAGCTACCCAAGCATGGACTGGACCCATGCATACACCGACGGTTCTGTAACAAACACTACACAGAACGGAGGGGCAGGAGCATTCCTGAACCTACCAAATGGCAGACAAATAACACTGTCATTCGCTACTGGTAAGTACACAAGTAATTTCAGAGCGGAGGCAGAGGCACTGAGGGCGGCAGTGGAAGAAATGGTGACAAACAGTGAAAATGAGAGCCATATAGTTCTGCTAACAGATGCTCTCGAAGTAGTCACAGCGCTAAAAAGCCAGAAAAACACTGAGCTTAATGACCTAAGAGCAGCACTCTGCAAACTGTGCCAGCAATCCGCACCAAAAAGGGTAGTGGTACAGTGGGTCCCGTCACACTGCAACATCCAAGGCAACGAGGAGGCAGACAGACTGGCAAAAGAAGGTGCAAGACTACCACAAACAGATACCAGTAAGACGTACGAAGAGTCAAAACGGCTTATCAAAGCCAGATACATGACCAAATGGGAAACCGAACATACTGGTTACACCAAAAACGATGCCTATTACCAGTTGAACCGAAGAGAGCAGGTCGTTGTCTTCAGACTTCGCACTGGCCACAACAGACTGAGGTACCACCTATTCAACAAATTGAAGATAGGGTGTACCGACGAATGCCCGTGCGGTACTGGTAAAATGACCACTGAACATCTGCTGCAGAACTGCCCGACATACGAGGATCAGAGAGAGCAGATGTGGCCATTACCAGTGGAACTGCAAGACAAGCTCTATGGCAGTGGCGAGAGCCTCAGGACGACCGCCGCTTTTTTCGAAAAAATAATGGTTACTGTCTGACTGTGTACGCAGAAGAAGAAGAAGAAGAAGAATCACCGCTCGCTGATTAACTTTGGACAGATTCCGTATCATACCTGCCAAGTTTTCAATGGTCTGTTGAGGAAATTGTGACTCAGAGAATAATGAAATTTTGCGAACTTGACGGTTGGTATGAGCTGTTTACATCAGAAGTTACGTCATACTGTGCATCATACGTATGTTCACTTGGTGCAGTTAGGTCCGGTTTCATGTTAACACGCATCGAACAATCTGCCAAGTGTTTCCTGTCCAAATGTTGATCGTATCCTCCTAATTAATGAGATGTTTACCTCTGAGACGTTTGTCCTCCATCTTTCCTTCCGGTATTGTCTTCAGCAAGGTGGTATGTCTTCTAATGTGACCAAAATCTCTTGCCTTTCAAATTCTAATTTTGCTCATCAATTCTCTGTCCACTCCTAATTTCTCTAAAATTTCCTTAAAAGCTTCTTTTCTTTTTTAACGAGACGCGCCTCATTCGTATAAATCCACATTTCAAAGACCTCGATTCGCTTCTCCAGCTGCTTGTTCATTGTTCATGTTTCTGCGCCATACAGTAATGACCAGCACACAAACCACCCTATCACTATCACGTTTCTGCGCCATACAGTAAGGACCAGCAGACAAAACACCCTATCACTATCACGTTTCTGCGCCATACAGTAATGACCAGCACACAAAACACCCTATCACTATCATTTCAATTTGGAGGGGGACGGCGTGGCCTAGTGGTTAAGTGGCACGGCTCACAATCCGAAGGTGCTGGTTTCGATCCCCATCACAGCACCAGCCGTTACCCCAGGGAAGTAAACCCTTAAAAAATGCAGGAGGAAGCAGACCCTTATATAAAAATGCATGCGGAAGTCGGATGCACTGGACCGACAGGCGCAAATTAAAAATCATAGTGCAACGCGCACCGCCTTGGGGATTAGAGAAATAAGGCGAACGAAAAAAAAAAATTTGGAGGACTTGGTATACAGTATAAAGCCGATACCCCAACACATAAGGTACACAGCAGAAAGAGCACACGCCTTACATTTCGTGGTCATTCCCGCCGTGATTTACCGATTTGAAGTGTGCAAAACAGATGCCGGAAAGTTCCGAGTCATTGAAAGGGTTATGGACCGTTATGTACTAAATATATCGATAAGGGATCAGATCTAAAATTAAGAATATTGTCATCAAACTCTTATTTCAAAACGTCTCAGATACAAATATTTCGCTTAAATAACACTAGGTTGGTCCTATGGTACACATGTCTGACAACAGATGGACACAGCGAATGGCGTATTTGGTGGCCCCATACGCGTTTAAGTGGTTGAGGCCGCTCTATCATGCGGGGGCGGGATAGGTTGATAAAAGATCAAGGTTCGCCTTGGTACAACACAGCAAGGGATCGGGATAAACAGATGATGTTGTTCGCTTCCTCCCATTCAGCATACCTGCAGGATTAACTCCGAGGATGATGTGACAATGTGATGTGAATGTGTGAGTGACTTGTCTGGGTGCCAATATATGGCTCATGTTGTCTGGATGATAATATATCGCTGATGTTGTTTGGATGCCAATCTATGGCTCTTGTTGTCTGGATGCTAATATGTGGTCCATGTTGTCTGAATGATATTATATGGCTTAAGTTGTCTGAATGATATTATATGGCTTATGTTGTCTGAATGATATTATATGGCTCATGTTGTCTGGATGATAATATAGGGCTCATGTTGTCTGGATGATAATATATGGCTCATGTTGTCTGGATGATAATATATGGCTCATGTTGTCTGGATGAAAATATATGGCTCATGTTGTCTGGATGATAATATATGGCTCATGTTTTCTGGATGATAATATATGGCTCATGTTGTCTGGATGATAATATATGGCTCATGTTGTCTGGATGATAATATATGGCTCATGTTGTATGGATGATAATATATGGCTCATGTTGTCTGGATGATAATATATGGCTCATGTTGTCTGGATGATAATATATGGCTCATGTTGTCTGGATGATAATATATGGCTCATGTTGTCTGGATGATAATATATGGCGCATGCTGTCTGGATGATAATATATGGCTCATGTTGTCTAAATGATAATATATGGCTCGTGTTTTCTGGATGAAAATATATGGCTCATGTTGTCTGGATGATAATATATGGCTCATGTTGTCTGGATGATAATATATGGCTCATGTTGTCTGGATGATAATATATGGCTCATGTTGTCTGGATGATAATATATGGCTCATGTTGTCTGGATGATAATATATGGCTCATGTTGTCTGGATGATAATATATGGCTCATGTTGTCTGGATGATATTATATGGCTCATGTTGTCTGGATGATAATATATGGCTCATGGTGTCTGGATGATAATATATGGCTCATGTTGGTGAAAACAGATTGTTCATCCCTATTCTCTTCTTGATTTCCATTTCACATAATCCTTTCTCTGTTATTATATCTTCAAAATAGATGCTTTTGACCCGTTCAAGTGTATGATCGCCTGTTTTTATATGTAGAGTAGATATCGAGTCAACTTTACTAATTTTCATTGCTGATGTTTTCTCAGTGTTATTGTCCTATCCGTACACGTGGCATGTGTTCTTTATTTGATTGAAAATATCGGACCCCGCCATAAAAAGCTATTTTGTTTCCTCGTTCTATCTCAATATTTTCTTATTGTGTTTAAATATTTCATTTCTACCTTTTACAATTCTCGGTTTTAGTTTATTGTTTCCTAGTTTTGTTTCGTTTATACCTAAGTATTGCTATTTCATCGAAATGTAGACTTGGTCTTTGTTTTTTTTTATTATTCTATAGCGTTTTAAATATGCGTTATCTTATCTACGAGATATCTTCTTTAACCTTGCTTTTGTCACCATTTATTTTCTGGTGTGTGTGTGTTGCTTTCTGTTGGTTGTTATTCAATATGTGTATAAACTCTTTGCCTTTGTAAAACAGGTGGCCATAATAATGTTTATTGAACGTCTCTAAATATTTATATTGAAAATTGAATAGTGGGGTAGGTGAAGGTAATGTAATATTTGTTGTTTTTTTTTATAGGAAAACATCACCTGAAACTTGCTTATAACATTATGCATGTTTTCTTCAATTTAACGATCATATACTTCACGTTAATTAATTGTAATTTAAATTTTGCTTGTCCGTAAGTGTCACACATCTGTTTTTAATTATCGTTAATATTTCATTGGTATCTGATTGTGTACACATTTCGTCATTAATTACCCATGCTGACTGTTTGGTTTCTATGAGTATTCCATGTTTATTTGTCAATATAATTGGTATTTTTAATCCCTAAATTTAAGGTATGTTTAGTTATTTAGTGTGCTTCTATACAAACTCGGTGTATATCTGAAACCTGGTACATATCCTTGTGTGTGTTTTGCTGGTTTTTCTGGAGGTTAATCATAACTCTGGAATAACCGTGTTGAATAATTTCCCTTTTGCATAGACATGGAGAACCAACCTTTTCGTCCCCAACCACGCAGAATAGCACAAAGAGGTATGGCATATTGGAATGTGGAAACCTAGAACAAACATGCATACTTAGATAGTCAATGCATGTTTTATTCGTGCATACCTTTGCTATTGTAGAATATTAGCAATAACATTTTTGTTTGAAGCTCCCTAGTTTTGTTTCTAGTCATTGAAATGTAACATATTTAATAGACTAAAACGTGGCTGTCAATTGCCGGCTTGAGCTCGAGCTCTTTTGTGAGTCAATACTGGCAGTCCTGTTGTTTTAGTTACATTCAATCATCACCCATAGCTCACATGCGTGACTAGTTCCCATTTCATACTGTTTATATTTTCTTTATATTCTATAAACGTTTATGTAATAGTAGTGGTGCTTGTTTATTTTCTATGATAAAATGATTTCATAGAATAGTATGCAATTACTTTGTTGTCAATTCTTGTTCTAACGAAGATGTGTCAATGTTTATGAAACCCTAAGTAGTCGTACCAAGTACAGACAGGTAGCACAAGTACAGAAATGGAGCAAGACGGAAGAAGTAGAAAACAAAATCATGATCAAGGAGTGGAACATTCATCAACTAGTCTATATTTGATTAGGTAGACAAGAAGTCAGTAAATTAAAAGAATTCAGAAACTTAGAAAAACGAGTAATGGAGTCCCGAAGAAGAAACTGTCATTGGTTGTAGGAGTCCTCAGTTTTTGTGAAGTGATGGATTGATAAAAAACCTTCCTCGCCGCCTCATCTGTCCTGGCTATAAGTCATGTTTCTAGGATTTGATAACTGGGTAGGCTGGATATTTTACGACCATGAATTGCAGCAGATGCATGACTCACACTATCTAGGCACGCTGCCAATCGGGATTGCACAGGTGAATTAGAAGATACCGATAAGAAGCCAATGTGTTGATATTCGGATATACAGGAGAATGGGATATGCAAATGAATAGGATATAAAGTCGAATGTAATATACAGAAGAATGGGATATACATATGACATGGATATACAGATGAATGGGATATACAGCTGGATAGGATATACATATGAATGGGATATACATATGAATTTGATATACATATGATTTGTATATACAAATGAAGGGGATATTTAATGTTACTGAAAAACGAAGCAAAAAGAATAAGAATAAACATGAACGTCGGAATAATTACCAAAATACAAACACGAAACTACGATACATTTGACCTCTTATGAGATACATAGCGATGAAAACAATACTTGTAATCCCCAAGATAACGGTCTATTAACTATTTTGTTCCTTTCCCATATCGGTATTATTTATCATATATTGGGTATTATTTCTAGAGCGTTATTCCATACTCTGAATGATGATCTACTATAAACATATGTTTGACCCGTGTGATGTCGTGGTGTGCAATCCCACGAGTGGAGCAAGTGTGTGCTCCATAAGGATTAGATTCCAATTTAGTGGCCTGTAACAACATACCTTCAGTGTGTCGGTGGCCCAATTCCCATCTCTGTCACACACACAGCTTTCTTAAAACCGACTATGACAAATGAACAGATACTGTAGGGATTATGAAATTGAAGAAAAAAAACCACCATCGCAGATCATTTCATTCTTCTTCTTCTTCTTATTCTTCGTACGCTGTCAGGCGTCAACCTTTATTTTTTTGAAAAAAGCAGTGGTCATCCTGAGGCTGTCGACACTGCCATAGAGCTTGTCTAGTGTTGCCACAGGTGATGGCCACATCTGCTTTCTCTCATCCTAGTATGTTGGGCAGTTCAGCGGTCATTTTCCCAGTACCGCACCTGCATTCGTCAGTGCTACCTATCTTCAATTTATTGAATAGATGGTACCTCAGTCTATTGTGGCCAGTGCGAAGTCTGAAGACCACGACCTGCTCTCTTCTGTTCAACTGGTAATAGGCATCGTTTTTGGACTAATTTCATTCGAATATAAAATATTGAAGATTTATTGCGGCAAAACTCTGATGTGTAGACGAGGTGTGCTAAGGTGAAGGGAAAGTTTTTATGTACATATAAACAGAGATGTATTACTTTTACAACTATTAAATATGAATAGAACAATACATCCATCATACAACTTGCTAGATCAGAGCAGAAACAGATCAAGAACTAGCAGCTGTAAAAGTACTTGCTAGCTATTTATAAACACGCTCAAGTTAGTAACGAAACAAATATAAACTTTGAAGATAGAAAATACAGAGAGAACAGGGCCAACAACTGCAGAGACACATAACTTTGAAGAACTCGGAAAATACACCTGCCGGGCAACAGGAAATAAACTGCAATACTAACATATCTGGACTTGAGTCGCGGCCCTCGTTGGAAGGATGTGTTTCACTGCAAGAAAGACACGAGAGGAGCTTCGGTCAACTAGACACTAAGTAATAGGCCAATAGGATGTGATACTGCAGGGGAGGCTAGTTGCTCAAGTTCTCTAACTCATGACTTACCTGAAGCAAGGTGTAACAGTTACCAGAAGACCCGTGATCGAATAACTGGAATACCCATTGCCTATTACTTAACTTTCTTGTATTGTTGTCTAGTGTGTGTGTGTGTGTGTGTGTGTGTGTGTGTTTGTGTGTATGTGTGTGTGTGTACATGTGTGAGTGCATGGGTGTGTATGTGTATGTGAGTGTGTGTTACGAGAGTTTTAAATATATTTACTTTCTCTATTGTTGTCACTATTTTACTTTTTAAACACTCACATAAATTTTATTCCGTTTTGTTTAATTTATATTCTTATTTTGAAGGTATCGTATTTTTCCCTTAGTTAGTCAGTGGTTCCCAAACTTTCAAAGATGAAGTACAGAACAACCACGTTCTGGTAATCCTATCAGAACTTCGGTCATTTACCACTTGAATGGAGTTTATTGTGACGACAACAGTGGGTCTCTATCTGAATGTGTAGGGGATTGTCTCCCTGAGCAGCCCGTCTACCAGTTGTTCTTATCATGGGTGTTTGAGCAGCCCGTCTACCAGTTGCCTTTATCATGGGTGTTTGAGCAGCTCGTCTACCAGTTGTCTTTATCATGGGTGTATGAGCAGCTCGTCTACCAGTTGTCCTTATCATGGGTGTATGAGCAGCCCGTCTACCAATTGCCCTTATCAATGGTGTTTGAGCAGCCCGTCTACCAGTTGCCCTTATCAATGGTGTATGAGCAGCCCGTCTACCAGTTGCCCTTATCATGGGTGTTGGAGCAGCCCGTCTACCAGTTGCCCTTATCAATGGTGTATGAGCAGCCCGTCTACCAGTTTCCCTTATCATGGGTGTTGGACCAGCCCGTCTACCAGCTGCCCTTATCAATGGTGTTTGAGCAGCCCGTCTACCAGTTGCCCTTATCAATGGTGTATGAGCAGCCCATCTACCAGTTGCCCTTATCATGGGTGTTGGAGCAGCCCGTCTACCAGTTGCCCTTATCAATGGTGTATGAGCAGCCCGTCTACCAGTTGCCCTTATCATGGGTGTTGGACCAGCCCGTCTACCAGTTGCCCTTATCAATGGTGTTTGAGCAGCCCGTCTACCAGTTCCCCTTATCATGGGTGTTTGAGCAGCCCGTCTACCAGTTGCCCTTATCATGGGTGTATGAGCAGCCCGTCTACCAATTACCCTTATCATGGGTGTATGAGCAGCCCGTCTACCAGTTGCCCTTATCATGGGTGTATGAGCAGCCCGTCTACCAGTTGGCCTAATCATGGGTGTATGAGCAGCCCGTCTACCAGCTGTCCTTAGCATGGGTGTTGATCAGCCCATTTACCAACTGCCCTTAGCATGGGTGTATGATCAGCCCATTTACCAGCTGCCCTTAGCATGGGTGTATGATCATCCCATTTACCAGCTGCCCTTTGCATGGGTGTTGATCAGCCCATTTACCAGTTGCCCTTTGCATGGGAGTTGATCCGCCCATTTACCAGTTGCCCTTAGCATGGGTGTATGATCAGCCCATTTACCAGCTGCCCTTAGCATCGGTGTATGATCAGCCCATTTACCAGCTGCCCTTTGCATGGGTGTTGATCAGCCCATTTACCAGTTGCCCTTTGCATGGGAGTTGATCCGCCCATTTACCAGTTGCCCTTAGCATGGGTGTATGATCAGCCCATTTACCAGCTGCCCTTTGCATGGGTGTTGATCAGCCCATTTACCAGCTGCCTTTAGCATGGGTGTTGATCAGCCCATTTACCAGCTGCCTTTAGCATGGGTGTTGATCAGCCCATTTTTCAGTTGCCCTTAGCATGGGTGTATGATCAGCCCATTTACCAGCTGCCCTTTGCATGGGTGTTGATCAGCCCATTTACCAGTTGCCCTTTGCATGGGAGTTGATCCGCCCATTTACCAGTTGCCCTTAGCATGGGTGTATGATCAGCCCATTTACCAGCTGCCCTTTGCATGGGAGTTGATCCGCCCATTTACCAGTTGCCCTTAGCATGGGTGTATGATCAGCCCATTTACCAGCTGCCTTTTGCATGGGTGTTGATCAGCCCATTTACCAGCTGCCTTTAGCATGGGTGTTGATCAGCCCATTTTTCAGTTGCCCTTAGCATGGGTGTATGATCAGCCCATTTACCAGCTGCCCTTAGCATGGGTGTATGATCAGCCCATTTACCAGTTGCCCTTAGCATGGGTGTATGATCAGCCCATTTACCAGCTGCCCTTAGCATGGGTGTATGATCAGCCCATTTACCAGTTGCCCTTAGCATGGGTGTATTAGCTGCCCATTTACCAGTTTCCCTTAGCATTTGTATATGATCAGCCCATTTATCCGTTACTTTATTTATATTTGGTTTTTAGTGAAAAACTGAGGCACTACTTTAGATGACCCTAAGCACTATATATGTATCATTAGTGGTAGTGTCTGTTTCAATGTGTTTTACAGAATGATGTTGTTAGCTCCATGCACAATCCTATTTAGTTACCTTGTACAACATGCATGGGGGTAAATGGGTCCTAATATTTCCTCAAATATAAATGGCCCAGGGATGCACACACGAAATATAGCATGCACAAATAATGTTCAGAAACTTACACACACGGTCTGAATCACATTAACACATTCTACGTGAATCTCCTTTGTAGTATAACTCACTAGATTGTTATAGACGCTGCCCTCTAGTGACAGCCTACAGTTTCAACACTGATATAACTACCACCCTTGGTGCCATATTTTGCTAGCACATATGACACGGAAAGATGCATTTCTTTGCTTTATACACGTCTAATTCTTGAGACAATCTTGCAATTTTATCTGATTTGAGTTTTCTACGTGTCTTCGTCTTGAGACAACCTACCAATTTTATATGTGTTTTCTACACTTCCCTTTCTTGAGGCAATCTAGCAATTTTATATGTGTTTTCTACACTTCCCTTTCTTGAGGCAACCTACCAATTTTATATGTGTTTTCTACACTTCCCTTTCTTGAGGCAATCTAGCAATTGATTTGAAGCGTATTACGCTTTTACCTCATCAGAACTAAGTTTCAGAATACAGCAGCAGAAGATGATACACGTGTCAAGATACCATATCAGTCCACATCGTCAAGTACAGAAACATCATGGTCCGACAACACCTACCTTGTTTACCTGATAACACCTACACCAGTTTACCTGTTAACACCTACCCCTGTTTACCTACTGATGCTTTCACCAGTTTACCTAATAATACCTTTCCCTTTTTACATGATAATACCTACACCAGCTTACCTGTTAAAATGTACCACTGTTTACCTGGATAATATCTACGCTAGTTTACCTGTTAACCCCTACCCCTGTTTACCAGGTAATACCTAGCCATGTTTACCGGATACCACCTACCATGTTTACTTGATAACACACACCTGATAACCTGGTAACACCAATCCTTGTTTACCATATAACACGTACTCCTGTTTACCCAAAATCTCCCACTACTGTTTACCCAAACATTATAATGTCCCCTTGCCCTCATTTCTTTCAGTTTGGTAACCACTGGCATAATAAACCCTATATTACTAGTTTGAATCTGACTAGTTGCCTGCTATATCTTTGCTTGCGACAGTAGTTAAATAATTTTCATATTAATTTTCTGATCATGAGAACTAGTAAGTTTCTTTTATTAACTTTATTATAGCTAAATTCATGATTGCTAAGTATAAACATTTTGATACTGAGCAAGTCTGGATAATGTTTATATTGCATAATATATCTCACTAAATTCTTCATATTCGTTGACATTATACATAACATGTGTTTCACGTGATATTTTTACCAAATATATTATTTACTGCGGTATTAGTGGATCATGATATCTATACTGATTAGGTACTGGTGCCTTCTGGTTAAACTGGGCCAAACGTCCATCATAAACACTGAAAGTGGATTAGATCGAGTGTCTCATTAAAATATACACAACTTTAAGGTACTAATTGTGGATATACGTTGTTACTAGAACAATTATTAAGATACATATCCCATCAGATCTAGATTAAAATGATAAAGTTTTGTTTTAATTGTTATATTATTTTGTTATATTGTTTATAACAGACGTCAACGTTATTTTTTTGGGTGCAAGTACACAGTTAATCAGTGTTTGTTTTTTTAATCCATCACAGTTATTGTACCTTTTACAGTAATTGTTTACTTCAGTATTTACTATCAAACTATTTTGTATAATAACGAGAACATCCTTTTGAATATATGATCTGGTGTATAGAGTATATAGCTTCATCATTGTATAGTTAGCAACAGCATTTCAGTGTGGACGTGGATGTTTGACAACAAATTAAACAGCAAAATAAACACTTGCGGCAACAGGAATTAGGTTTCTGTGGTAAATGATTCCAGTATCAAGGACATATAATTATCACAGGAGACAATACCAGAAGAAAATATTTTAATACATCTAATCAGAACATAGAAAAAACAATTTGCAAATTCCAAGAAAAACAAGTCTGTAGAATTTAGTTACAGAGGTCAACTTTGAGAAGACGAGAAGCCTTTCTGTGAAAAAAGAAGAAAGATTTGGAACAATATGAAATGATGAATGCGAAAGCACTGAATATTTAGAGGTTTGCAAAACAAAAGAAAATAAATCACAAAAACTAGTAGCAATGGCACATAATGATGATAAAACAATAATAGGGCTACTATTCCTGAAAATGGGGCTGACATAAGACAGCTGAGCGATGTACTATGGAGGACAAATGAAAATCTGAAACTATTTCTGGTGTTCGCTACGAAGAATGGGCACAAGCAGGGCAACCAGGGTGCGGCGAAGAGTACGTTGCTGCCCTTCAAGACACCACTAGGCATGATAGTCACTGCTCGATTTTGTTAATCACTGAACAAGGATCTAAGACATGTGTTCTCAACACGTGGAGAATACCCCTCCCCCCCCCCCCCCCCCACCCAATTCGGTAGATTTTATGGTTTCGTGGAGGGGGGGGGGGTATTTTGGACCACTCCTCAGTAACCTGAATTATTATTTTAAATACACCTTTGAGTTACAATATCTTAGGAAGTTCAGTTCAGTTCATCCCGTAACCCATCAGGTCGTTGGGGCACACATAAAGACATGAAAATTCCACGCCAGCTCTCTCTGTCTGTCGCCGCCTGACGTATCTCACCGTGACGAAGGCCTGACCACTCAGCGATGTTGTCCACTCATCTCTTCCTACGGATCCAAAGAGTATCGAGTTGGGAATTCCGTTGGACCTCGCGACGTGCCCTCACCAGGCCATCTTTCGTTTTAGGAAGGGGGCAATAATATTCAGAACAAAGGTAAAAGTGGATAATGGAGAGGAAAAAAAGGTTGAGAGCCGTAGATCTAATAGCTAACAGAATGGCCGTCACAGCAACTTGACCAAAGACGACGGTACGACGCTGTGATCCTCGTAGTTGTGGGACCCGCTAAAAAGTTTTGCATTGCAGTACAGCCATGAGCATCAAGGCCTACTTTCTTCAGAATGCCGTTACCTCAAATGTGAGGAGCTCAGTACGAATAGCTTTGAAAACAATAACCAGAAATAGAAAGGGATGTCACGTGAAGAGGAAGTCTACAATCAGAAGCCAAACATCGCAAGATGTGTACAACGCCACTGCAGCTGGGAATATGGCAAATTACATGACCGAATGTTGGATGGGCACACATTATTCACGATTCAGTGCCCACATTAGGCTGGGAAATATATTAATTAATTTATTTATGTATTGCTTAAAGGAAACAGTTTGCAGCAGACAATAGATAACCTGTATTTATTTTTATTTTTCGATTTCTTTGACACAAGATATTACTTTTCAATACCCGATACAGTGTACTGCTTATTTGATGTAATTCACGACTTAATTTTACAATTCCTTAGGTACCATTTCTTTACTGTACTTTAGATTCAATATATTCCCCTTCATTCTATTCATATTTGTTTTCACTACCGATCTAATTTTTGCATTCAGTCGTCTGAGTTCTTAGAAGTGTGTGTGTGTGTTAAATAAGTCTATGATGTATTCTTTTAATCTCTCTCTATCTCTCTTTCTCTCTCTCTCTCTTTCTCTCTCTCTCTCTCTCTCTCTCTGTCACTTGTTCTGGCAGCCTCCATATTACAACTGACACTCATATGTCCAACAATGACCTTATGGGATGCATATGTAGAGCAGGGTCCTGTGTTACAATATGGCTATTCAGAAACATCTAAAATCACTGTGGGGTGGGGGGTGTGGGGGGAGGTTGCAACTCATGTCTGACTGCCGTTGTCATTAGCTTTGTTCGTGATTCACGGACTTTGCTATATAATATGCATACATACATACATACATATACAGATACACATAATTGCATGCAGGCATACATGCATATATATATATATATGTATATATATATATATATATATATATATATATATATATATATATATATATATATATATATATATATACATACATACGTACTTGCATTTACTAATTTGTTAGCTCCCTATGGATGTCCTCAACAAATACTTTGTATCAAGTATAATCTACAACGTCTTTCTAGCATGAACCATCTGAACTAATATTGTGCATATCATTCTACCTGTCTTGACATTTGTCTCTAGTTCCCTCTTCCATGAGTGTCTTGGTCTTCCACTACTTCTCTTGTCCTGTGAATTTCAGAACAGAGCTTTTCTGGTAAACTTATCCACTGGTTTCCTTAAAACATGGCCTATCCATCGCCATCGCCTCCTCCATGGCGATTTCATACTGCACATGCATTTGACCCTTTTTCCCCCGCAGTTCCACGTTGACGATCTTGTCGCACTATTTCCACCATTGTATATAGCGTACTCAACCATTTACTAAAGTTTGTACCTTGTTCATAAGTACCTACACACACAAACACACACACACACACACACACACATACATATATATAAATATATATATATATATATATATATATATACATACATATATACACACACACACACGCACGCACGGGCGCGCGCACGCACGCGCGCGCGCACGCACACGTACGTACATTTACACTAAATATGTCAAATATTAGACGTCTACAGCAGACGCCAGAGCCAGATGTGTTTACATTATTCATGTTTACGCCATCTCCATTGTTCTGCAGTCCAACTTAATTGGTCATCAGACACCAGGAACGCCATTCTGTAATGAACTATGGCAAGTTCAGGCTCAGAAAGATGCTGACCAGAACGAAATTCATTAAGAAAGTTGAAAACGTTTAAACTTTCAAGATGTAGGGAGGGGGGAGGGGAATAGGTAATTAAATAATTGTTAAAACGGTTGTTATTATTATTTTCTGACATTAAGGTCAAGGCCACAAGATTGGTTGATCACAACACCTAAAATTAGACGCTTGCCAAAAAAACAATGAGTGCCATTGGTAGAAATATAGACAGAAACAGCATAATCTTCCGTTAACGTGAAAACAACGCCAAGCATGATACATATACACCGACAGAATATTAAGTGACCGTTTTATATGGTAAGAATATATCCAATTTAACACCTAGAGCATCCTTTAACACTAGACACCAGTGCGTCACAGCATGAAATAAGCAAAATATATATTGGTGTTGCCAAAGAAACACTTTAGGAGCTTAGAATGAAAATAGAAAGAAGGGTTTCATATATGATACACGAAAATAGAAAAAAATGGTGTCATATATGATACACGAAAACAGACAGCTCTTCACAACATTGACAAAACAAAAGTAGGCAGATGTCAGTAGATAGGAATCACAGATACATATCTACGATATTGCACAACATCAGTGGACAGATAAAATGTCAGGGGTTGACATGTAGTCACAGACATGTCTCAGCGACATTGAACAACATCAGTGGACAGATGATATGTCAATAGATTACATGTAGAGTCACATACACCTCTCCACGACATTACACAACACCATTGGACGTTATGGATGACAATAGATGACATGTGGAGTCACAGACACCTCTCCACGACATTGCATAACACCATTGGACGTTAGGGATGACAATAGATGACATGTGGAGTCACTAACATGCACACTGAACAGTTATATATTTTTGTCAGCATACTTTTGTTCATGTTGCTTTCCAATCGTCGATGCTTAACTTAATGTTTCTTTTTGCATCATCATTACACATTTTTCTTAGAAAGGACCAAGCTGTCAAGCGACTGCATTCCTGCAGCGAATAGAGGGATTACAATTGTATGATAAGTTCTACAAGTAGAATTGTGGGAAAGAAACGAGCAGATGTGAGTGGCACTTGGCGTATTGAGAAGGTGCTGGCGTTGGATTACGAGAAACTGCTGAGAGCATTACAAGACAGTCTCTGTTCTGAAATCTGCCAGGCACGAAGAGTATATGCAGGCCTAAATATTCATGGAGAAGAGAGAAACATAAAGGCGGCATAGAAGACGTGGATGTAACTGAATATGGGTGGAGCTAGGCAAGAAGACTTGACGAGTATGTGTTGAAGACGTATGCTTTTCAGAGAGCTAAAATGGGCTGCTGAATCGATTGATTGATTCATCGAATGATTGATCAAAAAGTACTCTTGGTGTACTGACGTGTACTTTACACTTCTTCAGCAGGATCGGCAGAGTCTTGATGCTTTCCTGCTGCTCAACCAGATGCGCATCCTAGGGATCCAATGGTGTGACCTGATTTCCAACCGTGGGGTAGTTCGGCGTACTCAACTTGCGGGCATTGCCTCGGTGATAGGTCATCGCTGCATCTCTCTCTCTTCGGCAAAATGGCCGCGACCCCGAGATGTCCCGGCCACGAAATACTCCAACTGACTGTGAGGTCGAGGAGCGAGAACAGACATGCTCATCCTGGAGACCTTCTCAGAGATCGCCACCTCTCCAACAGAACTGAAGGCCGCCTGGGACGCGACCATCAGACGTGGTCATATACATGATCATTAATAGCGACGGTGCTGGTCATCTAGGCATGCTATTGTATTGCACATTACTCCGAAAATTAGTCTTTACACTTGATTTTAATAAGTAAATAAATAAACGTATGGCCGCTGGGTTTGACTTTCATTTAGGATAAACAATTTACCTTCGGGAAGACGCAATGGAGTTTTCATTATTACTATATATTTGTTCTGTAGACAAGATTTATGCATACACTTTGTATTAGTTGAGAAAGCCAGTGTAGTTTCTACTAGAGTAAACAAATCGCTTACATATCATAAACGCACTATCAGTGCTCGTGGCATTGGATATCAGTTACACTATTTGTCTTATAAGGACCTCCTTGGATACTCATTTTTTCAATCTATGTATCGTTTAACGTTATCCTAGAACTTTCATTTTGTTATTATTTTTGTTCTTCTGGCTACATCTTTCTAGGTGCAGCCAACACGTGTTCCATAACTTCTTTTTTTTTAACTTTGAAAAGCAGTGATCATTTAGTATTGTTTGTTGTTTCATTTGCTTTAACCTTTTCTCACTACATCTATCAATCGTTTATGCTGCGCGTATTATTTTATTGAGGAATGACATTGCTATCACTGCCAAAAAACACAAAATAATTGTAAATCAACTGGTATTGACTTGGTGCCGCTATAAAATAAATATTGTAAATCAACTGGTATTGACTTGGTGGCGCTATAAAATGAATATTGTAAATCAACTGGTATTGACTTGGTGCCGCTATAAAATGTGAGTAGAAGAAAATAATCATTAATCTTAAAAACCAGATCTTAGTACAAGAAACAGAATATCGTGGAGAACGCCTTGAAAAACAAAAAACAATTTTCCGCTACCAAAAACTAATGAAAAGAAACGATATAGTGACGGCTCAAATTCCTTAAAGAATATTTGTAAACTTTTAGCCACGAAACATAACGAAACAATATGCGAACTGAGAAATATACATTCTACAATACAGATAAAGGTAAATGTTGGTAGTCTGGTGAACATCATATGGAAAATACAAAACAAGTATCTTTATTTTTTTTTCTTTATGCGTTTCGTTTCTTGTTATTTGCCAAAAATCTAAATTGAATGAATTGTCAGGAAAATAAAATGAGTCTTAAGTGTGCACGCAGATTATATTAGGGCATCTTTATAGAAACAGCATGAGAGGACTGAAGAGGTTCTACATGCCAGAATGATCATGTGAATAATGAAAGAAAATTGCAGCTGTAACGAACTGTAGGAAAAGAGGCCGGTTGAGGTGCCATTTCAGGCCCAAAATAGTATCAAGTTGGGAGCATCCGTTTCATATCTATGCTCCAAATGGAGCCAGACAAATTTTGTCAAGCAACGATGTATAAGGGGTCGTAACACTTTTGGAATTAATTGTATGAAATAATATCAGCGTGGACACAGTAGTCTCGAGGTAAGGTGCTCGCTTCGGGTGCTGAGGGTCACGGGTTCAGATCCCGTTGGAGACACGGGGATTTTCTCTCGTGGATCATCCTGTAAATGTTTCCCCTGATCTCTGACTAGTGGGATCAGACACCCGTGTGCAGTGGTCCACACGTTAAAAATACCTTAGCAGTTGGAAATCGAAAAGAGTAGGCCTATCGGCCGCTGTTCTGGCAAAATTCAAGTTAAAAATCTACTCAAATTATTCTACGAATTCTCGCCCCAAAGAGAATATGTCATAAAAAAAGGGGACTGCATGGCCATAACAACAGGTCTTTGTTATGTGGTTAGCAGAGAGGTTTAGATGGCTCCTGACAGGCTGCGGGTCTACCTTGCTCTAATTTACGCGTCCACCTTCACCAGTCTTAAAAATAGGGGATATTATATTCCAGGTGCTAACAGATGCTGGGATTGACCTGGCAAGTCATGAGTGGATTTTCACCTGCCAAACAAATATGAACCAAAGGAGGCGCACCTCCCCACGACGTCTAACGACATAAGGGGGTTGAAGATAGATAGATAGAATAGTATCAGCAAAACCTCTAAAAACATGATAGTGTCAGTGATCTGAGCGCGACGGGCAATATGCTTGAGTATATAATAAAAACAAGGATCTCGCAATATTCGCAGGCCAATTAGATTCCCTTTCTGGTTTGGACGCAACAAACGGTCACATCTAAGCTATGTTAACATTTAATACAAGTGACCACATACAACCTTGTCGACATTTGCTATTTTTTGTTTAACCTAGTCGGTGACTTTTTCTAGTGAATTAAAAACATTAATAAACAATAATCGCACATCTTTTTAAGTGCAAATGTGAAATGTGTGAACAGAATCACTTACTGACATTTGAATTTACTTGAAGCACATGTAACTGTATTTCTTTGTTACTAACTCATTTTATTGTGTTATGATTATGACTGTGATTGAGTAATTTGCGTTATTTTTGCTTGTGAAACTCATTACTTTGTATGATATTCACCACCTTAATTGTGTGATATGTATGTGTGGGTGTGGGCATGTATCTATGTGAGTGTAGGTATATATATATGAACATTACTCTGAAGGAGTGATATGTACAACATAAATTGTATGATATCACCACTTTATTTGAATTATGTGCTTCACTATAATTTATTTTGTGTGTGATATACACAAATATGCTGTATGTTCACAGAACAAAGTTGAAAGCTGCATGTCAAATTTTAATCATGCAATATGGATGTTATCATTACTGCTGGGGACGAGAGATAAAGAATGACCTAATTTGGACAAGCTTCAAATGTATCGGTTCGGGCATAAACCTCTGAACTGTCTAATTTGTGCAAAAGCTAGCAATAATAGGAAACATACTTGCATATGTCTTCCTTATGCGCACTATGATGATTATAAAGCCACATCGTCTGTTATCGGGAAACCTGAATCAGAGCACAGTGGCTGCATTTATTGTTTTCGTAAAATGTATGTTTGCGTTGGACGCAGGATAATACATGGTATATCTAGATTTTGAACAATGGAGTAAAGTTAATATACTATACTGTCTTATCACTCAACACTGTCTTATCACACTTTGCTGTCTTATCATACTAAAATGTCTTATCGTAATAGTATGTCTTATCATACTGTGATGTTATATCAAACTATAATGTCTTATCATACTAAACGTCTTATCATAATGTAATATCTTATCATACTATCTTATCTTATCACACTATTATGTCTTATCATGTTAGAGTGTGTTTTCAGGTTATACTGTATTATTTAGGTAGAATATGTTATCAGGTTAGACTGTGTTATCAGGCTAGACGGTATCATCAGGTTAGACTATGTTATCAGGCTAGACTGTGTTATCAGGATAGGCTGTATTATCAGGCTAGACTATGTTATAAGGCTAGACTGCATTATCAGGTTAGAATGTGCTTTCAGGTTAGTATGTGTTGTCAGGTAGGCTGTATCATGGTAGGCTGTGTTGTCCGGTAAGCTGTGTTATCAGGTTAGGCTGTGCTAGCAGGCTTAACGTAAAACAGCGACAAAGGATGGTTGAGCATACATGACCTTCGATATCGTGTCCTCTTAAAACCTAACTGGCCTCTTGAACGGCAATACTATAGGATTGAATCAAAAGCAATTCTCAAGCGCTAGGCAGAAAAAGCCGCCTTGCACATTTTTCAAGGACAAATATTTTTTTACAAGTAATTTGGTAGCAACAATATACTAAAGTCCGTCTTTTAAGTAATGAGCAAGGTCCGAAGCAATTTTCTACTAAACTACATGTCAGATTCAAATGATTTTTCGCAGGAAAATTTTCTCCAAGAAATTTGATGGATTTTGAAAAATTTATTCAGTAGGCTATATTAAAAACAACCTCACTGAATTGGTCATAATTGTAACATATATACGGTACTCAGTCGTGCTGTTTTAAATATAGATGTTTTGACATTCAAATACATTGAGTTAAAAACAAATTCCTAATTATCCTGTGTGGCAATTATACATTTAATCGAATGCAGAAAACAACCAAGGCCATTCATAGAAAACTGTCGTTCAGTTATAGGTATATCTCAATATTATAGTTTGTGGGATCGTTATAGTGACATATAGTTGCTTTTCCAAAGTAACATTGATTTCAATTTCAAAATGAGTTTGAAGTGTACATTTATAGCAATGTAACATTGATTTCAATTTCAAAATGAGTTTGAAGTGTACATTTATAGCAATGCAAAACGTTACCGTTTTACTATAACAATTTTTCCGCAAGGAATCTAAGATGAGTCATTTATATTGCGATATCCATGACGCAGAGAAACGAACTCAATTGGCGCTTGGTCTGATAGATCATGCTTTAACAGTTGGATTGGACCGTGCACTCACATCAAACATGGCAGGAGAAGGAAATTTGACGATTTCGACAGAGATCTCATAAAACGGAAGATATTGAAATTGTTGTCGAAAAATCAACTTTTTACTCTGCTAAAACTAAAAATAACATTGCAGTTCGACTGCAGTTTTGAAGTTTCCAAAAGTACGCTTTGGAAAATTGTAAGAGCAGCCGGCTTTACATTCATGAAAACTTCAGGCGGCAGGAATATTGTATGTGAGGCCACATTTACCATGACGCTGAACTTATTTTCCAAACAGAAAGTAATGACGGTAGAGACTACCACACTGAAATTAATGAACAAATTGTCAGGCGCTGGGTGACGAATGAACTGCTTCCAATTCTGGATAGACCGTCATGTCTAGTAATGGATAATGCATCCTATCACAATGCAGTATCGGAGGAAGACAAAGTACCAACTGCATCAAATATAAAAGCTCAAATTAGCGCATTGCTAGATAAGGAAAAAGTGAATTTCGAAGACATGTATTTTAACCCAGAGTTTCTGCAGCTTGTGAGGAAAACAAATAAGGCAGAGGTGAATCATATTGACAAAATCATTGAAGAGTACGATCACACTTCTCTGCCACTGCCTGCATATCATGGGCATCTAAACCCTACAGAGCTTGTGTGGGCTAAAGTCAAAGGACAATTTGCCGAACACAACAGAACATTTAAAATGTGTGACGTTGAAGTGCTGACTCATGAGTACCTTTCAAAAATAAACATTCAATTCTGGAAGAAGTGTGTTTAATATGTGCTCCGGGAAGAAGTACAGTAATGGCAACGAGATGGATTACAATGTGTCCAGCCACTAACAATCATCAATCTCTTTGAATCGATAGATCAGATGATTAAAATCATCTTTTGTAGACATACTGATTATCAGACTTGGATGAATTAGAGTATGTTTATCAAAACAATTAGCTGTACATACAATGGCAACAAATACATTGCAATATTCAAATGCGTTACACAACATAAAATTAACTGCGCAGTAGATACAACCTTGGGAGTCTAAGGGTGACCGAAGGGCTATACTAACTGTTGCATATTGGTGCCATTTTTACGATTGCACATAAAGGGCAACACAAACAATAAATTGATCTATCAAGATATTAAGGAGATACGCCTATGAACAAAATGTGAAGAGAAATTAAGCTGCGTACTGTAAAATCTTAAATGTAATGCCATTTCTTCGCAATGGTCCTAAAAGATGAAAAGAATTCGCCGATATGCAAATGTCTTAACATCTATGGACTAAATAATATCAATGTTTTACCGTCATGGATATTCTAAGGTGGGTGCGAAAAAGCATTTGGATCTGACATGCAGTTTAGTAGAAAATTGCTTCGGACCTTGCTCATTAATTAAGAGACGGACTATACCGGTAATTTGTCTCTGAAAATAATATTCAGTGTGAACTCTGTTCAGTTTAAGATAACCACAAATGCCGATGAGAAATCTCTCCCAAACATGTACATTGATTCCCTATATTTATTTTATTAAAGAACAACAATATTTTTAAAAGAGTGTCTAAGAAGGAAATAACTTATGAAAAAATGTTGACCTTTGCAGACGTCTATGCGAAGAGGATGATGAACTCAGCGAAGTGGAACCGGATGCGGTACCGAGCGAGGTCAGAGATTGGCTGGCTTTGACATTTACTCGGTCAATGTCCAATCTGAAACGTCGTGGGGAAGACAAGCCTCGTTTCAGGAGTGTTGCACATGCCATCAGAGCAGGAATAATGGTGGACAGGTAAAAGTGTCTTCAGTTTTATTGGTTTCCGATATTTTTAAATTAACTTTTTCTACCATCATCTGCATTGTCATATGTATCATCAAATTAGAGAACAATGTAATCGTAAAAATACTTGACACCATAACCACTGCCACAAATCACCATTGTCATATGTATTATCAAATTAGAGAACAATGTAATCGTAGAAATACTTGACACCCTAACCCCTGCCACAAATCACCATTGTCATCATTATGTTTTGGGTCAGTTTCTTTGCCATTTTCTTCATTATGACTGCTGTCTTCATCTTCCTTATAATCTGCACCACAATCTTCTGCACACTGGTCATCGATTACTTGATTCTAGTTAAAGCCATTATCTTCAGCTCAGATGTTATTTTTTGCATTTGTTTCAAAACCGTTATCACATTCTTCTCCAAGACATGTCATTTGCTCCGTAATCACAATGTCATGTCTATTTTATTTTCGTTTGGTTCGCCACCTTCATCAGCATGCTTTGGATATTATACAAGCTACTACAACCCGCCACTTAATGTCCTTTTCAGGGGCACACAAGAGTAAACTTACTCATTGTGGGCATAACTCAACAACACGCTATTTCAAGTTATATCAATCTGGTCCCCTTCCCTGCCCTCGATCAACCACCCCATCCCCCGTTCATCTAGTGTCGCCCTCAAATGTTTCACCCTCAAACTCTGCTCTATCAATCCACCCATCCTTCCGCTCTTCTTTTTAGCCTGTCCACCTACCTGTCTTCCATCCATCTCTTTTCCTCCAACCGCCCCCCCCCCCTCCTCTCGGCAACAAACCCATCTCTCGCCCATCTGTTCACACCCTAATGCTTTTCTTCCTCATGTTCTTCCTAATCAACCAACCCATCTCTCGGCCCATCTCTAAACTCTCAAGCTGCCCATCCCTCCACCCGTCTCTTCTTCCAACCTGTCAATTCCTCGCCATCTCCTCATTTCAAAATATGCCCATCTCCTTTCTCACCCCAATTCATATCTCTCAACCATTCAAGACAGAAGCAGGTGCACTGTGTCAAGACAGCAAATGACGCGATGCATAGAAAGCGACAGGGAATTTCTCCCGCAAATACACAGCGCATTAACACCTCCAGCCATTCACATTGACTAGTGGATTTACAACAGCTATACGGCCTTTTGAAGACCTCTTGGCAACTGTCAAAAGAAGGAAACTCGCTTGGTACGGTCACATATCGAGATCAAATGGTTTTGCAAATACAATCCTCCACGGAAAGGTGCATGGCAGACGACGAAGAGGCCGTCCCAAAAAGAGATGGGAGGACAACATAAAAGAATGGACATCTCCGACCAGAAGTGTCACAGGCAGCGGCATCTGACAGAGAAGGGTGTCGTAGCATTGTGAGGATGTTTTCATGTGCGCCCCAACGACCTCACCGGTTACGGGATGACCTGACCTGACCTGACTGATCTATTTAGAGCGGCTGATTTGCTTAGTAGTAGAGCATTCGCTTTTCGTGGCAAATTTACGGAGTTCAACTCCCACTAGCCGCAACTCCAGTCAATAAAACTGAAAATGGGTACCTGACTGACGGTTAGGAAAGGCAGCGACAGGGAGGAAAAATGGAAGCTGGTCACCCCACTTCATTAACCGAGGCTTAGTATACTGAAGATTCTATCATTTCATTCCTGAACTCTTTCCCCTCGAATATTTTAGCGCTATGGAAATGGTTATTCTTGGAATGTAAACTGCTACTAAGAACAATAGGTACATTTATAAACTAAAGACAATGTAGTATAGAGAAGGTGTTGTGTACAGTATGTATGAGAATTGTTCAAGCCGATGTATCAGTTTCGTGGTATTGTAGGAAAGTTTGTGAGTCTATATATTGGCTCTACGAATTACCTTACTAATCTATGCTGCTTTGCAGTTAAAAAATGTTCAAGTCGTATACAATTTTAATTCAGATGTCTAAGCGGGGTGCATCAATGTCATGCAGTCAGTAATATTTTAAGGGTACCACAAGGTAACTGTGCAAAAGTTGGTACAGATTGGTAAAACGATAAAGAATTGTAAAAGTATAAAACATAAGCTTAGTTTTGTATATGCTATACTGTATAATATATACATAAACGATCAACCTATAGATACAGAGAGAGCAAAATTACTAAATGCCGACGATTCAGCAGTAGCTGCCCAGGGAACTGGTTTCGAAGAAGTCGAACAGAAACTGACAAACGGCCTTGATGCTCTTGCTCTATATTACCCAAAAAATCACATCAAACCAAACCCTAGCAAAACTCAAGTATGTGCCTACCATTTCAGAAATAGAGAGGCAAATAGAAAGTTGCAGATCAAATGACAAGGACAGGATCTAAAACACAGCACGGCCTCCAAATACTTGGTAGTAAAGTTGAACCGCACGCTGTCCTATGCCGCACATTGTCGTCAAACAAAACAGAAAATACGTGCAAGAAATAGTATCATACTAAAACTGACTGGCACAACATGGGGAGCAAAGTCAGATGTCCTTAGAACGTCATCACTCGCTCTGTGTTTCTCTGTAGCTGAGTACCCCTTACCAGTCTGAAATAACTCTGCACATGTCAAACATATAGATACAGCAATACATGAGACAGGCAGTATAGTTACTGGATGCCTTAAACCTACACCAACTGAAAAAGTATGCCTCATAATCAACATAGCGCCATCATAGATACAAAGAACTTTCGCGTCAGAGATAGAAATAGAGAAACAGGTAAATGACCCAAGACACTCTATGTTCGGACATAGTCAAGGCGAAGTTTCTTACAGTCAACCCAACTCCTATCGACTAGCCCAGGAAATCGACGCATCGAAAGTTGGAAACTGCTGACACAGGTCACCTTGATCTAGTTACGGGAGGAACCTGCGCCTGGACATATCCTGCCCTACACAACATGGAAGTCACTAAATAGACTTCAAACTGGTGTATCACGATGCAGTAACAATTTGAAAAGATGGGGATACAGGGATAATAAACTATGCAAATATGGAGTAATACAAGACCAGGACCATCTGATGATCTGCCTAAACCTCCCGGAGACGTGTAGCATAGATAACCTGCTGAGTGTCAGAGACAGGGCAATTTCCGTGACTGAAAACTGGAAAAATGATGTGTGACATAGTGCCTAGGACAGGGAAAGTATAGTAAAGTAAGTAAGTAAGTAAGTATATATATATATATATATATATATATATATATATATATATATATATATATATATATATATATATATACGAGGTGTGTTCAAAACGTATACGACGGTAATTTGGCTTGGCTTCGTTCGTTCTCAATCTCCCGCTACCAAACCCTGAAAGGGCTTAAGTAGCAGAATGTAGTCCAGAGAACGGAATGCGTTATGTTGTAGTTTACAGCTTGACTGCGATATTTTCATCTTTCGGTCCAACACATCTGACTTCAGCTAGCATTTTTGAGTACCGGGTTAGCATTCCCTCTTCGATCCCTTCTCCTTAAACCAGCCTGCCCTGCTGCAGCCTGTTATCCAGGATACTCGCGTGGAGGTGTAGAAGGGTCTTGGCAGCTCTGGTTCGCTGGCCCTGACGCTAGCAGTCAGCTATGGGTCGCTGAACAATTTGAGTCACGAGAAGACATTATGCGGAGTGCGATGACCCAGCTGTACTCCATTCCCAAAGAGGCCTTCCTGAAATGCTTCTAGCAATGACGGGACCGCAGGGAGAGGTGTGTGGAGTTCCAAGGAGAGTACTTTAAAGGGGATTAGGGTTACAAACCTCTAGGGGAGTAATTGTATTTTTTCGGTCCTAAGGTCGGATATTTTATGAACAGATCTCGTAAATCTTTATATTCTATACATTAGTTTGTTTCCGCCATAGAAAAGATAAATGATGGCTTGCAGCAGAGTAAAACTCTGGTTGGAAATAACATGTTTGAGACTTCAGTGTATAAGTCCCACCTTGTGTGAGGTTGGGGGGGGGGGGGGGGTAGGGGAGGGAGGAGTCTAATTCCACACCTCTTTCCTTTAACAGACCCAACCGGACGTGTTAGCCATATAAACATGTTTCAACTTGTATATTTTACATACGTTTAATTTTATTTTTAAAGTCGTTTTATGCCATCTTTGTGTATTTATTTTCTTAATGTCGAAAACTTCGTTAGCCCAAAGTTTTCATTATTTCTGCTACGGTTGGTTAAAACTCCTATCCTCTCTAAATTGTGTTACACGATGTTAGCGCATTTTATAAGATGACTGCATCTGAATATTTATGAACACAATCAAATTACAAGAACCTTTAAGGCTGCGCTTACAATGCATATATTTATTGCAGAATATACCGACGTATGTCCAGTTCTGTGGGCCTCCATGTGCCTCCGCATGTTCTCATTTTACTCAAGGTAGGTACTTTCACACTTCTACAAGGACACGTTAGAAGTGAGTACAATTTCATATTTATGACTGCACTGTTCATTTGTATTTATTGACTGGTGTGTAGTTGGAAAAGATCAAGTGACACGTAATGACTAGGTTTGGTCTGGCTTCCTGACAGCCTTCACTGATTTGTTGTTAATCTTCCAAGATAATATGCCCTCAGAATTGACCTGAAAGGGGCTGGGAGAGTAAAGGAGAATATTGAATCCATCTATAACCGTGTGGACCAGACCAGAGACTCCATTTGCAATATAATATTACATCAACGTTTGGGTTGCCGCTGTTTATTGTCGGGAGAGATTAACAATAATCCGCGTAGGGAAGACTCGTCGCCGAAGATGATGTAGAATGATTATATTCACACAGTATGCCTTCAAGTGAGGTCAGCAACAAGCCCAGGCTTCAGAGCACGTTCAAGACTACTGATAGGAGTGTGGGCAACATTCATGTTCTCAGGGCAAATGTATAGCTGGAAATATAATTAATATTGCACAGACGCACACGCATTATTTCATTCTACAAGTTTAATTGGACCGTGTACATTTTTTATAGCATGTTCTTATGTCAAGTAAAGAACATATTTGTGTATGAAGCTAGTATTGCATCCTCCATTCATATGCCTGAGTTGGCTTGGAGGATTTACCTTGATTTGTATTAAGTTAAAGAATAAATAAGCACATAAATAATCTCAGGCCAGCTTAGCGTATATGAATGTTAATATCCAAGTCAAACTCAAAGTGTTTTTATAATGTATTTGACTAAACGGTTTTTATTTTTGGTTACGGCTCTGAATTGTCATTTAAAATGAATTACTGGCATACTATTTTATTAAAATTAAAGCAAGATCTTATCAATGGCGAAAAATGTCCACATTCTGGCAGGTGTCAAGGTGTCTGTGAGAATAGTGCTAGGCTCTCTTTCTTTCAACAGCTAAGTCATCGAAGGAGCTGAACATTGCCGACTCTGAAAGGCTTTGATGTTTAGGCATCTGCAACGAGCAATGAACTACTTTTATGTCCCCGTGTTAATGGCTCATAGACTCCTAAGTCTTACATTCCGTCAACCAATCAAAGCTTGTCATCTTGCTGTGGACAGATCTTCAACAAATGCACGCCGGGTCCTCTAGTCATGAGCTAAACGCTCCAGCTCGGTCCTGTTATATCTGGTTCACATCGATCACTCTTTGTGTAATAGACTCCAAATGATTGCGCCATGGGATTACCTCTTCTTGCCGTGTCTCCTGAAACAGTTTCGGTGTGGCGTGCAAGTGAAAATCGAGCGAGGTCAAAAAAGAAAAAAATATAGGAAACCAACAACGTCTAGAAGGAATTCCCAAATAAGTCGTGTAAGACATGATTCAGTTACCACTAAGGTGTTTGTTAATGGCACTGATCCTGTAGGAATAAGAAATAATATTCAATGAAAGGATATCAGAGAAATAT
Organism: Ariolimax columbianus; assembly: GCA_036924085.1. Classification (NCBI taxonomy): domain Eukaryota; kingdom Metazoa; phylum Mollusca; class Gastropoda; order Stylommatophora; family Arionidae; genus Ariolimax; species Ariolimax columbianus. The sequence goes on along the minus strand of JAVGWX010000004.1, from coordinate 17,134,778 downwards.
AATCGTTTTCACGTGGCCACGTAGCACATGATGCGTATATATATATATATATATAACTGTATAGTTGTAGAGAATTACATATATATATATATATATATATATATATATATATATATATATATATATATATATATAGAGAGAGAGAGAGAGAGAGAGAGAGAGAGAGAAAGAAAGAGAGAAAGAGAAAGAACGAAAGCATGATCTGTCGTTGGAAAATGCTCTGTTGCGTCGAATATAGTTGTTCTGTAACTCATTAACATCACAATTTGCAGGATTATCTCATGAAACACTGAGATTAGTGATAAATGACATTTATCACATGGGACACTGAGATCTTTCAAATAAACCCCAAAACACCAAAATAAGTCTTAATGGCAAATACCTGCGGCAAAACGAGAACCCAAACTACCTGGGAGTCATATTTGATCGGCACATGACATGGTAAAGTCAGATCGAGAGAAACCGAATGAGAGACAGAGAAAGAATGAAAATCATGAGAAAACTTGCTGGCACAAGCTGGGGAGCAGATGAAAGTATACTAAAGAAACTGTACACTGGAAGAGTGAGACCAATTCTCGAGTATGGCATTGCGGCATGGACAACAGCAGCAAAGGCCAACTTCGATAAAATTAGCAAACTTCAAAACCAAGCCATGAGAGTTATAACAGGCGGCATGAAGCGAACGCCAATTCTAGAACTTGAAATAAATTACAAAACTGCAATCCATGACCATCAGAAGAGACTGCAGAGCCCAGCAGCAAGCAGAAAAACTCAGAAGACTGACTGACCATCCAATGCATCAAAGACTAAATACATTTGGAAATGGCAAGCTAACGAGAAGAAACTTTGCAGAAATAGCCAAAGCAAAGATGAACGAAGACCCTATGAACGCACTAACATCAAAGCCCATCCCTACTGTACGAAAACCTACCTGGAGGCAGCATATTATTCCAGAGGTGGTAGAAAATATACCAGGTATTAGAAACAAAAACAGCCAGACTGAAAAAGAAAGAAGAGATACAACCCTGATGTACATAACGAAAAACTACCCAAGCATGGACTGGACCCATGCATACACAGACGGTTCTGCAACAAAAACAACACAGAACGGAGGGGCAGGGGTATTCCTCAGCCTACAAAATGGCAGAAAAGTAACACTGTCAATGGCAACTGGAAAATACACAAGCAATTTCAGAGCGGAGGCAGAGGCACTGAGGGCTGCAGTAGAAGAAATGGTGACAGGTAAAAGGAATGAAAGCCATTTAGTCCTGTTTACAGATGCCCTGGTCGTAGTCACAGCACTAAAAAGCCAGAAAAATACTGAACTTCATGATTTAAGAGCAGTACTCTGTGAACTATGCCAGCAGTCCGCACCAAAAGAAGTAGTGGTACAGTGGGTTCCATCCCACTGTAACATCCAAGGCAACGATGAGGCAGACAGACTGGCAAAAGAAGGTGCAAGACTACCCCAACCAGATACTAGTGTGACATACGAAGAGTCAAAAAGGCTTATTAGAGCTAGATACATGACCAAATGGGAAACAGAACATACTGGCTACACAAAATACGATGCCTATTACCAGTTGAACAGAAGAGAGCAGGTCGTGGTCTTCAGAATTCGCACTGGCCACAATAGACTAAGGTACCACCTATTCAACAAATTGAAGATAAATGGCACTGGCGAATGCTCGTGTTGTACCGGGAAAATGACCGCTGCAAAACTGCCCGACATACGAGGATCAGAGAAAGCACATGTGGCCATCACCAGTGGCAACACTAGACAAGCTCTATGGCAGTGTCGACAGCCTCAGGATGACTGCTGCTTTTTTCGAAAAAATACAGGTTGTCTGACAGTGTACGAAGAAGAAGAAGAAGAAGAAGGATACTGAGATGAGTGGTTGGTGACATTTATCACATGGGGTACTAAGGTGAGTAGTTAGTGACATGCATTGTCATTTGTTACGAATTGGGTTTGATACTCCATGATGTTATCATTTCTCGCTCGTGAAACTTGTTTGGTATAAATATGCCCAATGTGTATAGGAATAACATGTCTTTGTAATGGTCTTATTACTTATCTACGATCCCTTAGTCTCTGGCTTCCTATTAAACTTTGACATCACTATATGTTTGTTCTCAGAACCTGGATGACTGGTCTTTCAATGTGTTTTCTGTGAGCGACGCAGCAGACGGCCACGCGCTCAAGTTTGTTGGCTATGAGCTGCTCCAGAAGTATGACCTCATTACGAAGTTCAAAATTAACACACAGGTCAGTGCGTGTACTGGTCACTCGAGTGAGCTGTCAATCAAATGATGCTTGCGTATTTATAATTATGCTTCTCAAAGATACCTTTATTTGATTTACCCCAAAACGTGGGTACGTGGTTGAGGTCATACATTACTAAGTTTTGAGACTGTTTTCATGTGTTATCAAACAAAACTGCCTGTTCGTTGTTCTGTGTGTGACGGAGATGAGACTAGGACGAAGGCTACACTGAGAGAATGTCATAAGATGCAGATAATGCAATAAGAATCCTCTGCAATAGAACAGTTTCCAATTGTTGGCACTGTTTACCAAGTTATTCACACTAGCCAAACGCATTTTGAGATTATTATGAGGCTCTAGTTTGAAATGAAAGCTCTAAAAAAAAACACGGCAAGCTTGATACAGGCAAAGGAAAGTAAGTAACTGGATATTGTTCTCATCCCCTTTCCTATTCTCATTTTATTATTGGTACTTTCTTGCAAGAAGCAATGCTGTTCTTTGTATGAGTATATAAATAACGTGTAGATCTCTGTTATGTTTAAGTAGTAGCAGAAACTTACCACAACGCTATAGCAATATTTTCATAATGGGGATCGTAGATGTATAACCACGTTTAACGCCACCTGATGGGGGACGCTTCTATACCCACGTTTAACGCCACCTGATGGGGGACACTTCTATGCCCACGTTTAACGCCACCTGATGGGGGACGCTTCTATGCCCACGTTTAACGCCACCTGATGGGGGACGCTTATATGCCCGCGTTTAACGCCACCTGATGAGGGACGCTTCTATGCTCACGTTTAACGCCACCTGATGGGGGACGCTTCTATGCCTACGATTAACGCCACCTGATGAGGGCCGCTTATATGCCCACGTTTAACGCCACCTGATGGGGGACGCTTCTATGCCTACGTTTAACGCCATCTGATGGGGGACGCTTCTATGCCCACGTTTAACGCCACCTGATGGGGGACGCTTCTATGCCTACGTTTAACGCCACCTGATGGGGGACGCTTCTATGCCTACGTTTAACGCCACCTGAAGGGGGACGCTTATATGCCCGCGTTTAACGCCATATGAATGCGGACGGGTCTATGTTAATAAAACAAAAAAGCCAGCTAGAATCGGCGGGATTGTGCTAATATCTACTATATTAAAATACAATAATGTAAAGCACAATTCTACAGACTTCACCACCACATATCACATAACGTGTTTCCGTTCAGGCCTCACCGAAGCTCCAACATGAAGGAGCGAAAGATAAACGAGAGATTTTGTCTATTTGTTTTGTATGGCTAACCTATTTGTTTTGTAATAGCTGATATAAGACCACCCTCTGTAGCTAACCTATTTGTATGAAGACTTTGTCATGGCTGATATAAGACCACCCTCTGTAGCTAACCTATTTGTATGAAGACTTTGTCATGGCTGATATAAGACCACCCTCTGTAGCTAACCTATTTGTATGAAGACTTTGTCATGGCTGATATAAGACCACCCTCTGTAGCTAACTTATTTGTATGAAGACTTTGTCATGGCTGATATAAGAACACTCACTGTAGCTAACCTATTTGTTTTGTAATGACTGGTATAAGCCCACCCTCTGTAGCTAACCTATGTATATGAAACTACCACAAACATATTGCTTGAATGTTTTCACACTAACAAATGATAACACGTTCCTGATTTTTGTTATCAGATGTTGGAGAGTTTTCTCTTCGCTCTTGAGAGCGGCTACAGCAAATACAAGAATCCTTACCATAACCTGATGCATGGCGCGGACATTGCCCAGACGGTGCACTACCTGTTGTCTCAGAGTCGACTAGCGGTAAACCTGCCTGGGTTAGGATGTCTAGACAGTCACTTGATTGGCATTAAGATTTGGTTTGACCATTTGTAACTTTTTCGGCTGCAGCTATATCCCAAATACAAGGTTAAAAGATAGATTTAATGAGAGGGTTAACAGACGTACACACATATTTAACCCAAATAATGGAATGCTGGACAAGCCTAAACAACGTCAATGAAAATAGGGCACTACGTTTAGTGTGATTACCTGTCGTGGTGAAAGCATAGTATCATTGCTGATATAGAGTAGTAGTCCCCTTCACTCACGACTAACTATACCATGATACGACATGAAGTGGTAAATAAAACTACATACTTAGCTCTTTTTGTGTTCCTTCCTGCCTACTTTGCCACAGTTTCACTTCTTCGTGTTGCAAGAGCTCCTCTTCACTTAGCGTGATGTGGCCCTTCATGATACAAACTCCACTTGGATCGGTCAGCAGTTTCGTTGTCTCAGGATGTCCAGGCTCTTCACATCACGCTTACACACATCTTGGAGCTTTAACTGCGGTAGGCCTACTGCACTCTTGCTATTCGACAACTGTCCACATAGGTTATCCCTGGAAGTACGACCATCTTTATTGAGATGAACTTGACCGAGCCATCGTAGCCTTGCTGTATAAAGAGAATGTACATGCTTGGGAGACCGGTACGAGGGTGCATCTCTGCATTTGTCACTTCATCCGTCCACGTGGAGCGTGTAGCCTAGTCGACCGTGAGTTGTCTTTCTAAAACTGGGATCACACCGCGCCAGAGTTCGTAATCACGGATGGACACACAAAAATCCGGGCTTAGTTTGTTCCTGGTACAACCGCTCCTCTAGTTGATCCAGTTGTAAAGGGGTACCTGATGTATGTAAACTCGTCACCAAATCTCACATAGGCTGCGACTTAGTCCTTGAAGAGTTATCTTCATCCCCAACGTCAATTGTTGCCACGGGACCCTCCTTTAACTTACGTTATTCTCCAAGCAATGCCAAGAATCGATCGTAGACGCCGCAGATGGAAGGCCTATGCGCTTGTTTGGTATAGGTTGCCAAAGTTTCGCTACCATTCATGGCGTGCTGACAACAGCTGAATTGTACACCATGGCTTCGGTGTTAATTACGAGTTTCTTGTTTTCCAAAACACACATTGGGAAGAATTGCTTAGCAAGTAGCATTTCCTTTACAGAACGTCGCTTCTTACAAAATCCATATATTTGGTTGTTTTAAGTTTTTTGGCAAGTGTACAGTGTGGTAGGTTGCCTTTACGTACGTGGAGATTTTGTATTTGATTCAAGATTTGCTGTTTTTAAATACTGTTATTCGTATAACATATATCAACTACTTCAGGTGTTCAGTATTTGGTAAAATCATATTAAAATAGAATCATATGTTGATGCTTTTATTGAAAACTTGATTTATAAATTGATTTTAATTTATCCATTTTTGCTGTTGAGTTTAAGTATAGTCTCTCGATTCGACAATGAATGACTGGTTTTTGTTTTGTTAAGTGTTAGACATGTTGGTAATAACTGCGAGTAATTGGTTATTGCGTGTTTGAGATATTATCATGGTAGTAATATCGATTGATTGGTTTATTGAGTGTTTGAGACCTTATTGTGACATTAATACGGATTGATTGGGTCTTGAGTGTGTTAGACCTTATTATAGGAGCAATATGAAATGATTGGTTGTTGAGTGATTGAGACTTATTTGTGGCAGTAATATCAAATGATTTGTTGTTGAGTGTTTGAGACTTATTTGTGGCAGTAATATCAAATGATTTGTTGTTAAGTGTTTGAGACTTACTTGTGGCAGTAATATCAAATGATTGGTTGTTGAGTGTGATAGACTTTATGGTGGTAATAACAACAAGTGAATTGTTAAGTGTTTGAGGTCGTACAATCCAAACAACGGGTGACTGGTTGGTTTGTCTTACAAGCTTTAAAAAAACTGGTATATATAGATAAAAAGATCAATGAAATTCAAAACATATTATATGTTGTATACATTGTTATTGTCATCGAATATTGCTTTACCAGCGAACGATAGTTCTAATAAAACCTAGGAGGGATATTTTTAAAAGATAACATTTGGATTAGCTAGAGGCGGCAGACGAAACTCGCCAGAAAGCTAGATTGTAGAGAAAAGAGCGGATCCAAGAATAGTAACACTGTAACCTGTCAGGCAGGTCGTGAGCGGCGACTAAGGAGGGCTGCTACCCCATCCTGACTCGTCAATATTTGATGACTTGGCGTGCATTTGCTGGAGACCTATGCTCCACATGGAGCTGAAAAGGTTTTAATTTGATTAAACGATTGATCAATTGATCGACCAATTGATTGAACGATTGATTAATTGAACATGTAAATAACGGACTCTAATCAAATGGTTGAAAGTTCTAGGTTAATATAGCCGGTAGGAGACACTGCAGTCCGATATGACGTGTTAGAGATTTCGTTGTATGAAATTTCAAATTTAGGGTGTGAAATGATCTGCACCATTTCTCGATGTTTTGCCTCCCCGTACTGTAAGTACAGTACTAATATTCAACTAGATAGACTAGAACGTGTGACAACCAGAAAAAAAATACGGTTGAGTAGACAATTTGCAGGAACGTTTCAAGAGATTGTTGAGAACTATAATCTTCTGAGAAACGTGGTCGCCTGCCCCAGTTGGACATGCCACTTAAAGAGAATGGAATGTTGTTTAGACACGCACAATATGAGCTATTCGGCAGTTTGGCGACACATGGATATGAGAGACAGAAAATAGCGTTACACTACAGAGACCCTAATAAGAAATCTAAATGACATGTGAATTCCATCATCAGACAGAATGCGTTTTATGCATTTCAATAAATTACGACAGACAGAAGCTGATGTAAGAGAGAAACAATCCACTTTCGGTTGCTCTGCTAAAAGGAGAGACAGGCTAGAACAGGAATGTGACAATAATCAAAATTGATGTGGAAAAACAACAATCAAGAAGATAAGGAATTCAGATACTTGACGGTTGAATATCATTAGAAGAAAAAAAAGTATACATGATGTTGATAAACTGCGATTAGGGCGGGGAGTTGGGTCGTGATGGCCTTCGCTAGTCTGAGCAGCAGTTTATTATTTAAAAAATAAGAAACAAAAATAATAATGAGTTGCTGGTAGGGTTGGGGGGGGGGGGGGGGGGTGGAGAGGGGGTCGTTTGAGGTATAACACTAGCTGTGTAAAATAACTATTTTCGCACATCCCTGAAATAATATGGCGTGTTTATATCATCATCATCAGCAGCATCATCATCTAGTTGATCAGTCCTAAAACTGGATGTAGATAATATACGGACAGTATTAGGATATGGCAATTGTAGATTAAACGGTTAACATTGATTAACTACATTGAATGTATCTCATAGGTTATTGTTCCTGGATTTTAAATTATATTTCTGTCTTTCCCATTTGACGATAGATAGCCCTTCAACTTACAAATGTGCAATATTGTCGTAAAATCATTGAAAATATATTTAGGCATTGTAAATTCAGTTTGAAGGACAAAAAATTAAAGAAATGCACGTTTGTGTTCGAAAAACATAATAACAATAAACATTGCAAAGGCTAGTATATTTTAAACACTCAAAAACATTTACAAGACAACAGAGAAAGACAGTGAAGTAATAGACAATCTAGATTCGAACCGCGGGCAGTCCACCTGATGGATCAGTATAGCTGCAAAGAAAGACGTTTGTTAGAGGATTCAGCTAACTAGACATTATTTATTTGTTCACTTATTCTGTTTTAGTAGTTTCTGCAGTTTAGAACAAGTACTTATTCTGTTTTAGTAGTTTCTCCAGTTTAGAACAAGTACTTATTTTGTTTTAGTAGTTTCTCCAGTTTAGAACAAGTACTTAGTCTGTTTTAGTAGTTTCTCCAGTTTAGAACAAGCACTTATTCTGTTTTAGTAGCTTCTTCAGTTTAGAACAAGCACTTATTGCGTGTCAGTAGCTTCTTCAGTTTACAACAAATTGATATGCCTCCCATCTAGATTATCGTATTATGATTCTATTTCAAGCGTCCTTACACCTGAGTCCGTCTGTGGTTTTTATTTGTGCCGTGTCGCATTAAACACAGACATTCCTAAAAGATGTTATCACTATTAATATTCATTCAATTAATTCCTTCTTTAAGCAAAAGTCTTCATTTGTAATTCGCCGCTAATTATCTTGGGCAATAATCATCTAGCCCAACCAGCTGTTATTGCCGTCTTAATTCATTCTGTCGTCTTCCCCGCTGGTATCCGTGTTCTGCTCAATTCTTGCGTGTTCCATTCCAGAGCTTGATTTGCTTTATTTGTCGGTTATTTTCTTAGACTCGCATCATTAAACTCAAATTGCCTCTCCGTATATTTTCTTAGACTCTCATCAGTAAACTCAAGTTGCCTCTCCGTATATTTTCTTAGACTCGCATCATTAAACTCAAGTTGCCTCTCCGTAATACCAAACAACACTGAAGATTTTAAAACCTCCTGAAGCACAGCCTATTCATCTTCATGTGATGTGTAATGTCAGTTGTGTTGGTAGTTGTCTGACTGCTTCATAAGTTGATATTTGTTGCCGCCACCAGTAGCTAACTAATTGAAACGCAATGGAGTCACACAAGATAAAGGCCTACAGTTTGAATGAGATATTAGCTGCAATGATTCCTTTCCATAGATGACCATATACATCAACGATTTCATAGTATTATATACCTGCACAATGTAATTTCTCTAAGAGAAAACTTGTAAACAACATGTTGGATATGATATTGTCTGCAGCATGAAATATTCCCGAGCTATCGATGTACAAATCACCGATTTTCCAATATCACAGAACTGCATACTGTGATTGCTCTAACATACAGCTTGCGCAACTTCACAAATGTGGACAGAGCTTACAATGGTCGTCCTCTTGTATTTGTTCTCTGTAATTGAACTTACTAAAATGATAACGCTGCATAGCTCTTCAAATACACCCTACCTGTTTCTCGTACTGTCCTAGAATCAGTAAAAGTGTCTATGCCTTCATCAATCTTCATAAATGGGATTCTATACATATTAACTGTATTCATTACCGTATTTTTCTGTGAATTCTTTATTCATGACATATTTATGAAATGTTATCAGAGTTTACTATGTGCTGCAATTTATCATTTACATTATTTTCAAATCAGCAATGGTTGACAGACCTTGAGGTGTTTGCTACCCTGATAGCAGCGCTCATACATGATTATGAGCACACAGGCACCACCAACAACTTCCATATTAACACATCGTGAGTATGGGTTATATTTGTGTTAACTTCTATATTAACACATAGTGAGTATGGGTGATATTTGTGTTAACTTCTATATTAACACATAGTGAGAATGGGTGATATTTGTGTTAACTTCTATACTAATACATCGTGAGTATGGGTGATATGTGTTTTAGCTTCTATATTAACATATCGTGAGTATGGGTGATCTGTGCATTAGCTTTCATGCAAACACATGATGAGCATGGGTGATATGTGTATTGACTTGAAAATTAACACATCGTTAGTATGAGTGATCTGTGCACTAGCTTCCATGTAAATACATGATGAGTACGTCTGCCACGAGTATTTACTTCAATAACAAACGACGTATTTTGTCACCATGCTCAATGCATGTATTCTACAATCATCCTCTTCAGTTACCCGGCAAAAATGTCAGGTTTGAATCTTAAATGGAGCTAATGATCTAGAGCTTTCCTTGAAACCAAGAAGTCTACTCTACATTAAGATGGCTCTCTGCCTGTGTGATGGTCTAATTGCTAAATACAATAATTTATAGAATCAAATACTCTAGACGCGTTAAACAACACGTATCTTACAACACGCTCTCGATTTGGTAGGGAACCTTTCCGCATGTTTGTCACATACAAGACCTCGAGAAAACCAATCTGGAACTACATATTACAATGAGACTAATTTGATGAATTATCTAAACAGTGTAAACAAGATTCCATTCCGCTAACCATTTCTAATTAAATGTACTGACAAATTGTCAACATAAGCCAGTTTAAACCACTTTGATTCCATCTCTTCATAGCGTTTTCCAAGTCTATGTGTTCCAACATGCTCGATTAGCGAGTGGTAGCGATCTGCGACTTTTAGTGATACTGCTAGCACCAGTCAGACTTATTATCTCCGACTTTCAATGATACCGCTAGCACCAGTCTGACTTATTATCTCCGACTTTCAGTGATAATCCTAGACCCAGTCTGACTTATTATTACTACATCACAGACATTTTGAGCCGATGTAATTTAAAGAGTACCTTTTATTAATTGTTCCTTCAGTTTTTGCCTAATTTGTTATTGATGCAGTTTGTCATTCGGTGGTAGCCAGGGAAGAAGATACGGTCATTGAATTTTTAAAACAAGTCTTAAACTGCGACTAAAAAGGGATGTTCATTGCACACGCTGTTAGCAACATCATTATGTCAAACACGGTGTCACAACAACCACAACTGTAATTATGGACGTACGTGCTGAGATATAAACTTCCTGCATATTGAGGGGGTGGCAGTGGTTTACATGAATTTCGTGTGGTAGAGCGGAGATATGGAAAAAAAAGAGGGATGCAGGAAATGAAATGAAAAAGAGAATAGAAAAAAGAAATACCAGGATGACGTGTGTAAATGCGAATGGATGTGTGTGGGTGTGTGTGTGTGTGTGTGTGCGTGTGTGTGTGTGTGTGTGCTATGTATGTGTGTGCTATGTATGTGTGTGCTATGTATGTGTTGGTGGGGAGGGAGGGGGGAGAGGGGGTGTTGTGTTTGCTATGAATGTGTGTGTGTATGTGTGTGTGTCAGTGTATGTGTATGTGTGTTGTGTGTGTGCTACGTGGAGCTGATTTTATCGTACTATAACATGCCTTTAGTTTAACACTGGCAAACTGCATTTAATGTTCATGTGTCTTGTTCTTTCTCTCTTTTCTTCTCTCTTTCTCTTTGTCGTGTTTCTCCGCTTCGCTCTCTCTCTCTCTCTCTCAATATATATATATATATATATATATATATATTCCTGTCTTGATCATTTTATTAGATTTGTAGTTTAGGCAGACTGCCTGCGGAAAAAGCTGTCGTTAACAATGCATAGTGCATGTTAGGGGTGCAAGTTTAATTCTTGAATTTATCCAGAAGATTGGAACGCTGGATGCGTCTATTGATTACTTCATATGGTCAAATAGACAATTTATTTCTAGCAATGGAAATACAAATCATGTTCTTCGCGTCTTTCTTCTGGCGCACTCGCTGTGATCATGAAGCAAAACAAATTCACTACCAAAGTCTCTTTTTTGTTAATTCGACTACTGATATTTTTCCGAGTCTAATGTGAAATTATACAGGTTTTTCTCACTTTGTCGTTCTGTGTCTCTTGCTCTTGCAATGTTGCCTCTTACCGTAGTGTCTCCCATAGAATTTGATTACACAGCTTAATTACCCGGACCTTGTCGGGTGATTGTAGAACGCTTGGAAATGAAATGAAATGAACAACACAAAAGTAAAAATCTTTAGATCTGATATAAATTCCGTTCTTTTTTATAGCTTCGAAACATGAAGAACAATTAAAGCAACAACGGAAAGTTACAGACTTACATAAATGGCTGCCTGTGCAGAATAGAGAAATCGAACTAACAAAAATTAACTGATAATGCAACAAGAAGTGCTGATCCAGTAAATCTTATAAGAGCATCACAGAGAACGATTGACACATGCCCAGAAAAATATGTACATGTCTATACTGATGGATCTGCTTTTAAGGCTATCATTAAAGCGGGATATGGAGTCTACATAGAGTATCCAGACAGAACATCTGATGAGCTGTTTAATGCCTGTAGGGAGATATGTTCAAACTAAGTGGCAGAAATAACAGAACTAGAAGAAGCTTTTTACGACATAAGGACTGTATTTGATGCTTTTCCATCAAAAGCTCAATCGTAATCTTTACAGACTCATTATCTGCTCTTCAAGCTTTTGAAGATGGTGGTAAACCTGAACTTACCCAAATATCCCTAGATGCCAACCAACTTCTCACATCCCATGAATTCAGAATAGTTATGCAGTGGATCCTTGGTCATTCAAATACACCTGGCAATGATAAGACAGACAGACTGATTAAGAAGGGATAACGTCAAGAACAACAATACACACAAACAACCCTACAGACAGTCAAACAACTACTTAAGACTGCGAACAAAGAGGCCTGGCTGAATAGATGAGTAATTGGAAATACTAGGAGAGAGATCTACAAACATATGGTCATCCCAAATCCTAAAGACAACATCAACCACCTGAAAAGGAGATACAATAGCACCATTTTCTGACTTCGTACTCAACACATACAACTTAACAATCACTTGAACAGAATCCAACAACCAGAACATATTTGAGAGTGCACACAACCCTATGAAACTGTTGAACTTCATATTTTTGATTTTCAGGCGCTTAGCGGTGTTGGGAAAGAGCTTCTTCCTGCGAGGCCAGTCAAATGGAACACTTTGTACGGAACTAAACAACAGCTTACAAACACTTGCAAGAGTCCATAGACCGCTAGATCAATAACCAACCAACTAAACGGTGCGATACGAACACTAAGCCGGAACAGTTGGAAACAACCAGACATATATCAGTGGAACATTATGTGAGGAGAAGGTCATGGCATTGGATAGGACACACATAAAGAGTAACCAATATATCATTAGAATAGTCTCAGTTCTGGAATCTGCAATGCAAGAGAATAAACACTGACTAAAACACACATGAATAAGACAGCTTGAGACAAACATGAAGGAAAGGAAAGACGTGGACACAGATGGAATGGATGGCTCAGAACAGGAGGAATGGATGGCTCAGAACAAGCGGAATGGATGGCTCAGAACAGGAGGAATTGTGCGTGCTTCACAGAGAGCTGAAAGTCTTTGATTTGACAGTTCTCGGAGCATACCTCTAAAAAAAAGGGAATAACATGTATTAGTCCTTTCTCCACTTCTCTGAGCATACCTCTAAAAAAGGGAATAACATGTATCAGTCATTTCTCCACTTCTCGGAGCATACCTCTAAAAAAGGGAATAACATGTATCAGTCATTTCTCCACTTCTCTGGGCATACCTCTAAAAAAGAGAATAACATTTATCAGTCCTTTCTCCACTTATCGGAACATACCTCTAAAAAAGTTTATAACATGTATCAGTCCTTTCTCCACTTATCGGAACATAACTCTAAAAAAGAGGATAACATGTATCAGTATTGTTAAATATTCAGAGGAGCCAGTAATCGAGACGTTTGGTTCCCGTTCCTGGTCAAGGGGCCACGGGTCATCCGACAAAGCGGTCACAGGTCATCAGACCAAAGAATCATGTGTCACTTGACCAAGAGGCCACGTGTCACCAACCAAGTAGCCACGGGTTACTTGACAAAGATCTAACGGTTTACCCGTTCCAGGGGTCAAGAGTCACGTTACTAATAAGTCATTGGTCACCTAACCAAGAGAAGGCCACGGCTCATCCCAACAAAGGTCACGTGTTTAAAATAAAATTGCAAAGGTTTTTCTGCTATGAGAGGAGAGGGGAGAGAGTGGGAGGGTGTGTGTGAAAAGATTAGGAAGTTCTAAGATGTTTAAAATAATCTATCATGCACACTGTGCGGTGAGAGCAGTGGTAATCGAATTTTTCCTAATACCTGCAATTCCCCATGGAATCAGCACATTTAGGGATGAACACTGCAATGTTGGTTCATTTATTGCTTTTTTTTAAATGAACGACCCATGCTTGAACACGGGGCTCCTTACAAACAAATTACATAATAGCTCCTACTGTGTCTGTTACCAACGTGACTAATGAAGAGATGTGTATGAAGCCAACAACTTTGTCAAGAAAATCATTATGCAAAAGCAGATCAATACCTTGACGAAAGTTTCCTTCAGTTAGGCCAACTACGATGGTAGAATCCTAGAGCCACTAAAAGGGTTGAAATGACATTTCACAAATGAACAAAAACAAATGAAGACCTAGCTTATTGGTCTATTAAAGACTATATCAAGGCTCTGGCTGAAATTCCAGCGTCAAAATGTACATCTGCCCAAGCTGTACACGGGCTGAAACGAGTTGAAAAGATTAATAAAGTTGAAACCCGCCAAGCATATCGTTATGGCAGTTACATAGAGTTGTGCATGGGGCAAGCAACCGCATTTCGTAAGGACATAATTACTGTATTCGTCTCTAAAATACTTGCTTCTTGAAAAGGAGCCAGTTGTTTGGGTAGCAATATGCTTTATTTGGGGCTAAACGTCGAAGAAGTCAAAGTATGAATGACGATAACTATTCAGGATACTGATGGGACAACATCGCATACTGTACATGTCGTGAATATCTGAATCAGTACCAATGTTGACATATAGTGTATGTGATTCTGTGTTCCAAGATCTGATATAGTGTGTGTGATTCTGTATTTCCAGATCCGATTCTGTGTTCCCAGATCTGATATAGTGTCTGTGATTATGTGTTCCCGGATCTCATATAGTGTCTGTGATTCTTTGTTCCCAGATCCGATTCTGTGTTCCCAGATCCGACACAGTGTCTGTGATTCTGTGTTCCCAGATCTGGTATAGTGTCTGTGATTCTGTGTTCCCAGATCTGGTATAGTGTCTGTGATTCTGTGTTCCCAGATCTGGTATAGTGTCTGTGATTCTGTGTTCCCAGATCTGATACAGTGTCTGTGATTCTGTGTTCCCAGATCTGGTATAGTGTCTGTGATTCTGTGTTCCCAGATCTGATACAGTGTCTGTGATTCTGTGTTCCCAGATCTGGTATAGTGTCTGTGATTCTGTGTTCCCAGATCCGACACAGTGTCTGTGATTCTGTGTTCCCAGATCTGGTATAGTGTCTGTGATTCTGTGTTCCCAGATCTGGTATAGTGTCTGTGATTCTGTGTTCCCAGATCCGAGGTGGCGCTGCTGTATAACGACCGGGCGGTGCTGGAGAACCACCACATTAGTGCAGCATTTCGGTTGGTCAGGGAGGAGGAGCACAATATTTTATGCAGTCTTAGCAAAGAGGAGTACAGGTTTGTGTGTAGTACAGTAGCCGACAAGATTAAAGCAAAGAGGAGTACAGGTTTGTGTGTAGTACAGTAGCCGACAAGATTAAAGCAAAGAGGAGTACAGGTTTGTGTGTAGTACAGTAGCCGACAAGATTAAAGCAAAGAGGAGTACAGGTTTGTGTGTAGTACAGTAGCCGACAAGATTAAAGCAAAGAGGAGTACAGGTTTGTGTGTAGTACAGTAGCCGACAAGATTAAAGCAAAGAGGAGTACAGGTTTGTGTGTAGTACAGTAGCCGACAAGATTAAAGCAAAGAGGAGTACAGGTTTGTGTGTAGTACAGTAGCCGACAAGATTAAAGCAAAGAGGAGTACAGGTTTGTGTGTAGTACAGTAGCCGACAAGATTAAAGCAAAGAGGAGTACAGGTTTGTGTGTAGTACAGTAGCCGACAAGATTAAAGCAAAGAGGAGTACAGGTTTGTGTGTAGTACAGTAGCCGACAAGATTAAAGCAAAGAGGAGTACAGGTTTGTGTGTAGTACAGTAGCCGACAAGATTAAAGCAAAGAGGAGTACAGGTTTGTGTGTAGTACAGTAGCCGACAAGATTAAAGCAAAGAGGAGTACAGGTTTGTGTGTAGTACAGTAGCCGACAAGATTAAAGCAAAGAGGAGTACAGGTTTGTGTGTAGTACAGTAGCCGACAAGATTAAAGCAAAGAGGAGTACAGGTTTGTGTGTAGTACAGTAGCCGACAAGATTAAAGCAAAGAGGAGTACAGGTTTGTGTGTAGTACAGTAGCCGACAAGATTAAAGCTATATTAGCAAGATTGGTACAATCTTAGCACGATTACTGCAATCCGAGCGTGGTTAGAACAACTTGAGCATGATTATTTAAATATTGAAATGAGCAACGCAATATTATCATGATTAACGCAATCTTTACAAAGAGTACATATTAGTGTTATCAAAACAAAGTATAGACTAAACAATTAAATTTTAACATTGGGAATATATCAGTGCAAAGCTAGTTAATAACATGGATAAATATAATCATTCCAAATATGAGCAAAATAATCATTGCAATGCTAGCTAATATTTTAGAATATGGGGCATATCTTTTTTCACACCGATTTGAAGGGCTCAGTTCTATACGATGTATTATCTTCAAACACTTTTCCCATCAAGAGTGGAGTGAAGCAGGGATGTGTGCTCGCTCCGACCCTCTTTGGGATCTTCTTCTGCATGCTCCTATTCTACGCTTATTACACATCTGTGGACGGTGTTGATCTGCACACAAGGTCAGATGGGTGGCTGTTTAACCTGTCCTGACTGCGTGCGAGGACCTAGGTGAGGATGGTGCTTATTAGGGAAATGCTATTTGCGGATGATACAGTTCTGGTGACAAATAAGGAGGAGGCCTTGCAGAGGAGGTCGTCAACAGCTTCACTTATCTGGGGTCTGCCATCAGCAACAATCTCTCTCTCGAGAAGGAGATAGACAGTAGGCTTGGCAGGGCAAGTACCGTCATGGCCCGCCTGACGAAGAGAGTCTGAGAAAACACTGCGCTCTCTCACTACACCAAGGTCCGGGTCTATCAGACCTGCGTTCTTGGCACTCTCATGTATGGAAGTGAGAATTGGAGCACTTAATCTAAACAGGAACAGGGGCTCAACACCTTTCACATGAGGTGTCTACATCGTATATTGGGGATTGGGTGGCAAGAGAGTGTCACATAATATGATCTTACAGACAGCAAACACTCACAGCATGTACTCGATGATGAGCCAGTGACCTCTACGGTGGTTGGGACATGTTTATCACATGGAAGACGAGAGGCTGCCAAAGGATATCCTTTATAGACAGCTAGCCATTGGAGTTAGAAGAATCGGCCATCCCACACTGCGATTCAAGGACGTATGCAAGAGGGATATGAAGTCACGTGACATCCCATTCGAGGGCTGGGAAGAAATCTCTCAGGATCGAGCTATCTGGAGACAGTCAGTTGGAGGGAGCATAGTGCCTGCTGATGATAGTAGAGGTTTTCTGGCTGCAGAGAAAAGAGAAAGACTGAAGAGATTAAGGAAAGCCAGTCTCCTCAGTATAGTTGTTCTATATGTGGCAGGGACTGTCACTCCTGGATCGGCCTTTACAGCCATAGGAGACAGTGTAGAAATACAGTAGATAGAGGTGGACAAAACTTACAGGACGCACGCACATTGTCTACAGAGACTGAGACGCCTATGATGATGATGCTGATATGTGCTTCGGCTTCCTAGATCCACACTGACTAGATCCGAGTCATCATTGGCAGATAAGGTCGAGAGTTGTGCAATGAGAAATCGGACTCGATGTTGGTTGGTTGGTTGGTTGCTAATGCCCACAATGGGTTGGTAACCCTTGTATGCGTCCTGAAAATTACTGAGCTTGTGGCAGAATGTAGTAGCTTTCCTGACATTTCTGATGAAGTGAACCGGGGTCCTCCAGGCGGTTGTGCAATGCGTGGCTTCATCTGCGTGTCACTCACTACTACGGGGATCACATCGAACCTCACCTTGTTAGCCAGACTGTTGTCCTCAACAACAGCCCGTTTTCAGGACGACCAACGAGGAGGTCATGTGAGCGTTAGTATATTTCCCATGACTCTGTCTAACATTGTCTGGTCAGTGTGTTTTGCCTGACCAGATGTTAGCCTCATTGTCCCAACTCGAGGTCGAACGGTTCACAGATAGTAATTAAGGTGATGGTTAAATGAACTTGCCGATGAATCTGTGACGTGCTTTGAAAAATTGGAAAGCAGCTCCTATACTAGAAATAGAGGTAGTGTGGCGGTCGAGTAGAGGGGTGAATACTTGACAATAACTTTCAGAATAAGAATGGAGATAAACAGGTTGGAGGGGTACAGATTTAAAAAAAAGCTTTTTGTGGCGTCATTTTGAGAAATCTATGTTTTGTGAAGGAGTTAAAAAAATGTTTAATTGAGTGACGTCTTTTATGAAGGCACCTTAGTGCAATCATAAGAAAGACTATAGATCATTGCTGGTCATTTGGTGCAGATCTTCGCTTCTTACGAACTGAGGAAAAGGTAAAGTGTAAATCCACAACAAAGAAAGTAAAATTAGGATAGAGAATAATTACTGAAATGAATATGCATCCTAGTTTTGGAAAGTGACACCATCATTCCAACAATAATGTTTCTATGCAAATCTTTCTTAGCATAATGAATACAAGGAAGTGAGAAAAATACTGAACAAGAAATGCTCAATGATCACAAATCGACATTTAATTTCTTTAAATGTGAACATAATTGGGAGCTCTAATGATAACATGCACACTTGCCCTGCATAACGGAAGTCGCTTAGCAAAGAGAATGACGATATGATTATAGCAATGTGTCCTCTTCCCTCGCTGCCTTGTTCTTCTTCTGCATTCTCTTCCATTAACCTTCATGAAAGGATACGATTTATTTCCACTCCTCTATTTCTTCAGTTGTGTTTCTTAAGTTATGCTTGTCTTCTGTTTGTTTCTGAAATGCCTTCAAAGCATGCATACGCTGCTCACATTTTGGTGTTGCAAGCCTCTTAGTTATATATGGGTAATACAACGCATTGTTTTGTTTCGTGGAATTTTTTTGGTAGGTTTGGCTGTATAATGTTTCTTATCTTTTCTTCTCCTAGTAAATAGCTTGATATTGTCCAGCACTTAACACTGCGGTGGTCTTGCAACATGTATCCCAGAACCGTATATGGGGTGGCGGAGGGGAGTTGTGCCACAGTGCGTTAAGGAAGTCGTCGTAAATGGTGATTAAATAGAGTTAAGTGGCTAACAAAGTCGTAAATGCAGTAATAACCACACTATCAACAGATGAGTTATCTGTTGGAATGATTTTGAAACCGACAAGTACATAAATGTAGAAGGCATGCAATCCTTGGTTAGAACTTTGCAGTCTGTCTATACAGCAGAATCATAGAAATTAATATAAAAGACGCCAAAGTGAGAAAAGAAAATTATGAACAAAGAAAATTAACTAGAAATAATAGAGAACATAGAAGTCAGCAACGTCCGATAATCACAGGACTGAATGTAACTTGTACACAATCTTGTAAACATTATAAACAGAGCCAGTGAAGGAAACGTGTTACCAATTCAATGTCTAATACAAAGATAATGGCAATAACAAAATAAGAGACATCAAACGTCGAACGTATGTATTGCTAAATCACAATATAATGTAGGCTTGTATTTGTCCACAGAGAGTTTCGATCTCTGGTTATTGATATGGTCTTGGCCACCGATATGTCTTTCCATTTTCAACAAATCAAGAACATGAAGGGTCTCCTGGGCATGCCAGAAAAGTAAGTAATCTTTCTAATACTTTCTTTCAGTTTTGAATGGTACAACTAGCCAATTGTGTCACACTTATCTAGCACAACGTTCACAGATTGTTTTGTTGTCTGCGGTTCTGTATTCGTTGTTATATTTTTCTTTGTGGTCCCAACCGATGTTGGTTGCATGTTGTGTATTGGTTATGATAATGTAGTAGACTTCGTGACCACATTGACAAACGGACAATCTAGTCCCATTCTCTGAAAACAATGACACATAATATTTCCCTATTATCTTACGCTTCATTGCGTCTCCCATCATTGTGTTCATCGTTTTATGGATATGTTATTCTCGCAATTTACCTCTAGATCAGGCTTTCTTACCTGTGTTATCACGGGGAAACCTTGCTACGAATGTCCAGGAATGCATTGCGGGATAACGTCTATGAGTTTAGGTTGTGATTGAAGTTGTTGATAGCCATTCCTACTATAATGTAAATAAGGGGCGTCTTATAAGTCTTTACCCTGACTATAAAGGAATAAAAGGAGAAAGTTGAAATTTGGCACAAATGCACCTCATTCAATTTGTACTGGACTTGAGAAGTATGAATGTCCCTCTTCAACGGCTTTTCCCGATATGATGCATGGCGCAACACACCTTATCGGCGAATCTGCTACTCTAACGGTTTGTCAGAACAATAAAGAAATCAGAGGTCAGAACTGTAATAAAATTCTTGATGTTACAGGGAATAACATTACAGAAATACACAGGGAGATGGAACCAGTGTTTAAGGAATTATGTCTTTCGTATGCTTCTCTAAAAACTGGTGTAGGCAGTTTAAGTGTGGTCGTTCCCATGTTGCTGATCTTCCAATATCAGGAAGACCATCCACAGAGTGCAGCGATGAAAATGCTACAAGAGTGAAGAAAATCATTGACCAGGATAGGAAAATGACAATTGCAGAGATATCTAGGTCAGCAAAACTGAATGAAAGTACAGTTTTTAGAATTTTACACAACAGACTGAACATGAGAAAAGTGTGTGCACGCTGGGTCCCGCGTCTGCTGACATGTGAACAGAAACAAACGAGAGTTGATTGCTGTGGCCGGTTGCTCCAAAATGTGTCGGTCGAAAAACATGTTGCCGATCATGGTGACAGTAGATAAGACTTGGGTTCATCAGTATGACCCAGAATACAATTTTTTCCAGCATGCAGTGGAAAACCCCGAGCTCACCAACACATGGCAAGCCAAGAACACAGAAATCTGCAAGAAAAGTGAGGCTGACTGTTTTTTGGGGGGAATGTCAAATGTGTCATATTGAAAGATTACCAGCCTCATGGGCAACATTATGCAGATCTCTTTACTAAACTAAGAAAGACTGTGACCATAAAACGAGGGATGCGCGCACTCAAATGTTGCTTTTGCTTCAAGACAACGCGCCCTCCCATAAAGCAAGGCTTGTGCTCCAAACAGCCAACGATTTGAATATTGAAATTCTTCCACACTCACCACATTCGCCGGATTTCGATCCGTCAGTCTTTTTTCTTTTCCCAAAGCTTAAAAACCAGCTGAAAAGAAATCATTTCACAGTGACGAAGATGTCATACTGACTTGTGATAACTGGTTTAGTTCGACAAATAGATTACTTTATTCTGAAGGTCTCTTCAGGGTCACGCAAAGATGGCAGAAGGGTATAAATTCAGGTGGTGGCTACATTGAAAAGGAATAAGCACTGTCCCAAATATCAACTTTCTCCACCTACTTCTTCATGGTCAGGATAAAGACTTATGACAAGCCTCTTGTATGTACTAATTAATTACTATAATCATCATAGGCGTCTCAGTGTCTATAGATCATGCGCGTGGCGCCCTGTAAGTTTTGTCCAGCTTTGTCTCCCGTGTGTCGACACTCTCTGCTATGGTTGTAAAGGTCGTTACGCGAGTCACAGTCCCTGCCACAGATCGTACAACCATACTGAGGAGGCTGGCTTGTCTGACTGTTCCTTGATCTCTTCAGTCTCTCTTTTCTCTGCAGCCAGAAGAGCAATTTCTTCCCAACCAGCCCTCGGATGGGATGTCACGTGACTTCGTGTCCCTCTTGCATACGCCCTTGAATCGCAGTGTGGGGCGGCCGATTCTTCTAACTCTAATGGCTAGCTGTCCATAAATGATATCCTTTGACAGCCTCTCTTCTTTCATGGGGTAAACATGTCCCAACCACCGTAGACATCGAGTACATGCTGTGAGTTTTTGCTCTCTGTAAGACCGTATTATGTGACACTCTTTCTTGCCACACCAGCATTAGTGACGCCACTGAATCTCATTACATTCTTACCACTACAATAAAACAACAACTAACTAACTGAACATTTGCCTGTCAAACAATTTCCATAAGTTTAAACTGACTGACTTTTTTTTAAATCATCGGAAATGGCTAATAAAACTGACTTCGTTGCAAATCTACAGGACCATATATGTGCTCAATTACTAACATTGTCGAAAGTTTCACCTTACAGAGTACGTACTCACGCTGCTCTAAAAAGTCCCTTGCCATTGTAAGGTACAAATTTACATCTGAATCGACTGGTAGAAGCCGTCTTTACACGAAAACCCCACGCCATGCCCGGCCTGTTAAAACGAGCGTGACGAGATTTGAACCTTGAACGCTTGTATTGTAAAGCAAGCTTACATCCTATTGGCCACACATCCAGCTTCATTTATTTATAAGTCAGTGTACGAGTGTCCTATTGACAAATTGGCTAGAGCACTTGCCCCTTACAGTGAGGAACACTCTAGCTTATGCAGCTATAAATATTTACGTGATGTATTTAAGAAAGTCAAGAGATAAAGAAAGTTAACTTGTCCGCACACCTCACAAAAGATTAAACTTCCTGAAGTGTAATCTTACACTAACCATGACGGCAATGTATACTATATAATTATAGTTGCATTTGTATTGACTCACAAAACTAACTATTATTACAAGAAACGCATTGTTCGTTAAAATAAGATGTGATGCACCCATATAGATATTCCAGACGTTAATATTCAGTATGCTAGTTTGTTTTGTTTTTTTATATATAAAATTGTCATGTTTTTGTGTCCAGTATTGAGAAGTCTAAAGTATTATCGCTGGTGTTACACTGCGCCGATATCAGTCATCCAGCCAAGGATTGGGAACTTCATGAACGCTGGACCGGATTATTGCTAGAGGAGTTTTTCAGACAGGTATCAATTTCATTAAGTATACCAAATATAATCTGTTAACTAATATTATTTACTATAACAAGATATGGATATATGTCTGCCTGCATGTGTGTCTGTCTGTCTACATGTGAGTATGTCTGTCTTTCTGTCTGCCCATTTGTCAGTCTGCCTGCCTGTCAACATATCTGTCTGTCTGTCTGTCTTTCTGCCTGTCCGTTTGTCAATCTGCCTGCCTGTCTACATATCTGTCTGTCTGCCTGCCTGTCAACATATCTGTCTGTCTGTCTGTCTGTCGTTCTGTCTTTCTGCCTGTCCGTTTGTCAATCTGCCTGCCTGTCTACATATCTGCCTATCTGTCTGTCGTTCTGCATGTCTGTCAGTCTGTCTGCCTAACTTACATATATGTCTTTCTGTTTGCCTGTCTGTCTCTCTACATTTTTGTCAGTCTGTCTATCTGTCTTCCTGTATGTGTATGTCTTCATGTCTACTTACCTACCTACGTATCTATCTTTTACGTGTATATGAACGTCTATTTGTCTGTCTGTTTTGCTTTCTATTTGTTTATGTGTCTCTTTATAGCGCATCTGTATAAATCAACGAAACCTCGTGTGCCAATCTATACGCTTATCTATACAGTACATTCTTGTGTATCTGTTATATAACGTTCTCTATTGAAAACCATTTTTTAAATTTCTGATCACTTCAACAAACATATCATCCCAGCTTGATTCAGTTAGTCACCTTCAGTACTGCATGTCAGACTGTCACTATTGAGCCGTCACTCTATCAACAGATATTATTCTGCTGACCTCTCACTTGTATATGTTCTCAGGGGGACAGAGAGCAGGAACTGGGCCTTTCATTCTCCCCTCTTTGTGATAGAAAGAACACGGTTGTTGCAGAATCCCAAATTGGTAAGTATCAATTCAGTTGCTTATGTGATATTGGCTGAAATGAAAGTGCGGTTATGTTTATGTGACATCGGCTGCTTATGTGACATCAGCTGTTTATGTGACATCGGCTGGAAATGTAACATCGGCTGATTATGTGACATCGGCTGCTTATGTGACATCGGCTGAAATGAAAGTACGGTTATGCTAATGTGACATCGGCTGAAATGAAAGTGCGGTTATGCTCATGTGACAGCGGCTGAAATGAAAGTGCGGTTATGCTCATGTGACAACGACTGCTTATGTGACATCGGCAAGGGAGGGGGGGGGGGGGGGGGGGAGGTCAAAATCACGATGGCCACCCTGTTCCTCCCAAATTTGCTCTTTTGCAAATTTGTTTATGATGGGTCGACCCCAGTCCCGTTTGCGAACAATAAAATGTCCCACATTAACTCGGGAGTCACCCTAGATCGACCGGGTGAGCTAACCATGGTCTACTTTAGCTATAGTAGTATGTGGTCTAGCCAATGCGCTTCCGTGGTTCCTGGTGTGCTGTACTCAAATGTTCGCTTAAAATAAAAATTCGTGACGAGTTTCGGTTGCACCTCTACATTCAACGATGAACTATGTGAGACAAGTCTAGCCACACAATGCAATTCTTCTTCATGTAATTGTCCTTCGGTACCATCACAACTTCGATTCAGTTTTACATTGGTTAATTTATGCTAACACGGTTTATTCTATTGTTACCTTCATATCATCATTTCAGTATTTGTGCTGTCTCTGCTCATCTTTATTTTCACATTTTGTTAAGTATTTTCAATCTTTTTGCATTTTTTCCTGGAAGAAGATCTTTTGGTCGAAAAGTGGGTTCGGTTTTGTTCTGTTTCTTGGACTTGTTTCTGTCGATATCAACTTGCCTTTGCTCCACTTGCACTTGCTGTTTGTAGAGGTGAGAGAACTGTATTGTTCAGTCAAGCCTCATTATTTTATAAAAATACGTTTCATTCTGGGAACTATCAAAATACGTCTCATTCTGACAGCTACCAAAATACGTCTCATTTTGATAACTATCAAAATACGTCTCACTCTACCAACTATAGTTCTGGATGGCTTTCCAGACGTGCTCACATAGACCAGTGATAAATTCAACAATTTGAAAATACAAAGGATTCCTATCGAGCGAAAGATACACGGAAATTGGGTAGACCGACTAGCCAAAGATGGAGATAGAAAAACCCAAACTGATGGCATGACAAGGTATAAAAAAAAAAACACCGTGATAACAATAAACTTTAGAAGAACATCACAGAGAACACACGGTCTCAAAGTGCAGGGACTTGTCTTGTCAAATGAACATCTTCTTCTTCTTCTTCTTCTTCTTCTTCTTCTTCTTCTTCGTACGCCGTCAGACAGTAACCATTATTTTTTCGAAAAAAGCGGCGGTCATCTTGAGGCTGTCGCCACTGCCATAGAGCTTGTCTTGCAAAATGAACATGTTTAAATTTCATACACATTACGGCATACTAAGATATAATGTGCTCACTAATTTAACAATCGGATACACATTCATATGACGTTGTTGAACAATCAGACACGCAGACAAATGACGTGTAGTTGAACAATCGGACATACAGACATGGGACGTGTGATTGAATAATCAGACATACAGACAAATGACGTGTGGTTGAACAATCGAAAAGGCAAACATATGACACGTGGTTAAACAATCGGACGGGATCAAGATGCTGAGCAGCACATGAGCTGCAGTGGTCAGCGACCCATAGCTGACTGCTAGCGTCAGGGCCAGCGAACCAGAGCTGCCAAGACCCTTCTACACCTCCACGCGGTGACCCTGGATAACAGGATGCAGCAGGGCAGACTGGCTAAGGAGAAGGGATGAAGATGGAATGCTAACTAGGTACTCAGAAAATGCTTGCTGAAGTCGGATGTGTTGGACCGAAAGGTGCAAATATCGCAGCCAAGCTGTAAACTACAACACAACGCATTCCGTTCTCTGGACTACATTCTGCTACTTACCCTTTCAGGGTTTGGTAGTGGGAGATTGAGAACGAACGAAGAAGAACAATCGGACACACATACATATAACATGGGGTTGAACAATCGGACATACAGACATGTGACGTGTGGTTGAACAATCAGACATACAGACAAATCACGTGTGGTTGAACAATCGAAAACGCAAATATATGACGTATGGTTGAACAAAGGGACATACATACGTACGACGTGTGAGAATAACAAAAACAGGAGAACATGTTTTCTAAGTCTGTATCTGTTCTAGTAAAGGAGAGGTGTGGCATCACCCCAACCCCGTCCTTCTTGTCCCCTTACGCTCTTAAAAATAGACCACGAAGAAGAAAAAGATGAAAAAAGAAGAAGACGAAGAAGAAGAAGAAGGAAGAAGAGGGAGTAGACGAAGAAGAAGAAGAAGCTGGCTGATCAGTTTGAAACTGCATAGTTCGTGGACTTGCATTCATAATACGCTCTGAGATCAATAGTTTCCTTAAAACTGTTGGTGATTGCAAAGTAGTTATTGTTAAACTGATGTTACTGTAATTGTTAAACCGGCAAGGTTATTGAAAACACTTCCGTGTTAATGAATGTCTGAGTGGTAGACCATTTAGAGCAATAGTCTTTCACATTAGCGGGAGAAGGTTCGATTTTTTATTCGGTACACTCCAGTTTACCCAGCTGTAAAGAAGTATCTAATTTGGGGTAAATGAAGGCAGCAGCGGGCGAGAAATTGAACTGACTAGCCCACTGCACTAAAGTTGATACAGAGTACAGGTGTTCATCCACGACGGAAGAGTGTTGAGCTAGATCTGGACAACTCCATCCCTGACAAAAGTGCCTGCAGTTAGGTTTCGACAACTTCGTCCCCGATTGAATTGCCTACTGGTCAACTTCACAACCGACGGAAGTTCCTACAGCTAGGTCTGGTCAACTCCACACCCGACGGAAGTTCCTACAGCTAAGTCTGGTCAACTCCACACTTGACGGAAGTTCTTACATCTATATCTGGTCAACTCCAGACCCAACGTAAGTTCCTACAGCTAGGTCTGGTCAACTCCACACTTAACGGAAGTTCTTACAGCTAGGTCTGGTCAACTCAACACCCGACGGAAGTTCCTACAGCTAGGTCTGGTCAACTCCATCTCGGAGGAATGTTCCTGGAGCTAATTCTGGACAACTCTATTTCTGAGGGAAGTGCCTGAAGCTATGTCTGAACAACTCCATCCCGCACGGAAAGGCATGTAACTAGCTCTGGACAACTCCATCCCGGACGGAAGTGCCTGTAGCTAGGTCTGGACAACTTCATCGCGGACGGAAGTGCCTGTAGATAGGTCTAGACAACTCTATCACAGATGGAAGTGCCTATAGCTAAGTCTGAACGACGTTTACCTTAAATAATTTGCCTTTTCACTTTTGTAGTTTCATTAGCAATAACGTTGCACGAAGTTATTGCTCCGTACTCTATCGTTGCCTTTTACGACATGCTTGGAACGCTACAATGGTTATATTTTTGTCATCCCAGTATTAAACTGGTAGCGCTTACTTTCAATCAATTAATTAATTAATCAATCAATAAGTCAATCAAAACGTGTTAAGTCTTCAAACAAAGACATGCCAAGTTCAACAAATGTTGAACTGCCCATTAATATTGAGGTTTTTGTGGCTTAACATTACTACATTAGGGAATAGCCGTCCCCATGCCCAACCCTCCTCAGTCGCATTTTCCGACATGTCTGGCAAGTTACATTGTTACTATTCTTTGCTCCCAAATCGTACCCCGGTAACTTTACCTTAGTGTCATGTTACCTTAGTGCCATGTTAATACAAATGATCTTGTTTGTAAAAATTATAAACATTGCTTTGTTATGCATCATATATTATTTGTCTGATAATATTCCTCCCTCCCAACCCACTTACAATTACAAACCACCGCCACAGAATCTCTAAACTGACTCCTTCACCTTGCAGGTTTCATTGACTTCATCGTTGACCCTAGCTTCCAGGTCATGGGGGACATGTTGGAAAAAGTCATGTCGCCCCTTCATCAGCAAGCACCGCTTACTGCTGTCAACAGGAACATTGACGAGGCCATTTCAGAGGAGGTCTTTGATAGCAAGGACCGAAAAGACAGGTCAACCAGCACGACCAGCTTGAGTAGTCGGCAGAGCACGCCGAAACCTGCTTCGCCTTGTAAGTCTAGGAACACATTGTTGGTCGTTAATGGTTTAACCTTTTCTTGACGAACGAGCGCAACTTTCAGTCAGTTGGCAATAGATCGAGTCAGCCAATTAAAGCATCGTCACCCAGATCAGAACTGTTGTTTAGCTATAAAAAGCGCTTTACTCCGAAAATAAACCGGTTGTCGACTTTACTGTAAAACCTCTCTTGTCGGTACTCTTCCTCTTCCACGATCATTGCTCAATTAGACTGGGACTCCGCATTTTTGAATGAAGTCTACTGTCTTTTTCACGGTATCAGTACCGCAATTCCGTTTTTCCTCGAGACCTACGTGCTGCAGGCAGTGCTTCTTCTTCTTCTTCTTTCGTTCGCTTGGAGTATATTTACATCTGCAAATTTGTCTCTTGTATGAACCTTACTGCCTTCTGCAGTTCACACAAAGGTCCATTTAGTTAGTTTCCCTTCCAGTGTTGTTTCTTTTGGTCAGTATGTCCATCTCAGTATCTCAAACTCTGGGCAGTACTGAAGTATGTGCTCCGCAGTCTGAGGTGTCTGTCCACATGTACACATACTTGAGCTGCCAATCCTAAATTGTGCATACATATGGCTGCGGAGTCGGTTGTGTGCCGTTCTTAAGCGCGTTATGACAATCTGCTCTTGTCTACTTACATTTTGATAGTCATATTGTATTTGTGTTGGAAGCTCTCTTATTTATATAATCATATTTTTCATTTGATGGTATGTAACTGGTACATCAGGTAGGTCGTCTGCGGCACCTACCCTCTCCAGTGTATCAGCTCCTTCATTTCCTGGAATTCCGCAATGAGACGGTATCCCCTGCACCAGGATTCTGCCCTGGTTGCTAAATGTTGACAATAAAACTTGTAGATCTGACAGCTTCCCGGATGATAGTGCTTAGAGTACTGATTTTGCATTTGTCAGAAATACCACAGAATACAGGCCAAGGTTGGTGTTCAGCAATTTTTCCGTTGTCAATTTCATCGCGTGTATCATTGCATCATAATTATGGCAGAATTTTCCTGTTGGTGCTACAACTGTTTCCATGGTGTCATTTGGGTATTCTATATACACTCCTGCTCCTCTATTCTTTACTGGATTCTGTGCTGACACATATGTGTTTATTTCGGACCCATAGATCTTGTGGATATTCTTCATCCAATAAACTGAGAGCAGTTGCCTTACGTCGCACACTGTTCTGTTCGTCCTTGCCTAGTTTTACCTGAATGGTGTTTTGGACTCGTACTGATAGTGTATGTTGCTCTCTCAATGGTGTTTGTTCTGGCACAGTTGTTAAAGGAAAATCAATTTCAGCCAGTTCTGTGGCGTGTCTACGAAGTCGTTTGGCTTAGTATACAAAGCTACTTCTTTTCAATCGTCCTATTGCTAGGTCCTGGAATCTATCCTGCATTGGGTGACTCGGCATACAGTTGAACATTTCTGCCTGTGTTAGCAACTTTGTGTCTCTACGTTCACCTAGTCCTTGCACCCTCCGTAGTTTCTACATTTCCACTATAGGTGTTTATTTCATTGCCTCTGTAATAACACTTAGCGCCTGATTGTGTTCCTTATCTAACTCTTTCAATGTAGTGTTTGATGCTGGACACCAGGCAGCTGATCCATATTCCAGATGTCGTCGTATGCCCTGTTGGTAAACACTGCTAAGTATTTTCTCTTCGGCTCCCCGTGTCGTTCCACTTAGTTTTATCAGAATGGCTAACGTCCTTCTGACTTTTCCTGCTGCCTTGTTAACGTGCTGTCTCCAAGTCAGCCTTTCATCAAATGTAACTCCGAGGTAGG
This sequence comes from Ariolimax columbianus, assembly GCA_036924085.1. Classification (NCBI taxonomy): domain Eukaryota; kingdom Metazoa; phylum Mollusca; class Gastropoda; order Stylommatophora; family Arionidae; genus Ariolimax; species Ariolimax columbianus. The sequence continues at coordinate 17,105,136 of JAVGWX010000004.1, read as the reverse complement.
TGGGCTGTTTATCTTCTCTTAGTAGCTCTCCATCTTTCTTGATGTCTCCCGATTTTGTTTTGAAGAGAGGGTGAAGAGCGTAGTCTGTATTTATATGTGTTTATACTAGCACACCATTTATTGGTCCATAGAGCTAAGGCATCTATTGCTCTTTTAGCATTTCGGTGGCTACTGTTGCATATTCATCAGGTCACCATATCACCAGGTCATCTACATACATTGCCACTTTCACTCCACTTGGCAGTTAGTTAATCAGGTCGTTAATGTAGACTATGAAAAGTGTGGGGGAAAGCACCCCCCCCCTGCCTTACACGATGCGAAGTAACATTTTCTTACTCTACCGTCCATCTAGTTGCACTCTGGCTTCTATTTTGCGGCTATGCTTTAAACCATTTGCACATCCTACATTTTACTTTATTGTTTCTCAGTTTCTTCAAGAGTTATTTTTTCCATATCTTGTCAAATGCTTTCCTTAGGTCTATCCATGCTGCTAGTACAAGTGCCTTGTCTTGGAAAGCATCCTCAATCTCTTGGGAAAGATAAGTTGCTTGGTCCTCAGTAGAGAAGCACGTTCGAAAACCCGCTTGCTGACACAAGGATGCTCTCACTCTCAGGGTACCACTGCAACCTGAGATTAATTATACGTTCCATTGTTTTACAAAGACAACTTGTCAGGCTGATTGGTCTATAGCTGGATGCTGTGGAATTGTCTTTCCCTTGTTTTAAGAGCGGTATCATAATTTGCTTCTCTCCAGGTCTGAGAGACGCTACCTGAGGTTCAACTGGCATTGAAGAAATGTAGCAGTTTTGTCTTCCCTGGTATTCCCAAGTTCTTTATTATTTCGTTTTATACCCCTTCAGCCCCTGGTGACTTTCTTATTTTTAATTTATAAATTGTTAGCTCCAGTTCTCTGGTAGGGAATGGGTCTCCATAACCTGTGGTATAGTTTCATCACTTCTGACATGTTGCTCCTCTCTGATGTTTCCGGTTCGAGCGCCATTATAGGCTGCTGAATTGTGTTGCTCCCAATGTCGGAGTGATTTATATTTGTTTACTAGGATTATCCTGCGATATTCTCGTCATTCTTGGATATAATTGTGCATAATTTAGATGTGAAAATTAACTGGGCCTGTGTTTCCGACCTGTGTTTCTACTGTTTAGGATCGTGGAAAGTGCATTTCTGATTTCCCAATTCACTAAAGGATCACAGCTACCCACGCAAAGGTCATGTTTACGGTGCATGATAACGACCCTGCCATGAACCGACCAGCGGGAGAAAACGGTTTAACAGCAGCCGTGAAATCCGTAAAATATTCAAGAACCCATCTCTTAGGGCTACGACTCACAATATCATCATGCACAAACAAAATACTCAAACATCTGCGGGAACACAACATTCTCCAAAAAAACAACTCGTCCGCACAAAATAGAAGGACAAGGAAGCCAAACAACAAAAGGGAAAAAGAGGAGGAATAAGAAAATTTAGACAAATCCACACGGTACTCGGCACTACAAAGACAGCCACAAATATCACACCGACACATACGATAAGGAGTACTCGTCAAACTCTCCCTCCTCGCGAGGCAGCGGAGTATAGGGTTCCCTCTCTGGATCCCACATGGACCTTGGTCAACACACCCTCCGTCCAGGCAACACAGTTGCGCACAAAGTATGAGACTAAAGATAGGCCTAAAATAGGGTGCTATAGAGGATGTAGTCAAAGGGGAGAGTTTAGGTCAGAGAGGTGGGAATTAAGTAGTGGAAAACCAAACATTAAAATGATGCAGCAAAAACAAAAAGTGGAAAAACAACAAAATTGCAAACTAAAATGTTTTATGCAAATGTGAGAAGCATTGTAAATAAAAGAGAAGAATTGGAACTGTATGTAGAGGAAGAAAAACCAGATATAATAGGGTTAACAGAATCATGGGCATATGAGGACATTGCAGATGGTGAATTTGAAATAGAGGGATATGCAATGTTAAGGAAGGATAGGGTAGTTGGAGACAAGGCTAAGGGGGGTGGTGTTTTATTATACTGTATAAATTCTGTTAATATAACTAGCAGAGAGGATTTATCATGTGGTAACAAAAATGAAAGTGTATGGGGTGAAATAGAAAGTGGGGGTGAAAAAAAAGTGATTGGAGTATGCTATAGATGTCCATCAAGTCAAAAGGAGGAAGATGAGGAGCTGATTAGTAGCATAGTAAAGGCAGGTGATAGGAAATTATTATTAATGGGGGATTTCAACTTTCCAGAAATAAAATGGGATATGGTAGAAGCACTTATAGAGTCAAAACCTTTTGTTAAGTGCATAACTGAAAATTTTGTAATTGAACATGTAGTAGCAGCCACCAGAGGCAAAAACATACTTGACCTAGTTTTTACTACAGAGGAAAATATGATTTAAAACGTTACCGTAGGGGAATTGTTTGGCTCGTGACCATAAAATCATCCGATGGGATCTTATTGCAGGGAAAGAAGTGAACATAAACACACGAACATATGACTACTCTAATACAGATGATAAGAGGATGAAAGAGGCAGCGAACCACATAATCTGGGAAGATATTGTCAGAGGAACATATTGAACAGGAATGGGTGAGTTTTAAAGCAGTTCTCGAAACGCTAAAAGAGGAATGTGTTCCATATAGGGAAGTAAACCCCAAGCGTAAAAAGTGGATCACTAAAATTGTAGTTAAATGTAGAAGAGCTAAAAATAAAGCATGGAAAAAATATATAGAGGCAGGTAAATCAAAAGAAACATATTTAAAATATTTGGACAAGCAGAACATATCTCAGAAAGTGAATAAAACAGAGAAAAATAGACTTCGAAAAGAAACTTGCTCAGAGGATCAAGACTGATAGTAAAAGCTTCTTCTCTTATGTTAGAAATAAACATAGTTCAAAGGACAAAGTAGGCCCTCTCATAGACAGCACAGGAAAAAAAATAAGTGAAAATAGGGAGGCAGCAAATCTACTCAATCACTACTTTGGCACAGTGTACACAAAAGAGGACTGCTCCAAGATCCGAGAGCCTGTAGATATTTTTCAAAGAGACATGGATACAGCAGGATTAGGATCAATCTGTATTACAGAGGAAATGGTTTTTAAAAAATTGGAGGGGTTGAAAGTGGATAAATGTCCAGGTCAAGATGGTATTCATCCAAAATTGCTGTTTGAAATTAGAGACCAATTAGCAAAACCATTGGCTATATTATGTTCTCAACCACTTGCACAAGGGATTGTTCCACGGGATTGGAAAGATGCGGGAGTGATCCCCTTATTCAAAAAGGGCAAAAAGGCAGATCCAACAAACTATAGACATGTGAGCTTAACGAGCATAGTCTGTAAATTGTTAGAGTCAATAATCAAAGAAAACATTGTAATGCATTTAGACAAATTTAATCTAATTAGAAATAGTCAGCATGGGTTTACCAGAGGAAGATCATGCTTAACAAATCTATTGGAATTCATGGAGGAGGTTACCAAAATGTTAGATTAAGGGGAGCGAGCCAGTGGATGTTATTTATCTATCTTCTGTATCTGTACTTAATACAGGTGTATAAGATGATCAGAGGAATGGATAAAGTAGACTATAACAAGTTTTTTAAAGTACAACCACCAACAAGGACAAGAGGGCACAGCTACAAGTTGATTAAGGAGAGGTCCAGATTAGATATTAGGAAGTATTTCTTTAGCCAGAGAGTAGTGAATGCTTGGAATGCATTGCCAAGTGAGGTGGTGGAGGCTGGGACGGTCAATGCATTTAAGAACAGATTGGATTCGTACAGCTTCTAGAGGAAGGTGATGTAAATGGAACTGGTTGTATACAGACTCTGCAGAGTCTTCTAAACCAGTATAAAGATGTTAAGTTAAGTTAAGTTGATCTCCTGCTGTTTCTCTGTACTAACTTCAATGGCATTGTCTTTAGCAAAGGAACCTGCAAAGTGATCAGCTGCCTGTTTACCTATCATGATGTTCCCATCTTTATTTAGTGCAACCCTTGCTTCTCCCTGTTCCTTCATCATTTAGTTGTTTTACCAACTTCCACATTTTTCCTGGTGTCCTTTTCAAAGTTCAGGGGCTCTATTTTCTCCTTCCAGCTTTTCCTCCTGGTTTGCAGATTAGCCCTTTGGAATTGGGCTTTGGAATGTTGAAAATGTTCGTCATGATTAAGAATTGGGCTAGTCTCTGCTTGCTTTCGAGAAGTTTCCACGTCATTGTTCAGTTGCTCTAGTTTCCTGTTCCAGTAAAGTGTATAGTTTTTTCGCGCTTCTCTAGATATTTTTTCACGGGCAACCTGTAGTATGTGTCTGCTGAACTCGTCAACGTTAACTAGTACACTGGTACGATGCTGGTACATTTTCCGGCCTGCCTTTTTGTAGTTCCACCTTGGTAGTGTGCTGCTCTCCCTGACATAATTATTTTCAACAGTTAGAAAAGCTGGCCTGCGATCACTGCTACCCTTTTTTTTCCCAACAACGCGTGTGATGTTTCACTTCATATCTGGCGAATGGAGGGCTAGGTCTGGTGTGGAGGTAGTATACCATGCCCTCGAGTAGAAGGTCCGCAGGTCGGTTGGCTGATTGATCAGGATAAGTCCATTGTCATCCTGCCAGTTTTCTAATTCATCTCCTTTCTTGTCCATTTAATCGTAGCCCCAGCTTTGTGAATGGCTGTTGAAATTCCCACACACGATCAGTTAATCTTTTTTAGGGACTGTATCCAGTGTCAGGGTTCGGTCACTCGGGCAGTAGTAATTCAACAGGTGAAATTCTGTCTTGAGTTGAAGGTTCTGGTATTCTGCCCCCTCCGTATATACTTGCATCTGGCTTTCACTTACATTATTCCTCACTAGTGTTATTATTCCATCTTTTCGTCTGGCTTTTTGGACCACCCGATATCACTGGTACCCTCTAATTTTGAATGTGTTTTTGTTTAGATGTGTTTCTTGCATGCAGCAAACATTGACTTGCTCTTTATTTAGTACATTTTCAAGTTCTAGTTTTTTGCTGTACCCATTTATTTTGCTATTAACTCCTTCTGCATTCCATTGCATTATTTTTAGTAGTCTTTGCTTTGTCCTGTGTGGTTCTGTTTAGCCAGTAGCGCTATTCTCGTACCTCCTGGCTCCACAAGGCAACCGAGAAAGACCTCCAGAAACTAAGGTTGGGCCTTCGAGAGGGCCTGGCATTGCACCTGCCTGGTTGTCCATCACAGGCTGAGTGCGATAGCAAGGGGGGGGTGGATTTGTTTAGCCCAGAGCGTGTATCACTCGTCGGTGGTTCTGCAGCTCCAGCTAAAGGGCTTCACCGGCTCCTCAGCCTCTTAGTCTAGCCTCTCTCCAAGGACATGTCCGACTTGGGTGACCCTAACAGGAATACAACTCCCACCGGCATAGCTCCCTGGATCACTGGGACGCGCAAGCTCTCCAACCCCCTCAAGGTAGGCCTACATATGGAGAGGGAGACAGTCCTGGAGCACACCTGCTTCTGGCGTGTCAATAGCATAGGCTAGTGGTACCTGTCTTGAACTTTCTCTACAAGGTTGTCTCATTCTGGTGTGGCCAGTTCTGAGACGTAGTGTGATAACTTGGTATTTTCTGAACAGTCAAAAGTATCCGTCATCTGTGTGGTGTTTGTGGTGTTTCAGTTGTTTGTAGTGTTTGTGGTGTTTGTAGTGTTTGTGGTGTTTGAAATGTGTGTGGTGTTTGAGTTGTTTGTGGTGTTTATGATGTTTGTGGTGTTTGAGGTATGTGTAGTGTTAGTGGTGATTGGGGTATTTGTAGTATTTGTAGTGTTCGAGTTGTTTGTGGTGCTTGTAGTGTCTGTGGTGTTTGTAGTGTTTGTGGTGTTTGTAGTGTTAGTAATGTTTGTGGCGTTTGTAGTACTTATGGCGTTTGTGGTGTTTGTGGTATTTGTAGTGTGTGCAGTGTTTGTAGTGTTTGTGGTGTTTCTTCTGGTTCGCCACGTTTTATATTATGTCTATACATAAGCCACGTTTTCTGGATTACGGTTTATGAGGTGGAGAATTCTTCAAGGTTTACAAATAGCTATGGATGGAAGCTCGTCTCCGTTGGCTATTGCTCAGCATGCAGATGCCCAAGCATGTAACAGTTTTGTCGGATATGTTTGGATGTCTGTGCTGTTTGTTTGCCCATAGACGTCGGTGATAGTGACAATTTTAATATGTGTAAGCGACTATCCAACCGGTTATGAACACGATCACAGGCCCCGCTTAATCAAACTTGTAATAGTTGTCTCTAGTTTGATCGATAATCAAGCTTGTAATAGTTGTCTCTAGTTTGATCGATAATCAAGCTTGTAATAGTTGTCTCTAGTTTGATCGATTTTCTTTAAGGCTTGGATAACGATATACTATTTCTGAAAGGTGATAGTTCTTTTTTGTTCTCGTGTTGCTTTTTATTTTCCTAATTTATCAGCTCTCTCGTTTCCATGTATGCCACAATGTGACGATATCCACGAAACACTAGCCCAGGTGTATCACCGTTTATGGGGCATCTGGCAGGTCTAGCATTTGAACATCTCTTTCTTGTGGCAAAGCGCTTCCGTCATCTGGAGGTCCTGTGATCGAATCCCAAACTGTCCAATACTTCACTCTTTTCTGTTGTTCATTATGTATGTTACTCGAGCGCAGACACATATTTGTTTTCTGGTCGTAGTCACGAAGAAACATTATTTGCTAACAAATGATAATCATACACGAAAGTCCACATACTCTTCAGTACTATTCGACTAAGGAACATAAAACATATAATGATATAAGCAGCTGGCATAATAAATTGTGACCATTGAGGTAGAAAGGTAATTGCCTTTCAGGATATACCACCAAAATAATACATAAATGGCCATGTTGGAGACCCACACAGTTGTATTTAAATGCAGAAGTGGCAATTTATTTTAGATTCGCAAGGATTTATTTGTATTTTTGTGTCAATGAAAATTACACCATATTAATATTTCAGTTACTTAAGAAGTTGCATGTTTATGTTGTTCAAAAAATGTTAAACCCTCTGATCTTGTTCTATTGTCTGTCCCACTATGCTAATATGTATTATGTGGGTATGTTTGGCTATTACCATTGCTTTTGTTTTACTAGCATTGATCTTCTTACCAAATGTCTTGGCTGTAAATTCACAAATCTTGATAAGTAGATTGTGTAATTAATTCTCTGTTTCTTCTATCACGGCTTGGTCATCTGCAAATTTGATAGCACACATTCTTTCTCTATTAGTGAATTTTCTTGTAGCTTCTTAAGTCATTACCTCAGAATAAGCATTAAACTGGCTTGGAGACAATAAACATATATATACATAGTTATATGTGTATTTATATGTATATGTATGTTTGTGTGCGTGTATGTATATTTATATAGCATATAGACAAAATGCTGTAAGCATATATTTGGGAATCAATATTGTATAACATCTTAGAACTGAGACGTTTATACAAAGGTTATGTTTTTGCAAGTACCATACATTTTAAATTACAAATAAATGCTGGCTTCTGTGTACTATACCAACCAACACTTGATCACTCTTGTTTTTCAGATGGACGTTATGAATTAAAGCGACCTTGGAATGATTGCCTTGGGAAAAACAAAAGTCTGTGGAAAGTGCGGGCTATTAAAGGTGCTATAAATTGGTTATTATAAAAGAACATAATAACATTGTTAATATATTCTGTTGAAATTCTACTTGCTATAGTAAAATATGACAACAAAGTAAAAATGTTACAGGTTGGAAGTATTAAAATGTAACTTCAAATCTAGATTAACAATTTGGTTTGAATGTTAACTATGTAAACGTATTATTTTCTTTTTTGATTCTGAAAATTCAGTAAATAACAGCAACATATGGTCAAGGCTGATAATATTAAAAAGTTTTAGCAACAGTAACTTAACTATTATGCCACTGACAGAATGGAGATTGCCTATAACCAGAGAAGAACTTAATAAGGCACTTTCTTTAATCCTGAACAACAAAGCACCAGTGATAGATGAGTTACCTATCGAGCTACTCAAAGCAGCGGGAGAGATTTTACATTATTTTCTCTTTCAACACGTTACGGACATTTACAACAATGAAATATGGCAAAAAGTTCACACAACTTCAATATTAATTACTTTGCCAAAAAAATTAATTGCAATAGAAGGCTGTCAATTACAAACGATTAGTTTGATATCACATGCATCTCAAATTATTTTGAAGATTATTAAGATGAGAACTGATGGAAAGATAGAGTAGATGATGAGCGATAACCAATTTGGATTTTGCAAGGCTAGAGGTACATGGAATGTCATCAGATCATTGCGGCTTCTTACAGAAAGAACCAGAGGTCAAGGTGACCGGAATTTATCTGCTTTATTGACATAAAGAAAGCATTTAATTGTGTCCCCTAGAACAAACTTTTTCAGATGCTGCAACAAATAGGTATAGAAAGAACACTCATTATGTTAATCCAGAAACCTGTTTGAAAATCAAGAGTTAATTATTTCAATCACAGAAGGTCTCACGGATCCAGTTTCCATAAGACATGGCTGTTTGCTATCACTGAGTCTCTATAACGCAGATTCTGAGATGATGATGGACAAGGTTATGCGGAGCTGTAATAGGGGTGTCAGTTAATGGTAGGAAAGTTTATGACATCAAATTTGCCGAGGACCAAGCAATAGTAGGTGGATCAGTAGCAGCGTTGCAAATGCTGCTTGAAAAAAATTAATAGCACAGTCAAATAGTCTGGTATGAAAATAAACACATTGAAGACAAGGACTTTGGTAATATCCAAGCAACATAAGAAAATAAATTTGATCATCAATGGAGAAACAATCGAACAAGTACAGAGGTTTACATATTTGGGGCAAACCATAACAGAAATTAAGACAAGGATTGCAATGACAAAAAAAGACTTCAGAGAAAAAAACAGAAATTGTTAACCTCAAAGGATATCAGATTAGAACTGAAGAAAATAATAATCGCCAATCATATGGCTAATTGCACTGTATAGAGCTGAAACATGGACTTTAGCAAAGAAGGATGAAAAAAGCTTGGAAGCATTTTAAATATGGTGCTACAGTGGAATGGTCACAAAAAAGATCTAATGACAATGTACTCACTGAAGTGGGAGTAAAGACAAATATTGCATATGATACAAAAACGTTGGTTGAGTTGGCTGGGTCACAATATAAGACATGAACATCCTCTACAGAAAAAAACTAGAGGGCAAGATTCAAGGGAAGAGAGTCCAAGTCTGATCAGTACATCTTAGGCATGCAGGGACATTAAACTACTATCATACATTATATACTGCAGCTAAAGCAATTCAAACAATGGTGTTATTATTTATTTGGTCTGGGTTCCATGGACTACATTTGATGTTTATGTTTCATTTTTATCAGTATTTTTACTGTTCACTATTCCAAATCCACAAAGCATATTTCTAATGGGGGAAAAAAGTAAGATGGCCGCGCATTAACGGCTGAGCTCTCGTGCCGGTGTTTGTGTTGTTTTTTATTATTGATGGTTCCTGTTCGGATTATATTTCACAACTTCTTCACAAAGTGGTATCAGGGACTATATTCTGTGGAATTGATGTGCTTTCGATCAATTATCCTGTTTGTTATGCTGCATTTTATGCCTGACTTAAGCCGTGGGAGACCATTCATGATGAGGTTCAAGGTTCCGCTTAATTGCACACCAGATTTCAGTCCAGGTTACCACTTCTCAAGAACCTTTCTACTCAGACCGAAGCCGACTTCCTCCTACCCGCCCCTCTCTCCACCGAAGGTTACACAATACCTCTCTCAACCTCGTATTCTCAGCACAGCAAAGGTGACGCTAACCAAAATGTGGACATAATCAGAAGCCTCGGCGGCGGGACGCGAAAATACGGGGAGTCTGGCACAAACATTAGTCTAGCACACTCCTCGTGGCCCTTATTCCAAGGCAGCGGAGTACTCGGCTCCATCTGGGGAGTCTGTAGGGATTTTGGTTGACACGCTACACATGAACACAGCCTCAGCAGTTCGACATGGTAGTGGTCGATCGACGCAACAGGCCTTTGACGCCTATTATTATATATTTCTAATTGCTCAGAATGTGTTCAACTTCCCAACACATAAAGCTTTCTTGCAGTAATGCAGGATCATTATTTGCAAAAACTGTTTTTGGACTTTGTTGTTACTATTGTTTATTTTATTTTGTTTTGTGCATGTGTTTAGAGTGCTAATAAATTGTTTAACTCCACTTTTTCACTTCTCTGAGTCACTAGCTTTGGGTAATAAAATGATGATTAGTAAATTACTATTTCCTATAAGATATTTAAATACCAAACTTTTGCAATTTTTAATAGCTGTATCTTAATATATTTCCTTATTTATGTGTTCAGATGCTGAGGAGAGAGAGAAAGCCAAATATTGTGCCTCTGAAGAAGATACCCAAAAGAAGTTAGAAGAATCACAGAATAACTTAGAAGAGTCGTCCAGTTGTGAACTTCCTGCAACAGTTGTGTCATCATCCCTATCTTCTTCATCAACAACATCATCATCATCTTCGTCATCAATATTGCAAAAACCAAAGCTTTCTCCGAAACCTGTATTATCTCCCTTGAAGTCTATCAATTCTGAGAACCAGGTCACATCTGGAGATACAAACATTTCTTTGAACTCATCTCCTGAAGTCTCATCAACAGAAACAATAAGTAAGGAGTAACTCTGTGATCTTTATGGATTGGACCTGAGCCCTCCAAACCACAACCTCTAGATCATTTGACAATTTTATTCCTACTTTTTTACCAAAAAAAATAATAGATGCAATTTTAGTGAGTATTTGTAAAGAGTTTTTAATATCTGCCTATACAGTAGTAGAGATAAGACATTTTCTTAGAAGGTAACTGCCTTCATTTCCATTGTGTAAGCCATGTGTTTTGAATTAATAAACGAATATAGACTTGCATACATAAATCATTGATTAAATCTGATTCCTATTTCTGCAAAACGTCACGTCAACTGACATAAGAAACATGTCTATCTTAAACTGATTGTATCTAAGGTTTTTAATCACTTCTATTGTTCATTATGTCAGATGCCATATTGTTAAACTGTCTTTCTCTCTTTGTCATACTGTATCATTTACTGTAAATTGTTGTTGTTGTTGTTGTTGCAGTCAGTTCTAACTTTAAATATCTAAAAACAAATTTAGTTAAACAGTGTTGTGCTTCCTGACTTGGGCAATAGTTTACACTTCAGGGCTAACCACTTTTATTGAATCTTATTGCATTTTTACTTGTCCATAGAGGGTTTTTTAATTCCTCTGTAACATAACTCTGTGGCTTCCAATGATTTTCTTGTCATTTGTTTAATGTTTCACTTCTTGGTGATAGTACTGACCCAAATCTATATTCAAGAACCCTCTTGTTTTCACTTCCAACTACAACAATTTTATTTTTTGAAATCTTGTTTTCATTTAATCCATTCTGTTCTTTATTTCCCATCTGGTTGATTCAACTTAGTAAGAAAATATGCGTATCATAACTCTTTGAACTTTGTTCCATTTAAATGACGGTCAAGAACAAAAGCAATGAAAGACCTTAGAGAAACAGCTGAAAAGGCCTTGAGCTGGAAATGGAATACTGAAAACAAGCAATGGAATGTCCGCTAGTAAGTTTATATTCAACTTAAATACTACTTTCATACTTACTTAGTCGCTCCTCTTCTACCGTGAGGTGTGGAGGTTTGCCAAAGAGAACGCCACCCTGCTCTATTCGCCGTCTTTTTCCTGGCCTCTTTCCAATCCAGCCCTCTATCACTTAGGGACTGTCGTATGTTGTCTTCCCAACGTACTTTGGGACGTCCTCGGGGTCTGCGTCCTTGACTTTTGATCTCTTATGACCGCTTTGGTATCCGATCTTCTTCCATTCTACAGACATGGCCAAACCACTGTAGTTGGGACTGCTCCACTCGTGTCTGCAGGGGTTGAACTTCAAGATTGCTACGTATTGTCTGGTTACGGATCTTGTCCCTTTTCATCACCTGAACCGCCTTTCTTAGGTACCTTATTTCTGAAGTTTGTAATTGCCTTTCTTGGGCTGTAGTCATTGCCCATGACTCACATCCATATGTCAGGACAGGCACATAGGTCGAGTGGTATACATCCATCTTTGTTTTCCTGCTTATTTCTCTTCTACTGAGGAAACCTCTGTTTATTGCATGGAACAGTCTACCTGCTGCTGCCCTTCGTGCAGTTAACTCCTCTTTGATTCCTGCCCTGCTGTCTATTACCACTCCTAGATATTTAAAGTTGCTGACCTGCTCCAGTGCTCGTGTTCCCATGGTTATCTGATGTCTCTTTTCATCTCTGGCGATCACCATGGTTTTTGTTTTGGAGTTGCTGATGTGCATTCCTCTCTTCTTCAACTCTTCTTCCCAGACCTGCAAGTTGATCTGGAGATGTGCTTCGGTTTTCGTGATCAGGGCCACATCGTCTGCAAATGCTAGTTCCGATATGTAACTTGCTCTCATCTTCCAGTACCCTTCTTCATACTTTTTTGTCCGTTCCTTGCAGGATTGATGACTTTATCCATGAGGAGTATGAAAAGGTACGGTGATAGAATGTCCCCCTGTCTTACTCCGGTAGTGGTCTTGAACTCTCCTGACTTTTGATTTGATGTCCGCACATATTTTCTGTACGTTTTATAGAAACTCTGTATGGCAGAGATCAGGGGTCCTGGGATGTTCTTCCTTGTCAGGCACTCCCAGAGTTTGTTCCAAGGAACTTTATCAAATGCTTTCTCCAAATCTTTCTCCAAATTCTTAATGCAATCTAAAAAAAAACTACTTTCATCATGATCTTAATTTGATGCAAGGGATAAGACAATGAAAACTATTTTTTTTTAAACCACAAACTAAAAATAACTGGCAAGAGAAAAAGTACATCTAGGGTGTCATGGCCCAAATAGGCCTATCACACTAAGAGTGTAAAGCCACTACAGAGGTCAAATCAATTGCTTGACAATGGACTGCTTCTGACAATCATATTGTCTCCTGTTACTCTGCTCTGCATAGAGTTTCCTGTCACTACATTATTCAAGTTTTAAAACAGGTTATGGCCTTTATTGTTATTTCCTATCACTACCCTTTCAACTACTTTCTCATTTAGACTTTTTCACGTTCATATTCATAAGTCATCAAATCATCATTATATGGTTACCTTTAAACATAAAATAGACTAACTTTTTCTACTATCGTGTTCTCTACAGATACCATTTTGAATTTCTTAATCATGGCCCTTGTGCTCAACATAAGTACTCTTTGTATAGTGGTGTCATCTCTATTCTTTGGGTCACATTCATTCTGTCTGTCTCCTTGTTGTCACAAATAATTAAACACAAATTTACATTGTATTTTTTTATTGCAGAGATGTTGAAAAAGTCATGTTACCATTAGTAGACGCACTTATTAGCTAAAATACTCAAAAGAGTGAAAAAACTAAATAATTTGACAAAAATGAATTACTGTGGTTCAAAAAAGCAGTACACCTAATTGCAGGAAGCTTGCACCTAAGCACTTTGTTTTACATGAGAAAGTTACCAGCTCCCCATGCACAACTTTCCTTAGCTGCTTTTGCAATAGGAAAATGTGTCTGCAGTAGGGCTATTTTTTTTCCTGAATAAGAGGCAGTGTATCCACATAGGCAAAAAAAATCAAGGTACTATGACTAAAAATGTGTTACGCTTGAGAATATTAATTTTGTTTGACTGCAAATTTGCAGATGTTAGAAATAAAGTTAAAATGTGATAATTACATTTCATTTTAGTAGCTTTAAGTCAAATAATGTTTCTTCATAGCTAGTGACAGTATTACCTTAAGATATGTACAGAATGTCTGCCATATATGCAGTGTGTGATATGTATTTAATTGTGTATACAAAGTTAAATTATTTTAATGTTGATCAAAGCAAGTGTTGTGACTGTTGAGAAAATATGTTTGTCGCTAAATTACCGTCAATCTTAAAACTGAAAATAAATCTAAAAGTGCATGCTGTTTAAATAATTTATTAGGATGCACTGTAATTTATACATAAAATCAGTAATCAAAGTATATGCCAGACTGAGCTGAGGTATGGGCATACAATTTTGCAAAGTTGCATACAAAACTGCAAATGCAAATATATTTTAAACTCTTAGAAAACATATATATAGCAGACGTCAAAAGTCAATCAAGTAATATGCAATCTGGATTTGAAACATTGACCTCAAGGTGGTGCCTAGTTGGCTGATCTTTAGCTCACCTCTTCTTTGCAGTAAGGCACATTTATCATGCAGAGAATCATGGTTTGAATCCTTATTGTCTCTTACTTTACTTTCTCTTCTGCTGTCTGGTGTGTACGTTTTTAAAGTCTGATTTTTGTGACTGTTGTCACTACTTTATTTACTAGTCAGAGTTTTTTTTTCCTTCAATATGGGCTTTAAATTAATAATTAATGTGAAGAGCACTGTATTAGACACAGGATTATTAATTTAATAATCAAAAACTCTTTTACAGTTGTATAAAAGGATTTATGCATTAATGTGGTGAATTTTTGGAAACAAACAAAAATACACAGCAAAAAAAATACAAAACGCAAAGAAGTTATATAAAAGCTTGAAATATAACGGGAATTAATGAAGAAGAACAAAGTTAGACATTTGAAATATAAAGTGATAATTTATATATGTTGAAAACATATTAGTGGATATGCCAATCACAAAATCGACCATAAAATCTCTAGAAGATGTTAAGCAGCTTGGAATTCCTTTTACTCCATTAAGCCAATACTCCAGGAGATGAATGACACCACAGCAATTCCACTGTCATTCCAGCAGTGATTTACAGAGGCGAAGTGTGAAACTTCAAAATTTGTTTCGGGACGTTATTGAAGCAGCAATTTCATGCAAACATCGTGTTGGGCATGTAGTTCAAATTCATGACAAGAGATGGACATGAAGAACAACGTTTTGGTGGTCATATGCCTGTACACATCCACAGGGTCGTCCACCTATGCTATGGCGAGATAGACTAGCCAAAGACCTAAGCTCACATTGGTACAGTACTGAAAAAGACCGAGATGCATACAAACTATTGTTGGCTTTTTCACATACCGGACATTCCTCATCTACCAGACTGAAGTTGGTGATGTGGTCATAAAGCATGTCAATGCTATAAATTGCAAGAAAACAGCAGCAGCTAGAAAGATAATTGTCTGTCAAAGTGTAACAACAAGGCAAGAGACAGAAGGTAGTCAAGATTTATTTAAAATAACAGTTGATCTCATCTGAGTGATCGATGTGCACTGGTATCACATTTTTATAAATATTAAAATAAAAGACCCCATAAACATGTTATTTAAACAAATCTTATAATTATTAAAAGTGCATGCAAAGATGAAGTGCACCAATAAGTATGATGAATTAAAGGTGTTGATTGAGAATATTGTCTAACAATGTATTAGTTTATTGTGTTTATGTGTGTATGGTACTTTTGTGGACACTGGGCATAGTACTCCGCATTCCCATCTCTCTCCATATATCTTGTGTACAAACTGGTTTCTGTTTTAAATATTTCACAAGAACATGCTAAAATGTGGTAGATATAAACCAATAATTGATGAAAGGGCTTTGTTAGTGAATTAACTGGTTGGATGTTGCTGCAAAGATAACACTTCCACTGCATTTTGTATATTACATAAGTATTAAAAAAATACTGACAACAGTATTTAGTATGCAAGGTCACTTAGTGTTCATATATTTGTATTTGTATTACATATATGAATCACTTAATATGTGTATCATATTTTTTTCCTGGTTTTTGTTTATTTCAATTTGTTTTAAATGTGGCACTACTTTCTGCTTGTTTGATTTTTTGTTATTGCTGCAGTTGTGTACAGAAGAATAACTAACAAATTAAACAAGAATATTCAGAATTGTGACCCAGAAGGTGGTCATGAGAACACATGCAAGTAAGACATTAAGAAAATATGTGTTGCTTAAACTATGTGAAATAGAAATACTGATTGATCAGAGATTCTGAAGATGAATGTTCAATAGGAGGGTACTTAGAGATGAGAATATGAAGAATAGTGTACAGAACCAGAGGAGGGAAGAAATAATCAAGAAAAAGACAATCCTTATCACTTGGCTCTAATTTATTTTATGAGTAAAGGATGAGAGAAAGAAAACCATAAAAGCATTCATTTTTATGTGGTTCCAAGTTTCTGCATGTCGTTTTTTGTGACATAATTTTGCACATAATTTTAAATAAAGGCATTGCATTTCTTTGTAGTTATCTGTCAGTTGATTAGAGCTTTTATGTAAATGTATCCATGAAACTGATTGTCAATTAGAGAAAGCTTACATAAAATATTTTAAGGATGGAGTGACATTTTGAAAAAACATTAGTTAAATCTGCTCATAATGTCATTTAGTAATGAGCAAGGTATATGTGCTAAATATATTTATGAAGATAAAGAGACATGTAGAAAGAAATATGTGTTAGCCTTAAATATATTAACAAAATCGATTTATACTTAGCCAGAAGTACTTACTAAATGTATTAAATAAATGGAGTGAAGAAATACAAGCTAATTGAATTCATATACTGTGCTGGCATTGATAAAGATTAAAATTCAGGGAAAACTTTGGAACGTGCGAAACATCTGTTATTTCTGTTGCTTGTTTCGTGATGACAACTAAACTGTGATCAATGTTTATAACACAAAACTGTCTACTGTATTGTGGTGTATTGTTTATTTATTGAAGTTATCTTTAATAAGTTTAAAAAGAATTCAGATACATTTTTGGAATCAAAAGTTTACAAGTATACAGTAGTGCATTGTCCAGAGTAGTAGAGCGCATGCATATAATGATGAAGGTACTAGATTTGATCCATATTATCAACACACTCTAGCCAACCCAGAAGTAAATGGGTACCCGCTTTACTGTTAGGAAAGAACTGACAACGAGAAAAGGAGCTAGCCACCCACCTCATTTAAATCTATGACCAGTGCAAAAAAAAAATCTCTAAAAATGTATTTCTGACAGCAGAGAATGCTGTGGAACTACCTACACCTTTGAAGTGAAAATAGACAACAATAAAACTAACCTCAAAGAAATCTAAAGTGTTACTTTGGTGAGCTCGTGTCAAAGACAGAACAAGGGAAACAACTAAACTTTAAAGTGCTAATAATAATTGTTGCCCATCACGCAAACAAAGATGGCAACAGCATCAGACTTGTACTTTGAGATGTATTCTTCTATGACTGTAAAGACCAATTCTGGTGCAGCAGACTCTGTTGTACCTGGGGCACACATGCAAGAAGCCGGCTGTGATGTCTTCAAGAGTTCTATTCTTTTGGGTGGCTTGCTTTCTCTGAGCCTCAGCAATGGAGTTTCACTCTGCAATCTGAACACCTTGTGTGATGCTAGTGTACTAGGCAGAATGGTTTTGTGCAAGTGTCTCCCAGGATGTAATGTTGAAGTTTTTTAGAGACACTTTCAAGAAGTCTCTGTAATGTTTCTTCTGTCTCTCTGATGAGCTCACCATATAACAGCTTCTTTGGGAGGAGCTCATCAGTAATGTCACATTCATCTTATTCGAGCTTTTGTACAGAAGTATGTGGATGCTTAAATTAAGGTGCTATAATACTGAAGTGTATCGAAGATAATAAATATACACGTGTGAAGTATAGATCAACCAGCATTTTATTTAGAAGTACATGTTGGTAGTGTAGGTTTTAACAAATAATACATGCAAGTGACTTTATTAGTGCCATTTTGGTATATTATGTGGTTTTAACACATGAATAGCGTCTGGATATAAAAACAGGGATGCTCATCGAAAATGTTTTTTTTTAAATATTTTTTTTAGGAATGAGACTTTTTGATGCAGTGATAGTATGCACAAGGTACAGATGAAATCATTAAATAGACTGTGAATTTTGTATTTGGACATGTGAAGTTTGTAGTGAAACAGATATCAGTTTAACTATTATTACATTGAAATTAGCAATGGAATGCATAAGTTTTGTTATTATGAATGGGGATCTAGCATTGCAAAATGTAATGCCAGTGCTCCCACTAGTACAATTAGATATGGGATAGCCATACTTTACGGGTTACATGTTTACGGAAAGGCTTCGGTGGTAACCCTGAGGCAAAATCTGCATCAAATGCTATCTCCAGTCGTCTCGATGAATGTCATGCCACTGGCATAAGGTAGCTTAGGCTCTGTGCGTGAGGTTGACGAAAAGGCGCAGTTTCTTCCTCACTTTAATCCAAATCTCCGCGCAAGTCACCCATTTCAGCGGACACAGCAGGAGATACGACTGTCCACACGGCTGAACAAAGAAAGTGGTCTTCATCACTTGTGATGGACAAAAAAAAACAAACTAAGCCATACTTTATGGTCTCATAAATGAAACAGACAAGCACTTGTAAAAGTAGTTTCCACTTGTAAAAGTGGATATAATAAGGAAAAAGGTAGAATTACCAATGAGAAAAGCTGACAGAGCACATGTACAAGTTGGGCTAGTACTGCAAAAAATTAAGATAACATTTGAAAATGAACTGACAAAAAAATAAGGGACAGTTAAACATTACAGCAAATAAGAAGGTGCAAAATATATAGTCTCTGATAAGTTCTTTGCAGTGAAAAAGGTTTGGAAATTTGATGTCAAGTATTCACTATGTATTTGATATCTCACATAATAATACATTTAAATATTTATGTCAAGTTAATTTGTATATTTTCATTGATTCTTTCTTCTCTCATAACTTCTTTGTGTTCATGGATTCTACAACTAAAAAATCATCAGTCGAATTAGTCAACGTTTCTGCATTATTTGATATACTATCTTCTAGATAAATTGTTGTCCTCATGATTCAGCAATGTAAATATTAACAATTTCAGCAAATATGCCCTCTGTTTATTAACATGTTGTGGTTGGTATATTATAAAGTAGACATGTAAATACTTATAGAAACAAGCATGGGGCAGGTTAATTTGGGCATACTCATCTCATACCTAACTGACCCATAGTTGCTTCTGTCAGTAATTAGATCTGATATTCAGTTTTACTACAACTAACTCATGTTTATATCACTTCATTTCACTTAGTAAATTCTCTGCTGTCCTTGGGATTGTGTAGGTATTTTGTATATACTTGCAATCAGGTGTGCAGAAAAATAGGGAATTTGCGTATTGTGTTTTTGCATGATGGAAGGGCTGCCTCTTTTTTGTTCTATTTGGTAGGAATGTCATTATCTTTATCATTTTTGCCTGGACAGCCGCTAACAGCCTGCTTTTTTCAATTTACAACTGCCAAAGTATATTTTATGTGCACAGCGTGAACACAGGACCTCTGAGTGCATTGTCCATCTGCAATAAGACTAGTCAATTTGACCTCACTTCTCTTAATACTAGGGATTCCATGAAACGTGTGGAACCCGAACATGCTATGTTTCACCCTTTTCATTAGTTTTTTTTTTAGAAACAAATGCCTTACCTCAGCTATAACAACCCATGAAGTTTAAATTGTAAAGCAAACATTTGTGCAAGAGATCTGGTATTTATTTAAATAAATACTAGCAACACAATTTAAATAAATGAATAACAAAAACCAAGATTGAATTAAATGGCTGAAAAAACTGCAGAGAATTTTGTATCATGTTGTAAGACAACCATATTTTAGTGAAAAAAATGTGGCAGAAAGTTTATTTACAATTTTGTTAGCCTATCAGGTTGACATTGATACTAAACCAAGTATGAAACAGTCAGTTTTAAAATGCAAACAAACAGGAGTGAGTATTCAAGTCCTAACTGAAAACAAAATTCACATGCAAGTCATGCTTCATCTTTATCGTCAAACCTAATGATATTGTTATATCTACGAGAGGTGCTTCGAAAGTAATGCTTCCTATTTTATTCCAAGAAAATAATAACATATAAAAAAAAAGACAATAAACATCATCTGACGAGCAATGTCTTGCCTTCAAAATACTATTTTTCAACATAGTCACCACACTTGGCTATACATTTTATCCAACGATAAACAAGATTGATATATGCCACGCTCGTAAAAATCTGCACCAGCAGAGGTGACCCGCTGTTTCACAACAGCTGCTATGATGGCGTCGTTGCTAAGAAATGTTGTCTATGCAGTCCATCTTTCATTGGCCCGAACAGATGGAAGTCAGAAGGCACGAATTCGGATGATACGGTGGGTGTGGTAGGACAGTCCAGCAAAGACTCACAATGTGCTCAACGGTATTCAAACTAGTATAGGAGCCTGTGTTTCCAAATACAGGTTGTCTTCTTATCTGGCCTGACCCTGGAAATTCGAGCTTACAGCTTAGTCAGTGGTGCAATGGCAGCGGACAGAGCTGATGGTTTGTGCAGGTTCTAAGAAATCAAAAATATCCTGTTCTAAAAGACAGTACACATCACTTTACTCGCTGAGGGCTGCTTCTTGAACGTTTTCCTCGATGGAGAATTCACATGTCATCCCTTCATGGACTATCATTTTGACTCAGGCTTATAGTGGTCGCATCACGTCTCATTACCAGTGATGATGCAATCCAGGAAACTTCGTAATGGTTCAAGAGGACCTGACAAACTTGCAAGCAATGTTCTTTCTGTTCATGTATGGGACCCACCTGGTGCACACTTTGTGATATTGCAGCGTTTCCACCATCGTTTCCAACGCATTGGAGCCGATATCCAGCTCTGTAGACAGTTCCCTGGTAGTAATTCTCTAATTTGCGCCATTTTTCTGATTAATGCCTTCTTCATTTCGTGGTGTGACCGCTGTGCATGGCCGTCTGGAACGTGGCTTGTCCTTCATGTCGCTTTCGCCACTGCTAAAACGCACAACCCACCGTCTCACTGTGATAACATTCACTGTTTAGTCTCCGTAAATGTTCAGGAAGTGTTGATAAATGTCAATTGTTGCAACTTTTTCTGCCTGGAGGAATGGAATTCAATAACGCACCTCTGCTTATAACACATTTCCATGAAAGACCCCATTTTGTCTGACTGCTCCTTGTCGGACGGAAACAAAATTGTACAGATATTGTCGGGAAGGTTCACGCTTTACTTCTTCCATACTATCAAAATCTAACTCTGTCGTGGTGGGGCATCATAATAAAATGGATAGCATTACTTTCGGAGCACACCTCGTACTACGTTTACCACTACTACCTCCATTGCAATCTCTATTTCTTTCTTCTTTCTTCTTCCTTTCTCCCCTATCAGCACTGTGAATCCTTACAACTCCTTTTTGTATACAAAATAGGTTCCGCTTGTCCCTGGTCTTGATTGTCAGAAGCTAACATTTACATATAGCCCTTTTCTTCACATTTAATCATCTCTGGGTTTACTTTCATGTATTAGTTAAATTAATTTTAAATTGGTTTTAGAATAGTTTTTATTCATTATTATATAGTTAAGATGTATCTGCATCTTATGTCGATCATAGACTTAAGATACATTCAGTACGTTTTATTAAACATACTATATCCGGGCTAGTTTTAATCTTATAACATTCATGTACATACTGTAAGACAAAGCCGTCTTGATTCATTTGACAAACACGGATAAGTCAATAGTATGTAGCCTCCTTTTTGGTGAATCCAAGCTCCTATTAAATTTGATGCGCTTAGGCATTTTTAGATCAAGTGAATCTTCTAAACGGAGTCTTCCAAACCAGTATAAACACGTTAAGTTCAATATTTTGTCTTTTGGTTAAGACATGACTTATGGTCATTTAAATGTAATTGGCATATAGGACAGAACCTTGGCTGCTACCTTTAGTGAAATGACGAAAATATCAATCAGCATTCTTCATGTGAAGTTAGCATTCCAGTTGAGTATAAAAGCTGACACGTAACATTCCTGACACTGATAATATGATTAATGTGATATGCATACCTGACAATAGATTGACATGAAAAGTGTTTTTCACGTGCCCTAAAACTATAAGGGCAACCTCGGTCGCCCACCAATGAATTAGAGAGATACATGTATATTAAGTAAAGCTTTTGGTCTAGTTTGGTTTTTCTAGGGCAAAATAACGTAAACAACTACATTGTTTTTTCTATCTGGCAGCGGACACAAAATATGTTGGGCTAAATGAAAGGATTTCAGTATTACTTAATACTGACAATGCATGGCACATGTGCGTGCGTGTTGATCCTATGCTCTTGTTTGACTTAGGCTGTGCACGTTTCGCTGCCATACAGAAGCGTACTGATGACACAAACATTATATACCATGACCTTGGTTTTCGTTCCATGTTTGTGGTTTTCCCAGACACGTGTTGTGAGACGAGAGAATATGACAGCAGCTTTGCCAATGTGATTGCCTATTTCTGGGTCTAGGAACAATTTATCATTGATGAGGGACCCCCAGGTAAGTGAATTGGTCTACAGTTGCCAGTTCATAGTTATCGATAGTGATGGTTGGGGTGGTATCTACATCTTGTCCCAGCACATGTGTTTTGTTCAGGCTTATTGTGAGGCCAAAATTTGTACAACGTCTAGGAGAAGCGATCAATCAAGCTCTAGATTTCCTGCCTGACTGTGAGTGAAACTTGCAGCGTCATCAGCAAATAAGTCCCTGACAGTAACATCCCTAATCTTGGTTTTAGCTTTGAGTCTCGCAAGATTAAACAGACGGCCATATGATCTAGTGTGAAGTCAAATCCCTTCTGTTGCATTACCAAATGTGTGCTTCAGTAACAGCGCAAAGATTCCAAAAAGTGTCGGAGCCAGAACGCAGCCTTGTTGAATACTGAATGTCTGTGATGTATTACCGTCGAATTTGGCTGTTTCTTTCATATCCTCATGAAATGACGCGATTAGCTGCAGCAGTTTGTTCGGGCAGCCTACTTTTGATAGAATTTTGAAGAGATCAGCCCTGCTAAATAAGTCAATGAGAGCGACATAGAAGACTTGTCCTGCTAGCATGATTTTTTTTCGTGTAGCTGCCGTAGAGAGAAGGTCATGTCGATCGTTGATCTTCCAGATCGGAAACCACATTGTGATTCTATGTACACGCGCTCAGTCAGTTTGTGTAGCCAACAACATTGAGCAGTGAGATGCCTCTGTAAGTATTGTAGTAATTTCTATAACCTTTATTTTTGTATAACGTGATAATTGTGAACCCCTCATATTTTGAAGTATGATGGGCTCTTTACAACTCTGCCATATGGAAGGAAGATAGAGCGATGGTTAGAGGACTACTCTGAGCTCTACTCATACGACAGTATGGTCACTCCCACACCCTTTGATACTGTTCAAGGTTATCCTAGAATGGAGGAGCTAGAGGTCGAACCATCTTTAGAGCATCTCAAGACAGCCAATGATAACTTGGCCCTGGGCAAAGCAGCGGACATCGACGGGATCCATCTTAAGACAGCCAATGATAACTTGTCACTGGGCAAAGCAGCGGACATCGACGGGATCCATCTTAAGACAGCCAATGATAACTTGGCACTGGGCAAAGCAGCGGAAATGGACGGGATTCACCTAATCTGAAGCTCAGTTATAAGAATACAAAACATACTGTAATCTAAAATACTTACTTCAATCCTGGTATTCAATCAGACAAAGTTGCATGATGTCAAATAGCCAAACGCTGATTGAAACTGTGTATGTCCTTTACCCTGGACTACCATGACAGCCCAAATGCGTGGTGGATATCACCTCTCTATCTCGTTGGGCGGCGACATGAACGGTTGTAGTTTATGACCACCAGCAAGACACCCTCATCGCGCATCTATTGTCAGTCATGCGGATCACATGCCGCAGATGTCGGTATATCTAAAATACTAAATACATTATATTCTGCAAGTTCTATAATATTTTCGAGCCACTCTTTTCTCAAACTATAACTGTGCTGGGAATCGTCTTTTTTCTTGCTGGAAATAGATTGTTTTGAGTATTAATTGAACATGTTTGCCGTAAGGGATTTAACCTTTCTCCTTCACTTTTGACATCATACGTACCATAGATGACACAGTAGGAGGTACATACAACTGGCCAACCACAAGAAACATAAGTGTCCATACGCTTAGTTATTTGTTGAGAGAGAGAGAGCGAGAGCGAGAGAGCAAGAGAGAAAGAGTGTGTGTGTGTGTGTGTGTGCGAGAGAGAGAGAGAGAGAGAGAGAGAGAGAGAGAGACGTACCTAAGCCTAAGGATTGGCGTGGAGTGCAGTGATTACTTAACGTCTTTATACTGGTTTAGAATACTCATCTGAGTCTGTAGACAACCAATCACATTTGTATTACCCTGCTTTAAAAACTATGCACATACAATCTATTCTTAAATGCATTAACTGGCCCTGCCTCCACCACCTCCTGGGGTAATGCATTCCAAGCATTCAACACACACTGACTAACAAATATTTCCTAATATCCAATCTGGACCTTTCTTTAGTTAATTTTATGTACATGTGCCCTTTTGTTCTCGTTGGTGGTTGTATTTTGAAAAAAAAATTGTTAGTCTAATTTAACCTTTCCTGTGATTATCTTATAAACCTGCATTACGTCACCTCGAATTCTTTTATTGTCTAGACACTAGAAAAGTCACTGTAGATTACGATTTTATATAATATAACATCTGTTACTTATTTCACTATCGTTCAATTATTTTCTTTCTTTAAAGAATATAATTTTTAAAAATCAATATTACGGATTATAAATGTATTCTTTACATTCTTAGGACTTCTACTTTTGAAAATAAGCGTAAATGTGGTAGGAAACATGAAAAGTGACAACCATTATAGAATTATACGAAAATAGGCCAAGGTCAGTTTTACATGGACGCACAGTTTAAAAACACTGACCACGCTGGGACCACAAGAAAGGAGCTAGCCAAGTTAGCTCTGGTCATAACTTAGTTCCCTGGTACATAATAGGTGAGTAACAACCAGAAACGAAGTAACTTACGAGAATCACATCCTCGCACTATAGTTTATGACAAATGTTAGTTTATGCTAATCAGTGAGTAGCATACAATGATAATAATAGAAAGACTAAGAAAGAGTGTTAGTGACTTAGTTACTAACTGGGCTCTTTACAACTCTGGAAGGAATATAGAGCGATGGTTAGAGGACTACTCTGAGCTCTACTCATACGACAGTAATAGTTAGTACAAGAAGTCGTTTCTGCTCATTTGAAGTGGGATGACCATTTCCCTTCTTCGTTACCACAATGACCGTACCTTCCTTTATTGTAACAGTAAATGAGTAATTAGGCGTGACTGGAAGAGTAGCTAGTATCTGGTTATACAGATCAAGCTAAACATGGACACAAATGAGCTCAAATCAATATGAATAGACCTATGAGCTAACGTAAAAAGTGTAAGTAAAGATATCAAATCTGATCTATCTAATTAGGAGTAATTACCAAATTTTAAATACCATATGGCGTAGTCAGCGTAGCACAGCTGTAGACTGTAGGCGTAATGATTGAATGTGTAAATAAAGCAAATTGAATGTCATTTTGAATATGACGAAGGCGGATTATGTTGACTAAACTGTAACACCGGAAGAATAATGACATAATTTTTTACATCTAAAGTAGCACAACACTATAACTATTCTTCATGTGTAATGTGTTCTTCTCCACCAATCAGTCCAATCTGACCAAAAAGAGAGATAGTCTATGTTATGTAGAACTTAATTTGCACTATCATGTGTCAAATGTGTGTGTATAATATATATATATATATATATATATATATATATATATATATATAGATCTATAATCTATATATAATAGTCTATATATATATATATATATGTATATATTTATAGCTATTATTATATATATTTATAGCTATTATTATATATATATATATATATTTATGAATATAGACTATATTTATGTGTATGTGTGTATATATAACCGTCGTAGTGACTGTCAACATCATTCTGTGTCATATAAATAAACTATCCTTGAGATTCAGACTGGATGTGCGTGTGATTGTCAACAATGGGAGCATGAAAAGTTCTGTTACAGTGTTACATGGTCTGAAGCTGGTACTGGAATTTACTCTACTAGACTTTATGATCATGCTTCAAATCTAGTGAGCAAGGCATTGGTGGTTCAAGTAAAGAACAGCAGTCATGTATATATTAACATAGAGGAAACAGAAACTATGACAATTTAAAAGTAGATTATAAATTTACTTTACAGATACTATCAAATGCTGGAATAGGTCAAGAGCTTATCTCATCTTGGAAATATAATAATGGAAATCAATAAGAGAATAGGTATGGCCAAATTTATTTTCATCAACATGAGTCATATATCAACATTCAAACAATCAACTCACAAATTAAAAATGAGTCTTCAGGTGGGTCTTAATGCATGGATAATGAACAAGTTATTTAAAACATGAATTTATGTCTTTGAATGTAGATATGTATAGAATAATGGGGTGAATGTCATGGACTGAAAAGAAAAGAAATACTTAAAAGGAAGTCTGATAAATTAGGGGTGCAAAGAGAGTTGATGAACAAAATCAAGTCATACTGTTAAGTTAGTTTGGTCACATTAAAAGGCTTGCTGAAAACAGTGCTGGGAAGAAAAAGTGGAAAGCCAATGTGCCAGATGTAAACTATAAGTGGGATAATAAGATCAGAAGATGATCAAGAAAAAGCCTGGTTGATTTGTACTATCAAAGCAAGAATCTGGGGACATTGGAAATCCATTGCAGCTGACCTTCACTGTGAAGATGGCACGTGACATGAACTGAATTATGTAAAAGTAATTTGACATAAAAATCTTCAAACTTTAACTACAGCACTAAAAGCTGTTGTCGCTTATTTTTGCCGTATATAGATTTAAAACAAAATTCGTTTTAGTCCAGAGAAGAAACTATACTGTTATTTCTTTTCTGGCTTGGTGTGCCTCAAAGTTTAAAAACACTATAATGAGTCTTAGAGAAAACAAACTCCAAAAGTATACATATACACACACAGGGTTTGAGAAGCAGTTATAGAGTCTGCTGGCATGCATGAGAGTGGAAAAATGCAGGTTATAGACATTACTTCTCATATCGTCTGGTCCTGATCTTTGACATCAAAATGTACAGCAGACTGAGTAAAAACAAATGAGAATTCTAAATTCAAGAAATTAACACAGCACTTAAGTACTGATTAAATGCATATTGAAACGCAAGTTGAACAACACTTTTAAAGTTCAACATGATCGCTGGCAATTAGCTCATTAAATCGGGGTATATGCGAGCTGGTTATCAGTTCATGTCTTATTAACTCCACAGTATGCCCACATTTTAAAAGTAGTTTCAAATGAGTATACACTTTGTATGTAATACATATTGATAGTTTACTAATATATGATATTATGAGCATTACAAATTCATATAGGCTTATTATAATTTAATGAGCATGAATAGCGTTGAGATACCTGAATTATCAATGTGTGCACTAGCAAATCATGTAGTATAAATTAATATTAAGTGTTTGGAGCTTATAACATGCAGCTTGACTCTTATTAATCATGCATATGACGTGAGGTGTTTCGAAATGCATAGCACTGTTAAAATAAATTGCTTAAATTGTGTTATTCCTTAGCATAATTTTACGGTTAGTTTCTTTCAGCCACTGCTTTTGCTGATGAGGTTATTTTCACTTCATTTAGTTTTTTTCAATTTGTCAACTTCTTCTCCATACTCGTCTTTCTGTTTTTTGTTTCATCCTTCAACTTTTCCTATTTGAGATTGACAGCTAATTGAATTGGTCTATTCTCCGGTATTTCCTCAATACTGATACTTCCTCAATTTTCAAATTAAGTATGTTCTTTTTGTTTGTGCTACTTTATCTTTTGCAGCCTTATTAGGACTCATTCCTGTGTTCTTAAATCTATTGTAATATTTCATCACAGTTGACATTTGTATCATTATTCATATTCACCATCAGCTGTATTTCATTTAACTTCATATACTGGTTTAGAAGGCTCTTCAGAGTCTCTATACAACCAGTTTATTCCACTCTACCTAAACTGAAAATAACTCTGCATCCAATCTATTTTTGAATGTATTAACTTACCCTTCCTTAACTATATTCTGTGGCAATGCATTCCAAGCATTCCCCATTCTCTGACTAAATAAATATTTCCTAATATCTAATCTGAACCTTTCTTTAAATAATTTGAAGCTGTGTTTTCTAGTTCATGTAGGCTGTTGTACTTTGAAAAACTGGGTTTGGTCTAAATTATTCTTTCTGTTGATTATCTTATAAACTTGTACTAAGTCACCTCAAATTCTTCTATGTACCAGACAGACCAATTTTTCTCAGTCTTTCCTCGTAACTATAATTCAGGAATCCCACTATCAGTTTAGTAGGTTGTCTTTGTATCCTTTCTAGTATGTTATGTCCATCTATGATAAGGACTACACTGCTCTAATTTAGGTCTCACTAATGCTTTATACACTCGGGCTATTACTTCCTTGTTCCTCTGTATAATGTTTCTTTTATTCAAAACTAGCATTGCATTAGCCGTTTTCTCTGCCACCTGCTCACACACCTTGCCTAGTGTATGATCTATTTTAACACCTAGGTCCCTTTCTTGTTTTATCATCCTAATATATGTAATTGATCTGAACTATTTAATTTCATGGCCGGTATACAATATTTACTTGCAACTGTGTTATATAAATTAAAATACACTTAGAACTAATGCAAAATGTGAGAATTACGGCTTGATCAGAGCATGACGTAACTAGTATGCTCGTATTGGTGTTAACTACAGTAATCAGTGAAAGGAAAGGGGCAAACAATTCAATATATACCCAACTCTAACGGAAAGATCCACTGAGGTGCAAAAAATACATTGCTAACTGAATGATTACTTTATTGACTATGCACAAGTTGTAGATGAGAGTTCGATGTGAGGAAAGTCTGGTCAAACCGCTACAGAACGAATCCGATAAGAGGGAGTACCAAATATAACCACTGCATCCAAACTATAAGTAAGATTGTTACCTCGATGTGCTTAACATCGAAACCACAAGAGCACATCAAGGCAAGTGCTTTGCCGCAGGCTTTCAGTGCATCGATTTCTTTGCTCCTCTTCTACTTGAGTTGTATATGTATGTCTTCTTTTGTTAAATGATGGCTTATAGCTTCTACAGTCCAACAGCCCTTAGACGCCTAATAAGACACTCATGTCAAGTTGTAGTGTTACTGTTTGCTCCCATTTATGGCCCGGTAACACACAGATGCAAGCTCCCATTTATGGCCCGGTAACACACAGATGCAAGCTCCCAGAATGGGTTAAAGTGTAGAACTAGAGTAAAACGATGATGCTGGTTGTCATGAGCAAGAATATATATTATCAGAGAGAGAGAGAAAATGTGCGTGTAAATGATTTGTGTATTCAGAGAAGAGATTTGGGGGTTATGAGACTCAAGAACAAAATATTTTATTTGTTTCATGTTCTTCTACATTCATTAAAAAAAAATACTCTGACGATCACTAATTGTTAAAGGTGCAGTTTAACCGTGTGCGTGATTTAGTTTTTCTCTGTCAATTCAAAACTGTAGCCGGCAAATAGTGTTGCTGAATAACAATTGTTTCATATTAGACTATCGTGACGGATAACGTACATAGACTTGATTATGCTATACTCAGATTTTTCGGAGGTGTGCACCCTTCCTTGTCGACTTGCCTTCTCTAACTATGTCAGGTATCAATTTACAGCTGTCTCGCCTACAGTGCGTCAAGACCGGGTATTGAATATTTTTCCTATTGCACGAGAGACCTGGAAAGGACTGTGGACTTATCCTGACGTTAGGACTGATGATTTAGCATGATGAGAAAACCTGAAGGTGACACTCTAATCACTCAGTTACTGGAAGACCATGAAAAGACGCTTGTTATTGATGTTCTAGCTCTGTGATAGGTTTAAGTGTTGCGATTGCATCTTTACATACCTGTGATGTCAATCATACGCTGTTGTTACATAGTAATTTAAAATATCGCCTCCAAATGGTGTACCACAGTCCGATTGAATTACATTAACAATGACTGATGAAATAAAACGTTTGCTTAGCTTAAGCCAATCACTGAAGTGAATCATTAGACTCCGATGGTCAGAAACGAAAAGTATGCCATGGATAGTGGACACTTTCCTTTAAATTTATCAAGGCTGACGTCAAAGGTCTGTTCCATTTGATATAAACAGTATTTTGCTTGTATATTAGATTATGTGATATTGTTATGGTTTGTTTCATACACAGATCTGTTTTCACGTTTTTTGCTATCATATGTTATCCCATTACTAAAAGAGAAAAAAAATAAACGTAAAAAAAACAATGTACTGCGCTGGATTTTGGTGCTTTGTTGAAAATGATAAATGTTTGAGTAAATATTTTGTTGTGGATATGATTGCAATTATTGAGAATGTGAACGTAGATTTGGTTAAAATGCGGTTAACTCCTGTCATTGTTGATATTGAGAAGGTGTGTTTGATCGATTACATTTAAATGCTCCCTACTGGGGTTGGGAAGGAGTTCTAGTCTCTTCCCCGGGGCGTAAAGGAACGCCACGGAACCCACAGCAACTATTGTCTAGAATCTCAAAGAGCTAACAGCTCCGGGAAGCTAATTAATAACAATAAAATAAGGCGAGGCGTTGGCAGCACTATGGATTAAAATAGTGTAAATAAACATAAATAAGTATGATCGGATATCGCACTAAGACGAAAATACAATAGAAACCTACATTACGACCCAAAGGTCTTCATCATCGGCAACAACAACGAACAATAAGAATAATGAACTAGCAAATCAAAGAAGGCAAGAATACAAGAAATAAAGATACAAACACATGGAGTTTAAAAAAAACGTGCATAGCTGGATACCACAAAAGAAATGGTCAAGAAATCAAAGAGACTGGTGACGGTTTCTTATGTGTTGTCCAGCAATGAATCAAAGCAGGCTATTCTGTTAGGGGTAGAGTGTAACAGACTCTTCTGTTAGGGGTAAAGTGTAGCAGACTCTTCTGTCAGGGGTAGAGTGTAGCGGAATCTTCTGTCAGGGGCAGAGTGTAGCAGGCACTGCTGTCAGGGGTAGAGTAGCAGATACTGCTGTCAAGGGTAGAGTATATCAGGCACTCCTGTCAGGGGTAGAGTGTAGCAGATACTGCTGTCAGGGGTAGAGTGTAGCAGATTTCCTTGTATTAGGCCTCATATTTTTACAAGGTAGTTTGGTCACTTCCCTTCCTCACTGCATTTATATCCGTAACAATTTTATAGCTGTGTCGATAAGGGGGAAGGGGAGAAGTGAGCACTCTACTTCTCAGATGCTTGACCCGGTGTTGGTTTGTTTATTTTAAAACTTCAGTAGCAGACTTTAGGTGGAATACACATATAATAATAGCTCACACACAAACAGATATATATATATATATTTATATATATATATATATATATATATATATAGAGAGAGAGACAGAGAGCTGCCTCTTCTCTGTGTGTTCTTTTGCATTTCTTTGCTTCTTTTTCCTGTTGGTAGAGATGGCCTTGTTATGCTGGCTAGGAACTCTTGCAGTGTTGTTTGTCCAGCATCCTGTTATGTTCAATAAGCTTTCATCTGTAACCCTGTTGAGCCATTACAGACCCAGAATCTTTCTCAGGGATTTCTTGATAAAACCTTGCAATATTTTAACATTGAGTTTGGTCATCTGCTATATGTTTCCACTCTATATATAAGGGCCAGCTTCATGTTGAAGTTAAAGATCTGTGTATTGACTTTGATAATTTTAGAGTTCCATATGATTTTCAACATGACATAGTCATCACCTGATTTTTACATACTCAAACTGTACTTCCTGTTTTGAGTTGGCTATGTGATAGAATGACTATGTATTCTGTAAATCCAAGTCTTCTTGATGTTTAAATGAGATCCACTTGATTCCATTTCTCTCATCAGCTGTAGTTTCTTTTTTAATCAATCAACTGTCAGCATGAACAGAAAAGATGATAGAAGACATATCTGAAGAACCACAGATCTGATGGTAAATGATTTTGTAAGTTGTCCCTCCACAAAACTCTAAACTGCATGTCCTCATACATCTGCTTTATGTTGGTGAGCTTTTTGCAGTATCCATAATGCATAGTGGTTTCCAGAGTGTATCCATATTCAAGCTGTCAAAGACTTTTTTCATAATCAACAAAGTTGATGTACAGACTTGGATTCCATTCTAATGACTGCTCTAGAATTACTTTCAATTGGTCTATGCATGTTTTGAAACCTGCTTGTTTGTCTCTTAAAATGGTATCCACAGCTTTTATTATATCTTTCAAATATAACACTTTAACAGGTATTGACAAGAGCATTGTTCCTCTGTAATTTTTACATTCTTGTATATTACCTTTCATTGGTAGCGTAACCGGAGCTTAGCCTTCTTTCCATCTTTTGGAATACTTTCTGTATCCCATATATTAAAAAAATTGTAAAGATATAGTTTCAGCTGGTATGCCATCAGATCTTGCCACTCTTCTATTCCTAAGAAGGCTAATTACTTCTTGGATTACTTGTTTACTTGGGCATATTACAGTTAGCTTTGAAGCCGTCTTCAGCAGGTCAAATATGTGGTGGTGGACTATTTAGGAGTACTTCCAAGTATTCAATGCATCTTTTCTTCTGTTCTTCAAGGTTTGTTGTCCTTCACAATTTTCCTTTTATTGGTCTTTGTTGTAGACATTTTCCTGACAGTTCTCTGGTAGTGTAATACAAACATTTCAGGTTTCCTCCAGTTGTAGCTTGTTTGACTGACCTCTGCAACTATCAAAGAAGTTTCTCTTCTCTACCTTAATGCTCTTTTTTTAATTTAATTTTTCTTCTATGTAGTATTTTTGTGCTTTAGTTTTGGTGGCTCTAGTTTTCTTGTTGAATTAAGCCACTTTTTTTTTAGTTCATCTCTCTTCAATCTTTGTTGACATTTTTGGCATTATCCATTTATTGTGCTCGCGTTCCCTTTTACCTAAAGCTTTCTCGCACATTATTTTCCAGAACTTTTGTAGTATAGTTTCAATTTTACTTCAATGCCAATCCTATTGTCTAGTTGATCTAGTTCTTGAAA
The DNA here is from genome assembly GCA_036924085.1 of Ariolimax columbianus. Taxonomy (NCBI): domain Eukaryota; kingdom Metazoa; phylum Mollusca; class Gastropoda; order Stylommatophora; family Arionidae; genus Ariolimax; species Ariolimax columbianus. The sequence goes on along the minus strand of JAVGWX010000004.1, from coordinate 17,071,968 downwards.
TGTATTCCTGATTGTGTTGCCAAATTCCTTTTTCTTCTCATCTCCTTTGAGATATCCCACATTAAAGCAAGGACTGTTGAGTTGCTCTGTTCTTTTGTATTTGAAGCTTAACTGTGACCAATACTGGATTGTGGCCTCAAGTTACATTCACTCCTTTGTAGACCGTGAAATATCTTACATTTCTTATTTGTGCAGATGTAGTCAATCTGGTATTGGGTTACATCATCTGGGGATATTTATGCTTCCTTGTGAATTTTCTTGTGTGGGAACGTGCTTTTTATAATGATCAATTTGTTTCCTGTGCAGAAATCTGCAAATATTTTACCACTTTTATTCATTACTCCAAAAGGCCATTTTTGTTCATACTGTCGTTATATCTCTTCATTTTATCTTTCCCAATAGATTTTACAGTAGATACTATTTTTAATGTTCCTTATTTTTAATTAGTTGAGTAATACCATGTTTGACATTTAGTTGTATATTTGTATGTATTGTCCCTAAACCTGTCTACTATGACATCAAGAACGTACATAGTACAACATTTTATCCTTTTGTCTCTAAGCCTATAAAACACACACTTACTAATAAAATACATCAGATTTCACCACTTCATCTCATCTGTCCACTTATGTTGATAAGTGTCATGGGGAGATGCAATCATATTTCATGTGCCATATATGTGGCTATTGATATTTTAAATCCATGCTATCTTTAACAAAATCAGTCCATTTGGATTTCTATTTTGCTCTGAAGTCTTTCTGTCTGTTATAGGCTCAAGACGCTGGTAGATTTGGACACATTCTTATCAAATGACCAAACCATTTACTTCTGTGTCTGTCCATATCTAACTATCATGTATATTTCAGGTCACATCATCCTGTAACCAGTGAGGTCATTGGGGCACACATGAAGATATCCTCACACCATCCCTTTCTGTCAGCGGTCGCTTCCTGTGCCTCCTCTGGTCGGAGATTGGTCCATTCTTTTATGTTGTCATCCCACCTATTTTTGGAATGACCTCTTCGTCATCTGCTTTGCTCCATTCCGTGCAGGATCGTATTTGCAAGACCATTTGATCTCGATATTTGACCGTACCAAACGAGTTTTCTTCTTTTGACAGTTGCCTAGAGGTCTTCAAAAGATCCGATAGCTTTTGTAATTGTTTCTCATATTTCCTCATTTGTAACTCAATCTTTGTACATGAAGTTTAGAAGTCTTTGGAAACATCTCATCTCCAAGACCTGCATCCTGCTCTGCGGGTAGCTATAATTGTCCATGTCTCACAAGCATAGAGGAATATTGACAGGATCAATGTACGCATTAATCTGATTTTCGTGTTTATTGCTAACCGCTTATCTTGCCAGATTTTGATAAGCAGCGCAAGCGCCGCTATTGTCTGTGCTATTCTGGCCAACACCTCATATTTTGATCCTTCATCACTGACAATTGAACCCAGATATTTAAAACGGGTGACCACTTCGAGTTTCTGGCCATTAGCTTTTGTCTTACTGTTGAAGCCCTCAGTGTTGTTGGTCACTTATTTTGTCTTTCCAGTGTTTATCTCCATAGTCCAGAGCTGTTTCATCGAGCCTTCTGACCCATTCCTGAAGTTCTGCTTCTGTGCCCGCTAACCCGTCGATGTCATCTGCAAAAAACCCGTCGATGTCATCTGCAAAACGAAGGTTGGTAATCATTTGGCCCCCTATCTTACAGTACCAACGTGACCTCCAAGTGCCTCACTCATAATTCCCTCAAGGAATATTTTGAAAAGTGTTGGGGAGAGTGTACAATCCTGTATCACACCGACTGATGTGCGAAACCAGTTCCTACACCTCCCATTCACAAGAACTGCGCTGGACACCTTGTCATACAGATGTTTAAAGACCTGTATGATTTTTCTGTTAATTTTATACATCTTCATGGTTGCCAAAGCGTATCAAATGCCTTCTTGAAATCAACAAACATATGAAACAGTTTTTGCTACTATTCTAGATATTTTTCGCTTAGCAGTCTTAAATTAAATATCTGTTCTGTAGTGTTTCCTACCCATCTGAACCCTGCCTGATCTCTCTCTCTCTCTCTCTCTCTCTCTCTCTCTCTCTCTCTCTATATATATATATATATATATGTATGGGGTGTCCTATTTCCTTGTACTAAGTGCAACAGACCATTCAGATCTCAGATCACCTTATCTAGCCATCTTCAAACTCATGCAAACAGCGAATGTTGACAAAGTGGTCTACATTAATTACAATGGATGAACAAGATGGACATCATGTGTTCTGTTGTTCCTTCTTTCTGCTTGATTTCTTCATTTCTTGCTATTTCTCCCAACCATCAACTTCATTACACCAACTGCTCATGTTTATATGATTGATCTTATGTGTATACATTTATGTAGTTGCAGGTCATATATACAACTTTCTTGTTTTCAGAAAATGAAGACGGTTAAGACAAGAAGGTCTCGCTCACAATCCTCATCATCCCAGAGTGGCAGCCCAGACACTTGTTATAAGGAAACTAGACAAGAGCCGTGCCCTTTGCTTTCAAGGGACAACACACACATTTCATCCACCAGAGAAGTAAGAATCTCTTCATCTCCCAGAGATGTGAGAGTATATTCATCATCCAAAGACAAGCGAAGCACATCATCATCCAAAGACAAAAGGGCTTCTTCTCCGGACTTCAGGAGAGGCTCATCATCACACAGTGAAAGGAAAATCTCTTCATTTAGAGAGAAGAGAAGCCCTGTGCCAAAAGATGAGAGAAGTCATAGATACCATAAAAGCTCTTATTCAAATAAAGACAGAAATTACTCTTCGGGGGATAAACAATATTCTTCTTCATTTATAGACAAAAGATACATTTCATCAACTCAAGATGATGGTTTGTCTTCATTCAGATATAAGGAAAGCCCTTCATTGCCCAGAGATGATAGAAGCCCTTCGTTATCCAGAGATGATAGAAGCCCTTCATCACCCAGAGATGAGAGATGTCCTACATTGCACAAAGACAAGCGAAGAACTTCATCATCCAGATATAAGAGGTTGTCTTCTTTGTCTGCACATACAGACAGCATACAAAACTATAACAAGCAACCAAAAGTAAAGAGATCTCTGTCCTCACCATTTAAGATAGACAGCTTAGCAACAAATGTCAGGGACACAAGAAACTCTTTTTTGATGACAGATGTTGGAAGTCCAGAAAAGAAATACACCAAAAACAGGAGTGCTTTCTGCTCACCCTCAAATGCTGCAGTCATCAAAAACAAAGACTGTATGGAAAACAGTAATAAAAGACATTCTTCTAATTCATTTAATAGAGATTTTCTAATTGAGAATTACAAGGAAACAAGCAATAAGAGAATCTCTTCCTACGCGGGAGAAAAGAATAAGAAACAGTATTCATCATTTCGCAATAACAGCTCATTAGGAGGCAGCGCAGAAAGTGAAGTTGTGAGACAGTCATCGTCATCTACAGACAGGGACATCCCAATAAGAGCATCCAAAAAATACAGAAAAAAAAGCAGCTCGTGTGAATCAAACTGTTCAACCAAAGATTATAGGAAAAGTAGAGATGAGAAAAGTTCTTATTTGGCCAGGGACACGTCATGTTCTTCCTCGCATAGAGAGAAGAGCCATACCAAAGATATGTGGAGTTCTTTCTCTGTGACAAAGAGAGAAAGTCAAACTATGGGGAATAAAGAAAACAGTAGTGACCCACATTCTCCACCACATGGAAACAGCAGCATCTCTGCATACGAAGACATGAATCAAATTTCTTCGCCCAGAGAAAAGAAACAATCATTTTCGCCAATTCAAATGCATGTTCAGGTCAATGCTCATAGCAGTGAAAATCAAGATTATTCCTTGTCCACACAGAAAAAGTGTACAACCCATCTTGTAGTCAAAAGTCAATCAATAAACTTAAATTGTTCTTTCCCATTCATAAATGGAGGTAGCCCAATTGAAAATGGTGAGACAAATCGAGATAAGGAGTTTTCATGCTCACCATCAAGTAGAGGCAGCCTAATCAAAGAGTCAATGAGGACCCATCTGTCATTAAAGAGAAAACGCTCTGCCAGTCCCTCGTCATCAGATGATCTTGCAAACAATGACTACGAACAAGTAGCACTTTCTCTGAAAAAAAGACGACTCAGCAAATACAACAAATTTAGTGAAAGCTCTTCTCAGGTCATCACTGATAAGGTGTTTGAGAATAAAATCCACAGTCTTGCAGTAGTTCCTGTTGTTTCCCCTTTTCGAACCCCTGTTGGAAAGCGACAGCCACCATTTCCCAAAAATTATATGAGGACTGAAAGTCATCACAGTGGTGGAAGTGAAAGATTACACAGGAATATTTTGTTGAAACAAAACCGCAGCACATATTCAGATGGAGACAGTAGCATGCATGAAGAACATCAATCTGATAGAGAACGATTTAACAATACAGGATTCAGTTCTTCACCTGTTACCTCAGGAAAGCAGGAGAGGTCAGCGCCAGGTAAGGTTGAATTTATTTATATATATCTTTCTTACTGACGCTTTGCTTCATTTTATTTTGGCTTTTTTGCTTATTACATTCTCTCTCCCCCACTTTAATTTCCTCAGCTCTGCTGAACTGCTGTTTTTAGATTTTGTTGTTGTGTAGCAGATCTCAATGTTTGCCCTAGGGTTATTCTAACTTAGAACATTATCACACTCATCCACATCAATCATGACCACACACTGCAAATAATATAGCACACAGCAGATGGCATATTTATTATATAATACTCATACCAGAAAAATGAGTAGTGAAATTACAAACACAATACAATACATATCATCTTAACTAAATATTCCAATATTATATATATGTTAATATAAATATTAACTAAAGCGGAAATTTTAAGCATTAGCTCTTGATGGAATTTCCAACTATCCAAAACCCAGTTCTATTGCCGTACACACATCACACACACACACACATCTCTTTAACTGCATCCTCAACCCACCTTATCAAAAACTCTTCCTCACTCAAATCCCCTCAGGCGGACGATCTGGACATACCTCGCTCACAATATGTCCTGCTTACAACAGACGTTCAGATTATCTATTAATACAAAACTCACACACCTATTTGAGCAATCCTGTTCTATCAGTAACATTACAACAGTCTATCAATCGCTCCTCTATCAAATCGGTGAGCTAAACAGACTCCTATCTACATTCTCTCTATCGCTCTCCTGCACTCTCCATCCAGCCTGTTGAGCTAAACTTTGTCTCGTGTTATATACACTCAAGCAGTATCAGAGCTGACCAATGGATCTCAGGGGGATGGCTCTATTCAGTCGTTATTGGAACAAATTACTTTGCACACCTGTCACTCATCTATCGCAACAAGCTCCGTCTGTCACTCACCCCCGACTGTTCAAATCGGAACGCCAGTGGACCGTTCCTACCTGTCCACATTCTTTGTCCCAACTCCGTTTTCCTTTGTTGAGACGGTGAGTGACCTTGGCATAGGATCCAGACAGAGTGACCTTGGCAGACATTCAGGTACCTTTGTTCTGAGTCGTCAACCACATTACCCCTGCCCTAAACACTCTTGCTCCGGCTGGAACTGTTACAGTTGCTTCCATCTTCTATCTCAAGGAACTCTGTCTGCATCCTTGCTCTAATTTGTTTAATTTGTTTGAAGTCTTCCAATAACTGAATCGTCATTAACTGTTATAAATATTTAATCAATAATATAATTAAACACTGAAACAGTAGCAAATAAAGATGAAACGATGGGAAAAATATCAGTTTCAAATAAAAGAGACATTCATTAATTTATTGACACTAATGTTAATAATAAGAAAATGTCACAACAAAGAATGTCTCATGCTATAATTAAATAATGCAGTATTAAAAATAGCTCATCTTCTTGTATCTTATCTATTGGCCACTGAAATTATCAGTATAATCAGTCACGCTTTTCAGGGGATGTGAAGGATAAGGTCAGGGGCAACAAATTGACCAAGATTACACATCACGTCGACATCATAAAACTCAAAACAGGCTGTGTTTAAACAGACAGTTCAATAACCTCAAGATCAACAGTGATCTCTGGAGTGATGAGAATCCTTGCAATCTACTACAGCAATGAGGAATGAGGTCCACCTTCAATATGCCCTAGGGGAGAGGAGACTGACGTCCGGTCAGGCAACTGACCAGACTGTGTTTGTCAGGGTCAGGTGAAGCATACTGAACAAAACCTCACTTCACTTTCAAGCAGTTCTCCCTGGAAACAGACTGTTTCATGGCAAATGAGATGGGAGTCTGTAGTGTAATCCCCATATTGATGGGTTTCCTGAGAAACCTCACATTGGACCACAGCCAGGCTGACCTTCTCAAGTACGTCTCAGACTGTGAGGAGAGCCACTGTAACCCTCCACCAAAGAGCATCATCAAGAGTACCCAACTCAAGTACAAGTGGCATTAGCAACAACAACAATAGTACACCCTGGTAAATAAGGAGTGCTACTACACATGCTACCAAAGAAAATCTGTGAATGGTGAATAGCTTAGTATTCATTTAGAAAACATCAATAAGGCAGCAACAAGCTCCGTCTTTGCTCTGTCTGCACCTGTTCGTTGGACAGTTTCCCAACTCTGGTTTATAGTTACAAAAATAATCCATAGATTTGAAATTGCTGCCGGTATGGCAATCATATCTAAAGTAGACTGCTCTAGAAGTGACAAAATCATGAATGATCCCAACTGTAAAAATGTATGACAAAGTGATGAATCTAACACTGGACAAAGTGACCATATCCATGATTTTAAAAAAGTAGATATGACAGTTAAATAAATTATCGAGCCACAAACATAATTAACATCTGTGTTGTGTTAATTATCGAGCCACAAACATAATTAACATCTGTGTTGTGTTAATTATCGAGCCACAAACATAATTAACAGCTGTGTTGTGTTAATTATCGAGCCACAAACATAATTAACATCTGTGTTGTGTTAATTATCGAGCCACAAACATAATTAACATCTGTGTTGTGTTAATTATCGAGCCACAAACATAATTAACATCTGTGTTGTGTTAATTATCGAGCCACAAACATAATTAACATCTGTGTTGTGTTAATTATCGAGCCACAAACATAATTAACATCTGTGTTGTGTTGTGACCATAATTCTCTTCTCTTTATTTCAGATTGCTCTTGGCTTTCACCAAATTTTTTGACACCAGGGAGGCAATCTATGTGTCACTCTGAAGAATCTCCCAGACTTGCATCTCCTTCGTTCATTAGCAACCTTTCACCAAGGTCAACATTAAGAGGCTTAGACCAACCCCATCCTTGGGCTCTTGACCTGGTTGCTAGAAGTGAGGGGTACAATTCCACTTTCATCGATTCACACTGTCACATCGATCTTCTGTATGACAGATTGGGTATCTGTCACAGCACAAAATTTTATGAATTTCGTAAAATGATTGCTTATTCATTTCCTATAAATTTTGAGGGCTGTGTTGCTGTTTTTTGCTACCCCAAGACATATGACCCTACAAGTGAGTGGAATCATCAGCTAATTACTGCTATTATGTCATAACATTACAGTACATGAAATTCATTAAAGAGGTGATAGAACAAGAAATCAGATTGATTTTATTATGATCAGAAACGGATTTAGGCATTGAGTCTTGATATCTTCTATTTAAGTAGGGCCCAAGTCTCTGAACCATACAGGACAGAATAAATATGAATTTTGAATCTGAGAGAGAGTCTGCCATTATTCCACATCCGGCGAAGGTCGTTCATGGCGGATGCAGCAAGCCCGATTCGCCTTAACATGTCAGGCACACTGCGCTCATTGGGTCTAAAAGAACTCCCCTGGTATGTGAATTCATTGGTGCATTCCACCGTGTGATTATGGACAACACAATGCTGTTAGAACCAGTGTTGGAGTCAAGGTTCTGAATTTTTGTCTTGGTCCAAGATATTGATAGGCCCAGGTTTGATGTTTCGTGATCAAGTTTCTTGAGAGACTGTTGTAGAGCCGCATTGTCTGGGCCGACTAGGACTATGCCATCAGCATAGGCGAGGTCTGTGATGTGTGTCTGGTCCATTTCAATGCCCAGATGATGGGATCTAGGTGGTGGAGAATCCAGTCAATGGCTCTGCAGAAAAGATCAGGGGCAAAAATGCAACCCTGTCTGAGACACACACGCCCCCCCCCCCCCCCCCCCCCACCCCAAGGATGTTGGGAACCTATCCAAGAGAGTACCACCTAGGCGGACTCTGGCAACGGTGTCCATGTGTAGATCCCTTATTAAGTTCAGCAGCGTGGTAGGAGTGCTGATGCCTTGCAGGGCTTTCCAGAGAGCAGACCAATCGACTGAATCGAATGCAGACTTTAGGTCCGCATACCCAGCTCAAAGGTTGCGGTTGAATACATGGTGCAGCTCATTGAGGAGCAGGAGAGCGAAAATGGCAGTCACAGTTGATCTAACCAGGGTGAAACCAGACTGACGAGGATGACATTTTGCAATCAGAAGTGGCTTGAGCCGAGCCAGCAGCACATGTGCAAATATCTTGCCTGGGACTGAGAGCAGTGTGATTTATCTATAGCTGTTGCAGTCCTTACGGCTTCCCTTGCCTTTGTATAGGGCAACAATTATTCCATCTCGCCAATCTGAGGGAACGTGTCCTGTTATCCAGACTTGTAAAAAGAGGTGATAAAGAGCGGAGCTGATGGGGTCCATGGCATACTTCAATAGTTCTGGCAGAATTTGGTCCGGACCTGCAGCGCGCCCATCTTTAAGCTTCTATATAGCTGCTTGGACTTCTGCCAATGTTGGAGGCTTGGACTTCTGCCAATTTTGGAGGCTTGGACTTCTGCCAATGTTGGAGGCTTGGACTTCTGCCAATGTTGGAGGCTTGGACTTCTGCCAATTTTGGAGGATCGATGAACGTCTCCGCGTTTGGAGTAGTATCCACACATTCCGAATCCAGAAATATATATAAATACATAATGACTTTTATATTTGTTTCATAGACTACCTGAAGGCTTTTGACAGTCCAACATGGGAAATTACTAAAATGTCTACAAGAAATAGGTCTAAATGGTAAAGACATAAGACTGCTCCATAATCTGTACTGGGAAGAAACTGTCACAATAAAATCAGGAAAGATGCTCTTCAAGTATAGATGGGGAAAAAAAGGAGTGAGACTGGGATGTGCATTATCCCCATGTCTTTTTAATATCTACACAGAACAAATATTCAAGGAGATAGCGGGATGCTAGGGCTTATCATTTGGAGGAGTGGGAAATCTTAGATATGCAGATGATACAGTTTTGATCGCAAAAAGTGAGCAAGAATTACAGGAGCTTGTGATTACAATATACAAAATACGCCAAGAGAGAATTAAACATTAAGAAAACAAAGACCATGATACTTGGCAAAAGTGAGAAGAAAGCATGTATGCAGATAAAAATAAAAGATCAACTGCTGGAACAAGTGCAGAGTTTTTCCTATCTAGGTCATATAATAACGGAATAAGACAGCTGTAAAAAATAAACAAGAATGAGAATATCAATGGCCAAGATGGTATTCATCAACATGTGACACATACTGACATCCAAACAAATAAACCATACATTGAAAATGAGAATTATCAAGTATTACATAGACACTGAATAGCAAATTGGAAAAGATCATTGAACTTTGAAATGTGTGTATATAGAAGATTGGGTCGCATTTCTTTGGATAGGTAGAAAATGTGGAAGTATTGAAAATGGTAGGGAATGAAAAGATAATTATTGACCAAAATCAGGGGTAGACAGTTAAGTTATTTTGGCCACATAACAAGACATACCTTCTTGTTGAAAACTAAACTAGAGGGTAGGGTGGAAGGCAACCATCCAAGAGGCAGACAGCATTATAAGTGGGTGGACGACATTAGAAGATAAACTGAAAAAAAGTCTGTCAGATTGCACCATTACTTAATAAACAAATACATATATGTGTTTGTCAATGAATACTTTTATAGTATCAAGCAAAGATTCAAATAGAAGCCTTTAAATATACATTCATGTGCATATAAATAATACAACACTATACTCACATAAACATAGATATCTGGTAATAATAATTTATTTATTTTTCCTGTAGATCCCCAAGATAAGCTTTTTCAAACACTAACAACGGATGATGCAGTCTGGTTTGCCCTGGGCTGCCATCCCAAAAGTGCTACAGAATTTATGACTAGACATGAACATGGCCTGAGAAAAGCATTAGGTCATCCTAAAGTTGTTGCTCTTGGAGAGATCGGGTTGGATTATTCTGGAACGTATGTTTTTTGTTGGTTTGTTTCCACTCATTATTGCCACTCTATGTTCTGTGATTTCTCCAAAGTCCACAAGTGTCATTTATTATGCATTATAAATTTATCAATCAACTATAGACACTGTTGCAGGTGTGATTCTGCTGTCCATGTACAGATAGCATTAGACAGATCAAGTGTTATCTGTAGCAGATCTATTGTTAACTTTATGAAAGACAAATTCAAATCTGCCTCAAAACATATGCTTTCCCTAACATTCAAGTGCTGTTTTTATGTCCTTTTTACTTGGAATGAAGGAGAAATCAGTATTTGTGGCCTTGATTTTCTATTCAAACATATTCAATCACACTAACGGCAAGACCATACCTGCAAAATAAATAGACACACTAATGATTGAACCTGCAAAAACAGACCTACAGATCGATGTGAAAGAAGCAATGAAAATGTCCAGAAACATCATATATAGAGGAGCAAATCAAGATGTCATGACCAGGATACATATATCAGATATGTTCTCAACTCTTGCCACCGAATATGACACCAGTAGGACCACAAATTACCTCAATAGTGTCTTAGGTAGGGAACACAAGGATCTCGAGGTACGGTGTTCACGGAGATCGCAGTGGAGACGCTGATTTTTTCATGTGGATCATCTGGTAACAATTTCTCCTGATCTCAAGGATAATGATTTACACTTATGTGCAGTGGTGTGCACATTAAAAATCCCTTGGCAGTTGGAAATCGAAAAAAGTAGGCTTATCGGCCTCGGTTTGGGCAAAATTCTAGTTTAAAATCTACTCAAATTATTCTAGGGATTCTTGATCTACAGAGAATATGTTGCAAAAAGGGAACTGTGTGGCTATAACATCAGGTCTTGGTTATGTGGTTAGCGGAGTGGCATAGATGGCGCCTGACAGGCTGTGGGTCTAAGTTACTTTTCCACCACCACCAGTCCCAAAAATAGACGATCATATATTCCAGGGGCTATCAGCCGTTAGGTTGGTAACATATACTGGGATTGACGTGGCAAGTCACCAGTGGATTTTCGCCTGCCAAAAAAAATACGAAACAAAGGAGGTCACACCTCCCCATGACGTTTAACGACACAAATGGACTGAACATAGATATATAGATAGTGTCTTAGGCAGAAAGAGGGCAATTCTAACCTTCCGAATAATAATAATAATAGCTGTCCATCGTTGTCGATGAGGACCGCCGACATCATCCTTGTCACAGATTTCCCTGTTGGGTGTGGGTGCGCATGTGGCTGAACAGGCCAATGCGAACACGAAAACATCTGCTACATATCGGGCACACGAGGTTTGTAGAAGGGGATGGTGTTCCCGCTGCTCGGGATTTCCACGTCTTGCGTCTGTTCTGGGCTTTCACAACACGGTCATCTTCACTGGCAGCTACACCCGATTTGACTGCGCTTTTCCAGTCAGATCTGTTTTGCGCAAGACATTCCCAGGTGTCGATGTCTATCTGGCAACTTTTTAGTGAGTCCTTCAGACCGTCTTTAAAACATTTCTTTGGGCGCCCTCTCTCAGCTCGCCGTAGAGAAGCTTCTTTGGGAGTCGCTCGTCTGACATACGGACGAGGTGTCCGGCCCATCCTAGTCGTGCTTTTTCTAGCAGTGCATGGATGCTGGGCATGTTAGCCCTCGAGTAACCTTCCTAGCATGTCTTAAAAAGTCGCAAGAGGGATGTTCATGAAGGCAGTGACCTCATTATTTAAAACAAATTGAAACTATTGAAAGAGTGTGTGTAAGTGCTTTGATACCAGATTCATGTACAGGGTGGGGTTCAGCTACAGTGGTCACCCTAAGAAGACCACAAATAAGCGGAACAGTCAGAAAACGCTTTACCCTGTCACCAATGTTTTATTTAAAACATTGCACTTTTATTTTCTTCTTTCTTCTTCTGTGTTGGTCCAGAAAAGGACATGTCATAGTTTACAGCAAGGCTGCACTATCTGCGCCTTTCGGCCTAACACTTCTGGTTTCAGCACTGGGACCAGGTTTTCCTTCCCTCTGCAATCTTTATTTTTTTAGCCAGACTACACAGTTTGTTTCTAGGGCCATCACTTGGAGGTTTAATTGGGCTTTAGTCAGCTATGGTTCGCTGACACTGATGCAAGCACAGCTAGCTAGCTGTTTGTTGCTGACTGCTGTCAGTACTTTATTTTAATTCTAACTAGCAAATACCAATTTGGTAATATTAAAAATATAACATTCATGCAGGTTTTGTATCTGAGAAGGTAGCATCTGCTATGCTTATTTGCTTCTTGCCTTGGTGACAATACAAATAAGTCTGCTTGCCTTGTTTTGGTGACCCATTCGGTGATAGAGCAATGCAACAGGCGATTGATTGTCAGAAGTAGCCTCTCTTGTTGACTAAGTGTTTCAGCTCTTTTGCTTCTTTATGCTAAGAAAAGTGGGCCCATGGCTTCCAAATGTCATGCTCCTGGAACTAGTTTTTTTTCTCCCCTGTTATCAATCTCTTCTCTGCCAAACTTGAGGATTGAACCCACAGCTGTCTGGTTGCCAGGTCAGTTTCTTATCCACTTAGCTAACTTGATGAAAATGTGAAACTAGTATTTTTATTCTTGTAACCCCCAGTAAATGTGGCTTGACCAACTGGGAGGCTGAATGACAAATAGTAATTACCCCAACTATAAAGAAAGAACAGAGAGGATCTCACTCTAGCACCCATCAGTTTTGTGACGAGACCATCTTGTTTTGAATGGGCTAGATACACACCTGATGACCTTCATCCCTTGCTGTTGTCTTGTGTTTTACAAATCCTACTCAGCTTCTAGGCTTATATTCATCCAATATCTGATATTTGTCTTCTTTTTAATTGTTTTCCAGCTTCTACCGCCATGCCGAGACACAAAAGAGGGTGCTTAGACTGCAGCTCCAAATGGCAATGGATTTAAAATTACCTCTGGTTATTCATTGTCGTGATGCCTATGACGATTGCTTAGCTATTTTGATGGAGGTAAGAATCTTCAAATAGGGTCACTATCCCAAATAACTTCGGCCCACATGAATTGATACGTATCAGTAGACACTTATTTGCCTTCCATACATTCTCCCAAAAAGGATAAAAACCCATTGATATATATAGGCATGCTGAATACATATATAATATAATGATATGTTTATTTATAGATATGTACATTCTATCCGTTTTATTTATGTGTGTGTCTTTTACAGATGGTACCACGCACATGGCAGATCCATCTTCACTGTTTCTGTGGCAACACTGAAGTAGCCAATCTCTGGCTAGGAACATTTCCTAATCTCTACATTGGCCTGACCCCAGTTATTACATACAGATCTGCTCATGATTCCACTAATACTGCACGTAATATACCCCTGAACCGTATTCTTCTAGAGACAGATAGTCCATATTTTGTTCCTGGCAGCATAAAGGAAGTAAGTAACACTATGTAAAATAATAAAGGAAGTAATATTGTGTGTGTGTTCTGTCTCTAGTAGCATAAAGGCTGTAACATTCTGTGTTTATTCTTTGTCTCTGGTAGCATAAAGGATGTAACATTATGTGGTTATTCTTTGTTTCTCAACCTGACAGATGAGTAGCTAAAGACAGTGAAACAACTACAATAGTCTATTCACATGGTTTAGCCTACAATATATTGCATGATTGATTGAATTTCTGGAAAGTGTGCACACAACTGACCGACTAATACAAAATGAACCGAATGGCCCTGTACTTGCAAGATCACTATTTGTATGTAGATGAAGGAGAAGACATGCTGAACAGGATTGTTATTGGGGATGAATTTTTGATGCATCACTACCGACCTGAATCAAAGCGTGCTTCAATGCAATAAAACACCTTCACCTTCTGCCAAGAAATTCAAGGCTATGCCATCAGCGGTGGAAGTTATGTTTAGTGTTTTGGGATTCTCATGGGGTGCTGTTAACCAATTTCCAGATGAAAGGTGACAATGTATCCTACTGTAGAGGTCTCTTGATGCTTCGGGATGCACTTTGGTGCACTGATAAAGCAATGGGATAGGTTTATCAATAATGGTGGGAATTATGTTGAGAAATACGGGACAGTGTAAGTACCATTATAAAAAAGGGTTTTCCATATCTCATTCAGTTGTTGTTTAAATAGCCATCTGTGACCTGTTTGCTGACTTACCCTCATACAACAATAAGGGCAGATTAAGTGATATGGTGAGGTGCACAGTAAAATGTTCTGTGACCTCATAAGTAAATCAGCTCTAAAGATAACTAATACCACTGCTGCGATCACCATTGCCACTACTACTGCTATTTTGTCGCTGTGTGATGAATGGAAATGGCGTGGGTTCGAGCCCCACAGGTTTATGCGAACCCTGATCTCAAAAGGAGGTGGGACCAGAGTGCCTGCATCCTGAATTACCTCCAGTCGTCTTGACGTATGTCTTGCCACTGGCCCAAGATAGTTCAGAACCAGAGAGTGAGGTTGATGACCAGCGCAGCTTCTTCCTCACTGTAATCCAAATACAGTGCAAGTTACATCATCAAGAGAAAAAAAACTGTCTGATGGTGTCGCCATCGTTGCGTGTGATGGACCATTAACTTTCTATTTTGTCATCTATCATAGCACTTCTGCAAACCTCACTACTACATCTAGTATTAACTATAACATAACTATCTGCTCATTGTAGTGGGTGTAATATAATGAACATCAAACATTTGCTTAATTATGGTATGTAGTCCCTTTGCAGACTGCTATCAACTTTCCTTCCCTTGAAGTGCACCAGGTACTCATTTAAATCTGGGGCATGCCGATCGACCAGAAAATAGTAACAGATCACTGCATTTGATCCTAATTAAGCCTACACATACCAGAGAGCCTAAAGCCACTGCCATATTTGACTGTGCTGAAGATATTGCATGCTTGTTCTCCATCTTGGTGTGCCAAGATGTAGATGATCATGACACCCTTTAATGCCCTGTCCCTAGTGCTGTTTATCAAGTCTGTTGCTGTCTCCTTTGTGTCATGATGTTAAATACTTGTCACTCGTTCAAAGTATAAAGGCCTTCACTGCAGCTGAACTCCTTTAGGCAGCCCGCACCAAAGCACTTTGTGTGCTTTTGCAGTAGTGGTCTCTGTAGCAATATGATGAGGTTGCTAGTTCCATGCATGCACAACTGTTTGGTTGTCCTGAAACATGTATGGAGGTGCAGTGGACATATTCTGTCCTCCCCAGTAAGTGGTCGTAGGACCGACGTAAGAACTGATATTAAATTGCCTTTCTCCTTATCATAAGCAGTATCTTTTTTCAACGATGTCTGTTGTTACAGAGTGTTCTAAGTGTCATTTTAATTGTGCCAATAAAATAGGATGCCACATTCTGATGTGTGTACTCATTTTATGCAGCCGAATCCATAACCTTTATTAGTAATTCTAACTAATAATAATAGCTGTCCAGCGCAAGTATTGATGACAACAGCAGTCAGACATGTGTGGATCAAGGCGCTGAGCTGCAGCGGTCAGTGACCCATAGCTAACTGCTAGCGCCAGCGAACCAGAGCTGCCAAGACTCTTCTACACCTCCACGTGGTGATCCTGGATAACAGGCTACAACAGATCAGACAGGCTAAGGAGAAGGGATCGAAGATAGAATGCTAACCCGGTACTCAAAAAATGCTTGCTGAAGTCGGATGTGTTGGACCGAAAGGTGCAAATATCGCAGTCAAGCTGTAAACTACGACAACGCATTCCGTGCTCAGCATCTTGATAATCTGGCCATTCTACAACAGTGTGTAAATGCATTCTGCCATTGAATCCTAAACAATCTATAGAGGCACCTTGTGTGGAAGTGGTTTATTTTTCTGGCATGTCTACCGTACAGTCCACGTCTCAGTGACATTCAGAGGGGTGGTGAGCACTATGCTGCAGTAAACTTTAATAATAGTCATTGTAACTAACGCCCGACTGGAGCATGATTGGGTCATTTAATGCAACCAAAACCATAGCATTTATTAGTCATTAAACTAATAGTTCGAGCATGAATTAATAATTTTATGCAACTATAACTCTTGTGAGCCATTATAACTAATGTTTGGAACATGACTGGACTTTGAAACAATTACTCTGTACCTTATTGAATATCTATAAAAAAAAATATACTTTTTTCCCATCACAGGGCAGAGTCCAAGTGTCCCATCCTGGTTTTGCTTTGTTTACAGCAGAAAGAATTGCTGAACTGAAGAATGTTACAGTAGATACAGTTCTGCACGCCTGCAGAATAAACACTCAAACCATGTATGGTGTCTAATTTGAGATCATCATCTGTACCGTAAAATAAAAAGAGGTTGGCCAAAATCCACCATAAGGAAAGCGAATATGGACAACATGATAGTTTTCCGAGAAGTAATATCTTTTAATGCTGTAGTTACATTTATCACAGATACCTTGACCTTTCATTCCTTCAATTTGGCATTATTTGAGGCACACTTGACCATTTTTTTTGGTTATATGTTTAAAGCATTGGATTTTTCCCTGTATTATTTTAACAAATGTTTTTTTATGCTAATTTTTGTCTTCTGAAGTTCAGTTTGTTTTGAAGCTTCATGTTTCTCTTTGATTACAGAGGGCCGCAGTATTACTTCGTGCCAGGTGTTCTTTGAGAGATATAGTGATAGTGCTGTTTTAGTACAGTAGACAATTAAACAATAGAACAGAATATATAAGCTTTAAATGAAGTCAGGGTTTACAAATGTCAATTGCAAATATATTGTTCAATTTGTATTTAAATCTCAGGGTCAAGATTGACAAGCAAAGCATAAAACCACTCCATGTCTATTCATGATACAAGGGGCTTGGCATAAATTTTTACCCTGACTGTGAAGACTATCATAGAGAGGTGGAATTTGTCATAGCATTTATCCATTTTCAATATAGTAACACATTTCTGCATGACCTTGAAAAGATCTTGGGAATAGACACCCAATTTTTGGAATTATCACTTAAGTATCGCTTGAGAAATGTCTAATGGAGCCAAACATAGAGATTAAAATGGGTGTGGAACGATTAGACTATTACAATATTTGGTTGCTTAAGATGATGTCAACTTCAGGTAGATCTACAATTTGCCTGCAAAGTCGTTTGGCCTGATGCATAAAACTACTTCTTTTCAGTCTCCCCATTGTTAAATGTTGAAATCTGTCTTTCATTGGATGGCTCGGCATGCACAGGAACTTTTCTGCCTGTGTTAATACCTTTGTGTCTCTGCCATCTCTCTTAGTGCTTGTATCCTCCCCATCTCCACTATAGGTGTTGATTTCATTGCTCCTGTAATGACCCAAATTGCCTGGTTTTGCACCTTATCCATCTCGTATATGGTAGTGTGTTTGCTGTAGGGCACCACGCTGCTGACCCATATTCCAGATATGAGTTTTTCTGCAATATCTGTCCTCTTGACTTGACAGGTGTTGGGTAGTTTGGGTTGCGTGCAGGAAATCTTAGACTCAGGCTCATAATAGTGAACCCTAGTCTTAACTATGTCTTCTGACTGATGATTTTTTTTAACAACTGTTGACAGCAATGCACTTTCATTTGCTACTACTGACATGTCAGCAGACACAGAACCCAGCCGGCACACACTTTTATCATGTTCAGTTTGTTGTGCAAAATTCTACTAACTTTTGCTTTTTTTGCACTAGCTATATCTGCAATTTTCATTTCTTGATCCAGGTCAATGATTTTCTTTACACTTGCTGTATTTTCATCATTGCACTCGATGACCAGCCACACAAGTTTTTTTTTTTTTTTACCAACTCATATGCAGGATAGAAATTAATGAAACCCTGGTTCCATCTTCTTGTGTATTTCTGGATGTTTTTCCTTGTGACATCAAGAATTTCATCACAGGCCTGACTTATTCATTTTCACGAAGCAACAGATACGTTGAATAGGGTATGTTGCACCATAGGGGGGAAAACTCATTGCAGAACCAAAAAAAAGTTTCATTACCGGTGCAAATATGAGGAACTTTTGGCAAAAGTGCTGAGTTTCAACTTGATACTGTTATTCCTTCATGGTCATGACTTATAACCAGCTCTTTGTAACTATAGTGCTTGATTTCTGCTATTTATAATCGTTTTGTTGTCCTTAGTAATAAAAATAAACATTTTATTCTTTTATCATGCTGTAAGTTTATTTTTGTTATCTGTAAACTTTTACGTGATCTATTAATTTAGAAATGTGTCATGTTTTCCAATAATGCTCAGTTATTAGAGATAGTTTTATTCATCGACCTACATATGTATGTAGAAATAAGATGAAACTGGCTTGATGGTTGTTTCTGTCAACATCTCTGTTAGCCTCAACCCTGTAGCCACCCACTGTCTTATTAGGACAGCAGCCGTCTTCAAGACAGGGCGTGAAGGAAATGTCAGTAAGTGAATCTAATAAATTAAGGTAGTAATAAACATAAGTGTCTGGAATTTGTTTAGCCAATACTGCTTAGAGGGTGAGTAGGATAAAACAGAGCTAATACAAGTTCCCAGACAAAGTCCAGTGGTTGGACAAACTTTTGTTCTTCTTCGTAAACTGTCACACGTCAACCTCAAACTTTTGTTCAAGGTTGATGAATGTGGTTCAGTCAAGCATCATGCTGAGAGTGGAAGGTAGATATGTATGCACTGACCTGCGCGGTACCGTTGTCACAACAACTGATGTTATGCCAGGATGATCAACCTCAAAGTTATTGTACCCAAGGGAAATTTCTAAAGATTTTATCAAGAAAGATCTGAAACTGAAATGTTTGAAAAAATGGAGAGAAGCTGAACCGAAGAAAGCTAACAAATCTGCAGCAATTGCTACTAAACCGATATTCAGTGCACGTGGTCAATTTAATTTGGTTGTACACTGTTCTTAACCGACGGTGCAAAAAATGACCATTTATACACCAAAATCCAACTCGTAAATGTGACAATGGTGGAAAATGGTTACTTCATTTGCATCCAACTTTTAGCAAATTCATTATTGTCTCTGTCAGTGCGTTTTGCATGGGATAAACTTCTAGTCGCTTCATCAAGCCTACTACCAGAATGTTCTATTAAAGCAAGATATTCAACCACTTTCAAACTTGTTTATCATTCAACAGGATGGTGCGTGCGCCAGATCATGAAACTATTCAAATTCTTGAATGTAAGATTCCTGCTTTTATACCTCCAACCTTTAGACTACCGAACAGAACTGACCCAAATACATTTGACTATGCAATTTGGGACTTAATTTTGGATGATTGTAATGAACTCCATCAAACCCCAAATTGATGCAGCAATCGACCAATATCAGCAAGCATCTGAGGACTTGTGTTTCAGCAAAAGGAGGAAACTTTGAACACAAAATGAGATAACTGTCTTTGTTGGCTAATTATCTACAACTACAAATGTTGTAATTAAATTTTATGAATTTATATTGGCTCATCTTTGTTTTTCCTACTCACCATGTATATGTTTATATGTGGGCAAATTAATTAAAATACAGCAGTTATATATGCCAAACACAAAATACATACGTCAATTCTATTTTAGGATTCCTCCCTGCGGGGGATATTTTATTTAATTCCACACACGATTTCTGCCATTTTCAGTTTCAGGCTTGTTCAGTTCTTTACAAATAGTATATGGCTTGTTTCGGGCAATCAACTAGGCTAGTTTTTGATGGTCACAGCCTTTTAGCTGATATCCCTAGAAAACAATGGGTTGTGACTAGAGATAGGGGTCAAGACACAGCAATGCATGAGCTGACAGCAGCTAGTGACTCATAGCTGGCTGCTACACTAACAAACCAAAACCCTATTCTACTTCCATGTGGTGGCCCTGGAAACAGGTTGCACTAGTCGCTATTATATTCTGGCCAAGGGATAGGGATTGCAGTGGGAAGGCAAATCCTGCGCTCAAAACAGTCAGCTGAAATCAGATGTATCAAAGGCGTAGATATCACAGCTTTGCTGTAAACTATGACACTCATTTTCAGGATGAACACAGAAGATTATAGAGATATATAAGAAGTATTGTGTTATAGCAAGTAAATTATGCCATCATCGTCTGTGATAGACGGTGGCCTTTACCTTATTGTGTTATAACATCGACACTGTGTTTATTGCAGGTGCATAAAGTGTGTAACCACTCTAAACAAGATAATAATATAGAAATTGACAAGTCCAGTCAAATGGCTAGAATTATAACAACAGGCAAATTACCATGAATAAATGAATGCTGAATTCAAATATCCTTCTTGTATAATATTGTCACTGAGTTTATGAACAGAGATATATGGAAGCAAATTGACCACTATTTATTATTTGCTTGTGATTTGGTTATGCATCATCTGATTTATAAACTAAAAAGCTAAAATAGTAAATTATTCATATGATTTTAATTACACAGCATTTGGCCTACATAAGATTTTTGCTGTATGTACAATAGTTTTGAATAGAAATTGACATTACCCAACTTGCTTCACATAAAACTGTATACACAATTGTTTATACTTTTTTTTTTGCATTTACTTTAAAGCTTTCATTTTTATTTTTAACCCCATTTGAGTAATTTTTTTAGGTCCTTCCTGGTCAAATGCAAACATAGCTGCTGATCTGATTTGCTCCTGAATCATGTGTTTTTCTGTGGTCTTTGGGTCTACAGTTACAGATTTCTCTATGATAATGTGTTTTTTTCCAATTGGAATTGTGCTCGACAAAGCGCCAAGATGTATTTCAATCGACATATAGGATAAAGTCGAACACAGAATGCACGAGTGATTAAAAGCAAGTGGCCAAGATGAAAACGAATATGGAAAGGCATAACCATCAAAATGAACCTGTGATGCCAAGCTTGAATAGACAGTGAGATCATTGAAAAAATTTACAATATGGAGGGACACATTGCCTGGAGAGGGGTGGGCTCCGCTGGGTGCAACATGGATTGCCTCATCTGGACCATGTATTTATTTATTTATCATAATTAGTTTGCTTATTTATGTTGCCCCTTTGTTGCGGATAAAGACATTTTTTTGGGGTACTTTGCCCATGCCAAATTGACTTTTACTTGTCTATATATATTTGTGAATACTTTTTCTTATGGGGTGCTTCAAGCTCCACAAATTAAAGATTTTGCCTACATACGAGGTGTGTTCAAAAAGTATATGACCTTTTGGCCTGAAAAATACAATTACCCACCTGGATGTTTGAAACCCTAATTCCCTTTACTCTCCTTGGGACTATACACACCTCTCACAGCAGCCCTACCATTGTTGGAAGCATTTCAGAAAGGCCTCTTTGTGAATGGGAGTACAGCTGGGTCGTTGCATTATGTTTTCTCATGACTCAAATCGGGTTCCTTTCAGCGGAATTTTCAGCTTGGGGAACAGCCAAAAATTGTAAGGAACCATGTTGGGAGAATAGGGAGCCTATGCGAACCAGAGGAATGTTGTGTTTGGCCAAGAAAGTCTGAATTAGATGCGAAGAATGGGCAGGTGTCATGATGGAGCTGCCAAGTTACTGTTGTCTGGTGGTGTTGTTTGTGTCAAACAGCATCATGAAAACGACAGTTAACCTCCAGGTAGTACTCTTTGGTAATGTTTTGACCATGTGTGGTGTACTCATGGTACACACCATCGGAGAAAAAGAAAATGGTAAACATGACTTTGGCATTGCTGCGCAGCTGTCTCGCATTAATCAGACTCTGGGATGACGAATGTAGCTTGGTTTCTGTGTCGTACCCATAAACCCACCACCAGTGATTACGTGTTCAGGAAGTCGGGGTCGCTGTTTCCATGTCCTGTGAGACTTCCAGATCGAGTTATTTCAGCTCCATCTGCATCAATTTCGCGAACACTTTCAACATAGCTAAATACTCATTCAAAATGGAGTGCACCAAACCAATAATTATCACCCATCTCATCCACAAGTTCTCGGTTGGCGACACAGTGGTTCTGTAAGACTAAGTCAGTACTTGGTCAATGACTTCATCATTTCAGCTTGTTGTCTGCCTACTGGAATGTGATACGCTCTCCACCAGGGTGCAGCCATCTTTGAAGCAATTGTATCATTCCTTAATTTGTGTGATGCTCATGGAATTATCACCAAAAGACTATTGAACCTTCTGAATAGTTTCCACTTGGGTATCGCCTAGCTTTTCACAAAATTTGATGCAATGCCGCTGTTCAATTCTTTTCATCATTTTGTGGTGAATAAAACCCCACGGGTGTTCACTACACTCAACACTGAAAGGCTGACTGTCAGAATCTGAAAGCGGGGACACATTCAAGCATGTGCATGACGGTCCCCTATACTTTCCTGCCGAAGGACAACACCCATGCTTCATTATTTCCATTGAGAAAAAATTTTTATTAAAATTGGGATACTTTTCGAACACACCTCTGTGAAACTACTACCACTTTGTTTTGCTGCAGTCCCACTATAATTTTGCCAGGCAATTTGCTATCATATTATCAATTCTACAAAAGTCCTAGCGCCGACATCAAATTCATAGGTGTTCATTCCCTTTCAGAAGATGGTGAAGGGTATGTGTACTCAAGGTTTCTTTAGTTTGCTTTTTGTATACACTTTATTCGTCCATCCCTTCCTGCTTTTATTCCAAACTCGTGCAGCCTGTGACACACAAAGATCCCGACCAGCACATACAAATGTTGAGATATACTCAAGTATTAAAAGCTTTTCATGTATATGTTATTTAATAACCATGAACATATAACTGCAATGACTAAATTGTCAAGACATTCTCTTAGACCTGAAACACATTGACCACTTTATTTGAAACCAACACACTCTCGTACATTTATATATATATTTTTTGTTTTGTTTTGATGATATTGGGTGTTTCTATTAGATGCTCAGTTTTGTAGTACTACTCAAAGTGGTGGCATCTCAATTCATCACCTGCCACTATGCGCACAAGAAATATATCACCCTCCGCTTTGTAATTCAGCAAGATTTTCAAACTCCATCCCATGCGTTTTTCCTTATGGTGGTCGTTCATAGTCTGAGGGACTCAATGTGAAAACACCTTCCGATACTTCCGAACCACCAATGGTACTATCCCAAACGACACAGCCAATTTCTCTGCTAGTGAATATAAGCTCTAAACCAGTAACAGTCCACCCGTTTTGCTGCATCAATTTTGGCGATGGCTTCTGTCATGTGTGCTTGACCTGGCTGCAGAAAATCTTTTGTTAACTCATGTTCTTCCTCAAACAATTCACACCCAGTCCTTCACTGTTGTCTTCAACATACAGTGCCTGTAATCTCGATGAATGTCGACATCCTTCAGCTGTTAGGAACATTGCACGGTGATTCACATTGTATGGATTCAGTAACACACTTGCAATTTTGTCAATAATCTTCAGCAGAACCTATGGATGCAAGGTGAATGAACATGCAGTTGCTTGTTCATTGCTCTCTGTTTATTACGTGAACTGTGCCTTTATCATGCTACCCACACGCTGGCGCGCATGACGCAGCACAGGCAGGTTACATTTGATCATGGCTCATATACATCTTTTACTAAAGTATAGCATTGTCTTTTAACATTTTATTTAACAAAGTTCTTTTTTTTTCTCTCCAAACATTCAAATGTGATACAAGATGCAGAATATGAATAACGAATGACAATAGTAGCACATAATTACCTGTAAATACATAATACAAAACTAAAATATGTTATAAGTGTGTGTAGGGGGAAAGAGAGAAGAAGAAGAGATCACCAGGTTGAGAAGGGAAGACATGGGCAGTGACGAGAACAAAGAGATGAGTTTAGAGAGTAGGTTGGAAGTGTAATGGAGATATGTGAGGGTGATTAAATACTTTCATAACTACCCCAGCTAGTAAGTATTTCATACATGTAGACACTGAACCAAAACAATCTTTAATATTTAAAACAAATTTGAGGATTCTGATTCACTTAATTGTTAGTTTCAACAACATATCTGAATGAGCCAATTTCATTTTAGTAATAATTCTGAAAGTCAGATAAATAGTGATCATCCTTGATCGATCTTATTTCTGCAAGAAGCCGCAATGATCCGATGGCATCCAGGTACTTAGTTATATTTTAGCACCTACTTTGCTATCGGTTCTCTCCTTAATTATCTTTAATAGAATTTTAGATGTATGTGGCATCATACTAATTGATCAGAAATGGCAGAATTCAATGTTTTTGGCAAAGGAATTATTATTGGAGCTATGTGTACCTAACATGTCTAGAAAGAAAATAATTTCTAGTCTTGAAGTCAAACGTTACCTGCCAACTTTGAAAACTCACTACATTCTAAAATGTCTACCTATCAGAAATAACTCAATGCCAAAAACAGCTAATGTATACACAAATCGTTGGCCATCTTGTAGATGTCAGAACCTGAAATTCTGCAATGACAGAACATAATGCATATGGATGTCTTCCAGGTAGCCGGTGCTGGACGATACAAGATCTAAAAAGTTTATTAATTATTTAATTGAAATGTTCTATATCAACTGTAAATCATTACATTGAATATCAAATTTGAATTAAAAGGGTGAAACGTAAGAGCACTTTCATATTAAACATAATACCAAGCTTCACTGCCTATAATCTACAAGTAGTTGAGTCTCTCTGTTGCACTTAATGCCCACTTTCTGGCTCTGATGATAAGCATGCCTTGGGAATTCATAGTTGAAGTAAGAGATTGTGGATCAATATCCTGAAAAGAAATACAAATTTATATATTAAATAAAATGTTTAATAATACATAGTTTATATACGGATTATGTGCCTAGATGGAGTGTAATATTTTTGTTTGTGTGTTCGCCTTATTTCTCTATTCCCCAAGGCGGTGTGCGCTAAAAAAAAAAAAGGATCCCATAGCATTAATGCCGTAGGGGTGTGAGGTGTTAGCGATCTCACATTTCAAAGGCTCGGCTATATGAGGGCGGTAGCCATCTCCTCTCCCTCGCCGCTTTTACTTCCCGGACTGAACTGGTACCCATTTAAGGCTGGGTCAACCCGGAAGCCATTGCGGTCTGAAAAAAACATTACCGCCTCAACTGGGGAATGAACCCAGGACCACTCAGGTGCGAAGCCAGCGCGCTAACCATTATGGTTTTTATTTTGCGCTTGTCGGCCCAGTGCATCCGACTTCAGCATGCATTTTATGTAAGTTTCTGCTTCCTCCTGCATTTTCTAAGGGTTTGCTTCCCCAAGGTAATGGCCGGCATCTTCGGGTTGTGAGCCATGTCACTTAACCACTAGCCCACGCTGTCCCCCTGAATATAGTATTAAATGTCAGCAGTGTTCCAGTGGTGTCTTTACTAGGCATGCACCAACCAAATAGGGGTTTTTACTATTCAGCTGAAGGAGAATGAAGACTTAACTATTTGGACGGATATTGACTGAACATTTAGCACACAAAATTATGTTCAATGCTTCTACTGACATTACCTATAAAGTTTAAAAAACACCTGTATAAATATGGTTCAGATACATCACCAGATACGAAAACAAGAATGAAACCAATGTTAGGACCTAAAGGCCTTTATCACAGACAACACAAATACAAGATAATACATCTTGGAAGAGGATATGAACACATTAGTTAGTATGAAAAGGTACTTAGCATGTGACTTGTCAATTGTTAGATCGTGGGTGAAGAGCCAGAAGGAGTATACATTGAGAAAAGTTAGAGAAGGCTGCATAAGCCAAAAAAGAAATCAGATGGTGACTGTATACATAAAGTACCTAACTGGGTGTCCATCATCAACGCACAAGCCATAGTTCACAGGCTACTATTAACCAGAGACTTGACCTTGAGCCGGCAGAGGTCAGGAAGGCAAACTGCTCGATGTCCAAAGGCAGGGCTCCCAGTTCTGATTCCACCCCAGCAGAGATTTACCATGGAGGGGGGCTCGTACTTCCTTAGGAACTGACTACACTCTTTTGTTGTATTTGGGAAGTCGAAACAGTTCCATGGGACATGAAGGATGCCCCAATTGAACACCTGTACAAGCAAAATTATGGCCCGAGTCCTGCTCAACCATCTAAACGGTCACCTTAAGCAGGGATTACTCCCTGAGAGTCATTGTGGTTTTCATGCAGGTTTAGGAGAGTTGACATGATATATGCAGCATGTAAACTGCAAGAAAAATGTCAAGAACAGAATGTTGCCCTATACACATTTTTGGGGTCAATTTGATCAAAGTCTTTGACACCGTCAATAGGGATGGACTGGCAAATCATTGCGAAGTTTGGCTGCCCCCTGCAGCTTCATTGCATTTATCCGCCAATTCAATTTCATGATGGCTCATGCACTGAACAAAGAATAACTGTCTGTAGCCTTCCCAGTCACCATCTGTGTCAAACAGGGTTGTGTGCTGGCATTGACACTCTTTAGCATGGTCTTTGCAGTAATGCTCTCTGATGCTGTCCATGGTGCTGCTACTGCCATACCAGGTATAGGACGCAGGGTCTGCTGTTCATCCCGAGGCACGTGAGGCCACAATCCTAGATCTCCTATTCCCTGAAGATTGCGCCCTCAATACTTGCTTAGAATCCTGTGAGAGGCTTGCACAAGAGCATTCCACCTGGCGAGCTAGTATCACCGCATGTGCTCAGATTACAGAGAGTTCAGCCATTGCGGAGGCTCAGCGAAAGTGTGCTGTCCAAAATCACAATGATGGGACAGAAATTGAAATAGGTGAAAAATGTATGTACCTCAGATGCATGCTGTTGAGATATGTGATTCTTGCTGATGAGATGGCAGAATAGCATTTTTGTATGGCAGTGTTGGAATGTCATGGAATCGGCATAAAAACTAAGCTGAAGCCATTCTCCCCAACTGACTATGCTGAAGATGCCAGGAGGTTGAATCTCTTCCACGGGACTTGTTTGAGGCACATGCTCCACATTTGCTGTTACAGATAATGAGATCATCTTATCCAGAGCCAGCATTCGTGCAATTATGCAGCAGAGTCAGCTGAGATGGGCTGGTCACCTTACGAGTAACAAGTTAACAGCTCCCAAAGAAGCTTCTGTATGGCGAGTAGAGTGATGGATGGCGATCATGAGGACGCCAAAAAAAGCGTTCAAGGACAACCTGAAAGAGTCGATGTGCTATTAGATTTACCTGGTAAATCCTAGTTCAAAATCATTCAGCCTGGAAAGGCGTGATCAAAAAGGGTGTCAATGAAGGCCACCATGTGTGGACAGTCCAGGATAGACGTGTGATCAGAAAGGCTAGAGTAGAGAGCATACCAGTACCAGCTACAGACCATGTGTGCCAGTCACGCAATAGATCTTTCAGCGTTTGCATTGACATGATTAGTCCAGTCACACAAGTGCACATACAGTGCCAAGGAGGTAATATGAGAAACAGGATGATGGACAAAGGATTATACTGCTGAATCTATCGAGAAAATAAATTCACTTAATATAGTAATCTTATACTTAATTGTGGGGCACGTTAGCTCAGTTCATAGCGAGCAATTCATTATTTTATGTGGTAACAACCGTGCCTCAATTCGAATCATGTTCTGAGACCAAAAAAAAAACTGGGTCGTTGACTTAAATCAGTGACCATTTCTCCGGTCAACCCAGTTGTAAATGAGTACACTGCGCATGAGCTATGGGAAAAAAAAACAGCAAGGAAGGGGATAGGACACCTCACCTCTCATAGGCTGCTGCATAGTACAATGGAGTCTTCAAAAACTCTATTTCCAACCAGTGCTTAGTTCTGCTGAATTTTCACTTGACTATATTTAATGACACCACAATCCATTGATAACTAGTGCTAAGGCCTGACAAGAAACTGTAAATATAATGTAAATAAAAGATAAGTTTGTTAATAATTTGACTGCAGTAACTATCAACTCCATTCTCTACCTTTGGTAAATTGCAAACACGAGTGATTTGTCTCGAGACAAGACCATTGTCGTCGTCCTGTCTCATGTCATGCTTAGCTGTGACAGTTACTTGGTGATCGTTTGATGTGATCGTCACTTCCTCAGGCTGGTAATGTTGAAGCTCAAGACATATACGGAACTCCTTGTCTATGTTATGTACCTGCTGGACATAAAACTGGAAGTCAGTGTAAGTATTTACAACTGTCTTATTGTAAACAAATGTATTGAGTTTGTACCATTTAAAAAAAAAACAAAAAAAACTGGTAGAGATTAGCACCACTCAAAGCGGGCACATAAATAGGATAAGAATAAAAACTGCAAGTGGTACACATAGGCCTATTCAAATCCATGATCATAATTAATAACACCATCTTATTAACAAGAAACAACATGCTATGGATAGCTACTAAATCTCTGCAGGCTTGTGTCTCATAGAGGAACAAGAAAAGTAATCTAACCAATCACAGAACAATTTCTATTGATTTATGAAGCTGGGGTTATAACACATTGATTAACTAGTAAAAAGGAGTTATATGAAGAAAATATCTGGTCACATTGGCTTACCTCTGAATTACTTGATGGCGTTGATGCTTTCCTTATAACGACTGGCTCATCTGAGATGGACAATAAACTGAGCAGTTCATGTGCAAGGGGCATTAGATCGTGTCTATCTGTACCATAGCTTGGGTAGGGTACACAATTAAACATGTTTATTTTGTTGATATACCGGTAGTGTTTTCTTTACAGTTACTGAAGCGTTCAATAACTTTAAAAAAAACTGATATATACTAAATTACTATAGTGATACTTTATGAATTATTATTCATTTCATGAACTCTGTCAAACACCACTATTCATTCTATACGCACACAAATCTCCGCGCAACACTGACATTGAATGAATTTATTTGTGCAAATTTAGTAAATGCTTCTTGTCTGTAAAATGATAACACTTTTGACCCCACTTTTGTAAGTGTACACTGCACGACAGTCGGGTACACTCACGGTAGACTTGTTTAGTTTATAAACTCCGCTGTGAAACCTTTTTATGCGCGTACCTTCGCTTCAGTTCATGAGGAATATTCTTTAGAAGTGATGTGTCATTTTTCCAATCAATTTACACAAGTCATCGCTGGTTGCATCACTAACACTGACAAAAGTTCACCTGCCGCCACTATTAAATTAGCGATTCCTATAATATTCAATTGTATTGACCGACTGGGATAGGTGGTCGAGAACATTCCACGAAGTTGATTTCAGTAATTGTAATTATTTTTGTTAATGGTCTAGCCCCGTTTTTTACAAATTGCAGAATAAAGAACTAGCTAATATTAAATTAGAATTACATGCGTACGCAGAAAATGGTGAAATATTCTTGTCAACCGCAGCAGCAGTTTAGATGTCAACAAGGTGTTGTCGGGATCGAGAACAAAGTGAGTTAAGCCTGTACGATACCAAGCAGGGCGTAACAAGGGTATATTTGTACTCGTATCACGCTGGTGTTCAGTCATACTCGATTATCTATATTTATCTAATGGATCGTCTGCCTGGGTCACGACTCAATCATCATTTTATGTTTTTAATATTGCTAGAACACTGGTTTCTCTGCACACTGGATGCTTACTTGAGCATTCTGAATTACTTTTAATACTCTGCATAGCTGAGACAGAAGGACAATTAGTCACCAGGAATGTTCTACAACAAGCTGCGCATGAACCGCACAGAATATTTATTGATTTTATTAATATATTTATCCAAAACAACTCCGAAACGGGGCGCAGAAGTTTTCTCTCGAACGTTCTACAAGAATCGGGAATTGCATGTAGTCATTAGATTGATGTCAACTATTTTCTACAATAGGCGCATTTTAGAAAACGAACTTGAGTTAAAAGCACCTAAAGGATAATGTAGCCATGAATTTTGAGAGAGTGAAGCGCGTAGAACTCTGGTCACAGTAGCAAAAAAGGCTTTCAGTGAGAAACAAAAACTTCTAACGATAAATTACAATATTGAGCTTCGAAAAAGAATATTCACTACCACTTTACTGCTCCGTCGCATTGTACGGACCTGAAACATTAACTTTAAACAAAAAGAATGAACAAACAGAATGCAAGCATTTCAGGTGTGGTGCTATCGCAGGATGCAAAAACGAGTACGCTGGACAGAAAAGAGGTAAAATGAAGTGTTTAAAGTAATAGGGTCACATAGACAACTAGCGATGAGCATAGAGAAATGTAGATTGTATTGGTGATTGTCTTGACCAAAACATGAGACATTGAGGCCTATAATTGAAAGTACTAGAAGCCAAAATATGTGTATGGGAGTTTCAGCTTTTGGGATGAGTTCTTGTCCTTTCAGCTTATATTAGTAATATACAAGTTAAAGACATGTCATCAGCGGTATAATAAACAGGATAGACTAAACTTTCCAAAAATGGCTTTGAATAATTAAAGAAGACACCCCTTTGCATACAATAGATGGGTAAGACATTGAAATGGTCATTTTTGTTTAAGCGAAATTACATGTTAGCAAACGCGCGAAGAGGCAAAGTGAATTTATCAGTTTGCGGTTGTAGATGTGCGTCCAGCATAACACAGAAGAAATCATGGCAATTGGTTGCCAGGCGACTGTCATTAGGGCGCAATTTGTTTTTCATAGCCAACTAGCCACGAATTAGGCCGGCCTTCCCTTGCAGAGATCGTGTTAAGTACTGTTTTAAGATGTCGCGAAAATAGGATAGAACAAAAAACTGGAAGACGCCGTAGACAATGTTGAAACTTATAAACGCGTTCCATCTGAAGTTATTTACTCCATCATGGTTCAGTAAATTAACTTTATGTCTTTATACCGGTTTAGAAGACTCTACAGCGTCTGTAACAACCAGTTTCTTAGAATAATATTTATGGATTTGCGAGTCCATTTTAATAGACTCAACACTAGAGCTAAGAAGACCCGCAGCCAGTTAAGGCGCCATCTATAGCTCTTTAACAAACCACTTAGGGAAAGGTACAAATAACTGGTAGATTTAATTTAATTTTGTCCGGGCGGTGGCTGTTAAGCCTACTCTTTTCGATTTCCATCTGTTTTGGGAATTTTTAACGTGCTAGACACTGAACACGGGAGTCCGATCTCACTACGCAGAGATTAGGGGAATTATGTACCAAAATATCCAGAGTGAAAAAAAAAATCCCGTCTCCACCGTGATTCGAAGCCGTGACCTCCGGCATCCGAGGGGGACAGATTACCTCGAGACCATCCATCCATCCATCCATGTGTCATCCGGCTTCAATCCATCCATCCATCCCATGTGTCATCCGGCTTCCATCCATCCATGTGCACGTGTCATCCAGCTCCCATCGATCCATGTCCATGTGTCATCCAGCTTCCATCAATCCATGTCCCTGAGTCATCCAGCTTCCATCCATCCATGTCCCTGAGTCATCCAGCTTCCATCTATCCATGTCCACGTGTTATCTACCTTCCATTCATGTATACGTGTTATATCTTCCATCCTTTTGTTATCTAACATCCATCCATGTACATGTGTTATCTAGCTGAAGATGTTTGTACAAATTGTGTAAATGTGTATATTTATCGTCATGTTTCAAAACAACAATTCAACTATTTATCAAAAATAGGATTTTTGGATACTTTCAGTGATCAAACAGTTTGTATTGCATTACTATCAGTTCACTTCCTTTCAAGTGTCGTGTCCTCAACACAATGCACAGCATCCAAGCAAACACCAGATCATTTCCTGCAGGACTCCCACTTATGCAGACCGAAGACAGGCAGTCTAGCCTCGGGAAACGACCATGCTTGAAAAGCTCTAGGGACCGGCGAAATCTGAAACGCACAGTATCCATCGTGAACCTCACCGAGTTAGAAACAAAGTATCTGATGATCGAAGAAGAAAAATTAGATTTTACAATGCTTTTCTCTTGTATTAGTATCAATTCAATTAATGTCTGTGCAACGAAGGTTGGCTGCTTCGGCTCTCCAATATCCTGTCTCTTAACTTGAACGGACACACTGCCAGATCATAGCCAGACTCACGCAGTCTATCTTTCGATGTTGCTCTCCAACTTATAGCACTGCCCTCTTCTACACCTACCCTCAACCTTCCCCTCCAGTATTGTTTTCAATAAAGTATCTTTATATGTTCTAAATGTTTGACTTGCCTAATTGTACTGTCTATCAATAGTTCTCTACGCCTGCTTTCTCTCACCAGGACGTCGCTGTTTATTTCCTGTCACGAAATATGACATTCTGTTCATTCACATTTCTAGGGCTTCTATTTTATTCTCAAACTTCCAGAGTTGGTAAACGACACACGGGATAAAATAGGATGTCCATGATCGCGAACGCCAATTGACAGGGCACCTGATGATATAAAACACGATAGTCATAAAACCTGATAATAGTTGCCGTTGCAAGCAAAGATGGCGACAGCATCAGATTTTTGCTGTGAAATATGTTTTCTTATGGCTGTAAAGACCAATCCTGGAACGGTATAAACAGCCACATTCGGGGTAAGCTGCGACGAGCCGGCAGGGAAGTAGTGCACATCGGGTAGCACGCTTTCGCCGAGCCGTCGCGACGGCTTTACTCTGCGACCTGCCATGTGAGCGTCTGCCTGGTGTAATTTTACATAATTACAGCTACTTGGAGATGCGCTCATCCGTCATGCGAACAACCTGCCCCGTCCATCTTATCTGAAATCAAAAGGTTTTTGTAAGGGTCAGATGGAATAAGACAAGGTCAGGCGACACTGGTCAAACGGGTCTAGGCACAATTTTTTCGACATGCTAATCACGGTCAGGTGAAGCACCGATCAGGCATGCTAGCCAGGTGAAGCACCGATCAGGCATGCTAGCCAGGTGAAGCACCGATCAGACATGCTAGCCAGGTGAAGCACCGATCAGACATGCTAGCCAGGTGAAGCACCGATCAGACATGCTAGCCAGGTGAAGCACCGATCAGACATGCTAGCCAGGTGAAGCACCGATCAGACATCCAGTCGGGGTCACGTAAAACATTGACTAGCGCCACCTGGATCTCTGGAAATGAGACGGTGGCATAATTTACAGAGCAGTAAAGCAAAAACTGAACTTATAACAATGGCGAGACCAGCACAAACAAAAAAGTAATTGACTGCATTGACAAACCTGGCAGAAATGGACAACGATCAGAACGTGAAAATGCAGACTTGCACCCTCCTTACAGAAATGGACTTTGATGCACATGCGATTCCAAGCACTAAAACCGTTACCTAAAAATATCCCGCAGACCAAGGACGCAGACTGGATGGGGGGGGGGGGGGGGGGGGGGGGGAAAGAACCCATTAGGTCAGTTCTAACCATTTTAATGGCAGTCTGGCCATCAGAGGGAGGGGCAAAATTGACATGATAGTATATATCACAGCCGCCTGGATCTAATAGCATTCTCGGAATGCGAGGAAAGCTACCCACCACTTAAACGCCCGTATTAGTGCCCCCACTTAGCGACATTGAATGACCAGAAATCAGAGCCACCATACAAGCCATTCCTGGACCTCCCCATAGACTTGCCTTTTGATACATTCCAAGTGATTTTAAAGCACACAAATGTGCTGTGTATGTATATTTTGCTGGCATTTCCCCCCCCCCCCCCCCTTTACATCACGCAGAATAAATATTCTCATTCGACATGTAATCATAATCCAAGAGGGAAAAAAAGTGGAAAGTGAAAAATAAAGTGAAAGTCCCATTTTATAGTAAGGATTACAACTGACTTTTATTATGAAAAATGACAAAGTTAAAAAAATGTATATTCAAATTTAGGTATAAATCAGATTCTGAGGTAAAAGTAGCAATGAAACTTAAATTAGATATAATGAAACAGAATTGGCACTTCCCATACCAGAAATGATCCCGACAAGCACGAAAACAGCTTTGAAACAGCTTTATGACATAAGAAAAAGTAAACGAGTTTTGAAAGAGTTCCAGCATCAAATAGGAGTAAGAAACATGAAAGGATGAAATAGACAAGATGTGTTATGCGTACAATGATCCGACACGCAAAATTAACAGAGGACATTAACAGCAAAAAAATTATGCATATAGAAATGATAACATTTTAGTCAAGGTGGAGTTTCATATAATCATATGCAGAAGACTGCTAGATGAAAGTGGAACACGACGAGCATGTTAGATAAGTGGAACAAGAAATACCAAAACGAAATGCGTAGTTGCAAAATGTAATAGCAAAATTAATAGAAAATTGTTTTTGGGTCACGAGTAAATGGATCAACTAGAACGGGTCACGAGTAAATGGATCAACTAGAACGGGTCACGAGTAAATGGATCAACTAGAACGGGTCACGAGATTTGGAAAAAAGTATGAAAGATGTGATATAGAACGGACACAGGCTTGCTTATACCAACATACTCAACATTGCTAACGCGATTGGTCAAGTTGTATAACAAACGGTTGGAGATGACGGTTGAAAACCGTCCTCTGTAAAGAGAATGACAAACCTTGT
This sequence comes from Ariolimax columbianus, assembly GCA_036924085.1. Taxonomy (NCBI): domain Eukaryota; kingdom Metazoa; phylum Mollusca; class Gastropoda; order Stylommatophora; family Arionidae; genus Ariolimax; species Ariolimax columbianus. The sequence continues at coordinate 17,037,194 of JAVGWX010000004.1, read as the reverse complement.
GGAAATAAGTGCAAACAAATGTAAATAGTAAGTTAGGTGCCCATTTGCAGTTTGGTGGACCGGATGGTCAGCTTGAGAGTTGAATACTATTGAAAACTAAAATCTCCAAACTAATCTAATGTTTTAAGAGCTATTGTCAATCTAAATCCCTTTTAAAATATATTTTCAGTTTTTAAAAACGCCGATGCGTAGATGCCTTGGCTACTGCTTATTGATCGTGTTCGAATGCATCCTGGATTTGGTCAGCATATTTGAAAACTAACACTTGGCATTCTTTGGTGGTAACTGCCAGCTCTGGGCGGTAGGGATGTAGGGCTACGTTGTAACAGTTGGCGTGTTTAGCTCGAGACTTAAACCCATGCATAACCGCACCTGCACTGTCAAAGACGGTGATGTTGAACGTGTTGTGGTTGTCAGTAACGACCAAGTGATCATTGTGGTTGAACCCTACGCTAATAGGATAATAGGTCAGGCTCTCATTTCCTATGGTCTCTTTATAATTAAGAGAATAGTCAAAGCACTGGATACAATGATGCCTGTTGTCGCTAATGTAAATGGTGCCACTCCTGGCAGTCACATCGTTCGGAAACTCCAGTGTCCCGAGAACCGATTTGCGGATCAGTTGACCCTCTGGGCTGAAGATGAAAAAGTTCATGGTTTTGCTTTCCAGAATGAGAATCATGCCTTTCTCGTCGACGGCAACTCCACGTGGGTTTTGCAGTAAATAGTCTCCAAAACATTTCACAAATTCTCCTTCGAAAGTAAAAATTTGAACGTTCAGACTGGGTGGTCTCTCTACAACAACAATGTTCAAGGTTTTCGGACACTGCGCCATTCGGTAGGGAAAGTACAACTTGCCAATGGACCTCTGAAATGTTCTGTCCATTTCTTCAGCAGCAGCTGGAAGACCAGGAATATTGTGAGGTTGACCAATAGTTCGTTGATACGTCCCGTCTTCGTGGTACACAACAATCCTGTGATTCCTCGAGTCGCACACGGCAAGAGTGCAATCATGAAGGTACAAGACTCCGCTTGGCTCAGCAAACTCGTATTCCCCTTGGCCGTAGCGCCCAAAAGCTCTGCTGTAAGGAAGCGTGGCTCTGAAGAAGCTATCCAGAAAATCTTCGTAGTTCACATCCGCGTGGGCCCCTGTGGCTGTTTCTAGCCTCTCCCGAGAATCTCTGGCCGCTAGTTCAGATTCATACCGATAGTCTAAGCTGTAGGGCAGCGGTCTATACGGCTCTACATGATGCCTTTCGCGTACTAATGGAGAACTTAGCAAATTCGTCAGGAGGCAGCTGTAGTGACATCTCAGCGACGAGAAGGTCTCGTGAATGGAATTTGTAACCTCTGGGTATCGTGGGTCAAACTTTAATTCAGCCGAAAAGCCTTCCCTGAAAACTGGGTTATTCTCATAGTCCTGTGCAAGCCGACAGAATCTGTTCTCGATCAGAGGGAAAACAGAAATAATCTCTTCAACTGTACCAAATTGCAGATATCTGGTCACGAAATCGCGGAATGTAATCATATCCTTGTAAAGTCTCTCAATTTGAGCCATTGATGTGATGGATTGCGTGCTGATGTTATCTGACGAATCATCTGCTAAGGATGTTGCAGTTTTCTTCAAGGTGTCAATTTGTTCCAGATACAAATTGCTCATTTCACCGATTTTACGTCGTTCAGATCTGTGTAGATTCTCCAGCCGTTGTTTGGATTTGTTCAAGTTGATCAGAGCTCTCTGGTGTGCGTTCTTTATTTCTATTAGGTCTGCAGTCACTGAAGTGATCCTCTCTTTCGCAGTGATTGCAGCGTCTTTTAGTTCTTTTACGTTATGGGAGAAGTGATCTCCGTGGCAACAGGTCTCACAAACTGCAACAACGCAAGTGTTACAATACCAAGCAATGAAGTTTCCAGGATGTTCCACGCACATAGGCCATAACTCGCCATCTGGTTTTGCACCAACCTTCGTATCTGAATTCTCAAGCAGATGCAAACATGTAGATTTCGTTTTCATGTGCAGAATAGAGCAGTCCAAACACAAGTACGTCAAGCAATATGAGCAGAACTTTGTTGCGTCCTCGCCACTGGAGCACAGCGTACAGCAAAACGGCGACATATTTGCTTCGCACATCTCTCGAGCAAATGGGATGTCAATCTTCAAAGACAGAGGTCCAAAATGTGAACCACCAGGCATTGTCAGGCCGAGACAAATTGGACACTTGAAGCATCTCCTACCTTCATCGAACAGTTTAACCACGCAGGGAAAACAGAATCGGTGACAGCAATGAAGCAGATGTGGCCAACGGTATCTGTCACCACAACTTGGGCAAAAATCGTCTTTTAATTTAATAACTTTATGTCCAGACACCAGGCGTTCCAGGAAAGGTCTGGCCTGAGTTAAATTTTTATAAAAGCCCCGGATTCTGCTCTGCCACGTTGCGAAGGCGTTTACAGTCAGAACGTCAGTTCCAGGCTTGTCAGGATAGCTTGAAATGCCAGTATCAAGTTTGTCGTTAGAGGTACTTTGCATAGCGCCATTGTCAACCGAGTGTGCCGCCACTGTATCTTGAGACGCTAATAACTGAGGCCCTCTCAAGATATTCGATTCCTTGAGAATTGACAGATCTACCGTGACTCTGGCAACTTCCTTGAGTGGTTGAAATACTGAGTGGATGAGATCCGATAGATGCATATCATGTTGAACACCAGCTAGAATTAACATGTAGTCTTTGTCCTTTCCATCTGCTTTCATGATGGCCCCAGTTTCTCCAAGTTTAAGCCAATCGTCCTGCCTGGTCTTTGACGTTTCTGTATGCTGGGCTTTTACCCAAGACGCGGATGTTATGAGAGGTTCAAAAGCTGGGGGACGCTGAATGGATTCCGAATTTCCTGCCATGTCTAGAGAAATTCCTGAAAAACCTGGTTTTGAAGGGATTCCTGAATATTCAGTTTTTGGTCGAAGTGAATCCGAATTTCTGGTTTTTGTTTCTTTTTTTCTGTTCGGTTCTAGAGAGGCTGTTGGTGTGGGTTTACTCGTTTCCAAAGACATTGAATGTTCATTTAGCAAAACATCAAGCTTTTTATCTGCAAGCATTTGTTTTTTTGTCTTCTGCCCTTGCTTAATCAGATTAGCTGGGCATCTTTCAGCGACTTCCTGATTTTCACCTCCGAGTCTATTGTGGCCGAGGGAGGCTCTAGGATCTGGTTGTAGACAAGACTCGTTCTTGTTTTCGATCACCATACAGTTACAATTAGTAGCTTTGATGATATGCTCTTTAGGCTGCCTTTTAAGCTTGATCTGCTCATTCGGAGAATCTTGCGGCAAAACTTTGCCAGTCCCAGAACTGGTTTTAGTTGCGGAAATATGCTCCTGATTACTGGCCGCTTGTTTAGTCAACAAAAATGCCCGACGTGCCTGCAGATCCTTCTCGAGATCCCCGTACGAAGCGCAACCAGACTTTTCTAGAAAAGTGCTTACAAATTGAACCTCATCGGCCCTCACATTGCCTTCTGAACGCAAAGAGCGAACTTCCTGGATCATATTCAGCAGAATTTCGACCTGATTCATATGAGAGCCTGTCTCATCCATAACCTCCAAGTGCTTGCCATCCACCATCTGAACCCGCTCTTTAACAACAAGGTCGTAGAACATAGAGCCCAGATCGTTCATCGCTGTGATATTGCTAGACTCAGGCTGGTCACTAAACCTAACTGAAGAAGCAGTATTAGGATAGATACTGGCACCAGTTCCAGCCTCCGCAAAGTCTGAATACGGCTCAGTAAGAAGTCCTGCTTGTGATCCTTCCGTCTGGTCAAGTTTACCCAATGCATTCAAATCGGGATTTCGCTCCGGTCCCTTTGAAAAGTGATGGTCTACAGTGTGAGGCACTTTATGACCTCTGATGGCCATTTTGGATCCTTTGTAGAGGGTCATACCTGCTGCAAAAAAAAAAAAAAAAAAAAAAATTAAAATTGAGACAGCATGGATGTTAATGCAAGATCTAGTGCGCGCCCTAACGACAATTTGCCAAACTAGGAGCATCCATGCGCGGATGTCAAACATAGGACAACCATATGCAAGACCCTGGTACACCATCCGTATGCTCGCTCGGAATGCAAGAAATGCTACTGCAACCAATATCAGCGCCCTTTAAGATCTTTTTCAACAGAAAAAACCCAACTCTGCCATCTTCACAATACCTCCGAAATGCAAACCTACAAAATTTGGGACTGGAAACTGGTAATAACCGATTAAGCACAGTCAAGTGTTCGGACCAAGACTGCCGGCAGCACCCTAGTAAGCGATGCAGGCATTGACTCCAGACAGCACTGAGTATTCCTAGTTCACTATCACACGTCTAGAACAGTGTAAAGTTATGCCAGACCGCTCAACCACGTTTCACTCATTGGCTGCCCGGTAGGACATGATACTCAGCTACAAAATATTACCATGTTCATCAATCTTAACGTTTTTGCAGAACGCTCAGGTTGTGATTTTGGCGTGTGGGTTTTGGCGTTTTCTTTAATGCACTAAGGGCAGGAGCGCTGCCGGGCGCAAAGAAAGCCAGCAGACGCAAAGAAAGCAAGTATTAGAAACCATCTTAAAATCTATTCTTGGTGGCCTCTTAAGAGACTTCTGCTCTGCAAACAATGTGCTCGTCTGGCTGAGATGAAAACCTCGCAGATGCAGCACAGAGAAACGAGCCACCAGAAAAGGTCCTGTGCAGGACGTTCCGACTACCAACGTCGTCCAGTTGCCACCCCCCCCCCCCCCCCCAATCGTGCGGATATACCCAGCATAGGCCTGCAAAAGCCACAAGCGCGTCTGCCCACACACATCTTAAAACTGTCGCCATCGAGGTTCACGAAAGACCTCCAAAACTTTTTACTTTTAGTTTTACAAATGGAAGTTTTAAACGTTTCATAGTTCTGAATTACTGTTACACAAACATGCTGGTCGCAAACAATATTCATGCTGCTGGTCACACTTCCATAAACAATATTCATGCTGCTGGTCACACTTCCATAAACAATATTCATGCTGCTGGTCACACTTCCATAAACAATATTCATGCTGCTGGTCACACTTCCATAAACAATATTCATGCTGCTGGTCACACTTCCATAAACAATATTCATGCTGCTGGTCACACTTCCATAAACAATATTCATGCTGCTGGTCACACTTCCATAAACAATATTCATGCTGCTGGTCACACTTCCATAAACAATATTCATGCTGCTGGTCACACTTCCATAAACAATATTCATGCTGCTGGTCACACTTCCATAAACAATATTCATGCTGCTGGTCACACTTCCATAAACAATATTCATGCTGCTGGTCACACTTCCATAAACAATATTCATGCTGCTGGTTACACTTCCATAAACAATATTCATGCTGCTGGTTACACTTCCATAAACAATATTTATGCTGGTTACACTTCCATAAACAATATTTATGCTGGTTACACTTCCATAAACAATATTTATGCTGGTTACACTTCCATAAACAATATTTATGCTGGTTACACTTCCATAAACAATATTTATGCTGGTTACACTTCCATAAACAATATTTATGCTGGTTACACTTCCATAAACAATATTTATGCTGGTTACACTTCCATAAACAATATTTATGCTGGTTACACTTCCGTAAATAATATTTATCATGGACTAAACCTACCTTCTAGCTGGAGAGACCACATTTGTCTCTCTCTAACGGTCGTTTGATTATCCAGTTGAAAATTGTGAAGCTGTTCACGCAATTTTGTTATTGCTTCCGTTTCCGATTCCACACGTGGTTGATTGTTCTCTGGCCGTGACACAGGCAAACGTTGAGTATGAAGCTGAGAGCCACGCAACTGTGGACCAGCATATCCAAGACGGAGCTGTGGAACGTAGTGACGCTGGGGAACAGGATGCTGTGGACGGCGTAGCAATGACCCCTGCATTCGTGGACCAGTAGGTAGATGCGGATCCTGCACATCAGAGGAACGCAAACTAGTCTCCTCGTTTACCATTGCCTTTTCTGGAGCTGTTGGATACGAAGATTCGGTTTTGTGTCGTTGACGTTTCTGTGTCTGCGACGGCCCACTCACAACAGGCAATTGCTCCGGCAGGATCGGATCTGCACGCTGCTGTGCATTCTGCGGCGTGCCATGTTCAAGCAAATCGTTTTCCTTATGCCGATCTGTGGACAATGGAAACATCGTAGCAGTAAGTTATGTCTGGTTCACTTTCGTCACAATTTAAACTATACAGGTCAGGTAAGTTTTGGAATTAGTCTGGATGAGGTACTAGGCAGAGCAGGGGGTTTGTACAACAAGCAGGTTACTTTAATCAGTATCAGTCAACACTAGACCTGGTTAACGAAATTGGAAAGTTCCATAATGCGCATTCTCCCTAGAATTATACAGCTAGCAAGACAAGACGCCCACATGCATTAGTACCAGGGATACAAGTCTAACTAGGACAGAAAATGGACACTTGCAGTACCAAGCACATTTGAATTTACACCAGGCACACATTCGGATTTACATCGGACATTTCATGAAAGGCAACCACGCATTCTCCGAAGGCAACAATTTCATATATCTTGCATAGTTCCAGAAATTAACTTGCAACTCCTGTGACCATTTGTCATATTTCATTTCGAACTTCAAGTGCTTTTCCTATGCCTTGATTGAGACCCCATCTGACGTAGCAGAGAACATTTACTATTTTAGCTTAAATGTTTGCTGTGGCGTTTAATGTGTAACTAAGATTGTACTGTGTACTGTGATTTGTACCGCTTACCGGTAGTTCCCAAACTTACAGGTATCGGTTATAGCTGGTAAAGATAATGTTCGGTTCCCAAACTCTTGGGATTTAATATCGGTTATAGCTCGATGTTAGGATCCAGCAGCACTCACCCTTCGGCCTAATGCCATGTAATGATATCTGCTCAAGTGTTTGCTGTTGCCATACAAAGTTGTGCCATTATCTGGCCATGGAGAAAGACGCATTTTCCTAAACTCATTGAGCGAACTGTTTAATATGGGCGTGCACACAGATGACAGTAGTATATTGTGGTTGGATTCTGTTCAGAGGTTTTTTTAGCGGGATGTATTGGGATCAGTCGGAAAATGGTGTTCGGATCCTTCCTTGGGAGTTATTTACCAATTTGGACTGGGGCTTGGTAATTTCTGTAGACCTCCGTTCCCGTGTTTCCCAATGGCCTATGTTCAGCCAAGTGTTTCTGAAGTTATGACCCGTTTGGCTGTTGTATACAATTGCTGTGTGGCTATTCTTTGTCTAGATCCCCTTTGCTAGTCTGCCCTGTCATTTCCTGTTGTGCTTGCGTCCAGGGATTCACTGCAGAACTATTTTGATAGAAGGCAAAGGCCGCCGTCCATCGTATACGATGGCATTTATTTTGCTAGCGCTACGTTTTAATAAGTATTAACTGCGCTACTTTTTATCCTCTCGTCTCGTGTCGCCCGACCGCAGTTGCAAGTCAAGGAAAACGACTAGGGATGCGACTACGAGATACAGGGGACTCATCAAGCACCTGTGATGGAGTCCGTAGTCGAACCCACACCATCTGATCACGAGGCCGACGGCTTAACCCCTTCGCCACAGAATCCCTAATTTGACACTGGAAGTGATGTGGTCATCAATGTCTAGAGATTTGGATAAAGTCAGGTCTACAATGACCAGCAACTAATGTTGGATAAAGTCAGGTCTACAATGACCAGCAACTAATGTTGGATAAAGTCAGGTCTACAATGACCAGCAACTAATGTTGATAAAGTCAGGTCTACAATGACCAGCAACTAATGTTGATAAAGTCAGGTCTACAATGACCAGCAACTAATGTTGGATTAAAGTCAGGTCTACAATGACCAGCAACTAATGTTGGATTAAAGTCAGGTCCACCAATGACCAACAACTAATGTTGGATTAAAGTCAGGTCCACCAATGACCAACAACTAATGTTGGATTAAAGTCAGGTCCACCAATGACCAACAACTAATGTTGGATTAAAGTCAGGTCCACCAATGACCAACAACTAATGTTGGATTAAAGTCAGGTCCACCAATGACCAACAACTAATGTTGGATTAAAGTCAGGTCCACCAATGACCAACAACTAATGTTGGATTAAAGTCAGGTCCACCAATGACCAACAACTAATGTTGGATTAAAGTCAGGTCCACCAATGACCAACAACTAATGTTTGATTAAAGTCAGGTCCACCAATGACCAACAACTAATGTTGGATTAAAGTCAGGTCCACCAATGACCAACAACTAATGTTGGATTAAAGTCAGGTCCACCAATGACCAACAACTAATGTTGGATTAAAGTCAGGTCCACCAATGACCAACAACTAATGTTGGATTAAAGTCTGGTCCACCAATGACCAACAACTAATGTTGGATTAAAGTCAGGTCCACCAATGACCAACAACTAATGTTGGATTAAAGTCAGGTCCACCAATGACCAACAACTAATGTTGGATTAAAGTCAGGTCCACCAATGACCAACAACTAATGTTGGATTAAAGTCAGGTCCACCAATGACCAACAACTAATGTTGGATTAAAGTCAGGTCCACCAATGACCAACAACTAATGTTGGATTAAAGTCAGGTCCACCAATGACCAACAACTAATGTTGGATTAAAGTCAGGTCTACCAATGACCAACAACTAATGTTGGATTAAAGTCAGGTCTACCAATGACCAACAACTAATGTTGGAAGAACTGACATTGAATTTGAAAAATAAGTTGGGTCATCGTAGGAAGGGCATTAAAATTAAACTTGATACAAAGGTGCATCAAGTGCAGTGATTTCAGTTAGAGCCATCCTAACAGAGCAAACCTCCCACAAGTATCAGTTCGGAGGATCCATCCGGGTATTTCATATAAACGCCATAACCTGCTTTGATTTGCGGCTTTAAACGTAAGATCCGTCAGTATATACAATGTATCCATTCAGCGGAATAGGTAGTAAGTTCTTTGAGCTGCTCGAATGAGTACTTAAGAGATCTGAACTTTTAGTTGTTTCTATTAAAAGGAGTTTGTGAGTATGTTTATCGATTATAGCTTGTAAACCGTACTGTAATCAGTTCCAAAATGGGGCGATGAGGCAAACGGCTGGTGAGGAAAAACACTGAACAGACATGTTAGCCAGGATCAGAAAAAAATTGGCCAAGACGTCACCTGATCTGTCGTCCTGGAAACGGGCTGTTGTCAACAGTTTGGCCAACAAGGTGAGGTCCGACGTGATCCCCGTAGTGCGAGCTTCACGCAGATGAAGCCAATCATGGCACAACCACCCGGGAGGTCCCTGGTCTATCGGCACGCTCGGGATGCGAGGAAAGCTACTGCAACCTGCCACTTAACGCCCTTTTCGGAGAGCAGAATAAAGTATCCCCATTGTGGCATTAGCGAGTTTTAAAAATCGGTTATAGCTGTAACAACTCGATCAGTATTTCAGAATGGTATTCGAGCTAAGTAACGTTTAAAGATTAGGGTATGATGAATATCGGTTTAGTCCGCAAATTTGTTTGGCTGTACCGGTTATAGTTTTAGTTCAAAAGTCCATTCGGGTGCTAAGGTTAGTTAGAATTGGTAAGAATATATTGTTTTCTAGTTGAGTTCCCAAACTGTTGTTTAAGCATCAGTTTGGCTCACAGTCGTACTCCTATGTACTTATGTTTAAGATGTCGTGAAAGTTTGTTATGTAAATTACTCCAGAGACTCAGTTTCAAATTAAGTTACACAACACATTAAACAAGAAATACTCACGTTCGCTTGCTTGTGATCCTTTCCTGGATTTGTTCTGCGTTTTGTTCGCAGACCGTCGAGGCATGGTGAGAGTATCAACAGTTAAAGCTGGTTTTTAAGTGATTAGAATTAGTTTGACAAGAGTATTAGTTTGACAAGAGTATTCGTAGACTACACCCTACCGCCTGTGAGATTTTAAGGGAGAGAAAGGCAGAACTACCACAAATGCCCGTGCTCAAATGAACGAACAACTAGAAAGAACAAGATATATAGGTTTCACGAAGGAAGGTCATGTGATTGTGCAGAGAAAGGCACGGTTTCCAAAAACAACAGAGAAGATAGCTCATAAAATCGTGCTTTACAACCAACAACAATAGGAGTTTAGTGACAATTGAAACCTGTTATTTCAAATAGAAACCATTTATATATAATACTGGATTACTGGACGACGCGTTCTTCGCCGGTAGTTATACCGTTGCGGGTCTCAACTTCTCTTAAAACGAACTCTATATTGGAGAGCTGTGGACCAGTGGATTATGAGTCGCCCATCTGTGGCATCGTGAATGTTGTTGCGAGATGTAAGGAGTCAGACCAACGTGCTTATCGTCAACCCGGTGGTCATTTCTTGTCTCTGGGGTAACATTTTGCTGTCGCTGTGCTCCATCGATCGTCCATTCTTCGCAGTAAGTGCCCCCCCCCCCCCTATCGCCAGCTATGAATCTTGTCTACATAAATGGCGGCATCTACCATCAGGGATTTACGTTTGTCCGAGTTATGAAGACCTCTTGTCCGCTATGACACGTGAGGCTGACCATGCGTTTCTCGAAGGAGGCTTGGGTCACCGAGTTTGGACTCCTTCGTGAGTGTCCACGTTTCCGCAGTGCAGTATAGCATATTGCAGGTAGTAATGTGGAGTTGAATAGAGAAGTGCGCAGTGAATGTTGTCCAGTGTAGGCTGTATCGAAGGGAAAGCGCCCAACCCGCGCGACTCCGTCTTGTCACCTCTGGGCTTAACTCGTTCTGTATGTTGAGCAGCCGTCCAAGGTAGATGTACTCGTCCATATTGTCCATTCTCTCTTCATCTAGGAAGACTGGGTCGCGTGAAGCGAAAATATTGCACATGACTTTCGTCTTGGACGTGTTCATTTCGAGTCCCGCTTTCATCTGGAGTTGTTCTCTCGCCGCCGCGATTGACTCTCTTCCAGTATTCGTACAGCGATCTCAGTCCCACCAGACGGAGGGATAGCGCGGGCTTGCCGAAAACGCCTGCCCGCCTCTCCAACAAGAAAAGTCCCGCTTTCTTTCCTTCTCGGTGGAGCGCTACTAGCATTTCAAAGCCTCTGTGGCTGTCTCCGTGATGACGACTAGATCATCTACAAAGCGAAGGTGATTTAGCAGCCTGCCATTTATGTTGAGGTTAAAGGTATCCCAGTCGCGCCTGCTTATTACAGATTTCAGGCAAGCGGAAAACAAACCTCGGTGAGATGGGATCCCCTTGACGTACTACTCTCTGTATGGGTACTACTACCGGTCTTTGGAAGGGTTGTAAGGTAGTCGTGCAAACGATGTAGCAGTCAGCAAGGATTCTTGTATCCCAGGTCAACCCCTTGATCTATTAGAGATTGCCAGACGAATTTTGGTTCTACCGAGTCAAACGCTTTCTTGTAGTCGATGAAGGTGTACATTAGTGGAGTCTGGTACTCTCCGGCTGTTTCGATCAGTCGGCAGCAGGTTGAAATTGTATCCATGGGGATATATGCCCGACGAAATCGAGCCTGTTGGATCGGTTGCGCTGCGTCTAGGGTTGGGCGGATTCTAGCAAGGACATATTTCTTGAATATTTTGTAGGTGACTGAGAGGAGGGTGATTGGACGGTAGTTGCCAAGGTCTTCACTGTCTCCATTTTTGTGTAGAAGGATCGTTTTTGAACTGCGTCGAGCCGTCGGAATTCTACCTGTGTGTAGATAGGTTGAGTAGCGCTGAGCGAGCCTGGTAGAGCGGTAGTCTGCAGGCTTTGAGATCCTCTGCCGTTAGGCCATCCTCGCTGTGCGATTTTCTGAGAGGAATAGTATCAAGGGTGTGAGGGATTTCTGAGGACATAAGTGGGGATGGGGTGGGAGGAAATGGTTGTAGTATAATATTTTATATAATTCAGTAAAATATTATTTCACAATCGATTCCATGCCCAGCCTTCACTCGGTACGGGACCCACTTGCTGTTTTTAAGCAGGAAGTAGCACACACACACACTCACATATATATATATATATATATTTATATATAAATATGCATGTTTGCATGCGTGTGTGTGCTTGTGGGTGTGTGTGTGTGTGTGTGTGTGTGTGTGTATGTAAGATACTACTTTCTGGAAATTGAACCTTTCTCAATAAGCAATGCAAAGTACATCATTAGTAGCAATCTGGAAATTGAATACAAACACTACAAATAACCCCTGTAGCTTTCCACGTATGTTGTAAATTGCAATTACAGATAGTAGCAACAAGGGCTATATAACACACTAACTATGGAAATAAAGGTTAAAATAGATCACACATGTAAGGTTAGTTAGAAAGTGAAAAAAGCAAAAACAATGTTAGAAATACTAATAAGAAATAGTAAACATAGGTGCATGGTAGTGATAGTCAAACGGTATAACGCATTAGTTAGACTTAGATTGGAGTACTATATTCAGGTGTGAAGTTCTTATCGTAGAAGGGATGTAAACATGTTGGAAAAAATATAAAGAAGCGCTACAAAACTGACAGTGGGATTCCATAATTATATAACGACGATTTGAAAAATGTTACCTCTAGCGCCATCACTTTGACAGCAGTGATCGGAGCCACGTGACACCTATGTGAAAATAATCTCCAATAAATTGACTATATGAGCGTGTAGTAGCATGCGTCTGGAATGTAACAGATGCTCACAGCAGACAGTAACATGGTCGCCTACATGGCAATACGGTTGAATAAATGTGCTGTGGTTGAATTCCTGATGGAGGAAGGATGATTGCCCATCGACATTCATCGCAGAATATTGACACCTGTTTGCATGTCAGTGTTGTCAGGAGGTGGGCACGGGCTGTAAAAAGCCCCAATACAGCCACGATGACCCTCCGTGACAAAGCTCGAAGCGGACGGCTGATCACATCCGAGGATGCACAGCCCCAAGCACGCGTGAACGAACTAACTCATGCCAATCGTCGTGTCAAGTAGAAAGATATCGCCGCAGTAACTATTATTTCGTTTGAGCGAGTCCATCACATTATCTTTGCACTGCTTGAGTATAGGAAAGTGCGTGTAAGTAAGGCCCCGCGCATGCTGCCACAGGATATGAAACTGCGCCAACAGGTAGGTAAGGAACTTTTGACCCTATATGAACAGGAAGACGATGCCTTTATGCTCATATTTATCATTGGCGACGATGCATGGGAACATCATTATAACTCAGAAAACAAGAGTAGAGGCATTAAAACTCACCTTGTCCGGCGATGCCGATTGTGTGTGGACCAGGATAGATTAAATTGGCTACATTGGTGAACTACATTTAAAAATAATGACACATCACCAAAACAACATTCCAAGCTTTAAGAAAATGTATAGCTCAAATGTAAATATTGCACATTAATGAAATGTTCCTTAAAGGCAAAACTTTTCAAATCGCCTTCGTAGTTATGAACATAGACTCAGAACATCTCACATACATTGGCTAGAAAAGAGAATAAGTCGAAGTGATTTAATGTAAATTTATAAGATAGTAAAGGGAATGTATCAATTAGACTGTAAGACGTTTTTCATAGTGCAGCTAGCTAAAAGAAAAAAGAGGGCACAGCTGCAAATTAATTAATGAAAGGTCATGATTAGAGATATTTAGAAATCTTTTTTTAGTCATGAGTGTTGAATGCTTGGAATTCAGTTCAGGTCATCCCGTAACCGATGAGGTCGTTGGGGCACACATGAAGACATCCACACAACCCCATCCCACTCCTCTCTGTCAGCCGCTGCTTGTGCCTCTTCTGGTCGGAGATTGGTCCATTCTTTTATGTTGTTCTCCCATCTCTTGTTGGACGGCCTCTTCGTTGTCTGCTTGCACCTTTCCGTGGAGGATCGTATTTGCAAGAAAATAAGACAATTTGATCTCGATATGTGACCGTACCAAGCGAGTTTCCTTCTTTTGACAGTTGCAAAGAGGTCTTTAAAAGGTCCTATTGCTGTTGTAATTCTATCTCGTATTTCCTTATTTGTAACTAGATCTTTGTACGTGACGTTTACAAGTCTTTAAAAACATCTCATCTTCAAGGCCTATATCCTGAAGGACAGCATAACGACGACATTTACAGTATTGTCGGCACAACGTCTTGTGAAAAATACATTTCCAGGCACAATATATGCTGGTTTGGTCATCTCATGAGAATGCACCCTCATCATCTTCCACTGGTGGCTTACAATGGGGATTTATCTGGCTTTAGGGTAAGGAGCCACGTGGATAGATGCCTTTAGAGCGCTTATGCAGCAAAACAGACTCAAATTGACCGACGAAACGCACTTGGCGCAAGACAGACGACTTAAGCTCCTAACGGCGATTAACGGCATAAGTGGAAAGAAAACTAACTAAAGATTGGGGTAGTTTAGTTTCATGAGTAAATGTGTTTATTAAACATAGCAACTTTAAGTGTTTGACAAAAAAGTAGAAAGGTGAATAAATCTGAAGATGTGAAGGTAGGTCATTGTCTTCAATTCTTCAACGTTATTATTTTGAATGCGTATAAACAATAATAAGTCTACTCAACACACAGCTGCGTTATTTATAAAAATCATTTTCCAAGGGACATAATCAGGTGGTAACCTCTGAAATTAAATAAATTGTGTCCCTCGATACAATCTAACGCGATGATGTGTTGTTTCATTTTTTTTACACTATTGTTGCTGTTATGTTTAATCTTGTTAATCCTATAACTTAATCACTACTGCAGTGTTCGACATTAACAAAATACAACTTTATATTGTCATATTATTATAAAAACACTCAATCGTGTCCACTGCTGACTACACCCAAAGTAACTCTGTTCACTAGCTAAGTGTGCCAGATCTGAGGTTTCTTCAACGTTTGATTAGAAAGGAAAAACGTACAAGCTGAGATGTTTACTTTCCACCGATTTGTGTGCTTTGTTATTGTTTGTTGATAGATGAGCTCCGTTTGTCTTCGATTCTTTTTTTATTATTCTTCATGAGGTTTTCTTTGATCTTCTCCCTTGGTTGACTGTTCGAGTTATAGAATGTACAGTCACAAGGATCAGAAATCCATAGAAGATGGAGAACCATACGATGACGTAGCTAAGTGCTTTGACCCAGTCTATTTTCAACAGAAGTGTCACGATTTTATAAGCGAGATTACAACGTGCGCTCGAATAGTTAGCTCAGGGATAGAGTGATAGACGTACTTGGTTTGAGTTCTGCTATCGACATGCTCCAGTCGACCCGCATGTAAATTGGTACACAGAATACTGTTAAAGAGGCCAAAAATTCATGCCGCCTGACAACACTAATGCTGATAGATAAGTTAAGTTGCGGGTTGCAGTAGCTTTCCTCGCATCCCGAGCGTGCTGATGAAGTAGACCTTGGTCCTGCAGACTGTTAACTATGCTTGGCTTCATCTGCGTCTCACTCGCTCTTACGGGGATACCATCGATCCCTCACCTCGTTAGCCAGGATGCCATGAAAACAGTCCGTTTCCAGTGAGGGCTACTAGAAAGCCGAGGTGAGAGTCTTGGCCAGTATGTTTTACCTGACCCTGACTAACATGTTTGATCAGTATATTTTGCCTGGTCAGACGTTAGTCTTCCTCCCTAAGATAGATAGGTAGTTAGATAGATAGGTTGGTAGATAGATAAAAAATAGATAGATAGTTAGATATATAATTAGATATACAGTTATATATATATATATATATATATATATTTATATATATATATATATATATATATAATTATATAAATAGATAAACAGATATATAGATTAATAGATAAATAGATAGATAGATAGATAGATAAATAGATAGATAGATAGATATATAGATAGATAGATAGACAGATAGATAGATAGATAGATAGATAGATAGATAGATAGATAGATAGATATATAGACAGATATATAGATAGATAGGCAGATGTATAGTTAGTTAGATAGATAGATAGGGATCAAGACGCGGAGCAGCGCATGAGCTGCAGTGGTCAGCGACCCATAGCTGCCAAGACCCTTCTACACCTCCACGCGGTGATCCTGGATAACAGGCTGCAGCAGAGCAGACTGACTAAGGAGAAGGGATTGAAGAGGGAATGCTAACCCGGTACTCATAAAATGCTTGCTGAAGTCGGATGTGTTGGACCGAAAGGTGCAAATATCGCAGTTGAGCTGTAAACTACGACACAACGCATTCTTTTCTCTGGACTACATCTGCTACTTAAGCCCTTTCAGTGTTTGGTAGTGGGAGATTGAGAATGAACTAAGCGTTGCTACGGTAATCCTGCTAAATCCGAGAGGAATCGCAGATCTCAGACACTTGGTCCACGTGCCTGGCGGATAAGCTAATGGTGCGAGGCTACAATCTGAGGGATTACGACCGAACGCCTCTAAGCCGGAATCCCGCCCTGAATCTCATCACCACTGCGACGGGACGTTGATCAAAGCGGGCGGGAAGCTGCTCGATATTCACCCCATACGGCATTAAGGTGTGCAACCACTAGTAGAAGACTTAGCTCTCGGTCGGGGTGTCGAAAGCAGTAGAGCAGCCACCTCACTGCGAAATGTTGAGATTCAACCCTTGATCATGAGATATGTCCACACACCAGGCGAACAGCATTTCCGTGCCATGACCAGGCTTGTGCCAGGGTTAAATGCACTCCTGCGTCACTCTTTGCCTCTGTCTGCTATCAGTCATCCCAATGGACGCAGAAGAGATGCAGTCCAGCGGATATTGCACCTCTGCCCTATTGTGACAACCTCCCAGGTGGCGGGAAATGCTAGGCGTACCATCACTGCAGAGAAGCCGAGAAAAAAAAGGGAGCAAGGAGATACCCCACTCACATGCATATGCTGCGTTTCTGCCAGGACGTGACGATCCTGGGATACAGACGCACTGGACTGCCTCTCTTCCGAGATAGTACAGACTAGTACATAGTCCATCATATCATATCATCACGACACCCAATAGACACGAGTGGTGAAGACTCGATAGTCCTGCAAGACAGCTTCCCTAAGAGAGACACTCTGACCACAAACAATTGCTGCCTTGCAGATAGGCTGGGGACAGCCAAAGGCTAAGGAGGGCATCCCTACAGAAACGCCTGTGAAATTTGATGCACTGAGCCACAGGCTTAACGAAACAGTGCAACGTATATCGCCGTATGATGACGGTACAACCTAACAGAAAAAAGTGTGGCGCTCATCCTGTGGATTCCCGCCAGGCAGCGAGAGTGCCGGGCCTCACGCCTCAAAGGGGCCCGTCCAATGCTACTGGTGGTCACCCACCAATGTGCTGTGGAGTCAAGGCACACGGTTATGGGGCAATTTCTATTGACCAAAAACACAAGACCCCTAGAATACTACAGTGGAATGCGGAGGGAGTAATTAACAAAAAGCTTTCCCTAACACATCACCTGCATGAAGGTAAGATTGACGTGGCATGTATCCAAGAAACGCACCTCAACAACAACCACAAATTCTCAATCAGAGGATACCAGACCTTCCGTCTTGATAGAGAAGGTCACAAAGGAGGGGTTCTGATACTGACACGTAACTGCTTACCGAGTAACGCGGTAGCTGTCAATCACACTAGACAAGCAGAAATTGTAGGAGTCGACATAATGACAGAAGAAACGAAGATCCGCATCTTCAACCTGTATGGTCCACCAAACAAAGACCTGTCGCTCTCGAGTATGGAAATCAAGGACTCCAGCTGCCTAGTAGTTGGAGACTTCAACAGCCACACGGAGAGCTGGGGATATTCGGACACAGACAACAGAAGTGACGAAGTGGAAGACTGGGAGATAGACACACATCTCTATCTAATCAATAGGACGTGGGACAGCCCTAGCTTCTATTCTAGAACATGGCATACCACCTCTACTCCAGACTTGGATATTCACCACACAATAGACCGCCAGGTGCTAAAACAATTGGCAGGTAGAGACCATAGGCCAATTAGGCTAGAAGTTGATATGTAAGTAGGCCCATAGGAAATAAAACCGCTCCCACGTTGGAACTATAAACGAGCCGACTTGGACAGATTTGCAATCCTGACAGATGGGCTGTATGAAACCATTAACACACGGAATAACAATATGAAACCCATGGTGGAAAGCCTAAGCAAAGCAATAATGCAAGCAGCCACTGAAACTGGGGCAAGGAAAAACTACAAGCCATATTGGAATGATGAATTCAAAAAGCGGAAGACGAAGTCTCAAATGCTAGGAACATGGCAGAGAGAGAACAATCTATGGAGGCAAATATCGCCCTCAAAGCCATCACGGCGAAATACAAAAGAACACTAAACCAAATAACAAGAGACAGCTGGAAAAACAAAACAGAAAGCCTCAATTTAGATAAAGAAGGGAATAAATTATGGCAGTTAGTCATAGCCATGAATGACGAAACTCCATCAAACAAATAAATTACCATCAAGCAGGGCGACAACATGCTCACTGGAAAAAAATCAGTTAACGTCTTTATAGAACATTATGCCAGAGCAAACCACATTGATATCCCTACAGATAGACATGCAGACATTAGTGAAGAACAGTAAAGCCACGACAACCTGAATATAGCACCATAGGACCACATGATGGCAAAACTAACAATGAATAAAATGGAAGAGGCCATGAGAACTTTAAAGAAAAAGAAATCACCCGGAAAAGATGGGGTAACAAACGAAATGCTGATGGGGTTGGGCCAAACAGCAAAAAGGAAGTTACTGTCAGTCCTGAACCAACGCTGGAAAAGGGGAATTATAACGCACGCATGGACAGACGCTGTACTTACATCAGTACCAAAGAAAGAAAACGATAGAATAGATCCAAATTGATACATGCCTATCAGTCTACTGAGCTGTGTAGGAAAACTGATGGAGCGTATGATAAACACCAGAAAAATACATACTAATTCCACAGCAAGCAGGCTTTAGACAGCACAGATCCACTGAGGACTACATCACTCTCATAGCCCAGGAAATAGAGGATGCTTACCAGGAGAAAAAATACACAGTAGCGGTTTGGGTGGATTTAGAGAAGGCATTTGACAAGGTGTGGAAAGAGGAACTTAAAGTCAAGTTACGAAGAAGTGAAGTTAGTGGGAAAATGTACAGATGGATCAGCCACTACCTCGACAACCGAACAGCCAGAGTTCAAGTACAAGGGCAGATGAGCAAAAAGGTGACACTTGAGCAGGGAGTACCCCAACGGGGAGTACTGTCACCCACACTTTTCCTAGTGTATATAAACAACATCACAGAGAATATACCAAGAAGAGTCCACAGCTCCATGTTTGCAGACGATCTATGTGGACTATGTGGCTATGTGGACCTCTGAAAAAAATCTCACCATAGCAAACAATTGGATACAGCAGACCCTAACATCGTTGGAGGAGTGGGCGAACTCATGGCTGGTCAAAATAAATGAGGAAAAAACAACATGTACGATATTCTCGCTTTCAAATAAACCACAGGACACCAAAATAATTCTTAACGGCAAATATCTGTTGCCACATTTGATCGACGCATGACATGGTAAAGTCAGATCGAAAGAAACTGAACGAGAGCCAGAGAAAGAATGGCAATCATGAGGAAACTTGCTGGCACAAGCTGGGGAACAGACGAACGTATACTAAAGAAACTGTACACTGGAAGAGTGAGACCAGTTCTCGAGTATGGCATTGCGGCATGAACAACAGCAGCTAAGGCGAACTTTGATAAAATTAGCAAACTTTAAAACCAAGCCATGAGAGTTATAACAGGAGGCATGAAGTCTACGCCAATTGTAGAACTTGAAAAGATTACAAATCTGCAATCCATGACCGACAGAAGAGACTGCAGAGTCCATCAGCAAGCAGAGAAACTCAGAAGACTGACAGACCATCCCATGCATCAGAGACTAAATGGATTTGGAAATGGGAAACTAAAGCGGAGAAATTTTGCAGAAATAGCCAAAGCAAAAATGAGCGAAGACCATATCTTCTTCTTCTTCTGCGTACGCAGTCAGACAGTAACCATTATTTTTTCGAAAAAAGCGGTGGTCATCC
Organism: Ariolimax columbianus; assembly: GCA_036924085.1. Taxonomy (NCBI): domain Eukaryota; kingdom Metazoa; phylum Mollusca; class Gastropoda; order Stylommatophora; family Arionidae; genus Ariolimax; species Ariolimax columbianus. The sequence goes on along the minus strand of JAVGWX010000004.1, from coordinate 17,017,123 downwards.
TGAGGCTCTCGCCACTGCCATAGAGCTTGTCTTGCAGTTCCACTGGTAATGGCCACATCTGCTCTCTCTGATCCTCGTATGTCGGGCAGTTCTGCAGCAGATGTTTAGCGGTCATTTTACCAGTACCGCACGGGCATTCGTCGGTACACCCTATCTTCAATTTGTTGAATAGGTGGTACCTCAGTCTGTTGTGGCCAGTGCGAAGTCTGAAGACAACGACCTGCTCTCTTCGGTTCAACTGGTAATAGGCATCGTTTTTGGTGTAACCAGTATGTTCGGTTTCCCATTTGGTCATGTATCTGGCTTTGATAAGCCGTTTTGACTCTTCGTACGTCATACTGGTATCTGTTTGTGGTAGTCTTGCACCTTCTTTTGCCAGTCTGTCTGCCTCCTCGTTGCCTTGGATGTTGCAGTGTGACGGAACCCACTGTACCACTACCCTTTTTGGTGCAGACTGCTGGCACAGTTTGCAGAGTGCTGCTCTTAAGTCATTAAGCTCAGTGTTTTTCTGGCTTTTTAGCGCTGTGACTACGGCGAGAGCATCTGTCAGCAGGACTATATGGCTCTCATTTTCACTGTGTGTCACCATTTCTTCCACTGCCGCCCTCAGTGCCTCTGCCTCCGCTCTGAAATTGCTTGTGTACTTACCAGTAGCGAATGACAGTGTTATTTTTCTGCCATTTGGTAGGTTCAGGAATGCTCCTGCCCCTCCGTTCTGTGTAGTGTTTGTTACAGAACCGTCGGTGTATGCATGGGTCCAGTCCATGCTTTGGTAGCTTTTCGTTATGAAGCTTAGGGTAGTATCTCTCCTTTCTTTTTCAGTCTGGCAGTTTTTGTTTGCAATACCTGGTATATTTTCTACCACCTCTGGAAATATATCCTGCCTCCAGGTAGGTTTTCGTACAGTAGTGATGGGTTTTGGTGTTGTTAGTGCGTTTATGGGATCTTCGTGCATCTTTGCTTTGGCTATTTCTGCAAAGTTTCTCCGCTTTAGTTTCCCATTTCCCAAATTGTTTAGTCTCTGGTGCATTGGATGGTCGGTCAGTCTTCGGAGTTTCTCTGACTGCAGCTGGGCTCTGCAGTCTCTTCTATCGGTCATGGATTGCAGTTTTGTAATCTTTTGAAGTTCTACAATTGGCGTTGACTTCATGCCACCTGTTATAATTCTCATGGCTAGGTTTTGGAGTTTGTTAACTTTATCGAAGTTCGCCTTCGCTGCTGTTGTCCATGCCGCAATGCCATACTCGAGAACTGGTCTCACTCTTCCAGTGTACAGTTTCTTTAGTATGCCTTCGTCTGCTCCCCAGCTTGTGCCAGCAAGTTTCCTCATGATTACCATTCTTTCTCTGGCTTTCATTTGGTTTCTCTCAATCTGACTTTTCCATGTCATGCGCCGATCAAATGTGACTCCCAGATAGGTTGGGTTGTCGTTTGACTGCAGGATTTTGCCATTTAGACTTAATTTGGTACTTTGGGGTTTTAATGAAAGCGAGAATATTGTGCATGTGGTTTTATTTTGGCCAGCCATGAGTTCGCCCACTCTTCCAGCGATGTTAGGGCCGTCTGCATCCGATTTCATGCTACGAAGACCATATGAACACATTAACAACACCAAAGCCCATCCCTACTGTACGCAAACATACCTGGAAGCAGCATATATTTCCGGAGGTGGTAGAAAATATACCAGGTATTGGAAACAAGAACAGCCAGACTGAAAAAGAAAGATAAGACATAACCCTGAAGTACATAACGAAAAACTACCCAAGCATGGACTGGAACCATGCATACACCGACGGTTCTGTAACAAACACAACACAGAACGGAGGGGCAGGGGTATTCCTGAGCTTACCAAATGGTAGAAAAATAACACTGTCAGTAGCAACTGGAAAATACTAAAGCAATTTCAGAGCGGAGGCAGAGGCACTGAGGGCTGCAGTAGAAGCAATGGTGACAGGAAAAAGAAATGAAAGCCATATAGTCCTGTTTACAGATGCCCTGGCCGTAGTCACAGCTCTAAAAAGCCAGAAAAATACTGAACTAAATGATTTAAGAGCAGTACTCTGTCAACTATGCCAGCTATCCGCACCAAAACGAGTAATTGTACAGTGGGTTCCATCCCACTGTAACATCCAAGGCAACGAGGAGGCAGACAGACTGGCAAAAGAAGGTGCAAGACTACCACAACCGGTTTCTTGTGTGACTTACAAAGAGTCCAAAAGGCTTATTAGAGCCAGATACATGACCAATTCAATAAACTGAAGATAGGTGGCACTGACGAATGCACTTGTTGTATCATGAAAATCACCGCTGAACATCTGCTGCAAAACTGCCCGACATACGAGGATAAGAGAGAGCACATGTGGCCATCATGTGGCAAAAGAAGGTGCAAGACTATCACAACCAGATTCTAGTGTGACCTACAAAGAGTCCAAAAGGCTTATTAGAGCCAGATACATGACCAATTCAATAAACTGAAGATAGGTGGCACTGGCGAATGCACTTGTGGTATCGGGAAAATGACCGCTTAACATCTGCTGCAAAACTGCCCGACATACGAGGATAAGAGAAAGCACATGTGGCCATCACCAGTGGCAACACTATACAAGCTCTATAGCAGTGTCGACCACCTCAGGATGACCGCTGCTTTTTTTTCGAAAAAATACAGGTTGACGTCTGACAGCGTTCGAAGAAGAAGAAGAAGAGGCCCTTTCAGGGTTTGGTAGCGGGAGATTGAGAACGAACGCAGAAGAAGAAGAAGAAGAAGAAGAAGAAAGAGAAGAAGAAGATAGATAGATAGATAGATAGATAGATATATAGATAGATAGATAGAAAAATAGATAGACAAATAGACAGATATATAGATAGGTATATAGTTAGATAGATAGATAAATAAATAGATAGATAGACAGATATATATATATATCTATATATATATCTATATATATATATCTATATATATATATATATATATATATATAGATAGATAGATAAATAGAGAGATAGATAGATAGATATATAGATATATAGATAGATAGATAGATATATATATAGATAGATAGATAGATAAATAGATAGACAAATAGATATATATATATAGATAGGTATATAGTTAGATAGATAGATAAATAAATAGATACATAGACAGATATATATATATATATATGTATATATATATATATATATATATATATATATAGATAGATAAATCCATAGATAGATAGATAGATAGATAGATAGATAGATAGATAGATAGATAGATAGATAGATAGAGAAATAGAAAGACAGATAGATGGACAGATTGTTGATATTCTGTTGTTTAATGCCCACAATGAGTAGGTTACTCTTTTAGTGCCCCCTGAAAAGGACATTAAGAGATAGATAGATTCGCCAGGTGGTAGGTGGAGAAATCAACAGGTAAGTTAGGCTAGGCAATATTTTGGCAAACAAGCCAGGGCGCTAAATGTAAACAAGTAATCATATCATAAATGTGAACGTGAGCTACACGTTATTCCAGTAGATGAGGACCATAAAACCAGCTCCATATGTCAGACATAATGTAAACTGAGTACAAGGTGGGAACAGATAGACATCAGCAAATAGATATTATTGATGTAAAGGCAGCAGTTTTAGTTTTCTTTGGCAATCTCTGATAGCTCCATCTAGCCCATATGGCTAATCCTCAACTTGTAACAACGAATTTAGCAGCAACTGAAGGAAATGTGAGATAGTTATCTCCTATTCAAGAATTAGTCAAATAGAAATATTCTCTGTGGAAATTATAGTGAGAAGGATAGAAAGGAAGAAAGGTTTAGATCAAACTGTTTCTACATTGTGCAAATTTAAGGAAAGACGTACGTTATTGGATTGGAAAAAGGTATTTAATCACAAAAGAAGAAGCTCAGTTGATGAATGAACAAGAATGGTGAACGCAGAGTTGCAGAGAACATTTTTAAAACTGAAGAGGACGAACTATAGAACCGGCGAAAGCGCGTAGTTAAAATACAATGTATTGTCAAATATAACACACATTGACTAAAAATAGATTTTGTTTTAAACAATTAAGAAAATAAACAAAAACTTATTGAACAGACCGTTTTCTTCTTGCAGTCACATAAGGCCACAAAACACGGAAATAACATTTTCTATTTAAAAATAGAATGCAGTAATTTTTTTTTGTTAACAGCTAAAATCAATCCATATGCAACGTTGAATCATATTCATGAAATTCATTAGGAGGATTTATAGGACTGACCAATAAAGGCAGCTTGCCCATGAAGTCGCCAAACGCTGTGCAGGCTAGGTTTTTTTTACCTCAAATATAAATAATGTATGCCTTACCGAGGTTTTGAACGCATTTCGCCGTGAGCAGACGTTCGACATCCAAACCACACGACCAGCCACACTTTGTTATTGATACAATAATAGAATTAAAAGTTAAAATAGCTGTATTCGCTATTACGACATTGTCAATAGCATATATCAAGGTTTACATGTTGAGTCTACTAACTGGTAAACCTGAGAACCTGTGTGGAAATTATCATGTTCTCACTCTTAGATATATATATATATGCATATATGAGTGATAGCATATATCATTGCTTTGCTATTTTATTTGCTTAAAATTTCTTCTTCTGCTGCCAATTTTAACTTGAATTTTTTTTCCAGTTAAATATGTTATATGTCATGTCTTTCGTGTCCAAATCCAAACTTCTAAATTGCCGAGCTGTAAGGTAAAATACTAAAGCTGTTTCCTGAATTCAGCACTGGGTCATACACTTGAGGGTCTTTTAATCCATTAGAGCACGGCAGAGCGATTAGAGTGTATGTGTTTCTTGGCAAAGGGACTATGTTCGATCACAGACACAGCATGGTTCAGTCTGTCCTTCTGAAAATTGTACCTGATATAATGCTAAGAACGACGACGTACCACCACCCTTTTTGGTGCGGACTGCTGGCACAGTTTGCAGAGTGCTGCTCTTAAGTCATTAAGCTCAGTGTTTTTCTGGCTTTTTAGCGCTGTGACTACGGCCAGAGCATCTGTAAGCAGGACTATATGGCTTTCATTTTCACTGTGTGTCACCATTTCTTCCACTGCCGCCCTCAGTGCCTCTGCCTCCGCTCTGAAATTGCTTGTGTACTTACCAGTAGCGAATGACAGTGTTATTTGTTTGCCATTTGGTAGGTTCAGGAATGCTCCTGCCCCTCCGTTCTGTGTATTGTTTGTTACAGAACCGTCGGTGTATGCATGGGTCCAGTCCATGCTTGGGTAGCTTTTCGATATGAAGCTTAGGGTAGTATCTCTCCTTTCTTTTTCAGTCTGGCAGTTTTTGTTTCCAATATCTGGTATATTTTCTACCACCTCTGGAAATATATCCTGCCTCCAGGTAGGTTTTCGTACAGTAGTGATGGGTTTTGGTGTTGTTAGTGCGTTTATGGCATCTTCGTGCATCTTTGCTTTGGCTATTTCTGCAAAGTTTCTCCGCTTTAGTTTCCCATTTCCCAAATTGTTTAGTCTCTGGTGCATTGGATGGTCGGTCAGTCTTCGGAGTTTCTCTGACTGCAGCTGGGCTCTGCAGTCTCTTCTATCGGTCATGGATTGCAGTTTTGTAATCTTTTCAAGTTCTACAATTGGCGTTGACTTCATGCCACCTGTTATAATTCTCATGGCTTGGTTTTGAAGTTTCTAACTTTATCGAAGTTCTCCTTCGCTGCTGTTGTCCATGCCGCAATGCCATACTCGAGAACTGGTCTCACTCTTCCAGTGTACAGTTTCTTTAGTATGCCTTCGTCTGCTCCCCAGCTTGTGCCAGCAAGTTTCCTCATGATTGCCATTCTTTCTCTGGCTTTCATTCGGTTTCTCTCAATCTGACTTTTCCATGTCATGCGCCGATCAAATGTGACTCCCAGATAGGTTGGGTTGTCGTTTGGCTGCAGGAATTTGCCATTTAGACTTAATTTGGTATTTTGGGGTTTTAATGAGAGCGAGAATATTGTGCATGTGGTTTTCTCCTCGTTTATTTTGACCAGCCATGAGTTCGCCCACTCTTCCAGCGATGTTAGGGCCGTCTGCATCCGATTTCTTGCTATGGTGAGATTCTTTTCAGAGGTCCACATAGCCAGATCGTCTGCAAACATTGAGCGATGGACTCTTCTTGGTATATTCTCTGTAATATCGTTTATATATACCAGGAAGAGTGTGGGTGACAGTACTTCCCCCTTGGGGTACTCCCTGCTCGAGTGTCACCTTTTTGCTCATCTGCCCTTGTACTTGGACTCTGGCCGTTCTTTGTTTAAGGTAGTGGTTGATCCATTTGTACATTTTCCCACAAACATCACTTCTTCTTAGCTTGACTCTAAGTCCGTCTTTTCAGACTTTGTCAAATGCCTTTTCCAGATCTACCCAAACAGCTTCTGTGTGTTTCTGTACCTGGTAGGCATCTTCTATCTCCTGGGCTATGAGGATGACCTGGTCCTCAGGGGATCTGTGCTGTCTAAAGCCGGCTTGCTGTGGAATTAGTATTCGTTTTTCTTCCAGATGCCACATCAGTCTGGTGTTTATCATCCGTTCCATCAGCTTGCCGACACAGCTCAGTAGGCTGATGGGCCTGTATCCATTTGGATCTGTTTTATCTTTTCCGGTTTTTGGAACTGGTACCAGTATTGCGTCTTTCCATGCCTGGGGTACAATTTCCCTTTTCCAGCTTTGGTTCAGGACCGATAGCAGTTTCCTCTTCGCTGTTTGGCCCAGCCCCATCAGCATTTCGTGTGTTATCCCGTCTTTTCCGGGAGATTTCCTTTTCTTTAATGTTTTCATGGCCTCTTCCATTTCGCGCATTGTTAATTTGGCCATCTTGTGCTCTTCCGGTGCCCTATTCATGTTGTCGTGCATCACTGACAATCGACCCAAGATATCTAAGACGGTCAACTACTTCGAGTTCTTGACCGTTTGCTTTTATCTTGCTGTTGAAGCCCGTAGCGTTGTTTGTCATTAGTTTTGTCTTTCCAGCGTTTATTTCCATACCATAGTCAAGAGCTTTTTCATCGAGCCTTTTGACCCATTCCTGGAGTTCTGCTTCTTAACCCGCCAACCCGTCGATATCATCTGCAAAACGAAGGTTAGTAATCGTTCGGCCCCCTATCTTGATAGTACCAACGTGACCTCCAAGTGCCTCACTCATAATTCATAAATATATTGAAAGGAGTTGGAGAGAGTGTACACCCCTGTCTCACACCAACTGATGTGCGAAACCAGTCTCCTCGCCTCCCATTCACAAGATATCACATATATATCTCGCACAATAACGTTTCTAGCATATCTATCTCGTACAATAACGTTTCTAGCATATATTCCTTGCACAAAAAACGTCTCTAGCACTGAGACATTCTACTGTAACGCCTCTAACATTGAGACATCCCATAATAACGTCTCTAGCACTGAGACATCCTACTGTAACGCCTCTAACATTGACACATCCCATAATAACGTCTCTAGCACTGAGACATCCTACTGTAACGCCTCTAACACTGATACATCATACAATAACATCTCTAACACTAAGAGGCCTCGTACAGTAATGTCTCTAACACAGAAAACTCACGATAGTGACTCCAGCACTATCATCCCTCGCAGCGGGATCAAGATGCTGAGCAGCGCATGAGCTGCAATGGTCAGCGACCCATAACTGACTGCTAGTATCAGGGCCAGCAAACCAGAGCTGCTAAGACCCTTCTACACCTCCACGCGGTGGTCCTGGATAACAGGCTGCAGCAGGGCAGACTGGCTAAGGAGAAGGGATTGAAGAGGGAATGCTAACCCGGTACTCAAAAAATGCTTGCTGAAGTCGGATATATTGGACCGAAAGGTGCAAATATCGTAGCCAAGCTGTAAACAACGCATTCCGTTCTTTAGACTACATTTTGCTACTTAAGTCCTTTCATGGTTTGGTAGCGGGAGATTGAGAACGTAGGAAGCCAAGCCACGCCATCCCTCACAGCAGTGTTTTGTGAAACAACTATTACCCCCCCCCCACCCTCCCTCTGCCCCACGTCTTTTCCACAACCCCAATCAATCCTCTCTTCTTTCCCCAACTAGTGTACATTCATTCGAAAAAAAAATGACATTGTTCGCGGTTTTTTTCCACAATCCGAGTGTATAATATGGAAATCATACGGCTAGCCTCTTTACAAGAAGTCTATATTTGAGCATTTGCAGTAGTGTTCTCAATGGTACTGGTTTCACAAACCAAAGGTTGCTAGCCGTATAAACAATTCTCTGTATTCGTATTTTGCTAGAAAGGTTACAGTTACTCTATTCTTTGGAACCTGAGTACTACCTGCTCGAATAACAATATAGTTCTCACTAAACATCATGCTTTATAGTATATCTTGTTCTTCTTTTTGCTCTTCTTCTTGTTCTTGTTCTTCTTCTTGTTCTTCTTGTTCTTGTTCTTCTTCTTCTTCTTCTTCTTCTTCTTATTCTTCATCTTCTTCTTCTTCTTTTTCGTTTGTTTGTTCTCTAACTTCCGCTTTATGCCATACCCTATCAAACGTCTTCAAGAATATACTTTATCGTGTACACATTTCCTCATTACATATCATGTTCTACAGTGTTTATATTTCGTCACTAAATATCGTGTTTTATAGTGTTTATATTTCCGCACTAAATATCATGTTTTATGGTGTTTATATTTCCTCAATAAATATCGTGTTTTATAGTGTTTATATTTCCTCAATAAATATCGTGCTTTATAGTGTTTATATTTCCTCACTAAATATCATGTTTTATAGTGTTTATATTTCTTCAATAAATATCGTTCTTTATAGTGTTTATATTTCCTCATTAAATATCATGTTTTATAGTGTTTATATTTCCTCAATAAATATCATGTTTTATAGTGTTTATATTTCCTCAATAAATATCGTGTTTTATAGTGTTTATATTTCCTCATTAAATATCATGTTTTATAGTGTTTATATTTCCTCAATAAATATCATGTTTTATAATAATTCTTCATTCGCCCATCGTCGTCGATGAAGACCATCATCATCATTCCATGTCTTTCTGCATCCTTGAGTATGTTAGTGCATTTGTGACTGATCAAGCCAATGCGAGCGCGGAATATTCTATGACTCGACTGACATACAATGTTCGCAGTTGACTCTGGTATTAACTCTGTTCTAGACTTACTAACTAAGCCTCTGTCTTGGACTACCTGAACACGGGTGTCCATCTCTGATTTCATCGGCGTCTATGACCGCACGCTTACAGTTTGAACGATTTTGAGCGAGATTTTTTCCAGATGTTAATCTTTATTTGACAACGCTTAAGGGACCCCTTCAGACCATCACTCAAACGCCTTTTTGAACATCCAGGTGATTGCTCGCCTTCACTCAGTTCACTATGGAAGAGCCTCTTTGGAAGCCTTTCGCTTGATATTCGAACAAGGTAGCCAACCAGTCTCAGTTGGATTTTTTGACAAAAGAGCATGAATACCTTGCAAGTTGGGTCCGGATAGCACTTTATTATCCGTGATATAGTCATGTCTACAAATATGCAGCATGTGGACAGGATTTAGCCTCCTATACAGCGTACACATTCCAGCTCTCATACGCATAGAGCAGGAACAGGACAATGGCGGCACGGTAGACCTTCAACTTAGTCGTTATGCTGTTTCCTCGACGACCCCATACCGTTGAGCGCATTCTATCAAAGATGGGCTGACATTGGCCAGCTAATCAGCTATAGTCACTGATCTCGAAAGAGTGCGTCAAAGACACATTTTTCAACCACTTGTAATTTCTGTCCTTTCACTGTAAACACTGGCTTTTTATACGATGTGCCTGGTGCTGGTTGCTACATGACCTCAGTTTTATTTGTGCCATTGGTCAAGCCAAAGTTGTCACTTCCAGCAGAAAATTGGTTCATGCCCTTTTGTATACTCCGTTCTGAGCTAATATTCAGAGCACAGTCATTTGCAAACAAGTTCGCATATTGTGTCGCACATCACCTTGGTCTTCGCCCGAAGTCTGCCGGGATTGAATAGACGACATTCCGTGCGGTATTTATTCCTGTGCCATGTTCGGTATTTTTAAATGCGTCTGTCAGCATAACTGAAAACATACTGAACAGGGTCGGGGCAATTACACGTCCCTGTTTCACGAAGCTGTTGACCTCTAATGATGTGGATGTCTCGTCGCTGTCAAGTACACGTGCACGCATGCCCTCGCGGATCTGTTTCCCATTGTTTACAAATGTGCCAGGACATCCGAATTTAGACATGATCTGTCATAGCCCAACATCTGCTTACCGCATGAAATGCTTTAGTGAGGTCAATGAACGTAGTATACAGATCACGGTTTTACTATCGACACTTCTCCTGTAGCTAACGCGCTGCAAATATCACGTCTACAGTTCCTCGGCCAGCTCTGAATCTACAGTGACTTTCCAGGAAATGATGGTTTAGCTGAAGATGATTGTTCGGGTGATTGAGCAATACGCGCGGAGGATCTTGCCGGCAATAGACAGCATCGAACATCTGCAGCTATTGCCGCATTTTTGGCGATTCCCTTTTCTCTTGTAGATATGTACTATCAACACATCCTTCATTTCTTGTTGAACTATTTCTTTAGCCCACATGAAGAAGAAGAGTTCAGTGAGTCATTTTCCCGCTGCTGTAAATATCTATGCTGGTATTGCGTCAGCTCTGTGGATTATTTCAGGAGAAACAGCTTTGACGGCCTTGTGATGAGTGCATCTACGACAATGTTTATTTCCATCTGAGGCTTACTTTGGATGACCTTTTTAATTATGGATGATGCACTGTTAAGTATGTTGCAGAAATGTTCTGCCCACCTGTCAAGGATCTGAGCTTTCTCTGTTATCAGCAATTCATCGGCGTTGCGAACTGGAGAGCTAATAGAAACCTGTGGACCATACAAACACCGCCTCGTATAACCTTTAGGGGTCAGAGCGGGCAGCAAACGCCTCGAACTTGTCTGCTTAGTCAGGAATCCTGACTAACTTTTTGAGTCTCGTCTGGATGATTCTTCAAAGGCAGTTTTCTTTGACGATGACGATGTGTTCTTTTGAAAAGCATTGTGCGCTTCCCGCTTTGTGTCAAGAAGAATCTTAATTTCACCTAACATTTGAATCGAACCAGTCCTTGTGTTTTCGCGTGGAATGACCAACGTGTTATAACGCTGTAGAGTAAACAACGTCCCTCGGGGGCGTTCAGTTTTGGTTGATGCTGCGGTTTTAATGCTTAATCTCGTCCAGTCTAGCTGCTAGCTCAGAAGCGAAGCATTTCACGTTTAGTTACGTCCGTGCTTTTGTCGATTGAGAGCGCCTCTTGGGTTGCGCTTAAAGACCCAGCTTGGTGATCACAAAGCGATGGTCAGTTCGACATTTCCCGTCTTTCATGTTTTAAACTATGTACATTTCTGTACTAAATATCATGCTTCATATTGTACCAATCACCTCATTAAATATCATGCGTTATATTGTATCAATCATCTCACTAAATATCATGCTTTATATTGTATCAATCATCTCACTAAATATCATGCGTTATATTGTACCAATCACCTCACTAAATATCATGCGTTATATTGTATCAATCACCTCACTAAATATCATGCGTTATATTGTATCAATCATCTCACTAAATATCATGCGTTATATTGTACCAATTATCTCACTGAATATCATGCGTTATATTGTACCAATCATCTCACTAAATATCATGCATTATATTGTACCAATCACCTATCTAAATATCATGCTTTATATTGTACCAATCACCTCACTAAATATCATGCTTTATTAGGTACTTATCTCCTCACTAAATATCATGTTTTATAATGTACTTATCTCCTCACTAAATATCATGCTTTATATTGTATCAATCTTCTAGTTAAATGACATGCTTGATATTGTACTAATCCTCCCACTAAATACCATGCTTTATATTGTACTAATCCCCCCCACTAAATACCATGCTTTATATTGTACTAATCCTCCCACTAAATACCATGCTTTATATTGTACTAATCCTCCCACTAAATACCATGCTTTATATTGTACTAATCCTCCCACTAAATAACATGCTTTATATTGTACTAATCCCCCCACTAAATACCATGCTTTATTTTGTACTAATCCTCCCACTAAATACCATGCTTTATATTGTACTAATCCTCCCACTAAATACCATGCTTTATATTGTTCTAATCCTCCCACTAAATACCATGCTTTATATTGTACTAATCCTCCCACTAAATACCATGCTTTATATTGTTCTAATCCTCCCACTAAATACCATGCTTTATATTGTACTAATCTCCCCACTAAATACCATGCTTTATATCGTCCCAATCTTAATCTACTCGTAGTTTCTAATGTAATCATCTTCCATACTATTAATCCCAGCTTTCCAAAATGTAAACTAGTTTTCCTTTAAATAAACCTTCCCAACAGGGAAGCACTTGATAGATAAACAAACGGCATACGGGCACAGCATAGCGGTGCGAGCACAGATCTTGTCGGCGTGCTGATCTCTGAACAGGGACGAACTACCAAAATACCTGGCCCTGACATCAATTTGAAATTTTTTACCTTGTGAAAACTAGAACCGTCGTATAACAGTATGGGTGCATGGGGGCCTGCACTTTTATTCAGTATTTTGTAGCCTTAATTTGTGAATTTTGCATACTATATATGTTGCAATAAGAGCAACAATTTAACCGAACAAATAATCGTCGGAGGTGAAGTATATTTTGTGTGATGTTGGTGTTATTGACCTTTACAAGATTTTAGCCTCCCCCTTCATCTTCTTGGTCATGAGGAAATTAAGTTATTTTTCCTTTCGTTCCTTGTATCAAATATGACTTAGGTAATGTTTCTAGATATTTCTTTTTTCAAAATCCAGAAGGGAACTCAACACTAGACATAGTTTTATCATGTATGAATTGAAAGGTGTGCACCATCATGCATTTGGTGGTCTTTTTATAGCACAATAACTTATACTTCGTCTGTTAATTGTAAGCTGAAACCTATTAAACATGCAATGGCTGCTGGAGTGGGATCGTGTACGAAATGTAAATAATTCAAATCCGTGGCTTTTAGCTTCATCTGTCCAGACCAGTCTGTCACATTGAATATCGAAGTGATCGTCGTTTGATGATAGAACCATCTGCTTTGAAAAATCTTTATATGTTTTTTTCTTCAAATGTCTTGTTCTTTATCACATGGCTCAGGATGCACAACAATTTGTTTAACCTTGTCTTCGTTTCTTCGTCATTTTTATCTAATTCGTTCTCTTGTCTGTCCTCCTCCTCCTCTCTCTCTTTCACTCCCTCTCTCTCTTTCTCTTTCGCTCTCTCTCCTTTCTAATAAAGACACTAGTTGCAACACTTACTATTAGTAGTAAGCATAGCCAGATATAAACTTATGCCTATGACATACATATCTAAAGCAAATAAGAAATCCCATTTTTAGTATGTATCAAGCTGTATCTAATACAGACCAGTGACTGCAATGCCAACAAAACGGAAACAATCTCAAACACTACATTCTACAATGCCATATTTAAAAAGGGTCTAAGGAAATTCATATCTCATATAACTATTTTACTAATATTCCTTGGAAAATTTCTTCACAGAAATATCAACTTAAATATACATTGTTGCATTCAATTTTCTGCAATGATTAGCAGATAGAATTTGTCTCTGCTAGCCGTCTGGGCTGCTTTAAATATGAGCATTAACGGGTGGCTTACAGTCCTCAGTAGATTGTGCCACGACAGTAAATAAGATTGTATGTCATCCTCACCATACATAAATATTAGTGGCATTGCATTCATATTTGGAAGCATGTTACTAGCATTGCTGAATTAGTAGAGAAAACGATGTGTCTAATAGATCCAGACGGATGTCCTAATTAGACTAAAGTTTGTTATCATGGTATCAGTTTTAAACCTATGATAAATGAACTCAAGACAACAACTTGTAAGGCAACTTATGATGTTGTAGATCAGTGTAGTGATGCCGTAGAAAGACACGAATGATAATCATAATAGTTATGTCATTTTTAATTACTTTTTAAGCCGCTCACCAATTTACTTTTAGAAGAAGTGATGCTAATTATTGTGAATTATGATGTGACGATCAATTTCGTCCGATTTATTTTATTATCAGTGTTTATTACTGTGACCAATCAGCCCTCGATCATTAGAAAGTCAAATTATGTTCCCATCTCTGCGAAAAACTGCACAGTTCTTTAATTGAATTCAGTGTCCAAATGTTTTGATAAGGACATATCCTGACATAAATTATCTCTTTCTCATCCTCTCTCTCTCTCTATCTTTTTCTCTCTCTCACTATATATATGTTTAAATGAAACCAGACCAAGCTGCAACAACTGAACATAGGTACAATGCTCATGATGGCGTCACTTCTGCGTAAACAGCACAGACCAGCCGTCAAGTTTGCGAAATTTTCTTTTCCTCCGACTTACAGTTTCCTCGGCAGACCGTTGAAAACATTGCGGGTGTGATACGGAATCCGTCCAGAATTGATCAGCCAGCGGTGATTCTTCTTCTTCTTCTTCGTTCGTTCTCAATCTCCCGCTACCAAACCATGAAAGGGTAAGTAGCAGAATGTAGTCTAGAGAACGGAATCCGTTGTGTTGTAGTTTACAGCTTGGCTGCGATATTTGCACCTTTCGATCCAACACATCCGACTTCAGCAAGCATGTTTTGAGTACCAGGCTAGCATTCCCTCTTAGATCCCTTCTCCTTAGCCAGTCTGCTCTGCTGCAGCCTGTTATCCAGGATCACCGCGTTAAAACATAAAAAAAAAAATTATGGCATATATTCGCCCTCTGTTGGTTCCCAGACGCGTCTGCACCTTGACTCTTTGACAGTATTTCTTTCTCTCAGTATTAGGAATACTTCTCACACATTCAACCTTTCATTGGCTAATACTGTATATCTATGAATAGTATTCATAGTTGTTATTATTATATTCGCAACTATAAGTCACACAAAAATTTGTTCAAAGTTTCGTTACGTTTAATGAAATGGTGAAATCAATTCTTTACCTTCAATGTTGCTATTCTTTGGAAAGTTGTAGCGGCCTTAAACATTCATATTTGTGCACAATTAAAGAACAGCGAAATCACATACGCTTGTGAAACAATAATTTTATAAAATAGTTGGATCTGTTTTGATTTTGGTAATTGTTGGCAATTAGGTTATACGATTTAATTAGATTCTGCAATTTAATTAGATTATACAATTTAATTGGGTTACGCTATTTAATTGGTTATTTATTTAATTAGGTTATACAATTTAATTGGGCTATGTAATTTAATTAGGTTACACAATTGAATTGGGTTATGCATTTTAATTAGGTTATACAATTTAATTAGGTTATACAATTTAACTAAGTTATACAATTTAATTAGGTTACACAATTTAATTAGGTTATACAATTTAATTAGGATATACAATTTAATTATATTATTCGATTTATCTCTTTCTTTCGCCTTCTATCACCCGCAGGCGCATAGGCGATCAACTAATCCTTGACAAGCTGCTCTCCTGTGCAATCTTTTCCACTTCCTTCCAGCTTTTTCTTGTTTTCTTTACTTCCGCCTCAAGATCTCGTCTCCGTATATTCCTTGGTCTGCCTTTGCCTTTCCTTCCTTGGGTGTTCCATGACAGGGATTGCCTGGTGATATTGGAATGGGGCTTTCTTAATGTAAGACCCATCCATCTCCACTTTCTTCCTAAGATGTCCTGTTCCAATTTACCTCGCCCTACTCTCTCCCACAGTCTATCGTTTGTAACTTTGTTTTATAATTTAACTAGGTTATACAATTTAATTGGATTACACAATTTCATTGGGTTATACAATTTAATTGGGTAATTCATTTAATTAGGTTATACATTTTATTAGGTTACACAATTTAATTGAGTTATACAATTTAACTAGATTATGCAATTTAATTAGGTTATACAGCAGAAACCAAATAGATTACATTCTAGTGCAACAAAGAAGGAGATCAAATGTGCTGGCAACAAAAACGCTGCCAGGAGCAGACTGCGATACAGACCATGAATTACTGTTTGCAGTTTTCCAAACAAGACTACGTAGGATCAACAAAAGTTGCCAGCCAATACGCTTCGATGTATCAGCAATACCTACTGAATACAACATTACAGTGGAAAACAAATTTGAGGCGTTGCTTGCTGTACAGGAAGAGATGACATCTGAGGAGTTGACATTGTATGCAAGGGATATTTTGATCTCGACAGCAAAATAAATGATTCCAAAGATATTGCACAAGACTCATAGCTATATAACAGAGGAAACACAGAAACTCATTGCAGAAAGGCAACAATTAAAACAAATGGGAAGTAAGGGGACCAACACAGCATATAAAAACTGCGCAAGAAAAGTTAGAAGAGAAATAAGAAAAGATAAAAGAAGATACATAGTAGAAACGTGTAAGGATATAGAAAACCTACAACAACAAGGCAGAGAAAGAGATGTATTCAAAGCAATAAGAACACTGACAGGGGAATTCCATCCGGTTCCACATATCATCAATGACAAAGAGGATAACACATTAACGTAAACCAAAGACATACTGAATAGATGGAGAGAGTACTGCAGAACCATGTATGGAGATAGCACAAAGCGCTCAGTTACAATCCTACCAAAGGATGAGAAAGAACCTGAACCAACATTGGAAGAAGTACGCTCTGCAATTAAAAGTCTGAAAAAGGGAAAGTCCCCAGGATGCGATGATATCCCAGCAGAGCTAATACAAGCAGGAGAAGAGGCATGTGCTCGAGTCTATCACAAGCTGTGTAAATAGATATGGCACAGTGCAGAGTGGCCAGAAGCATGGAAGAAATCAATTTATATTCCCCTCCCCAAAAAAGGCAACCTGAAGCTGTGCACGAACTATCGCACTGATCAGCCATGCTAGCAAGATACTCTTGCGAATCCTATTAAGAAGGATAGAGAAAAGGTTTGAATCTGAAATTCACGTAGTCCAGGCAGGTTTTAGGAAAGACAGGGGGACCCGCGACCACATATTCAATTTAAGGAATATCTATCAAAAATGTAGAGTTTAATGTAGACCTGTACACATGTTTCATTGATTACACTAAGGCCTTCGACACGGTAAAACATCAACATTTTTGGAGAATCATGAAGGAAATGGGATTTTCTTTGCACATAGTCCATCTCATTGAAACATTATACCAAGATCAACAAGCCGCTGTCCGAGTATCTGGCCAAACATCAGATTGGTTTGCAGTACAAAAGGGTGTCTGAAAGGGATGTATTCTCTCACCTTATCTGTACAACATATATGCGGAATGTATAATGAGAAATGTTCGGGATAATGAGAACATTGAATGTTTCGACCCATTTACGATTGGGGGGTACGAGATTCCGAAGTTACGATACGCAGATGACACAGTGATACTATCAAGAAGTGCAGAAGGGCTAGAGCAGCTACTTTCAGCCGTTAATGGACATAGTAAAGATCAAAATTTGTTCATAAACATAAACAAAACAAAGATAATGACCACCGATAAAACACAATGTCAGCATACATTTATAGTGGGTGGTGAGGAAATAGATCAGGTCACATATTTTGAATATCTGGGCTCCAGAATTGACAAACATGGTGACTGCTCGAAATAAATCAGAAGAAGACTAGCTATGGCAATGCAGAGACTGAACAGCCTGAAGAAATTATGGCAGGGCACGAACAAAACGATAAAAGTAAAAGTCTTGAGAGCCTGTGTTTTTCCTGTGGCAGCTTATGGTTGTGAAGCATGGACGATTACCAAAACGTCTAGATAAAGAATCGAATCCTTCGAGTCAAAATGTTACAGAAAGATCCTCAAAATACCCTGGACAGAGAAAAGAACAAATGTAGACATTCGGCAAGAGTTGAGAATAGAGGAGAACTGGTTTATCAATTCCATTTTGACTAGAAAATGCAAATACTTTGGTCACATCAAGAGACACAATGGTCTTGAGAGAACGGTGATGTAAGGTATGGTGCCAGGCAAAAGAGGAAGGGGTAGACCAAGAAGACGATGGCACCAAGATATCCAGGAATGCCTGAGTATGACAGTGGCGGAAGCTGGTGTTTTGGCAAGGGAACGAGTTTCTTTCAGACAGACTGTGATGGGAGCGACGTTCTACAAAGGACATGCTACATGATGATGATGATACAATTGAACTGAATTCCTAAACTCTTAAGCTCTAAACTGTAGTTTGTTTATATTATGCATAATACTGTCCAAGCTTTATCTGTCTGAAATATGCGTTGTTTATTCGCATTTAGAACGTGCCTTTTAATAAATTATTTGTGATCAAACTTTGAACAATTTCAAAATTATAGAATGAAAATAGAAAAAGCAGAAACATATAAAGAATATGCCATGTCTCGGCGAATATTTACATTCTGTAATACATCTCTTTCGACAGGTGTTTTTAGGGAAACTGATATTTACAAATGAGCTAAGCAAAATTACACAGGAGAAACGTAAGACTCGTGACACTTACTATGAATAACATGTTAAAAAATGAATGCACAAATTGAAAACGAATCAAATTATTTCTGGAATATAATACTATAATGCTTTTGGGAAATAGGTGCTGAGCTAGACAATAATATGTCTCGGTAATTATGAGATTTAAGCTGATGAAAATTTTAATTTTCAATCTTTATTTGCGATTGCCATTATGCAACATGTTTTCAGTCATATTAAAGGACTATTTTTAGCATATTTGGGGTTAACAAAAAGTATGTCTACCTGGATTGCATTTTAAGAGTTCTACAGCAACACATGGCAACGTGTGGGAAAGATCCGACATGGAACCATATATTGCATGTGTTTTTACGGAAAATCGTAAACGCTCACTAATATTGCACTTAAAGTATCGAGATGCGCCACAACTTTACGGTACGTCTTCATTATCATAAGTCTTTTCATTTTGATAATGCTGTTAATGTGTGAATGGGGTTAAAAGTTAACTTCGGTAAGATTGAGAAACATAACAATAACATTGTATAAATATTTGTTATATGAGGTCAAACGTGGGAGTCTGCATTATCGTATTTTAAAGTCAAGAACATTGTCCTAGTTAGTAGCGACATGTCATTCTAACGCTGGGGCCTTAAACATGACATCTTTTCTACAAATACCACAGGAGACCAAAGAATAAGACATAACCTTTATTCTTTAAAAGAAGTTAAGTGTTAAACATAAAAACACCCTTAAACTATTAGATATAAAGAAAGTAGCATATTCTCACCTTTCAGCCATTGACAAACAATTGTGAATTAAAGAAGAGGTCCTTTTAACGAAATAGGAAGATGATTATTGGCAGACCGTTGGTTTGCTATACTTCTGTATCTTCGAGTGATCTGATTCTGATTAAGATGAGTACATTAAGCGTGTATGAATATTTCAAGCAAAAATTACTTTAATTAATATATGCTGAAACTTATTGCAAACCTTGCAATGTAACATTTAACTAAAATGAAACACTGACACAAAAACAAAAACATTAGTCATATAATTTTCTTGATAAATGAATTAACGTCTGCGGCTCTAAATGTATTATCAATGAACGAAAGTACTCTAAAATATGTTGTTTGTATACACAATAACTATGGGCTTCATTATAATAACAAAGACAACGTCTGCATTAATCAATCCTAGCAGTCTAAATAATATTTCTGCCTAGCACATTAACGTCGAACTGAAAATAGAGGCACCAGTTCAAGTTGGAAGGTTAATGAATGATTAAGATCAGGTATTAATTCCAACACCTATTTCTGAAGGGACTACATAATCAAGGTTATCAAGGACGGAGACTGGTCGAGATAATGTGTACGGAGCTTGCGTAAACCGGTTAACAAGCAGTTCTTTATCTGTTCTTACAATATTCTATAGAGTGATGATGTCTTTCAAACTATTATTTAATCCGTTCAAACTTGTTTTATCTTCACCAAGCACAGTCTATTACTTAGTAGTTGGTTACAGGAAAACAGTCTTATAAGAGTATATCTCATCTCTAGCTATTAGCTATCACTTTCTGATTTCATTTCTCCTACAACCTAACCACTTAACTCGCTCTCACTCACTCACTCACTCACTCACTCACTCACTCACTCACTCACTCACTCACTCACTCACTCACTCACTCCCTCACTCACTCATTCTCTCACGCACTCACTCACAATCACTCACTCACTCACTCACACTCACTCACTCACTCACTCAATCAGTTACTCACTCTCTCTCTCCCCTCTTTTTCTCTCCCTCTCTCTGTCGTTTCGCTCAGCTAAGAAAATGTCTGTGCGTTCTAAAATTAGCCGCTGGTTGCCGAGAGAACTAACATACGTGTCTTCGTAAATCTAGAATTCTCTAAGTAATTTTGGAAAATGTTGTCTAAACTAAGGAAAACAATTGAAGTGATGAAGTGTTGATGTAGGGCGAGGGGACTCATTGAAACGTTGGTTAATGACTGGTTTGATGAGTGATTGTAGAAGAGTGAAGAAATGTATGCATAGGTTGATGTAGGAGTGGAAGAAAATGGTTATGTGAATGTGTCTAGGACAATAATGAAATGGTTGTGTGAATGGGTCTAGAACAATAATGAAATAGTTGTGTGAATGGGTCTAAGAGTGGAATGAATTGGTTATGTGAATGTGTCTAGGACAATAATGAAATGGTTGTGTGAATGGGTCTAGAACAATAATGAAATAGTTGTGTGAATGGGTCTAAGAGTGGAATGAAATGGTTATGCGAATGTGTCTAGGACAATAATGAAATGGCTGTGTGAATGGGTCTAGAACAATAATGAAATAGTTGTGTGAATGGGTCTAAGAGTGGAATGAAATGGTTATGTGAATGTGTCTAGGACAATAATGAAATGGTTGTGTGAATGGGTCTAGAACAATAATGAAATAGTTGTGTGAATGGGTCTAAGAGTGGAATGAAATGGTTATGTGAATGTGTCTAGGACAATAATGAAATGGTTGTGTGAATGGGTCTAGAACAATAATGAAATAGTTGTGTGAATGGGTCTAAGAGTGGAATGAAATTGTTGTGTGAATGGGTGTAAAAGTGGAATGAAATGGTTGTGTGAATGGGTCTAAGGGTGGAATGAAATGGTTGTGTGAATTGGTCTAAGAGTAGAATGAAGTGGTTGTGTGAATGGGTCTACGAGTGGAATGAAATGGTTGTGTGAATAGGTCTAAGAGTGGAATGAAATGGTTGTGTGAATAGGTCTAAGGCAATAATGAAATGGTTGTGTGAATGGGTCTAAGAGTGGAATGAAATGGTTGTGTGAATGGGTGTAAAAGTGGAATGAAATGGTTGTGTGAATGGGTCTAATGGTGGAATGAAATGGTTGTGTGAATTGGTCTAAGAGTAGAATGAAGTGGTTGTGTGAATAGGTCTAAGAGTGGAATGAAATGGTTGTGTCAATGGGTCAAGGAGTGGAAGGAAATTTTTGTGGTATTGGGTTTAGAAAAGTGAGGAAATGGTGTCCTAAGTGGATCTAGGTGTGTGAGACAATGGTGTCTTGAGTGGGTCCAGGAGTGTGAGAAAATGGTGTCTTGAGTGGGTCCAGGAGTGTGAGAAAATGGTGTCTTGAGTGGGTCCAAGAGTATGAGAAAATGGTGTCTTGAGTGGGTCTAGGAGTGTGAGAAAATGGTGTCTTGAGTGGGTCCAAGAGTATGAGAAAATGGTGTCTTGAGTGGGTCCAGGAGTGTGAGAAAATGGTGTCTTGAGTGGGTCCAAGAGTATGAGAAAATGGTGTCTTGAGTGGGTCTAGGAGTGTGAGAAAATGGTGTCTTGAGTGGGTCCAAGAGTATGAGAAAATGGTGTCTTGAGTGGGTCTAGGAGTGTGAGAAAATGGTGTCTTGAGTGCGTCTAGGAGTGTGAGAAAATGGTGTTTTGAGTGCGTCTAGGAGTGTGAGAAAATGGTGTCTTGAGTGGGTCTAGGAGTGTGAGAAAATGGTGTTTTGAGTGCGTCTAGGAGTGTGAGAAAATGGTGTCTTGAGTGGGTCTAGGAGTGTGAGAAAATGGTGTTTTGAGTGCGTCTAGGAGTGTGAGAAAATGGTGTCTTGAGTGGGTCTAGGAGTGTGAGAAAATGGTGTTTTGAGTGGGTCTAGGAGTGTGAGAAAATGGTGTTTTGAGTGCGTCTAGGAGTGTGAGAAAATGTGTCGTAACGGATAACGCTTCTGCAGCTGAACCTCTTTGCTCTTTGAGCCATCCTAATTTGTATTCACGGACGTGCAGCAGGACTATATTAAGCAATACATGATTTTTATATGGATAGAACCAGACTTCAGTGTTTCCTTTGCATTTGTGGGAGATGAGACATAATTAAGGTAAGGGTGATAAATCGTATAAACAACACGTAAATACAAACTGACTGAACAGAACCTGCAACAATATATTTAGGGAATCTTTGTGGCTTTTTTTCTGCATAGCTGATGAAGGCTTACCCGTCTTTAATTGCCAATGCAGAATTCAATACAAGCGTCATGTCTAAATGGGCTTACTGAATATATAATAATTTAAAGAATGACTTGACTTAATATCACTCTTGTACCGTGTAGTGAAGAGGTATTTTATTTTTCTTGTATCTAAAAGTTGCTACACATTCGGGTAGCAGAGACAATTGGCCAACCCTCATTAGTTCCCTCTTGCGACTTGCCCGACAGGTTACAGTGTAAATATTGTGTGGTCCCCTGATGTGCACATTCAATGTGTCATCTCTAAGAAAACGGTTTAGAGCTACACACCATCTTTTAGCGAATCTGATTTATAACCGAGGGCATTTATAGCATAATGCTTGCAAGTTTTTGTCTCAAGATATTAGTTCTCTCTCTCTGTCTCTCTGTGTCTATCTATCTACCTAAATCTCTACTCTCTCTCTCTCTCTCTCTTTCTCACCCCCACCTCCCCGCTCTCCCCTTTCTCGCTCTCTTTCAAGAATTACCTTTTATATTAATACGCTCAGTCGGAAACTTTCTTTCATGATTATGATCATGTGTTTCCATTTTCCGGATGTTTCGCAAATGGGTTTGGATCACTTAATCATATTTACCAGGCAGCAAACTGCAACAATATTGCATTTTTGTGTTGTTCGTTCGCGAGAGTTGAGCACGAAATCTAAAACGCTCCTGTCAGTATTTGATAAACTTAGTCAATGTTTCATGGTGTTCTTAGTCGCAAGTTAGGCATCAGGCACGGTCCGACAGGCTTATGTTAGTATTTGGGTAAGATTGTCGGGTGTATCAGGGTGTTCGTATGAACGAGTAAGACCGAGAAATGGCAATGTCCTGCCAGTATTTAGACAAGATCAGACAATGAATCAGGGTCTTTGATTGGCAATCGGTTAGATTTAATGTCTCTGCCACTATAGAAAGCATGAATTAGAACAGATAACGTGGCACTGTTGCAAAAGGTTGGCATCTTATTCTTCTTCTTCTTCGTACTCTGTCAGACGTCCACCTTTATTTTTTCGAAAAAAAGCAGCCGTCATCCTGAGGCTGTCGATACTGCCATAGAGCTTGTCCAGTGTTGCCACTGGTGATGGTCACATCTGCTTTCTGTGATCCTCGTATGTCGGGCAGTATTGCAGCAGATGTTCAGCGGTCATTTTCCCAGTACCGCACATGCATTCGTCAGTGCTACCTATCTTCAATTAATTGAATAGGTGGTACCTCAGTCTATTGTGGCCAGTGCGAAGTCTGAAGACCACGACCTGCTCTCTTCTGTTCAACTGGTAATATGCATGGTTTTTTTGTGTAGCCAGTATGTTCTGTTTCACATTTGGTCATGTATCTAGCTCTAATAAGCCTTTTTGACTATTCGTATGTCACACTAGTATCTGGTTGTGGTAGTCTTGCACCTTCCTTTGCCAGTCTGTCTGCCTCCTCGTTGCCTTGGATGTTACAGTGGGATGGAACCCACTGTACCACTACTCTTTTTGGTGCGGACTGCTGGCATAGTTGACAGAGTACTGCTCTTAAATCATTAAGTTCAGTTTTTATTTGGCTTTTTAGTGCTGCTGTGACTACGGCCAGGGCATCTGTAAGCAGTACTATATGGCTTTCATTTCTTTTGCATGTCACCATTTCTTCTACTACAGCCCTCAGTGCCTCTGCCTCCGCTCTGAAATTGCTTTAGTATTTTCCAGTTGACACTGAAAGTGTTGTTTTTTTACCAATTCGTAGGCTCAGGAAAACCCCTGCCCCTCCGTTCTGTGTTGTGTTTGTTACACAGGCGTTGGTGTATGCATGGGTCCAGTCCATGCTTGGGTAGTTTTTCGTTATGTACCTCAGGGTTATGTCTCTTCTTTCTTTTTCAGACTGGCTGTTCTTGTTTCCAATACCTGGTGTATTTTCTACCACCTCTGGAAATATATGCTGCCTCCAGGTAGGTTTGCGTACAGTAGGGATGGGCTTTGGTGTTGTTAATGCGTTCATAGGGTTTTCGTTCATCTTTGCTTTGGCCATTTCCAAAATTATTTAGTCTCTTATGCATTGGATGGTCTGTCAGTCTTCTGAGTTTTCCTGCTTGCGGCTGGGCTTTACAGTTTCTTCTGTCGGTCATGGATTGCAGATTTGTAATTTTTTCCAGTTCTACAAATGGCGTTGACTTTATGCCTCCTGTTATAACTCTCATGGCTTGGTTTTGAAGTTTGCTAACTTTATCGAAGTTCGCCTTTGCTGCTGTTGTCCATGCCGCAATGCCATACTCGAGAACTGGTCTCGCTCTTCCAGTGTACAGTTTCTTTAGTATACTTTCGTCTGCTCCCCAGCTTGTTCCAGCAAGTTTCCTCATGATTGCCATTCTTTCTCTGGCTCTCATTCGGTTTCTGTCGATCTGACTTTTCCATGTCATGCGCCGATCAAATGTGACTCCCAGGTAGTTTGGGTTGTCGTTTGGCCGCATATATTTTGCCCTTAAGACTTATTTTGGTGTCCTGGGGTTTGTTTGAAAGCGAGAATATCGTACATGTTGTTTTTTCCTCATTTATTTTGACCAGCCATGAGTTTGCCCACTTCTTCAAAGATGTTAGGGTCTGCTGCATCCGATTGCTTGCTATGGTGAGATTTTTTTCAGAGGTCCACATAGCCAGATCGTCTGCAAACATGGAGCTGTGGACTCTTCTTGGTATATTCTCTGTGATGTTGTTTATATACACTAGGAAAAGTGTGGGTGACAGTACTCCCCCTTGGGGTACTCCCTGCTCAAGTGTCACCTTTTTGCTCATCTGCCATTGTACTTGAACTCTGGCTGTTCTGTTTTCGAGGTAGTGGCTGATCCATCTGTACATTTTCCCACTAACTTCACTTCTTCGTAGCTTAACTTTAAGTTCCTCTTTCCAGATCTTGTGAAATGCCTTTTCTAAATCCACCCAAACCGCTACTGTGTGTTGTTTCTTCTGGTAAGCATCCTCTATTTCCTGTGCTATGAGAGTGATCTGATCCTCAGTGGATCTGTGCTGTCTAAAGCCTGTCTGCTGTGGAATTAGTATGTGTTTTTCTTCCAGATGCCACATCAGTCTGGTGTTTATCATACGCTCCATCAGTTTTACTACACAGCTCAGTAGACTGATAGGACTGTATCCATTTGGATCCGCTCTATCTTTTTCTTTTTTTAGTACTGGTATAATTACAGCATCTTACCATGCCTCAGGTATAATTCCCTTTTCCAGCTTTGGTTATCATGGTCTTCCATTTCATTCACTGTTAGTTTTGCCATCATGTGCTCATCTGGTGCCATATTGATGTTGTCGTGCCTCTTTTGTTCTTCATTAATGTCTGTGTGAATATTTGTAGGGACATCAATGTGGTTTGCTCTGGCATAGTGTTCTACAAAGGCGTTTGCTGCCTTTTTGCCAGTGAGCATGTTGTCGCCCTGCTTGATGGTAATTTGTTTGTTTGATGGAGTTTCGTCATTCATGGCTCTGCCTAACTTCCATAGTATGTTCCCTTCCAGCTGATGGGGCTGGGCCAAACAGCGAAGAGGAAACTGCTATCGGTCCTGAACCAAAGCTGGAAAAGGGGAATTGTACCCCAGGCATGGAAAGACGCAATACTGGTACCAGTACCAAAAACAGGAAAGGACAAAACAGATCCAAATGGATACAGGCCCATCAGCCTACTGAGCTGTGTCGGCAAGCTGATGGAACGTATGATAAACACCAGACTGATGTGGCATCTGGAAGAAAAACGAATACTAATTCCACAACAAGCCGGCTTTAGACAGCACAGATCCACTGAGGACCAGGTCATCCTCATAGCCCAGGAAATAGAAGATGCCTACCAGGCACAGAAACACACAGTAGCTGTTTGGGTGGATCTGGAAAAGGCATTTGACAAAGTCTGGAAAGACGGACTTAGAAGAAGTGATGTTTGTGGGAAAATGTACAAGTGGATCAACCACTACCTCAAACAAAGAACGGCCAGAGTCCAAGTACAAGGGCAGATGAGCAAAAAGGTGACACTCGAGCAGGGAGTACCCCAAGGGGGAGTACTGTCACCCACACTCTTCCTGGTATATATAAATGACATTACAGAGAATATACCAAGGAGAGTCCATAGCTCAATGTTTGCAGACGATCTGGCTATGTGGACCTCTGAAAAGAATCTCACCATAGCAAGACATCGGATGCAGCAGGCCCTAACATCGCTGGAAGAGTGGGCGAACTCATGGCTGGTCAAAATAAACGAGGAGAAAACCACATGCACAATATTTTCGCTTTCAATCAAACCCCAAAATACCAAATTAAGCTTAAATGGCAAATTCCTGCAGCCAAACGACAACCCAACCTATCTGGGAGTCACATTTGATCGGCGCATGACATGGAAAAGTCACATCGAGAGAAACCGAATGAGAGCCAGAGAAAGAATGGCAATCATGAGGAAACTTGCTGGCACAAGCTGGGGAGCAGACGAAGGCATATTAAAGAAACTGTACACTGGAAGAGTGAGACCAGTTCTCGAGTATGGCATTGCGGCATGGACAACAGCAGCAAAGGCGAACTTCGATAAAGATAGCAAACTTCAAAACCAAGCCATGAGAGTTATAACAGGAGGCATTAAGTCAACGTCAATTGTAGAACTTGAAAAGATTAAAAAACTGCAATCCATGACCGATACAAGAGACTGCAGAGCCCAGCTGCAGTCAGAGAAACTCCGAAGACTGACTGACCATCCAATGCACCAGAGACTAAACAATTTGGGAAATGGGAAACTAAAGCGGAGAAACTTTGCAGAAATAGCAAAGCAAAGTTGCACGAAGATCCCATAAACGCACTAACAACACCAAAACCCATCACTACTGTACGAAAACCTACCTGGAGGCAGGATATATTTCCAGAGGTGGTAGAAAATATACCAGGTATTGCAAACAAAAACTGCCAGACTGAAAAAGAAAGGAGAGATACTACCCTAAGCTTCATATCGAAAAGCTACCCAAGCATGGACTGGACCCATGCATACACCGACGGTTCTGTAACAAACAATACACAGAACGGAGGGGCAGGAGCATTCCTGAACCTACCAAATGGCAAACAAATAACACTGTCATTCGCTACTGGTAAGTACACAAGCAATTTCAGAGCGGAGGCAGAGGCACTGAGGACGGCAGTGGAAGAAATGGTGACACACAATGAAAATAAAAGCCATATAGTCCTGCTTACAGATGCTCTCGCCGTAGTCACAGCGCTAAAAAGCCAGAAAAACACTGAGCTTAATGACTTAAGAGCAGCACTCTGCAAACTGTGCCAGCAGTCCGCACCAAAAAGGGTAGTGGTACAGTGGGTCCCATCACACTGCAACATCCATGGCAACGAGGAGGCAGACAGACTGGCAAAAGAAGGTGCAAGACTACCACAAACAGATACTAGTATGACGTACGAAGAGTCAAAACGGCTTATCAAAGCCAGATACATGACCAAATGGGAAACCGAACATACTGGTTACACCAAAAACGATGCCTATTACCAGTTGAACCGAAGAGAGCAGGTCGTTGTCTTCAGACTTCGCACTGGCCACAATAGACTGAGGTACCACCTATTCAACAAATTGAAGATAGGTGGTACCGACGAATACCCGTGCGGTACTGGTAAAATGACCGCTGAACATCTGCTGCAGAACTGCCCGACATACGAGGATCAGAGAGAGCAGATGTGGCCATCACCAGTGGAACTGCAAGACATGCTCTATGGCAGTGGCGACAGCCTCAGGATGACCGCCGCTTTTTTCGAAAAAATAATGGTTACTGTCTGACTGCGTACGAAGAAGAAGAAGTTCCCTTCTTTGTCTAAATTGAGGCTTTCTGTTTTGTTTTTCCAACTTTCTTTCGTTATTTGGTTTAGAGTGTATTTGTATTTCCCTGTGGTGGCTTTGAAGGCGATATTTGCCTCCATAGATTGTTCTCTCTCTGCTATGTTCCTACCATTTAAGACTTCGTCTTCCGCTTTCTGCAATTCATCATTCCAATAAGGCTTGTAGCTTTTCCTTTCCCTTCTTGGGATTGTTTAAGAGGCTGCTTGCATTATTGCTTTGCTTAGGCTTTCCACCATGGGTTTCATTTTGTTATTTTGTGTGTTGATGGTTTCACACAGCCCATCTGTCAGGATTGCAAATCTGACCCAGTCGGCTCGTTTATAATTCCAACGTGGGAGCGGTTTTATTTCCTGTGGGCCAACTTTCATATCAACTTCTAGCCTAATTGGCCTGTGGGCGCTACCTGCCAATTGGTTTAGCACCTGGCGGTCTATTTTGTAGTGAATATCCACCGTGGAAAAGGCCAAGTCTGGAGTAGAGGTGGTATGCCATGTTCTAGAATAGAAGGTAGGGCTATTCTCCGGTCTATTTATAAGATTGAGATTCG
The DNA here is from genome assembly GCA_036924085.1 of Ariolimax columbianus. Lineage (NCBI taxonomy): Eukaryota > Metazoa > Mollusca > Gastropoda > Stylommatophora > Arionidae > Ariolimax > Ariolimax columbianus. The sequence goes on along the minus strand of JAVGWX010000004.1, from coordinate 16,988,159 downwards.
TGTCCATCTCGTAATCTTTCACTTCATCACCTCTGTGGTCTGTGTCCGAATATCCCCATCTCTCCGAGTGGCTGTTGAAGTCTCCAACTACTAGGCAGCTGGAGTCCTTGATCTCCATACTCGAGAGCGACAGGTCTTTGTTCGGTGGGCCATACAGGTTGAAGATGCGGATCTTCGTTTCTTGTGTCATTATATCGACTTCTACAATATCTGCTTGTCTGGTCTGATTGACAGCTACCGCACTACTCGGTATGCAGTTACGTGTCCGTATCAGAACCCATCCTTTGTGACCTTCTCTATCAAGACGGAAGGTCTGTTATCCTCTGATTGAGAATTTGTGGTTGTTGTTGAGGTGCGTTTCTTGGATTCATGACACGTCAATCTTACCTTCATGCAGGTGATGTGTTAGGGAAAGCTTTTTGTTAATGACTCCCTCCGCATTCCACTGTAGTATTCTGAGGGTCTTGTGTTTTTGGTAAATAGTTTTTGCCCCATCACATTGTTCCCTGACTCCACAGCACATGGGTGGGTGACCACCTGTAGCATTGGGCGGGCCCCTTCGAGGCGTGAGGCCCGGCACTCTCGCTGCCTGGCGGGTCTCCACAGGATGAGAGCCACACTTTTTTCTGATAGGTTGTACCGTCATCATACAGCGATATACGTTGCACTTGTTTCGTTAAACCTGTGGCTCAGTGCATCCGATTTCAACAGGCGTTTCTGTAGGGATGCCCTCCTTAGCCTTTGGCCGTCCCCAACCTATCTGCAAGGCAACAGTTATTTGTGGTCAGAGTTCTCTCTCTTAGAGAAGTTGTCTTGCAGGACTATCGAGTTTTCCCCATTCGTGTCTATAGGGTGTGGCACTGATATGATATGATGGACTATGTACTGGTTTGTACTATCCTGGAAGAGAGGCAGTCCAGTGTGTCTGTGTCCCAGGATCGTCCTGCCAGAAACGTAGCATATCATATGAGTATCTTTTTGCTCCCTTTAATTTCTCGGCACATCTGCAGTGATGGCACGCCTATCATTCTCCGCCACCTAGGAGGTTGTCACAATAGGGCAGAAATGCAATGACCGCTGGCCTGTATCTCTTCTGCGTCCATTGGAATGACTGATAGCAGACAGAGGTAAAGAGCGAGGCAGGAGTGCATTTAACCAGGTGACAAGCATGGCCTTGGCACGGAGATGTTGTTCTCCTGGTGTGCGGACATATCTCATGATCAAGGGTTGAGTCTCAACAGTTCGCAGTGAGGTGGCTGCTCTACTGCTTACGACACCCCAACTGAGAACTAAGTCTTCTACTAGTGGTTTCACACCTCATCGCCTTATGGCTTGAATATAGGGCAGCTTCCTTCCCGCTTTGATCAGCGGACAGCATATACCAGGTCGGGCTGAGACGCGAGCCCCAGGTCCCAACCATATCGTAGCGTCCCATTGCAGTGGTGCCGAGATTTTGGGCGGGATTCCGGCTTCGAGGCGTTCGGCCGTAATCCCTCAGATGGTAGCCTGGCACCATTGGCTTATCAGCCAAGCACGTGAACCAAGTATCTGCGACTAGCGATTCCTCTCGAATTGAGCAGGATTACCGTAGCAACACCTGTCATTAGTAGGGTAAAACTTACCTGTCTTCCGAGGTTCTAATACCAGCACCCGTTCACTATTAGACCCAACGAATCAATAGATGGCTTTTTAGTCAGTCAATGACCAAGTGTCTGAAACCTGCGATTCTTTTAGGGTTAAGCAGGATTACCGTAGCAACTCTCTTTCATTAAGAGGGTAAAACTAGCCTGTCTTCCGTGGGTCTAATTCCAGCACACGTTCCTTATTAGACCCAACGAAAATGCTCTCAGTCTGTCAGTCATTTTATAGTGTTGGCGTGTTGAGTCAAATTAAGCCGCAGGCTCCACTCCTGGTGGTGTCCTTCCGTCAATTCCTTTATCGAACACTGGAGTTTCAGCTTTGCAACTATACTTCCCACGGAACTCAAACGCTTTGGTTTCCCGGAAGCTGCCCGCAGAGTCATCGAAGCAACTCCTGCGGATCGCTAGTCGGCATCGTTTATGGTCAGAACTACGACGGTATATGATCGTCTTCGCGCCTCTGACTTTCGTTCTTTATTAATGAAAACATTCTTGACAAATGCTTTCGCGGCAGCTCGTCTTGCGGCGATACAAGAATTTCACCTCTAACGTCGCAATACGAATTCCCCCGTCTGTCCCTGTTAATCATTACCTTCAGTTCTGAAAGCCAACAAAATAGAATTTAGGTCCTATTCCATTATTCCATGCACCATTATTCAGGCAGCCGAGGCCTGCTTTGAACATTATAATTTTTTCAAAGTAAACGGGCCAGCCACCCGGGACGCTCAGCGAAGAGCACCCGCGGGAGAGAGCCGGCAGACGGTAGGGCAGGAGACAACGGGCAGTGAACCGGCGCGAGCCGGACTGCAACAACTTTAATATACGCTATTGGAGCTGGAATTACCGCGGCTGCTGGCACCAGACTTGCCCTCCAATAGATCCTCGTTAAAGGGTTTAAAGTGTACTCATTTCAATTACGGGGCCTCGAAAGAGTCATATTGGTGAAATTCATAACCTTGGTCTTGGAAGCATTGACCTTGAGTCTCATCTGTTCTGACAGACGACATAGTCGATCCAACTTGCTTTGCCCTTCTTCAAAAGTGGAAGAGTGCCAGGCCATCTGCGAAATCAAGGTCCTCCAGAATCGTTGCATCTATCCACTGTATGCCTAAATATATAATTAAGGCTTATATCAAAATCAGGTCTAAAAACGAAAAAGCATAACGTTATAAAATTGTATTACCACAAGACCCCAAAACGCACTATTATAGAACAAGATCACGTTATCGATGTTTTCTTCTTCCTCTTCCTCTTCTTTTTCTTCTTTTTTTTCTTCTTCTTCTTCTTCTTTTTATTGTTGTTGTTGTTGTTCTTTTTCTTTTTCTTCTTTTTTTGTTTTCTCTTCTTTTTCTTCTTCTTTTTTATCTTGTTCTTTTTTTCTGCTTTTTCTGATTCTACTTTTTTTTCTTCATCTACTCGTTTTAACAAAAATGTATCTAAACAGGAAGTCGAGTTGTCTGGCTAATGGTTGATGGGGTAGAGAGGTTTCTACACAACTGAATGTTGAGGGTCGTCTTCGTGGGCCGGTGATCAGAATACAATTGTCTCAGCATTTCGCTGTTGTGTATGATAGTTTTGGCTGTATGTGCTGCTTGTCCGCACGCACACATGGGTTATAGCGCCCTTTGTGTCTGTGGGATTATTCAATTTGTTATGGCCTTTTCTTATGCAGAATGGGATCACCTGCTATGTTAGTGATAGTTGTCTCTCATTTGCTTGACTTTATTATTGGCTTGATAAGGGTCTTCTTTTCGTGAAAAGTGATTGTTTGTTCTTTTTATTCTCGTATTGCTTTCTTTTTTCCTAACTTGTCAGCAATATCGTTTCCTGGTACTCCCCATTGCAGCACTACACTTCTTTTGAGTTTAAGTTCGCCAAAGGCTTTTCTAAGTTTATCATTCATAAAGGCTTCCAGAACTGACATTGCATCTGTAAGGAATACAACATACCGGCATAGGCTTGTTGTGTTGTGAATTATTTCTACGACAATAATTAGTGCATGTACTTTAGCATAGTAGTTTGAACATACGTTTCCATTTAGTGAACTTCTGGTTTCGTTTTCTTGAATTTGGTAGACAACATATATTTCTCCGCTTCGATTCTTCACTGATCTCGTTGCTGGATCCATGCTTCTATGGGATATAATTCTTCGATCATCTTCAGGCTGTTATTTTCATTTGAAGAGTATACGAAATAATACAGAACTCAAATAATCACTAACAAATCCAGCAATATTGCATATATAATCACGATTGAACAGTATGTGACCTGGTCACAAGTAGACCAAATTGCGCATGCAAAAAAACTAGTGATAAAAAGTCAGAACACAAAATATTGTTTTTGTTTTCACCTTTCGCCATGCCCCCAGAGGTTGGCTAATGCCGTCCAGAATGTTACGAACTTGCTAAACCCCTAGCAGCTTGAGTATACCTGCTTTATTTCAATCTGCCCAGCTCTCAACAATCCATCATCGAGAGGTCCGGTAACTCGTTAGCAAGATGCAGATTAATACCCCATTAGTCAGGTGCTCGTCTGTTAGCTCCCTTTATCACCCTTGCCGTAATTGAAAATCTATCACTGAAATAAGAGATATTAGTTCTACATCCTTGAAACCGAAATTGTTTTACTTAAACAAATCTAAAATTAAAAAAAAAATATGTTTATTTTATTTTTATGATATCAGAAATCAATTTATTCACTTTTCTGTTTGCCATATTTCCCACGATTGCAATTTAAAAATAATATTTGTTAAAGATAAACATAAATCAGTTTTTATTGTACGATTGTTTCGGTTCTCCTCCACAGCATAACTGCATCTAAATCTTTGTCAATGAGACCAAGAAAGAAATATTATTTTTACCCATAATGTTGCATGCAGATATGAGCTATAAAATGCATAATGACATTTTAGAATACTCACATTTGAAGCAGTTTGACTTAATAAAATGAAGCGAACAATCCGATAGACAGTAAAAATGGCGAAAGTAATATGTTGAGACAAGACGGTGAAAGAACATTGTTAACATAGTTTACTTATTGTGGAAAAAGGATATGTGAGAACGGGTTGTGATAAGATGCATTATTTATTAAGATTAGGACTACAAAGATAGCTACACATTTCCTGAATCGAAAGATGGAAATCGATGAATAATTTAATCTTCTGACGTATAAAATAGTCTACAACATTGAACTGATAAATAGCGTTCGGGACATGTATTTTTTTTAAGGACATTATGGCTTCCTCCAGTCGACGAGACTTGTGTAGAGAAAGAGTATGTTGATCAATTGTGTCTGTGTACTCTGTCAGTCTGTTTATTACCTTGACTTCGCTAATATATCAACGGCTGACTTGGCTCACAAAACGATACAATTTGCAAGCATGTAGTTACATGATCAAGCTAGATAATGAGACGACGTGTAACAGAACACAGGTATTACACCGATTTGGAGTGAATGAGTAAGTAAATGAGGCAGTGAATGAGCTGAATGAAAGAGGAAGTCTAATTTTCTTCAACGACAGAGTTAGAGAAAGCAGTATTTTCTGAATGGACGAGTGTATTAGTAAATTGATTAGCAGAAGATGTGCTAGTGAGTAATAATTGTCACATTTTCTGAGTTATAAACTTAGTTTTGCTAACATTATTGTGAAATCCTTCAAGACAATATATTTACCTTTGTGAGCAAAATTTTTACATTTTTTAAATCAGATACTACATTTGTTTTTGTGAACATAATTGTCAAAACCTCTCCGATTCTATATCTATATATTTTGTCGGATAATGTTCGTACTTTGACAGAAAAATTTATAGAAATATAAAATGACATGTATATTTGCTTTATAGACTACCATAACGCTTTCGACAGTCTAACATGAGAAATTAATTAAATATATCCAAGAAATATGTCTAGATGGTAAGGACATAAGACTGAACTAGGAACAAACTGCTACGGTAAAATTAGAAAAGTTATGCTCTCCAAGTACAGATGTAAAAAGAGGAGTAAGACAAGGATGTGTATTATCCGCTTGTTCTTTTAAAAGCTATACAGAACAACTATTCAAACAGATAGAGGGGAATGCCAGGGCTTGTCAATGGAGGAGTGGCAATGAACAATCTAAGATATGCGGATGATACAGTTCTGATGGCAAAAAGTGAGCAAGAATTACAGTAGCTTGTGACAACAATGTATACAATAAATCAATAATTTGGATTAGACATAAATATAAAGAAAACAAAGACTATGATAATTGGGAAAATTGACAAGAAACCATGTATGCAGATAGAAATAAAATTTAAACTACTTGAACAGGTACATAGTTCCTCCTATCTAGGTCATATAATAACGGAAAAAGGCAGCTGTAAAAAAAAAATAAGAAAGAGCATAGGTATGGCCAAGATGGTATCCGACAACATGCGACACAAACTCACATCCAATCAGATGAATTAGAATGAGAATCGTCACGTGTTATGTAGACTCCCGTTCCAAATATGACCATATTTGAATCTCGTTACAAACGAAAGTGCCCTAAATTGTTAGGAAGGAATTAGGTCAATATAAAAGCTTATTGACTAGTAAAACCAAAAAAATTCTCATGGTATGGACACATATCACGATCGGAGGGTGCTGACCAGGACCAAACTGCAAGGAACTGTGCCTGAGAATTGTGGGAGAGGAAGACCAGAAAAGAGATGAGAGGACAATAGGAAAGAGTGGTCGGAAAGGTCTATAGCTGAAACTAATACCCAGGCAAAAAATCGAGATGTATGGCGGGAATTGGTTCGACAAACTACAATAACGGTGCATCAACGACCTTCTAGATTACGAGACTGATGATGATGATGATGTATACTCATCATTATTTTATGGCTCAGAAACTTGGACAATGAATAACAATTTGGAAAAGAGTATTGAAGCCGTCGAAATGTGGGTATATACAGAAGGTTAAGCCACACTTCTTGGAAAGAGAAGAAAACAAATTTGGAGGTATTGGAAAAGTTAGGGGTGAAAAGAGAATTAATGACCGAAATCAGGGTTAGACAGGTTATTTTGGTCATATAACAAGACATACCTCCTTGTTGAAGAGACCAAACCAGAGGCTGGAGTGGAAGGCAGTCGTTCAAGAGGCAAATTGCTTTAAATGGGTGGATAACATCAGGAAATATACTGGGAAAAACCTCTCGGATTGCACAATTACGGCAAGAGATAGAGTACACTGGAGATCCATTGCAGCTGACCTTCGATGCGGAGATGGCACCTGGACTGAACTGAATACTCGTAAATTTAGATTTGTGAACAAAAAATTCGAAATTCTCCGAGATAATACATTTATATTTGTGGAACAGAAGCACGAGTCCTCATAGAATTCTTTTTCGTATTACTCGATATTTCCTAGATTAAAATGTAATATGTACACTTAAAAATGGTTTTCTTGCTTCTGTTGATTTCGTGGGCCAGCAGAAATACTCAGACAGGTGTAACACATCTATTATCAGACAGTTGACTTGAATTCATCTTAACTGTTCTATCAAATTAAGTAAGGTATTTTTCTGAGAAAAAGATCTCATTTGCTATTTTCCCTCCCGTGGTTTCTGAGCTATTAATGTTGATAATGTGCTCGTTAGTTGTGTTTTTTGTTGTTGCCGTTATTCTCTAAATCAGCAATTGTTTTATCTTATCTATTTCTTGTATTCATATTTCCTAACATTTCTTTTTCCTTCTGTGTTATATAGCTACTTATCAAATATGATTGGCTCTAAACGTCCAGAGAAATATCCATGCTTAATGCTTATAAATCTTGGTGTGGTACCAGTTGATGCTGACACGGCGTATCTCGTGCCAGGGTAGTTTCTGATCTAAGAATGCTGAGACCGTTATTTTCAAATGTTGTGTGTTAATTTTGTTGTCACCAAACAATTAACTTAAATATCCCCCCCAATTTAGTTTAATATAAATATTTTTCACCAACCTAGGTGCACACAGCCTGTTCCTAAGGCATTTTCCACAGTACGAGAATCTTGTAGTGTTTTTTAAACTTGCTTTACTCTGCATCCATAGCTTGCACGCTTTAATTGTTTCCCATGTCTGCCATTGTCTTGTATTTGGATTCTAAGTCTGCTCATATTACGTATGCCATTGTCCGGTGCTCTATATTTTGGTGTATTTTATGATCATTTACTTTATTTTAGTTAGCTTAAGATGTTATCTCTCATCCACACTTCATTTATCTTCAACTCTCTTATCGTCAGAGTTTTATAAACTAAATGTTTTTTTAGGCAGACTTTCTTCTGGTTGTTTTAATTTTATATTATTCCATGCTTTCTGGCAGAAGGTTATCTATAGGTACGTATGAATATAAGTATGTATGTATATTTGTATGTATGTATGTGATTTTAATTAGAATATGTGTTTTGGCGACTGCTTTAATGGTGATAAAACTATTTGAAGATCATTAATGTGTTTTCCCCATTTCCATTTCTTCGGTCAGATGGCTATTTTAATCCCTTTTTTTTTCAACAACTTCCATTCCTTTGCTCTGCTTTAGCTATCTCTGTTTGTTCATGAAAAAGTTTCCGGCTGAAGGATAATGCCGCCGATACTCCTAGTGCTGTTACAGAAGTGACTTATGTGGACAGCTGCTGTAATGGTTTCAACTGCCAATACTTTACAGGGTGGACGTGCTATCGTCAAGCACAACCACCTTTAGCCGTCTTATTGTATAACATGCTAGCAAGGTTATGGTGGTTGATCCTTTTCAAATCTGGTTATAACTCGGGTGGGGATCGCTGTCGCTACAGACACACTTTATCTCTTGTTTATAGCGCTTCTCTTGTTCTTCATCAAATTCATGTCCATTGACATAATCAATCATGATGTTCAACTTGTTACTTTAGTTCATGTGCCAACTTCACATCGAAGGTCGGCTGCATTGGGTCACTAGCGTTCCCTATCTCTTGACTTTGATGGTACAATCCGCGAGGTTTCTCTCTGTCCATCTTTTCATCTTATCTATCCATTGATAGTGTTGTTCACCTTCGACACGTTTGTCCTTTCCCTTTTCTTCCAGTACTGTTTCCAGCAAGGACACTGAAAGCAGATGTAAACAAAAAGACAAGTAAATCTCATGAAGATCAATTGATACAAGAATGAAAGAAATGCAAACTATTTTCTATCATTAGTGTAAGCGTGAAAAACATAAACCAAAGACAAGCAGCAACAACGGAAAAACAACAACATATCGATAGTTATGTGATTTGTTATTAATTTAGACAAGCTATCAAGTATCTCTGTCAAATAGGAAATGATATGGGTGTCTCCAATAAAAAAACACAACAAAGTTGTTCAATATGAATGTGAAAGAAGCCTTATTGTTAAGTTAAGAAATATTCACACATCACAATTTATTATAACATCAACAGATGGGTGTGATGTGTACGTCTTATCAGATAGTCAGAAAAAAAATGATTCAAAGATATTTTGGGGAAAACCCGACCGCGAGACTGTGATACTGATATGACGTAGTTGTATGAATCAACCAATGTGTGCATACAGAGATGATTCGATTTGTACACACAGTAGAGGATATTGGGTATGAAGCTCAGAGACAACTCCGAAAAGAACAATAGAAGATGAAGGAAAATATTATAGAATCCTCAAAAGTAGCTAAATAAAGATAGACCAACACAGAGATTGAGGGTTAGGGTATAAGCAAACATGTCCTATGAAAAGGAAGAGACAAATGTTTTAGAGGATGATGTTTGTACGATGTTGTCGTTGTTTTCGCAGCCGCTCATAATGAACTCTGAACGCTTGACGAATTTATCTTGTAACGTGTATGTAGTATTTCCTCTTTCATTCCTGGGAGTAATAGCAAAGGTGTAACTGGATCATCCAAGCTGTAGTATAATGCAAGGCTTGACAGCAGAATTTTCATTACGATGACTGCTACTATATTACTTCCTGTTTCCAGATGCACAGCTTGAGCCTGAATTGAGTCGTGATCAGTACAGTGCAAGTAACGCTGACCTTGGTATTAGCACCCTCAGAGGATGTTGATAAGGACGAGAACAGCGTGTCAGTTTGGATGGTGTTCATGAAAATGATAATGGTGAGGATAATTTTAATGATGTTGAGATGATGCCACTGATGCGACAATATTGATGATGAAAATGATGATGCAGAAATATTGATCAACGGCCGTAAAGCAAAATCTCATAGATGTATGCATGTTTGTTTGATAGGCTAAAAGTACATCCGCAATTAAGGGCAGACGCATGCCACAAAGGCTCTGTCAGCATAAACTGGCACAACACCAGGATTTATAAGCAATCAGCACATAATCTTTTCCAGATGTTTAAAGCAAATCATCTCTCATAAGTAGCTATACAACAAGGAAGGAATTAAAAAAGGAATTTTAAAAGGAAATGTAAATGTGAGAAATAAAGACGATACAGCAAATTCTGATTTTGAGAAAGACATCCACAACAAAAATCACAAACACAAATAACGAACACATGATCAACATTAATAGCTCAGTAAACCAGGGCAAGGGAAACGGCAAATGAAATCATTTCTCAGAAAAATGCTTCACTAAATTTGATAGAACAACAGCTAAGGTGAATTCAAGTCAACTGTCTGATAGTAGATGCACTACACCTGTCTGGATATTTCTGCTGGCTCATGAAATCAACAAAAGCAACAAATACATTTTTAAGCGTACACATTCCATCTCAATCTTCCAAAACAACGAGGACTCTGGGAGGACTGGTGCATCTGTTCACAAAAGTCAATGTTTTATCCGAACGAACTGAACAATAATTATCTGAGAGAATTTTTTAATTGTGTTAACAAAAACAAATTTAATGTTTCACAGGATATTACAATTCTGCTAGCGAAAGTAAATGTATTTTCCAAGACAATGAAAGAATTTTGTTCTGAAAAGTAAATATATTTTCTGAGAGGATTTAACAATTATCAGTTACTAGCATGCTTCGTAGGTTACCATTTATTCATTCAATCCCTCATTGAGATAATACTGCTTTCTCTCACACTGTCATCGAAGAAAAGTAGACTCTCCTTCATTCAGCTCATTCACTGCCTCATCCACTTACTCATTCACTCCCAGTTACCAAATCGGTGTAATACCTGTCTTCTGTTACACGTCGTCTCATTATCTAGCTTGATCACGAAACAACATTCTTGCAAATTGTATAGTTTTGTGAACCAACACAGCCTTTGATATCTTAACGAAGTCAAGGTAATAAACAGACTGACAGAGTACACAGACACAAATGATCAACTTACTCTTCCTCTACACAGATCTCGTCGACTGACGCAGACGGTAATGTCTATCCACAAATGCAAGCTCTTAACGCTATGTTCAATGTTGTTGATTATTGTATTTGGTACGATATTAAATTATTCAGCGCCTTCCTACTTTTTATTCAGGAAATGTGTAGCAAGTTTTGTAGTTGTGAAGTCCATAAAAGGTGCATGTTACCACATCGTGATCTCACATGTGTTTTTGCGCAACAAGGATACTATATTAACAATGGTCTTGCACAGTCTTGCCTCAACAGAGTATCGTTAGCCATTCTGATTGTCTTTGGGATCAGGGAGGAGGGTGAGAATAAAATCAATATTTTGAGTTCCAACTTTTACTATAAATCAAACTTTTTTTGTACGTTATATTTTGTACACTTTTTTCCAGGTCACATAATGGTAGTTGCATACATTGTTGATTATATTAGGGCATCTTTGACTTCCGAATTGTTTCGCGTAATCTTCAAAGAGAAACAACAACACCATCAACACCAACAGTACTAGGACCACAAACAACAAAACTAACGCCACCACCAACAACAACAAAAACACCACAGACAACAATAACAACAACATAAACATCATCAAAAACAACACCAACACCACTAACAAGAACACAAACATCACCAACAACAAAACCAACACCATCAATAACAACAACACCAACACTAACAAAATCACCACCACCACTAATAATAAAACAACACCAACATCACCAGCAACAACATGAACAACACCAACAATAACACCAATTCCAATAACAACAACACCAACACCATGAACAACAACAACTCGTCGCGACTACCAAAAAAAACATCACCATAAACAATAACATCACCTCCAATCCTATGAACAACAATTCCAACACCACTACCAACATTAACAACACCGACACTCCACAATAACATCCCACAACAACACCTCCACCAACAACAACAACACCAACACCACTACCAACACTAACAACACCAACACCACTACCAACACTAATAACACCAACACCACCACCAACAACAACATCAACACCACCACCAACAACAAAAACACCAACACCAACAACACCAACAACGCCACCAACAACAACAAGAACAACACCAACACCACCAACAACAATACCAAGACCACCACCAACAACAAAAAGAACAACACCAACACTAACAACACAAACACTAGTACCAACAACAACAACACCACCACCACCACCAACAATACCAACACCACCACCACCACCAATAACAACATCAACACCACCACCAACACTAACAACACCGACACCAACACCAACAACACAAACACCACAACCAGCAATAACAACACCAACATCATTACCAACAACAACACAAATACCACCACCAACACTAACACCACCACCAGCAATAATAACATCAACACCACCACAACACTAACATGACCACTACCAACACCAACAACACAAACACCACCACCAACACTAACAACACCAACATTATTACCAACAACACCAACAACACAAACACCACAACCATCACTAACAACACCAACATCCTTACCAACAAGAACAACATCAACACCACCACCAACACTAACAACACCGACACTCCACATATTATCCCACAACAACAGCAACAACACCCCAAACAACAACACCTCAAACAACAACACCACAAACAACAACACCACAAACAACAACACCACAAACAACAACATCGCTATACCACCATAAACAACGTCATTATTTAATGCAAACTAATATAGACACTACGATTATGACAAGTATACAGGCACATTAACACAATATGCATTCTGCCAATTACCTAATTGTGAAACGATTCTTCCGAAATTTGCTAATTACAATAACAGTATAAACATATCTAATATTGAAAGTATTAAAACAATTTCTACAAACATCACTTTTATGAACAATTCATCACAATCAAAATTAACATAATCAATTTCCTCATTATCTCAACTATAACCATTGTCATTAACATAATAAATGGTTAGCAAGTCTGTAAATGTTATGTAAAGGTTATGTGAATCATCACGCCATGTGCCATCAACATTCGTCACTGTACCTTCTTCTTTCCTTATTTCTATGTCCTAAATCAAAGACGGAGAAAGCTTGCTCATATATTCATCTTTATATTCGACTGTGCATTCTATCTCTCTCTCTCTCTCTCTCTCTCTCTTTCTCTATCTCTATCTATCTCTGTCTCTCTCTCTTTTGTCTTCTTCTGTGTCTTTCTTTCTCTGTCTACTGCTCTTTGTCCCCATATCTCTCTTTTTTTTACGCCCAGTAAACCCATTCTAGTCACAGGCCAGCAAGTTAATCGAGTCTTGCTAGTGTTCTCGAAAAGGTATTTATGGGCAAACTAGGAACACACAAATAAATATATATCTCTCTATCCGGAGTGTCTTTGGCATGATCTAACTCTTTCACCGTCAACAGAAACAATCCAGCTGATACAAAAGTAGCAGCTCTATTTGTTCACACAGTTCTCAGGTATAAGAATTTACAGATCCTCAATTACCAAGTTATATTCTTTTCTCTAAGCAGATACGCAGATCGCCTGAAAAGATGAACATTACGGTAAACGGGACCAATATCAAACAGGTGCAGGAGTTTGAGAGTTGGGGAGTGTTTTCACACAGGATGGAGGTTTAGATAGAGAGATTTAGATCAGGTTTCAAAAAGCAAATGCGATTGCATAGCAACTGTCCATTATTGATACACCCTAACATAAATATGGCTGTTTATTCACGGTTAACTGGATTACATTTCTTCTAACTTTCATAATTCAGTCCACTGCCAAGATGAACAGGAAAAGCGACAGTAGGCAACCTGATTTAATTTTGAAAGACTATGTGAGTCCTTCATGTATAACTACATTGCATACTTTCATACGTCTATCTAATTATATTTGTGAGCTTTTGAGGAATTCCATAGTGCCTCAATAGTTTCCGGAGTACATCTCTGTCAAAACTGTCGAAAGTCTTTTCAAAATCAACGAAATTGATGTACAAACTCGAATTCCAATGATTGCTCCACAATTGTCCGCAACATGGCTATCTGGTTAATGCAAGATCTATTCTGTCCGAAGCCGCCTGCTCATCCCTTATCTTGTTATCCACTACCTTTTAAAACCTTTCTAGTATTACTCTATTTAACATTTCACGGCACTGATAGTAACAATATTCCTCTATGGTTTTTGCATTTCTGTAAATCTCCATTCTGAGGCAATTTCACCAGGTAGCCATCTCTTCAATCTTTTGGTAAGCTTCCTTGCTCCAGATGGCGTCTATCAAGTTGTGGAGCATGTTAGTAGATGTTTTCACATCTGCTTTTATGGCTTGTAGCGGTATCCCATCAAGTCCTTCTGCTTTTCCGTTCTTTAGAAACTATATTGCTCTTCTAATCTCTTTACTTGGAATTTCATAGTTGATCGGCAGGTTCTCCTCTGCTGGTGGGATGTCTGGTGGTTTGTCTGGTGCTGGTCTGTTCAAAAGCTCTTCAAAGGTATTCTACCCATCTTTCCTTTTGTTCATCAAGGTTAGTTATGGTTTCCCCAAATTTATTTTTGATTGGCCTACCTTGTTGTTGATACTTTCCCGATCGTTTATTCGTACCCTAATATAGACCTTGCATATTTCTATTTCCTGCAACCTCTTCCGCTTCCTCAGCCAGCCCATCAATGTAACGTCTTTTGTCCGCCTTAATGTACTTTTTAACCTTCTTGCTGCTCTCTACATACTATTTCTGTGCAGTGCTTTTTGCGGCTCTCGTTTTACTATTTAGTAAGGCCATTGTCTTATTTCGCCTCTCCTCGATCTAAGTGATTGTTTCTGTTGTTATCCATTATTTATACTGCCGTTTCTTCATTCCAAGCACTTCCTCTCATGCAGCTTTTTCGTGTAATGTGTACGTGTTCCCATTTATCCTCGATTCTGGCCCCTTTATCTAGCTGCTCCAGTGCTGGATATTTATTTCTGAGTGTTATACAGAACTCGTTAATCCTATCATTTTCCTTTAGATATTGTACGCTGTACCGTGGCCTGCTGATTTGCATCGTTCTGTTTATCCTTAACTTCAGTTATACCTTCGCAGTCACTAAAAAGTGTTCTGAGGCCACACCCCATCACCCACCCCCCCCTCCCCCTGTAGACCGTGCCATAAAATAATTATCGTCTAAATTATGAGTTAACGCAGATGTGGTCAATTTGATTCTTCGTTTTCTGATCTGGGGATACCCATGTTGCCTTATGAATGGCTTTGTGTGCAAACATACTTTCTCTTATGACCAATCTGTTTCCTGCACAGAAATCTGCAAACTGCTCTCCGTTTTCTTTTATGACTCCTAGTCCCACCCTACGCATGACCTGAGTATATCAGTCTTCCCTGTTGCCAGCAGTACCTTTCCTGAGTCAATTTAGTATCACTCAGCCCAAGAATACTAATGCCATATCGCTCCCTCTCTTTTGCAATCTGCGCTGTCTTTCCCTCCTCTCACATTGTTCTAACATCCCAGGAGCCGAGTCTGGAAGGCTTCCTTGTCGAAAGAAATGTAGTCGGCAGTCCAGCTTCCTTTCGGGTTTGGCTGAGCCGTGTCATAGACCCCGCTGAGGGGACCTTTCCCTTCAAGGACGGCGTTTGGTTTGTTTTGGTTGTTGGTTTTGTAGCAATTGTGTTTTGACGTAGTTGGGTAGCTGGCCCCACGCTCAACCTTCTTCCTTTCTCATCCGGGCTTAGGACCGGCCATGGCGAAGATAGGACCGGCCATCGCGAAGATAGGACCAGCCATGGCGAAAATAGGACCGGTCATGGTGAAGATAGGACCTGCAATGGCGAAGATATTACCGGCGATGGCAAAGACAGTACCGACCATGGTGAAGATAGGACCGGCCATGGGGAAGATAGGACCGGCCATAGCGAAGATAGGACCGGCCATGGCGAAGATAGGACCGACCATGGCGAAGAAAGGACCAGCCATGGCGAAGATAGGACCGGCCATGGCGAAGATAGGACCGGCCATGGCGGAGATTATATATATATATATATATATATATATATATATATATATATATATATATATATGTAAGAGTGAAAACCATACATTTTGTGTCTTATTTTTCGACATAATCTCCGTTTCTGACAACACATTTTGTCTACCTGTTCACCAGCTTGTAGATGCCTTCTATAATAACGTTTTTTAGTGTGGCCTCTAATCAATTTTGCACTACCGCCATTATCTAGTTGGCAGCAGCCCTGAGACCCATCTGCTACATGTTTTCCTATAACCGAGGTCTTCATAGACAATTTTTGTGCGCAGCGCCTAACTCCTGTTGAAATGTACGGTTATTTCATCAATAGTAATTCGACTGTTGTCACGGACTAGCTGGTTGATATGCTGTTTTACTGTGCCAGTTGCCACGATTGCTAGACTCCAACGTTGGGATTTATCAATGACAATTTGGCTTCCGCTTTGAAATCGTTCTACCCATTCATACAATCTCCTTTGACTTAAACGACTCCATACTGAACCTTCAATCTTCTGTAGATTTTAGAAGGTTTCACACCTTCTGACCACAACAAAAGAACAACATCTCGTTGTTCTTCCATGGTTCATGTAGATAGTGAAGTGGCTATGTTGTACGTTACATTGCGCATGTCCATACTGCTTTGCTCGATCGTCACAGTCTCTACATGGCATATTCTTAATAAGCCATCTTGTATCCTGAAAAATCTGGGGTAGTTCTCTCGCCGCCGCGATTGATTATAACCCAGTATTCGTACAGCGATCTCAGTTCCGCCAGACGGAGCGATAGCGCGGGCTGGCCGAAAACGCTCGCCCGCCTTTCCCCGTATAGGTATGGGGATGCGGTTTGTTTTGTCGTGCCCTCCGCGGAGGTGCGATACTCTGGTCCGTATCGAGAGACTTTGATAGTCGGTGGTGATTTTTCGAAGGCTTATAGCAGAGCTCGACAGTTCGTCTCGCTGGTGGTCAGACTCTCGCAAAGAGCTTGTGACCGGCAAATGGAAAGTAGGAAAATAGCCTGAAGGCCAGTCCTAGCCCGACCAACCCTCGCGAGAAGGGCAGGCCGGCAGGCGAAAATTATCTCCAGTCCCAGTGAAATTCATCGCCGGGGCCGTTGGAATCCGTTCTGCACAGAGCGCTGCCGTCCCTCCCCGATCGAGACCGGTCGGTCGGTCGTCTGGTGTGTGTAGGGGCCCTTGGCAGGCGGTCCTAGGTCGACGATGGAGTGAGGGACGGAACAACCGTCCGTCCGTCAGTCAGTCGGTCCCTGCGGCCGTCCCAGTGAGGCTTTTTACACAACCGTCCGTCGCCAACCGGTGTGTGTGGCTCGTACATCTCCGATAGATATCTGATTGATCCTGCCAGTAGTCATATGCTTGTCTCAAAGATTAAGCCATGCATGTCTAAGTTCACACTGTCTCACGGTGAAACCGCGAATGGCTCATTAAATCAGTCGAGGTTCCTTAGATGACACGATCCTACTTGGATAACTGTGGCAATTCTAAAGCTAAAACATGCTTACCAAGATCAGAAAGAGCGCTTTTATTAGTTCAAAACCAATCGTCGTTTCCCCTCGCGGGGTTGCGGCGACCCCACTGGTGACTTTGGATAACTTTGTGCTGATCGCATGGCCTCATGTGCCGGCTACGCATCTTTCAAATGTCTGCCCTATAACATGTCGATGGTACGTGACATTTCTACCGTGTTTGTAACGGGTAACGGGGAATCAGGGTTCGATTCCGGAGAGGGAGTATGAGAAACGGCTAACACATCCAAGGGAGGCAGCAGGCGCGCAACTTACCCACTCCCGGCACGGGGAGGTAGTGACGAAAAATAACAATACGGGACTATTTCGAGGCCCCGTAATTGGAATGAGTACACTTTAAACCCTTAAAAGAGGATCTATTGGAGGGCAAGTCTGGTGCCAGCATCCGCGGTAATTCCAGCTCCAATAGCGTATATTAAAGTTGTTGCAGTTAAAAAGCTCGTAGTTGGATCTCAGGGGCAGGCGGGCGGTCCGGCTCGCGCCGGTTCACTGCCCGTTGTCTCCTGCCCTACCGTCTGCCGGCTCTCTCCCACGAGTGCTCTTCGCTGAGCGTCCTGGGTAGCCGGCGCGTTTATTTTGAAAACAATTAGAGTGCTCAAAGCAGGCCTTGGTTGCCTGAATAATGGTGCATGGAATAATGGAATAGGACCTCGGTTCTATTTTGTTGGTTTTCGGAACTGTTTAACAGGGACAAACGGGGGCATTCGTTTTGCGGCGTTAGAGGTGAAATTCTTGGATCGCCGCAAGACGAGCTACTGCGAAAGCATTTGTCAAGAATGTTTTCATAAAACAAGAACGAAAGTCAGAGGCGCAAAGACGATCAGATACCGTCGTAGTTCTGACCATAAACGATGCCGACTAGTGATCCGCATGAGTTGCTTCGATGACTTTGCGGGCAGCTTCCGGGAAACCAAAGTGTTTTAGGTTCCGGGGGGAAGTTTGGTTGCAAAGCTGAAACTTAAAGGAATTGACGGAAGGGCACCACCAGCAGTGGAGCCTGCGGCTTAATTTGACTCAACACGGTCAACGCTGAAATGATTGACAGGCCGAGAGCACTTTCGTTGGGTCTAATATGGAACGGGTGCTGGAATTAGACCCTCGGGAATCTGGGGCTAAGCTCTCTGTGGCTCGATTGGCCCGCATTCAGTGTTCGATAAAGGAATTGACGGAAGGGCACCACCATGAGTGGAGCCTGCGGCTTAATTTGACTCAACACGCCAACACTATAAAATGACTGACAGACTGAGAGCACTTTCGTTGGGTCTAATAGGGAACGTGTGCTGGAATTAGACCCACGGAAAACAGGTCAGTTTTATCCTCTTAATGAAAGAGCGTCTGCTACGGTAATCCTGCTTAATCCTACAGAAACTGCAGGTTTCAGACACTTGGTCATGACTGACATATAAAAAAGCCCTCTATTGATTCGTTGGGTCTAATAGTGAACTGGTGCTGGCATTAGACCTTCGGAAGACAGGTCAGTCTTACCCTACAAATGACAGGGCGTTGCTACGGTAATCCTGCTCAATTCGAGAGGAGTCGCAGACATTTGTCCACGTACTAAGCCCATAAGCCAATGGCGCGAGGCTACCATGTGAGGGATTACGACCGAACGCCTCTAAGCCGGAATCCCGCCCTAAATCTCCGCACCATTGTAACGGGAGGCTACGATATGGTTGGGACCTGGGGCTCGTGCCTTAGCCCGACCTGGTGGAGCCGCAAAAAGAGATCTCTGCCGTTCGCCGATCAAAGCGGGCGGGAAGCTGCGCGATACTCACCCCATACGGCGATGAGGTATGAAACCACTAGTAAAAGACTTAGTTCACGGTCGGGGTGTCTTAAGCAGTAGATCAGCTACCTCACTGCGAACTGCTGAGACTCAACCCTTGACCATAATATATGTCCGCATACCAGGAGAACAACAACTCCGTGCCATGACCAGGCTTGTCCCCTGGTCAAATGCACTCTTTCGAGAGGAATCACAGGTCGCTGACATTTGGTGCACGTGCTTGGCTGATAAGCCAATGGTGCGAAGCAACCATCTGAGGGACTACGGCCGAATGCCTCTAAGCCAGAATCCTGCCCTAAATCTCAGCTACGACATGGCTGGGGCTTGCGTCTCAGCCCGGCCCGGTCGAGCCGCAGAAATGCACCTGGTTAAATGCACTCCTCGCTCTTTGCTTCTGTCTGCTATCAGTCATCCCAATGGACGCAGAAGAGATGCAGGCCAGCGGACATTGTACCTCCTGCCCTATTGTGACAACCTCCCGGGTGGCGGGGAATGCTAGGCGTACCATCACTGCAGATGAGCCGAGAAAATAAAAGGAGCAAAGAGATACCTCACTCACATGCATATGCTACGTTTCTGGCAGGACGTGACGATACTGGAACACAGTCACACTGGACTGCCTCTCTTTCGGGATAGTACAAACTAGTACATAGTCCATAATATCATTGCCAAACGCTATAGACACGAGTAGGGAAGACTCGATAGTCCTGCAAGACAACTTCCTAAGAGAGACAACTCTGACCAAAAACAGTTAGGCTGGGGACAGCCAAAGACTAAGGAGGGCAACCCTACAGAAACGCCTGTTGAAATCGGATGCACTGAGCCACAGGCTTAACAAAATAAAACAGTGCAACGTAAATATCGCTGTAAACAGCGTACGATGAAGAAGAAGAAGAAGAAGTATCCTGAAATAAGATTTTCCGTTGTGCATACTCTTCCGCGCATTGTATAATAAAACTGCTGTTAATTAAAAAAGGTCCTATGTACATGTAATAATAACAATAATACTAATAATCATAGCAATAATAATAATTATTATTATTACGGCCTAGTAAGCCGCAGGAAGTTGCAAAATGCCTTTTTACGTATAGTCAAGGCCTTCGGCTACCTGCCAACAGATATTAAGATGCCTGTGTGAAGTTCAGGATTCTAAGTATAATCATAATGCGTCCCTCATCGTCGATGAAGACCGCCAACACCATCGCATGTCATATTGCAATCTTGAGTGTGTTAGTGCGCTTGTGATTGATCAACCCAATGCGATCGCAGACAGCTCAATAACACGACTAACAAACGTAATCCACAATAACCTCTGGTATTCCCTCTTCTCTAGACTTCCTGATTTCTCGTCTATACTGGGCTGTATGAACTCGGCGGTTCTCGCTGATTTCAACGTCTGATTGTGTCCGGAATCTTTCGAGTTGAAAGATTTAGATCCAGGTTTATGCAGGTGTTAATGATATTTGACAGTACATTTATGTATATATATATATATAAGTAAGTTGCTCATCGGAAGCGAAGGTGGCAACATCATCAGACTGTCATTTTCCTGAAGATGTAACTTGCGCAAAATTTTGATTACAGTGAGAAAGAAGCTGCGCTGGACATCAAAATCACTCTCTCGACCTGAGTTACCGGAAACCAGTGGCAAGACATACAGTCAAGACGACTGGAAGTAGCTCAAGAAGCATACATTCAGGTCGTACAATCCGTGAGACCAGGGGTCGTTTGAAACTTGTGAGATTCGATCGCCCACCGCTTCCTTGGCGATTTGAGAGGCAATGTCGTACCTCTCGACAGTAGGAGCTCCCACGTGTAGACTAGGAGACGCTGATGCTGACCAACGTCCACATCCGTAGGTCTTTGTGAAGGACCAATAACCCATAGCTGAAGGGAGATTCCGGTTGTGGCATGCAATGAGTAGGTCGTGCATACCAAACAAGGACGGTGTGCAATCTGTAGTGACGTCTTATCCAACAACGGGTATTCTATAACACATGAAGAACAGATCGGGTTTCTCCGAATTCTGAGAAAAATTACACACGTAAGATTCCTGTGAATAACGTAGGACGTGCTAGAAAATTATCGCCACACAACACTGCGCTCCATACATTCATTGGAACGAACGAAGCACATGAAAATTGCAGAACATGAGAGCAGCTAAACTACAAAAAGAACTACTGAGTTTAACAATAGATGAATCTCCATAAATATGATTGATTTAATAACAATAAGAAGAACTACGTTTAACAATATATAAATCTTTCTTATCATGATTGGTTTCACAAAAATAAGATCAACTAAGTTTAACAATAGATGAATCTCCATTAATATAATTGATTTAAGAGGTATAAGGCTAACTCAGTTTAACCATAGATGAAGTTCTATTAAAACCTGCAGCACCCCTCAGTCCAGATCATCTTGACACACTCGGCCTACAAAAACGGTGTACGGAAATTTTTTTTTATTTTTTGAACGGAGTCACTCCCGACAGCCATTTTTTACTGCTGAATACATAGTCCATATATACACGATATTTTGCCGGTTAAAGTATCGTATGTGCAATTACAAATGGCTTCTGAACAGTTTTAATTTTGTATACGCCGTTTGGACCAAGCCGACTTTTTGCGTAAGGGGATGTAGGTTGTTGGGAAAGATCTTTATCGAGTAGATCTGTTTATTTTGTTTGTTTAAATGAAAGAACTACGTTTGAATTGGAAACTAACAGTTGTGTCGATATTGTCAACACAGTATCGATACGTTGTTGTGGTTTCCATGGTTTTCTATCGAAGCAACTAGGCCTAGCGGTCGAGTCCAAATTTTTTCCGAGATTTTCATAAATTTTCAACTTCATCTTTTTGAATCTCAAAAACTAACAAACACACAACAACGACAATAACACCCACATGTTCGTTATGCTATTGTGTGTCTATACGCCAGAAAATCATATTTATTGACAAACAAACATAAAAATTATAAATCTTCTAAGACGACTACCATAGCGAGAAAAAAAGAAAATTAATTAGGTCAAATTTTTTCAAAATATGACTGGCGTGCTGAAGGTTATATGATTTAACAACAATAAGAACAATTCAGTTTGACAATAGATGAATGTTCATTATTATGATTGATTTAAATGGAGTAAGACTAACTCAATTGAACAATAGATGAAGCTCCATTAATATGATTGATTAAACAACAATAGGATCAACTAAGTTTAACAATATATGAAATCCCATTAGTAGAAACAAAAGCATATATTTTAACGAGAACATCCTATAATTATCAAGAACCGCAACGTTATGCAACGTGCAAACAGCTAAAATGTTTCAAATAAAATTAACAAAAGTTAAAAAAAAGCTACCTCGTCCATCCTAGATACCTTTTGTTACCAATAACCAACGATCCCCTAACCTCCCCCCCCCCCCCCATCCACCCCCGATCATCCTCCCACAAAAACATTATCGATTGCTATGATTACCTTTCATGCTACAATAACAGAAACATTAGCTACTGCTACATCTGCAGCCATTTATGCACACCTTGAAGGTCAAGGTAGTCCCAAAGGAAACACTCATGTCTGCGATGAAGTGAGGCGGCCAGTTCTCTCCCTCTTGACTTCTAATTCCTTAAAAGTAAGTCAGGTACCCATTTATAAGTAGTTTGATCTGGAGCGTGAGGATAACCCAGTACAATTGCCGTTGACAGTGATTGTTCTACCATTTCTCTGTTTATACGTTCTTACAAACCTTCATTCATTTATCGTTTCTCTCCAAAAAGATCATAGACCTAATCCCTGAAGCTTGTATTTTTTAAATGAAGCAAGCACTTGCAATCATTCACCTGTTCGCTTCAGCTTGAAGAATACGTTTTAACTGCGGCTAGTCCGTTTGTATGAAGCATATATTCAAGCTTCTTTTAAGTTACTGAATCAAATGGAAATAGCTATTAGTATATGACGAGGTTGCCAGCCTCAACTACAACCGTCTCTAGGTACTTGGAAGGTGACATATGTCCTATTCGTTTCATCCATGGCACAATCAGGTCTCCTATATAACTTAGGAAACAACAATTACTGGCACGGGAAACCCATGTGAAAGCGTACCCACTTTTGATTTGTGCTATTGTGCACGATGTGAGCAGTGAGTTCTTACCTAGCGAAAGTGCGCAGGTATGCCCTTCCCGTAACCTGTAAGCCACCCTCGACTTACAGCAAGGGACTGAATTTACGGTAAGAAAAAAAATCAAACTGCAACTTGCTTCTTGGAGAGTGAGAGAACGTATCTCTACGTTCGTTCAAAGGATACATTATGTGTGAGCAGAACAACTAGTCGGTTTGTTTAAGTCCTTGATTAATTTCCTGCTCTTCTGTGGCGTGGATTAGCAGAACAATCCAAGCAACAAAGGAATATCCAATGAAATTCCGGGATCTGCACCGCTTTCTAAGTATTTCGAGCGCATGATTTTCCTTCTTTTCAAGTAGGTAATTCAGAATGGCGAAGGGATGAGAAACGAATATTGCGTAAGTTACGCAACGCCTTCGTTGTGTGCCGACAAATGCAGCTCTTTGACATTGTGCCGAAAGGTATTTTGTTTTTGCCAGGGAGCACACGTGTGCTCAGTTTGAATTGAATGTGTTTACTGATTTGTTTCTGTCTTTAGGAAGCAGAGGCGACTGCATTCTGTACACATCGTTAGGCTGTAGTGGATATTCTAGCTCGTTATTACGTTAACCAAAACCAGTCCTTGTGTGTTAAGTTTCGTTCTACAAGTGTTTGGTTTAAAGAGCACTGTTAGTGAGTAATGCATTGCTGTGTTTCGGACAGTTATTTTATTGTCTTGTCTTTGCTTTTTCATTATCATCACCATCATCATCATTCCTGTTACCCACATAATCGTCATCATCATTGTAATACTCACTTTTTTATATTACATCGTTCTATGTTACTTCAGTGTCTTTCTTTTCTCTATTTTCATTATCTTAATATTCCCAATCATCAATCCTGACGCTGTTATCCGTTTTTCTCTCTCATTTCTTCGTATTCTTTCTCCATTTATCAAATGTGCAGCTAGATGTTTTCAAAGAAAACTATTTCTTTTATCTGCCTCTGAATCTTTTTCTGTTGATTTGTATATGCCAATCCACCAGCTTCTTTCTAGGTTACACATATCTATCCACACTCTGTGTTTATTTTTATACGTTATATACGTTCTTGGATTGATGTTTTTTGAGTCCATCTACCATTTCTGCTTTATTTTAAATTCATAAATTACTTGCTTTCGATACATCTTATGTCCTAGATTATACTATGTGTTGTTTCGTATGTGAATTATCATTTTCTGTTGTGATTCTCATATTCTTTGGCGATGTTTTTATGTCCACCTATTTTATCAGTCGATGTTCTTATGTCCCTCCACACTCTCTGTCGACGTTTCTTGCCTGCAATAACCTTCTCTGTAGAATTTTCGAATGCGCATCAACTTTTTCTGCTTATGTTCTGAATGTTCACTTGCCATCTTCTATCGATGTTTCCTATGACAATTAACCATCTTCTATCGATGCTGCTTGTGAAATTATATCACTTCTTTTTCTTGTTGTCATGTCCATTTCCTAATCTTCAATCAATGCCTCTTACGACCAAACATCATATTTGTCTAAGGGCCATATGTACATTGACTTACTTTTTTAAATTTTTCTTATACCCATTCAATCTATCTGTCGATGTTTCTTATTCACAGTTACAATGTCTTTCAATTTCCTATGTCCTTCCACCGTCTCTGCTTATGTTACCTTTTCCCATGCACCATCTTGCATGGTTGTTTCTTATGTTTCTCCTGTGTATTTGTCGATTTCCCTTGTGTTCTTATACCATGTTCTAGAATGTTTCATATTTCCATCTGTTTTCTTCTATATATTTTGTTTTTGTCCATCCACCATCTTCTTTAAATATTTCATACATCCATCCAACTCTTCCATCGACGTGACTTATGTCCGTTCATCTGCTTTGTCGATGTTTTTTATTATCATCCATACTGCCTATTTATATTTCTTATGCCCATCTACTTTCTTTTCTCTGTCGATGTTTCTTATGTTTGCATTCTCCGTGTCTATCGATGTTGTTAATGATTATTCACTTTCTCTGTCGACTTTTCTTATGTTCGTTCTACTTCTCAGTCCATGTTTCTTACGTCCCTCCATTTTCTTTGTCAATGTTTCTTGTGTTCCTCCACCATATATGTTGATGTTTCTTTTGTTCCTCGACTTTATTATGTCGATGTTTATTATGTTCTTCCACACTCAATCTCAATGTTTCTTATGTTTGTTCTCCTTATCTGCAGATGTTTTATATGTTCACATACTTTATCTGTCGATGTTTGCAATGTCTCCTCACCTTCTCTGTCGATGTTTGTTATGTTTCCTTACCTTCTGTGTTGTTTGTTATGTGTCTTTTTCTTTTCTGTCGATGTCTGCTATGTCCTATCATATTCTCTGTCGATTTGTATGTCCCCTTTCCTTCTTTGCCCGTATTTATGTTGCGCTACCACCTCTGTCGATGTTTGTTATTTCCCCTCAATTTATCTGTCAATGTTTGTTATGTCCCCTCACCTACTCTGTCGATATTTATTTTATCCCCTCACCCTCTCTGTCGATGTTTGTTATATCCCCTTCTATTCTCTGTCGGTGTGTGCTATGTTCCCTCACCTTTTCTGTCGATGGGTTTTATCTTCACTCACCTTTTCTATCAATGTTTGTTATGTTCCTCCACCTTCTGTGTCGATGTTTGTTATGTCCTCCCACTGTCACTGTCGATGTCTACCATGTCGCCTAACCTTCTCTGCCAATGTTTATTATGTCCCCTGAGCTTCTCTGTCGATATGTGTTATGTCCTCCTACCTCACTGTCGATGTTTGTTATGTCGCCTCACCTTCTGCGTCTATGTTTGTTTTGTCCTTCGACCTTCTCTGTCGAAGTTTTTTTAAGTTTCTCCACCTTCTCTGTCAATGTTTGTTATGTCTTCCCACTTTCTCTGTCGATGGTTGTTATGTCCTTCATCTACTCTGTCTATGTTTATTATGTCTTCTCAACTTCTCTGTAGCTTTTTTTTAAGTTTCATTTTCTTCCCTGTTGATGTTTATTATGTCCCTCCAACTTGACTGTCGATGTTTGTTATTTCCGCCTACCTTCTCTGTCGATGTTTGTTATGTCCTCTCACCTTCTCTTTCGATGTTCGTTATGTCCCCTTATCTTCTCTGTCGATGTTTATTATGTCCTCTCACTTTCTCTGTCGATGTTTGTTGTGTTCCCTCCCATTCTGTGTTGATGTTTGTTATGTCCATTCACCTTCGTTGTCTATGTTTGTTATGTTATGTCACCTTACCTTCTCTATCGATGTTTGTAATGCCCTCTCACCTTCTGTGTCTATGTTTATTTTGTCCTCCGATCTTCTCTGTCTATGTTTACTATGTCATCTCAAGTTCTCTGTAGATGTTTGTTAAGTTCCCTCACTTTATCTGTCGATGTTTGTTATGACCCCTCACCTACTCTGTCGATATTTTTTTTATCCCTTCACCCTCTCTGTCGATGGTTGTTATGTCCTTCATCTACTCTGTCTATGTTTACTATGTCATCTCAAGTTCTCTGTAGATGTTTGTTAAGTTCACTCTTCTTCTCTGTTACTGTTTATTATGCCCCCCCCCCCCCCCCCCAACCTTGTCTGTCGATGTTTGTCATTTCTGCTTACCTCACCTGTAGATGTTTGTTATGTCCTCTCATCTTCTCTGTCGATGTTTGTTATGTCCCCTGACCTTCTATGTCAATGTTTATTATGTTCCCACATTCTCTGTCGATGTTTGTTATGTCCTATCACCTTCTCTGTCGATGTTTATTATGTCCTCCCACCTTCTCTATCGATGTTTGTTATGTCGCTACACTTTCTCTGTCGGTGTTCATTATGTCCCCTTACATTCTTTGTCGATGATGGTTATGTCTTCTCAACGTCTCTGTCGATGTTTGTTATATTCCTCCCCTTCTCTGTCGATGTTCCCCCACCTTCTCTGTCAATGTTTGTTATGTACCCTCAACTTCTCTGTCAATGTTTGTTATGTCCCCTCAGCTTCTCTGTCGATGTTTGTTATCTCCCAACACATTCTCTGTCGATGTTTGTTTTGTCACCTCACCTTCTTTGTCGATGTTGGTTATCTGCCCTCGCCTTCTCTGTTGAATTTTAGTATGGTCCTCAACCATTTCTGTCGTAACTTCTTTTGTTTCTCCAGCTTCTCTGTTGATCTTCATTTTATTCCTCCACATTCTCTGTCTATTTTTTAAATTTTCATCTACATTCTATATTTATATTCCCTATTTTCCTTACTAAACTGTCTATGTTTCTTATGTTCCTCCACCTTCTCTTTCGATACGTTTTATGTTCCTCCAGCTTCTCTGTAGATATTTCTTTTATTTCCCCATATTCTCTGTCGATATTTCTTTAATTCCTCCATCACCTTATTCACGGTTTCTTATATTCCACCACCTTTACTATGTATATTCACTATGTTCCACAACTTCTCTGTCGATCTTTATATTATTCCTGCACCGCCTCTGTCAATGTGTCATATGTTTCTTCTCTTTATTTGTCGGTATTTCTGATATGTATCCACATTTTCTTCCTTTGGTTTTATTTTAAAATCGACATCTTTTTTTTTCCATCCACCTCCTTGTATTAATGTATTTTTTGTCCCCACCTATCTACTGTTGATGATTTGTATGCTCACCCACACCATCTTTGTTTGATGTTTCTTTTTTTTGTTCACATCTTCTATATATATGTTAGCAAATGTCAACTCTGCATATATTTCAATGTTTTCTACGTTAATTTATGTTTTCTGTTGGTATTTCTTGTGTACATGCACGATCTTCTGTCATCGGTTGTGATGATCCTGCATGCAACATCTTCTTTCGATGTATTTTATTTTAATCCTCTTTCTGGGTCTTCGTTAAGCATGTTCATTTGTCTTGTATGTGGATATGTCTTATGTCCATACACATTCTCTGTCGATACAGCTTCTGTCCAATCAATTTCTCTCTTCATGTTTGTAATCTTTAAAGTCGTATTCTATTTCCATTTGTAATGGTTATCTACTTTTCATGTTGTAGTAACTTATGCTTCTCTACCTTCTATATTTAAATTCATATGTACGCCCACTTTCTTCTGTTAACAAATTTGATGTATTCATCTAATTATACCGATGTCTCTTATGTTCGTCCATCTTCCCTTTAGAAAGTTTTTTTTCTTCTTCCATCTTCCCTGTCGTTGTTTCTTGTGTTCGGCCATATTTTTGGTGGGTGTTTATAATATTCGTTTATCTTTGCTGTAGATGTTTCGATATTTTTAATGTCCAGAATCCATATGTTATAAATGTCTGTTGCATCTCTCATCCCCCATGAATCCCATTATCTCTTGTCGTTTCGTCGACCTCTTCACAATCATCTCTGTCGAGGCTTCGTACCTTCATCCCCCTTCACTGTCCATATTTCTCATTCCCATCCAACGTCTTTGTTGCTTTCTGTTGTTCCTTAACAATGTTCTCCTTATTATGTTCATCAATCTATTTCGATGTTTCCCCAAGTGCCTCCACCATCTTCTATCTATGTTTATTATGTTCGCCATCTTTTTTGTCGAAGTTTCATTTGATCATCTCATTTATCTGTCAAAATTTCGTATGTCCAATTCATCATCTTCTAACTATATTTCTGATGACCTTCCACTTCCTCTGTCGATGTTTCAAATATCTCTTGAGGATGTCGTGGGCTAGTGGTTAAGTGATACAGCTCACAACCGAAGGTGCTGGGTTTGATCCCCATCATAGCACCGGCCGTTACCCCGGGGAAGCAAACCCTTATAAAATGCAGGTGGAAGCAGCACCTTGCATACAATGTATGCTGAAGTTCGATCCACTGGGCCGACTGGCGCAAAATAAAAACCACAGTGCAACGCATACCGCCTTGGGGGAATAGAGAAATAAGGCGAACGCAAAAAAACCCCCAAAAAACAAACTAAAAACAAATTAAAATTTATCTCTTCAACTTCTCAATCGATTTTTCGTATTTCCATCCACCTTCTGTGTCCGTGATTACATAAATGCACCTTCTCTGTTGATGTTCATCGTAACCATCCACTTTATTCTATAAAATGTTTCATGGTCACTTACTTCCCTCTATGACTATGTCGGTTACATCCTTCGACTTTCTTTGTCGATGTTTCTTATCTCCCATCTTTCTATCAACAATCATCTGTCAATTACTATCTTGTCCATATTTTATTTTATATAAAAGATGTGTATGTTCACCGATCATCTTCTGAAAATTATGATTATGTCCGGCTCCTATTTTTTTAACAATGTTTAAGATGTACAGTCATCTTTTCTTTTGATGTTTATCTCCCTCCAATCTTTATATTGATGTTTCCTTTGTACACATACTTTCTGTTATTTATGTTTGGTATGTCTGTCTAATCTTTCTATTGATGTTTTGTACGTCATTTCATTCCTGCTATTGATGTTTTGTACGTCATTTCATTCCTGCTATTGATGTTTTGTACGTCATTTCATTCCTTCTATTGATGTTTTGTACGTTATTTCATTCTTTCTGTTGATGTTTTGTACGTAATTTCATTCTTTCTATTGATGTTTTGTACGTCATTTCATTCCTTCTATTGATGTTTTGTACGTTATTTCATTCCTTCTTTTGCTGTTTTGTACGTCATTTCATTCTTTCTATTGACGTTTTGTACGTCATTTTATTCCTTCTACTGATGTTTTGTACGTCATTTCATTCTTTCTATTGATGTTTTGTACGTCGTTTTATTCCTTCTGTTGGTATTTTGTATGCCATTTCATTCTTTCTATTGATGTTTTATATGTCCTTTCACTCCTTCAATTGATGTTTTGAGTGCCGTTTATTCCTTCTACTGATGTTTTATATGTCCTTTCATTTTTTCTTTTGATGTTTTGAATGTCTTTTATGCCTACTATGGATGTTTTGTACGTCATTTCATTCCTTTTATTGATGTTTTGTACGTCATTTCATTCCTTCTATTGATGTTTTGTACGTCATTTCATTCCTTCTATTGATGTTTTGAGTGTCGTTTATTCCTTCTATTGATGTTTTGAGTGTCATTTATTCCTTCTATTGATGTTTTGAGTGTCGTTTATTCCTTCTATTGATGTTTTGAGTGTCATTTATTCCTTCTATTGATGTTTTGAGTGTCGTTTATTCCTTCTATTGATGTTTTGAGTGTCGTTTATTCCTTCTATTGATGTTTTGAGTGTCGTTTATTCCTTCTATTGATGTTTTGAGTGTCGTTTATTCCTTCTATTGATGTTTTGAGTGTCGTTTATTCCTTCTATTGATGTTTTGAGTGTCGTTTATTCCTTCTATTGATGTTTTGAGTGTCGTTTATTCCTTCTATTGATGTTTTGAGTGTCGTTTATTCCTTCTATTGATGTTTTGAGTGTTGTTTATTCCTTCTATTTATGTTTTTTTTACTTCCTTTGATTTCTGGTATTGGTTTTTTGTATTTCCTTTCATTTCTTCTGTTGATGTTTTGAGTGTCGTTTATTCCTTCTATTGATGTTTTTTTTACTTCCTTTGATTTCTGCTATTGGTTTTTTGTATTTCCTTTCATTTCTTCTGTTGATGTTTTGAATGTCCTTTCACTCCGTCTTTTGAGGCTTTGTGTGTCCATATTGTTATTGACGTTTTGTCTGTACTTCCAATCTTTATATTGATGTTTTGTATATCCTTTCATTCCTACTATTGCTGTTTTATGTGTCCTTTCATTCCTTCTATATATGTTGTCTATGTCTGTTCAATGTTTATATTGATGATTGTTTATGTCATTTCACACCTTCTATTGATGTTTTATATGTTTTCACTCGATATATTAATGTTTTGTATTTACATTTATTTCTTCTATCAATATTTTGAATGTCTTTCATTCCCTCTTTAGATATTTTATATGTTTGTCCAGTATTTATATTGATGATTTGAATGTCACTTTCTTTATGTTCAAGTATATGTCTAGTCAGTTTTATTGTATCGATGCTTGCGGTGTCATCAGTGTCATTACCTTTTTCGTGTAGAGGTTTTATGCATTTTATTAACTTTTTACAAATCTGTTGATGTTCATCCACTCTTTTAGTGTTGAGTTTTGTGTGTCAATCCACTATCTACTTTCTATATGTCTTATCTAAATCCACCATCATCTTTCCGTGGTTCCTACGTTCATCTGCAGTGCCAATTCATCCTCCTAATGTCAACAATGTTAGTTTGTCGATGTTTTGAAGTGATCTTTCTCAATCTTCTAACAGTGTGTCTTATTGCGATTCATCACTCCCCTGTGATGTATAGTTTATGTTCTTTACCTATTTGATTGCATGTTTCCCATGATCATCCACCATCTTGTTTCCTTGTTTCTTATGTTCATCTATTATACATGTTTCTAATGGCCATGTTTTCCAATATCATCCATAAGCATCTTCAAATGATATTCATATTATTTGATTTGCGTTTTAATTGATCTTTTATTACATTCTGTCAATGGGACGTTATCATTCACAATTCTCTCTCCATTTGTTGTATGTCTGCTCATCTTTTGTTGCTTTTTCCGTTTAACATCATCTATGCATGTTCTTATGCTCATCCAACATCTCTTTTTGCCATTGATCCTCTTTAGTTGATGTTTCTTGTGTCCGGTCACCTAAACCTGTCCATATTCATTTGAAGATGAAAAACAAAATTAATTGTGTATACTATTTCAAGGATTTACTTGTGCTTTGACTGTGCCGGACAATTTCAAATTCCAACTAACAACAACAATACAATCTGTCTAGACGTAAGACCGTATTAATCAGATATCGGAAATGAAAATCTAGATTCGTAATACGATTTGTTTTGTGTTTAGGAATCCTGTCGGGTGGTAATTATCGCCCTGCAAACCATGTGTGTGATCATCAGAAATATAAATAAACTTCGTGGTGATAGTTTATTTGGTTTTAAATATAAATGTTTGTTGTTTATCTTCTCGGTAGTAATTATGGAGGTATGGAAATAAATAATGATATTTTGACTTCGATTGGAAATATTGAAAAATGAAGAAGATGAACTCATGATTAAGACATTATTGTACGTTTTAAAACTCGTGTTTAACTAAACAAATCTAGAACTCAACAACCACTGCACAGAATTTGGATTACATTCGAAATAGAAAATGTTAGTCATCGTCATCATGATATTATGGCAAAAGTTATTTCAGTGGAAATTAAAATTTGGTTTTTATGTTTGCTTTTGTGCGGTATACAAAAACCAGCACGCGTAACCAGGACATACTCTAACATTCTTCACAGTATCTTAAGAGTTATTCATTTGGTGTACATTCTTTAAAACTTGATTTTGCACATGTTTTTCTGATTTTTTTTAGTATTTGCTGCAAATAGTACTCACTTTCGACATTTAGATCGATGCTAGATCGAGAGAAACCGAATGAGAGCCAGAGAAAGAATGGCAATCATGAGGAAACTTGCTGGCACAAGCTGGGGAGCAGACGAAAGTATACTAAAGAAACTGTACACTGGAAGAGTGAGACCAGTTCTCGAGTATGGCATTGCGGCATGGACAACAGCAGCAAAGGCGAACTTTAACAAAATTAGCAAACTTCAGAACCAAGCCATGAGAGTTATAACAGGAGGCATGAAGTCAACGCCAATTGTACAACTTGAAAAGATTACAAATCTGTAGTCCATGACCGACAGAATAGACTGCAAGGCCCAGCAGCAAGCGGAAAAACTCAGAAGACTGACTGACCATCCAATGCATAAGAGACTAAATAATTTTGAAAATGGGAAACTAAAGCGGAGAAACTTTGCAGAAATAGCCA
This sequence comes from Ariolimax columbianus, assembly GCA_036924085.1. Taxonomy (NCBI): domain Eukaryota; kingdom Metazoa; phylum Mollusca; class Gastropoda; order Stylommatophora; family Arionidae; genus Ariolimax; species Ariolimax columbianus. The sequence goes on along the minus strand of JAVGWX010000004.1, from coordinate 16,954,926 downwards.
AAGCAAAGATGAGCGAAGACCCTATGAACGCATTAACAACACCAAAGCCCATCCCTACTATACGCAAACCTACCTGGAGGCAGGATATATTTCCAGAGGTGGTAGAAAACATACCAGGTATTGGAAACAAAGACAGGAGGACTGAAAAGAAAGAAGAGATACAACCCTGAGGTACATAACGAAAAACTACCCAAGCATAGACTGGACCCATGCATACACCGTCGGTTCTGTAACAAACACAACACAGAACGGATGGGTAGGGGTATTCCTAAGCCTACCAAATGGTAGAAAAGTAACACGGTCAGTGGCAACTGGAAAATACTCAAGTAATTTCATAGCGAAAGCAGAGGCACTGAGGGCTGCAGTAGAAGAAATGGTGACAAGTAAGAGTAATGAAAGCCATATAGTCCTACTTACAGATGCCCTGGCCGTAGTCACAGCACTAAAAAGCCAGAAAAATACTGAACTTAATGATTTAAGAGCAGTACTTTGTCAACTTTGCCAGCAGTCCCCACCAAAAAGAGTAGTGGTACAATGGGTTCCATCCCACTGTAACATCCAAGGCAACGAGGAGGCAGACAGACTGACAAAAGAAGGTGCAAGACTACCACAACCAGATACTAGTGTTACATACGAACAGTCAGAAAGGCTTATTAGAGCTAGATACATGACCAAATGGGAAACAGAATATACTGGCAACACAAACAACGATGCCTATTACCAGTTGAACAGAAGAGAGCAGGTCGTGGTCTTCAGACTTCCCACAGGCCACAATAGACGGAGGTACCACCTATTCAATAAATTGAAGATAGATGGCACTGACGATTGCACGTGCGGCACTGGGAAAATGACGGCTGAACATCTGCTGCAAAACTGCCCGACATACGAGGATCAGAGAAAGCAGATGTGGCCATCACCAGTGGCAACACTAGACAAGCTCTATGGCAGTGTCGACAGCCTCAGGATGACCGCTGCTTTTTTCAAAAAAATTCAGGTTGATGTCTGACAGCGTACGACGAAGAAGAAGAAGAAGAAGAAAATCGATGCTTCCGATGTTCTATGTACGTAATCGCAAGGATTTGCTATTGATACATAGTTGTTGTACATGAAATTTGATATGAACGATTGATAAATCTGAAATTCAAATTTATAACACTTCAAAATATGGCAATGAACGTATATAGAGCGACTCTCTTCCGTTCCTCTCTCTTCTTACCTCACTCTGTTTCATTTGACTATGTCCTACAATCACACTCTTGCACAACTTTCACACGCACCCACATGGTGAGACCCTTCCATTGCACTTTGGCTGGGCTGGCTTCTGAGATCGCACAAACCTAGCATAGGTACATACAGACGCACACATGCATCCAAGCACTGGATTATGCGTCTTAATATCACCCAGTTGACTACGGTCTGGGGTGGAATAGGCGCGCATCCGCCAGTAGAAACTAGTGAGGCAAACATATAACAGAAAAAAGAAAAATAAGCGATGGAGTCTTATGAGCTTGAGAATAAAACTGAACTCGTTTTTAATTCAAAGTCGCCAGACAATCGAGACTACCAGAGATATATGAGTGGACACATATTAAGAGAGTAGAAGGAGACACATATTATTCTTTGCTTAGATGGACTATCTTGCTTTATAATGGACAATGCATCATACCACAACGCAGTGTCAAAAGAGCTAATGTTATCTACTACAAAAGATGCAATAACGTTACGGCTTAAGAAGGAACACATACCATTTAACGAAATGTACCTAAAACGTGAATCGCTGTACATTGTAAAGAAGACAGAAAAGATAAATATACCTAATATAGGCACATCATTTAATGGAGCTTGCTATTGATATTGCCACATTCCAATTTACACTGAAACCCAACATAACTAGAGAAGGAAACAGTTAAATTAATTGTGGCAGCTGAAAACATTCAAACTGTGCCATGTTAAAGAAGTTACACACGCCGCCCTCCTACAGATAAAGACGGATAATTGGGCTTATGTGAGGACCATGTCTTACAAGAGGAAGAGAATTATTGGAAAAATAATGGTTTGTGTTTCATACAACCGAAAGCTGTTATCACTATGTTAAACTCGTCTGACTCTAAATAAGTTGAAATACAGATTACACGTACTTTAACCAAGAAACACCCAATCTAGAAATTTACTGGCAAGAAGACGTGTAATGCTGAATACATTTTCGTACCAAAATATATCATAATCTTTGAAAAAAAACAGGTCCTGTTGAGGAATATACATCAAGAAGACTTATCTTAGAACTGTACGTAACTTATTCTTTTTGCTCCATAAGCTATTTATTCGCTTGAACTCATTCTTTTAATTCTTTTTAATTTCAGATGCTTGGTAGCTACGAATTCTTAATTATGCAATAAATTTCAGTCCCAAAAACACGTAAGAAGAAAAACAATATTGCAAAAGCAACACGCAATTGAAGCGTATTATTGGAAACCCACATTTATGCATTTTTTTGAAATGGCAAATGAAGATACACCTGACTTCTCAAAAGTGAACAATTTGTTAAATTACTATAAAGTATATTTTGTACAATATTTATTTCGCTGACAAATTTCAAAGAAACTTCTCATTTTAAGAAAATGGCAGTATATGTACTATTATGGATTGTAATATCTTAATGCCATGTGAAATGTAAGACCCCATGAAACAATTCATGGTGATACGGGTTCTTGAAATATTATATGAAATCTGCAGGTTTTTAAAGGCACCATAGCAATTATATTAACGCATTTAGTCTATTCGTTAAATTTAGATCGCTGTTAGGCTTTACAAAACACGTAGAAGAGATATAAATAATGAAGCTAAGGTAAACCATAATGATCAATACCCAGCCTCACTGCAGGGCCAGATGAAACATACTGTTTAAGACGTCACCTCACGCTAGGACCAGGTGAAACATACTGATCAAGATGCCACCTCACGCCAGGGCCAGGTGAAACATACTGATCAAGGCCTCGTCTCAAGCCACGGTTAGGTAAAACATACTGATTAACACGCCACTTCCCGTCAGGGTCAGTTGAAAATACTTATCAAGACCCCAACTTCATGCCCGCCATCGAGCTCCGCGGAAACAGGTTGTGTCAAATTAGTTTGCAATTAGGCCGACACTGTCATCCTCATAATAATGGACAAACTGATATTCCACACTTCGCGTTACAGGATTGACAATCCTGGTCTAGCTTTTCAAGTACGTGTCGGGATATAAGAAAACTACTGTAACCCACCACAATGACATTTCGTGAAACGATAAATTAAGTCAGGTACTAGTGAATTCCAGAGCAACAACATGTTGATTTGTCCACAAACATACCATCTGTATACAGATTGGGCCTTAACCATCATACCTATCTGCCGTATTGCCAGAACAGTCAGTTATCATTGATAATAATAGCTGTCCATCGTGGTCGATGAGTTCCCTGTTGGGTGTGAGTGTGCATGTGGCTGAACAGGCAAATGCGGGCACGAAAACATCTGCTACATAACGGGCACACGAGGTTTGTAGAAAGTGATGATGTTCCCACTGTTCGGGATTTCCGGGTCTCGTGTCTGCTCTGGGCTTTCACAAAACGATCGTCTTCGTCGGTAGCTACACCCGCTTTGACTGCGCTTCTCCAGTCAGATCTGTTTTGCGCAAGACATTCCCAGGTGTCGATTTCTATCTGGCAACTTTTCAGTGAGTCCTTCAGACCGTCTTTGAAACGTTTCTTTGGGCACCCTCTCTTGCGCCATCCCTCTCTCAGCTCGCCGTAGATAAGCTTCTGTGGGAACCGCTAGTCTGACATACTTAACTTAACGTCTTTATAATGGTTTAGAAGATTCCGCAGAGTCTGTATACAACCAGTTACACTTACATCACCTTGCTCTAAAAGCTATGCGCATCCAGTTTATTCTTAAATGCATTAACTGTCCCTGCCTCCACTACCTCCCCTGGCAATGCATTCCAAGCAGACACCACTCTCTGACTAAAAATATATTTCCTAATATCTCATCTGGACCTCTCTTTAGTCAGATTGTAGCTATGCCCTCGTGTTATTGTGGGTGGCTGTATTTAAAAAAAACTTGTTATAGTCTAATTTATCCATTCCTCTGATCTTCTTATAAACCTGTATTAAGTCACCACGAATTCTTTTCTCTTCGAGACACTGTAGGCCGGTTTTTCTGAGTCATTCCTCATAACTGTAATTCTCGAAAGTCAGAGGCGCGAAGACGATCAGATACCGTCGTAGTTCTGACCATAAACGATGCCGACTAGCGATCCGCAGGAGTTGCTTCGATGACTCTGCGGGCAGCTTCCGGGAAACCAAAGTGTTTGGGTTCCGGAGGAAGTATGGTTGCAAAGCTGAAACTTAAAGGAATTGATGGAAGGGCACCACCAGGAGTGGAGCCTGCGGCTTAATTTGACTCAACACGGCCAACACTGAAATGATTGACATGCTGAGACCACTTTTCTGGGGTCTAATATGGAACTGGTGCTGGATTTAGACCCTCAGAAATCTGGGGTTATGCCCCCTGTGGCTCGCTTGGTCTGCATCGAGTGTTCTGACAAAGGAATTGACGGAAGAGCACTATCAGGAGTGGAGCCTGAGGCTTAAATTAACTTAACACGCCAATACTGTAGAATGACTGTCAAAAAGAGAGCACCTTCGTGGGGTCTAATAGTGTACATGTGCTGGAATTAGACCCTCGAAAATCTGGGGCTACCCTCTAAGTAACTTGATTGTCTCGCTAAAGGAATTGACGGAAGGTCACCACCAGGAGTGGAACCTGCGGCTTTATTTGACTGAACACGCCAATACTGTAGAACGACTGACAAATCAAGAGCACTACCGTTTGGGTCTAATAATGAACGTACGCTGGTATTAGACTCACGGAAGACAAGTCAGCTCTCTAACACTCTAATGAAAGAACGCTACGGAAATCGTATTTAACCCCGCAGAAACCGCAGATTTCAAATACCTGGTCATTGACAAACAAAAGCCCTCAATAAATTCGTCTGACCAAATAGTGAACGGGTGCTGGAAATAGACCATCTGAAGACAGGTCAGTTTTACCCTACTAATGACAGGGCGTTGCTACGGAAAACCAGCCCATATCGAGAGGAGCCGCAGACACATTGGTTCACGTACCAGGCTAATAAGCCAATGGCGCGAGGCTACCATGTAGGGTATGACGGCCGAACCCTTGTAAGCATCAATCCCGCCCACAATCTCAGCACCACTGCAATGGGAGGCTCCTACATGCTCGGGACCTGGGGCTTGCGCCCCAGCCCTATCCGGTAGAGCCGCAGCAAGAGGTCCTTGCCGTCCGCCGATCAAAGCGGGCGGACAACTGCTTGATACTCACCTTATACGGCGATGGGGTGCGAAACCACTAACCAAAGACTTAGTACCTGGTCGGGGTGTCGAAAACAGTAGAGCAGCAACCTCACTGTGAACTGTCGAGACTCAACCAATGACCATGAGAGCTGTCCGCACACCAGGCGAACAACATCTCTGTGACATTACCAGGCTTGTCCTCTGGCTAAATGCACTTCGGCTACGATATTTACCTCTGTACGTTATCAGCCATATAACTATCATGCTAGACGCAGAAGAGATGCAGACAAGCGGACATTGCACACCTGCCCCACTGTGTCAACACCCCAGGTGGCGGGGAATGTTAGGCGTACCATCCCTGCATAGAAGCCAAGAAAATAAAGGGAGAAAGAGATACCCCACTCACATGCAAATGCTACGTTTCTGGCAGGACGTGACGATCCTGGGATACAGACACACTGGACTGCCTCTCTTCCGGGTAAACCAGTCCATCTCATATATCATCTCACATATCATCATTGCACCCTATAGAAACGAGTAGTGAAGACTCGATAGTCTGGTAAGACAACTTCCATAAGAGAGACAACTCTGATCATAAACAACTGCTGCCTTGCAGATAGGCTGGGGACAGCCAAAGGCTAAGGAGGGCATCCCTACAGAAACGCCTGTTGAAATCGGATGCACGGGGCCGCAAGCCTAACAAAACAGTGCAACGTACATCGCAGCATGATGGCAGTACAACCTATTAGAAAAACACATGGCGCTCATCCTGCGGAGTCCCGCCAGGCAGCGATAGTGCCGGGCCTCACGCCTCGAAGGGGCCCACCCTTGACTACTGGTGGTCACCCACCCATGTGTCGTGGAGTCAAGGCACATGGCTATGGGGCAACTTCTATTGACCAAAACCTCAAGACCCTCAAAATACTACAGTGGAATGCGGAGGGAGTCATTAACAAAAAACTTTCCCTAACACATCACCTGCATGAAGGTAAGATTGACGTGGCATGTATCCAGGAAACGCACTTCAACAATAATCATAAATTCTCAATCAGAGGATACCAGACCTTCCGTCTAGATAGAGAAGGCCACAAAGGAGGGGTCCTGATACTGACCAGAAACTGCATACCGAGTAGGGCGGTATCTGTCAATCACACCGGACAAGCAGAAATTGTAGGAGTTGACATAATGGCTCAAGAGACGAAGCTCCGCATTTTCAATCTGTACGGCCCACCAAATAGAGACCTATCGCTCTCGAGTATGGAGGTCAGAGACTCCAACTGCATAGTAATTGTAGATTTCAACAGCCACTCGGAGAGATGGGGATACTCTGACACAGACAGCAGAGGTGACGAAGTGGAAGATTGGGAGATAGATGCAAATCTCTCCCTAATCAATAGGCCGGAGGATAGCCCTAGCTTCTATTCAAGAACATGGCATACCACATCGACTCCAGATTTGGCCTTCTCCACACAGGACATACACCATAAAATAGACCGCCAGGTGCTAAACCAACTGGCAGGTAGCGACCACAGGCCGATCAGGCTAACCATTGACATGGAAGTAGGCCCACAGGAAACAAAACCGCTCCCACGTTGGAATTACAAACGAGCCGACTGGGACAGATTTGCAATCCTGACAGATGGGCTGTGTGAAACCATCAACACACGAAACACCAAAATGAAGCCCACGGTAGAGAGCCTAAGCAAGGCAATAATGCAAGCCGCCACTGAAACCATCCCAAGAGGAGCTAGGAAAAACTATAAGCCCTACTGGAATGATGAATTGCAGAAAGTGGAAGATGCAGTAACAAATGCTAGGAACATGGCAGAGCGAGAAAAATCCATGGAGGCAAACATCGCCCTCAAAGCCGCCGCGGCGAAGTACAAACACACTCTCAAGCAAACAGCAAGAGAAAGCTGGAAAAATAAAACGGAAAGTCTAAACCTGGACAAAGACGGGAACAAGCTATGGAAGCTAGTCAGAGCCATGAACGACGAAACCCAGTCAAATAAACAAATTACTATCAAGCAGGGCGAGAACTTGATCACAGGTAAGAAAGCCGCAAACGCCTTTGTCGATCACTATGCCAGAGCAAACCACATCGAGGTCCCTGCAGATAAGCATACAGACATTAGCGAAGAGCTAAAGGGACACGAAAACATGAATACGGCACCTGAAGAGCACATGATGGCCAAACTAACAATGCGCGAAATGGAAGAGGCTATAAGAACACTAAAGAAAAGGAAATCTCCCGGAAAAGACGGGATAACAAACGAAATGCTGATGGGGCTGGGCCAAACAGCGAAGAAGAAACTGCTATTGGTCCTGAACCAAAGCTGGAAAAGGGGAATTGTACCACAGGCATGGAAAGACGCAATACTGGTACCAGTACCAAAAACAGGAAAGGACAAAACAGATCCAAATGGATACAGGCCCATACGCCTACTGAGCTGTGTCGGCAAGCTGATGGAACGGATGATAAACACCAGACTGATGTGGCATCTGGAAGAAAAACGAATACTAATTCCACAGCAAGCCGGCTTTAGACAGCACATATCCACTGAGGACCAGGTCATCCTCATAGCCCAAGAGATAGAAGATGTCTACCAGGCACAGAAACACACAGTAGCTGTTTGGGTGGATCTGGAAAAGGCATTTGACAAAGTCTGGAAAGATGGACTTAGAGTCAAGCTAAGAAGAAGTGATGTCTGTGGGAAGATGTACAAGTGGATCAACCACTACCTCAAACAAAGAACGGCCAGAGTCCAAGTACAAAGGCAGATGAGCAAAAAGGTGACACTCGAGCAGGGAGTACCCCAAGGGGGAGTACTGTCACCCACACTCTTCCTGGTATATATAAACGATATTACAGAGAATATACCAAGAAGAGTCCATAGCTCAATGTTTGCAGACGATCTGGCTATGTGGACCTCTGAAAAGAATCTCACCATAGCAAGAAATCGGATGCAGACGGCCCTAACATCGCTGGAAGAGTGGGCTAACTCATGGCTGGTCAAAATAAACGAGGAGAAAACCACATGCACAATATTCTCGCTTTCATTAAAACCCCAAAGGACCAAATTAAATCTAAATGGCAAATTCCTGCAGCCAAACGACAACCCAACCTTTCTGGGAGTCACATTTGATTGGCGCATGACATGGAAAAGTCAGATTGAGAGAAACCGAATGAAAGCCAGAGAAAGAATGGCAATCATGAGGAAACTTGCTGGCACACGCTGGGGAGCAGACGAAGGCATACTAAAGAAACTGTACACTGGAAGAGTGAGACCAGTTCTCGAGTATGGCATTGCGGCATCGACAACAGCAGCGAAGGCGAACTTCGATAAAGTTAACAAACTTCAAAACCAAGCCGTGAGAATTATAACAGGTGGCATGAAGTCAACGCCAATTGTAGAACTTGAAAAGATTACAAAACTGCAATCAATGACCGATAGAAGAGACTGCAGAGCCCAGCTGCAGTCAGAGAAACTCCGAAGACTGACCGACCATCCAATGCACCCGAGACTAAACAATTTGGGAAATGGGAAACTAAAGCGGAGAAACTTTGCAGAAATAGCCAAAGCAAAGATGCACGAAGATCCCACAAACGCACAAACACCAAAACCCATCACTACTGTACGAAAACCTACCTGGGGGCAGGATATATTCCCAGAGGTGGTAGAAAATATACCAGGTATTGCAAACAAAATCTGCCAGACTGAAAAAGAAAGGAGAGATACTACCCTAAGCTTCATAACGAAAAGCTTCCCAAGCATGGACTGGACCCATGCATACACCGACGGTTCTGTAACAAACACAACACAGAACGGAGGGGCAGGAGCATTCCTGAACCTACCAAATGGCAGAAAAATAACACTGTCCTTCGCTACTGGTAAGTACACAAGCAATTTCAGAGCGGAGGCAGAGGCACTAAGGGCGGCAGTGGAAGAAATGGTGACACACATTGAAAATGAGAGCCATATAGTCCTGCTGACAGATGCTCTCGCCGTAGTCACAGCGCTAAAAAGCCAGAAAAACACTGAGCTTAATGACTTAAGAGCAGCACTCTGCAAACTGTGCCAGCAGTCCGCACCAAAAAGGGTAGTGGTACAGTGGGTTCCGTCACACTGCAACATCCAAGGCAACGAGGAGGCAGACAGACTGGCAAAAGAAGGTGCAAGACTACCACAAACAGATACCAGTATGACGTACGAAGAGTCAAAACGGCTTATCAAAGCCAGATACATGACCAAATGGGAAACCGAACATACTGGTTACACCAAAAACGATGCCTATTACCAGTTGAACCGAAGAGAGCAGGTCGTTGTCTTCAGACTTCGCACTGGCCACAACAGACTGAGGTACCACCTATTTAACAAATTGAAGATAGGGTGTACCGACGAATGCCCGTGCGGTACTGGTAAAATGACCGCTGAACATCAGCTGCAGAACTGCCCGACATACGAGGATCAGAGAGAGCAGATGTGGCCATTACCAGTGGAACTGCAAGACAAGCTCTATGGCAGTCGCGACAGCCTCAGGATGACCGCCGCTTTTTTTCGAAAAAATAATGGTTACTGTCTGACTGCGTACGCAGAAGAAGAAGAAGATACCTAACATTGCATTTGCCTTTTTCACTGCTACCTTAACCTGCTCACTAACCTTTCCTGTATGATCTATTATAACCCCTAGGTCCCTTTCCTTACACGGACGAGATGTCCGGCCCATCCTAGTCGTGCTTTTTCTAGCAGTGCATGGATGCTGGGCATGTTAGCCCTCGAGAGAACCTCGATGTCAGCGACACGATCTTGCCATCGGATGTAGACTATTCGCCTCAGGCAACCTGTGTGGAAGTTGTTTAACCTTCTTGCATGTCCAGAGTATACAGTCCAGCGTTCGCAAGCGTATAGTAGGGTTGGAATGATCGTTGTACGGTAGACTTTGAGTTTTATCTTGACGCTGAAGCCACGACGTGCCCACACCATCGAGCGCATTCTACCAAAGACTGTGCTGACCCTTGCTATTCTGCTTGCCACGTCATCGTCGAGGCTGACAGATCTCGACAGCGTGCTGTCCAGGTACGTGAATTTGTCTACGACACTCAGCGTCTGTCCGCTGACTGTAGTCTCTGGTTTTGTGTACGTCATGCCTGGTGCAGGTTGGTACACGAGCTCTGTTTTTATTGTGGCATTAATGGTCAGGCCAAAGTTTTCGCATGCAGCCGAGAACCGGTCCATTCCAACCTACATGTTCAGTTCTTAGTTGCTCATTAGAGCGCAGTCGTCAGCAAATACACGTTCCCTGATTATGTCGTCAGCCACTTTGCTTTTGGCCTTCATTCTTCTGGGATTGAGCAGCTTGCCATCCGTGCAATACTTTATGGGTATTCCAAGCTCCAGTGATCTGAAGGCGTCTGTCATCGTGGTCGCGAACATCATGATGAACAAGGTCGGGGCGAGTGCACATCTTTGTTTGACTCCGATTGATACTAGAAACGTATTAGAGATTGCTCCGCTGCCAAGTACACGAGCAGACATGCTTTCGTGTAGCTGTTTCACCATAGTTTTGAACTTGTTGGGACAGCCAAACCTGGACATTATCATCCACAGCCCTTCTCTGTTTACTGTTTCAAATGCCTTAGTCAAATCAATAAATGTGGTGTACAAGGCCTGATTTTGTTCACGACACTTCTCTTGTACTTGGCCAACGGCAAAAATCATGTTCACTGGTCCTCTTCCGCCTCTGAATCAACATTGGCTTTCTGAGAGATGATGGCTTTGTAATAGGAGACATACTATTAACATCACTATACGTGATATAAGTACACGCACGCGCCATTAGTACTACAAGTTAATACAACATTAGACACATTTGCATCCCTGAGTGTGCTTTTTGTATCCCCAGAATTACCACACGTCTCGAAAGAATAGTTTATTATATTACTACTCTTCGTATTACTAGTTGGGGTACTCGTATCCCTAAACGTGTTAGTTGTATCCCTAGAACTACCACACATATCATCCGAATAAACAGTTTTATCCCTCTAGACCAGGGATCGTAAACTTTTTTGTACTTGGCGTCTACTTTTATAACCTTATTGATGGTAGATTTTCCTTACCGCCCACTCTAATCTAAATTGAAGAAAATTTCATGGTCGTCCATTTCGTCTGTATAACTTGGTTGTTTTCAATTCATCATCATCATCATCATCATCATCATCATGTGCCAAGTCTTTTGCAGAACGTCGCTCCCATCACAGTCAGTCTTAAAGAAACTCAATCTGTCGCCTAATCTCCAGGATGCTCCACAGTGATGCCCAAGCATCCCATGAAATCTTGGTGCCATCGCCTTCTGGATGTTCCTCTGTCTCTCTTGCCCATCATTTTACCTTCCATTACCGTTTTCCCAAGACAGTTGTATCCTTTGATGTGGTCAAAGAATTACAATTTTGTGTTTATGATAGAATTGATGAACAAATGCTCAACTCTTATCGAAGGACTATATTCTTCTGTTTTTCCGTCCGTGGTATTCTGAGTACATTTCTATAACATTTCTTCTTCTTCTTCATCGTACGCAGTCAGACAGTAACCATTATTTTTTCGAAAAAAACAGCGGTCATCCTAAGGCTGTCGACACTGCCATATAGCTTGTCTTGTGTTGCCACTGGTGATGGCCACATCTGCTAACTCTGAGACTCGTATGTCGGGCAGTTTTGCAGCAGATGTTCAGCGGTCATTCGTCGGTACCACCTATCTTCAATTTGTTGAATAGGTGGTACCTCAGTCTATTGGGGCCAGTGCGAAATCTGAAGACAACGACCTGCTCTCTTCTGTTCAACTGGTAATAGGCATCGTTTTTGGTGTAGCCGGTATGTTCAGTTTCCCATTTGGTCATGTATCTGGCTTTAATTAGCCGTTTTGACTCTTCGTACGTCATACTAGTATCTGTTTGTGGTAGTCTTGCACCGTCTTTTGCCAGTATGTCTGCCTCCTCGTTGCCTTAGATGTTGCAGTGTGATGGGACCCACTGTACCACTACCCTTTTTGGTGCGGACTGCTGGCATAGTTGACAGAGTACTGCTCTTAAGTCATTAAGCTCAGTGTTTTTCTGGCTTTTTAGCGCTGTGACTACGGCCAGAGCATCTGTAAGCAGAACTGTATGGCTTTCATTTTCTTTATGTGTCACCATTTCTTCCACTACCGCCCTCAGTGCCTCTGCCTAGCTCTGAAATTGCTTATGTACTTAGCAGTAGCGAATGACAGTGTTATTATTCTGCCATTTGGTAGGTTCAGGAATGCTCTTGCCCCTCCGTTCTGTGTAGTGTGTGTTACAGAACCGTCGGTGTATGCATGGGTCCAGTCCATGCTTGGGTAGTTTTTCGATATAAAGCTTAGGGTAGTATCTCTTCTTTCTTTTTCAGTCTGTCAGTTTTTGTTTCCAATACCTGGTATATGTTCTACCACCTCTGGAAATATATCCTGCCTCCAGGTAGGTTTTCGTACAGTAGTGATGGGCTTTGGTGTTGTTAGTGCGTTTATGGAATCTTCGTGCATCTTTGCTTTGGCTATTTCTACAAGGTTTCTCCGCTTTAGTTTCCCATTTCCCAAATTGTTTAGTCTCTGGTGCATTGGATGTTCAGTCAGTCTTCGGAGTTTCTCTGACTGCAGCTGGGGTCTGCAGTCTCTTGTATCGGTCATGGATTGCAGTTTTGTAATCTTTTCAAGTTCTACAATTGGCGTTGACTTTATGCCTCCTGTTATAACTCTCATGGCTTGGTTTTGAAGTTTGCTAACTTTATCGAAGTTCGCCTTTGCTGCTGTTGTTCATTTCGCAATGCCATACTCGAGAACTGGTCTCACTCTTCCAGTGTACAATTTCTTTAGTATACTTTCGTCGGCTCCCCAGCTTGTGCCAGCAGGTTTCCTCATGATTGCCATTCTTTCTCTGGCTCTCATTCGGTTTCTCTCGATCTGACTTTTCCATGTCATTCGCCGATCAAATGTGACCCCCTTATAGTTTGGGTTGTCGTTTGGCTGCAGGAATTTGCCTATTAGACTTAATTTGGTGTTTTGGAGTTTGATTGAAAGCCAGAATATTGTACATGTGGTTTTCTCCTCGTTTATTTTGACCAGCCACGAGTTACCCACTCTTCTAGCAATGTTAGGGCCTGCTGCATCCGATTTCTTGCTATGGTGAGATTCTTTTCAGAGGTCCACATAGCCAGATCGTCTGCTAACATTGAGCTATGGACTCGTCTTGGTATATTCTCTGTAATGTCGTTTATATACACCAGGAAGAGTGTGGGTGACAGTACTCCCCCTTGGGGTACTCCCTGCTCGAGTGTCACCTTTTTGCTCATCTGCCCTTGTACTTGGACTCTGGCCGTTCTTGTTTTGAGGTAGTGGTTGATCCACTTGTACATTCTCCCACAAACTTCACTTCTCCTTAGCATGACTCTAAGTCCGTCTTTCCAGACTTTGTCAAATGCCTTTTCCAGGTCCACCCAAACCGCTACTGTGTGTTTCTGTGCCTGGTAGGCATCTTCTATTTCCTGGGCTATGAGGATGACCTGGTTGACATTGGATCTATGTTGTCTAAAGCCGGCTTGCTGTGGAATTAGTATTCGTTTTTCTTCCAGATGCCACATCAGTCTGGTGTTTATCATACGTTCCATCAGTTTGCCGACACAGCTCAGTAGGCTGATAGGCCTGTATCCATTTGGATCTGTTTTGTCTTTTCCTTTCTTTGGTACTGGTACAAGTACTGTGTCTTTCCATGCCTGGGGTACAATACCCCTTTTCCAGCTTTGGTTCATGACTGATAGCAGTTTCCTCTTCGCTGTTTGGCCCAGCCCCATCAGCATTTCGTTTGTTATCCCGTCTTTTCCGGGAGATTTCCTTTTCTTTAATGTTCTCATGGCCTCTTCCATTTCACTCATTGTTAATTTGGCCATCATATGCTCTGCTGGTGCCGTATTGATGTTGTGTGCCCCTTTTGCTCTTCACAAATGTCTGTATGCCTATCTGCAGGGACCTCGATGTGGTTTGCTTTTGCATAGTGTTCTACAAAAGCGTTTGCGGCTTTTTGTCTACTGAGCAAGTTTTCGCCCTGCTTGATGGTAATTTGTTTGTTTGAAGGGGTTTCGTCATTCATGGTTCTGACTAGCTTCTATAGCTTGTTCCCTTCTTTGTCTAGATTGAGGCTTTCAGTTACTTTTTTCCAGCTCTCTCTTGCTGTTTGGTTTAGAGTGTATTTGTATTTCGCCGTGGGGGTTTTGAGGGTGATATTTGCCTTCATAGAATGTTCTCGCTCTGCCATGTTCCTAGCATTTGTGACTGCATCTTCCGCTTTCTGCAACTCATCATTCCAATAGGGCTTATATTTTTTCCTAGCCCCTCTTGGGATGGTTTCAGTGGCGGCTTGCATTATTGCCTTGCTTAGGCTTTCCACCATGGGCTTCATTTTGTTGTTTTGTGTGTTGATGGTTTCACACAGCCCATCTGTCAGGATTGCAAATCTGTCCCAGTCGGCTCGTTTGTAATTCCAACGTGGGAGCGGTTTTGTTTCCTGTGGGCCTACTTCCATAACAATGTCTAGCCTGATCGGCCTGTGGTCGCTACCTGCCAATTGGTTTAGCACCTGGCGGTCTATTTTATGGTGTATGTCCTGTGTGGAGAAGGCCAAATCTGGAGTCGAGGTGGTATGCCATGTTCTAGAATCGAAAATAGGGCTATCCTCCGGCCTATTGATTAGGGAGAGATTTGTATCTATCTCCCAATCTTCCACTTCGTCACCTCTGCTGTCTGTGTCAGAGTATCCCCATCTCTCCGAGTGGCTGTTGAAGTCTCCAACTACTATCGAGATCGATAGGTCTTTATTTGGTGGTCCGTACAGATTGAAAATGCGGAGCTTCGTCTCTTGAGCCATTATGTCAACTCCTACAATTTCTGCTTGTCCGGTGTGATTGACAGATACCGCGCTACTCGGTATGCAGTTTCGGGTCAGTATCAGGACCCTCCTTTGTGACCTTCTCTATCGAGACGGAAGGTCTGGTATCATCTGATTGAGAATTTATGGTTATTGTTGAGGTTCGTTTCCTGGATACATGCCACGTCAATCTTACCTGCATGCAAATGATGTGTTAGGGAAAGCTTTTTGTTAACGACACCCTTCGCATTCCACTGTAGTATTTTGAGGGTCTTGAGTTTTTGGTCAAAAGGAATTGCCGCATAGCCATGTGCCTTGACTCCACGACACATGGGTGGGTGACCACCAGTAGTCAAGGGTGGGCCCCTTCGAGGCGTGAGGCCCGGCACTCTCACTGCCTGGCGGGACTCCGCAGGATGAGCGTCATACGTTTTTCTGATCGGTTGTACTGTCATAATACTGCGATTTACGTTGCACTGTTTCGTTAGGCTTGTGGCCCCGTGCATTCGATTTCAACAGGCGTTTCTGTAGGGATGCCCTCCTTAGCCTTTGGTTGTCCCCAGCCTATCTGCAAGGCAACAGTTGTTTGTAATCAGAGTTGTCTCTCTTATGGAAGTTGTCTTACCAGACTAACGAGTCTTCACTACTCGTGTCTAAAAGGTGCAGTGATGAAATATGGGATGATATATGATATGGACTGGTTTACCCGGAAGAGAGGCAGTCATGTGTGTCTGTATCCCAGGATCGTCACGTCCTGCCAGAAACGTAGCATTTTCATGTGAGTGGGGTATCTCTTTGCTCCCTTTATTTTCTTGGCTTCTATGCAGGGATGGTACGCCTAGCATTCCTCGCCACCTGTGATGATGACACAGTGGAGCAGGTGTGCAATGTCCGCTAGTCTGCATCTCTTCTGCGTCCATTGGTATGGCTGATAGCGTACAGAGGTAGAGATCGAAGCAGAAGTGCATTTAACCAGGGGACAAGCCTGGTAATGTCACGGAAATGTTGTTCACCTGGTTTGCGGACATATATCGTGGTCAAGGAATGAGTCTCGACAGTTCACAGTGAGGTGGCTGCTCTAATGTTTTCGACACCCCGACCAAGAACTAAGTCTTATGTTGGTGGTTTCGCACCCCATCGCCGTATTGGGTGAATATCGAGCAGCTATCCGCCCGCTTTGATCGGCGGATGGAAGAGACCTCTTTCTGTGGTTCGATCTGGTAGGGTTAAGGCGCGATCCCCAGGTCCCGACCATATCGAAGCCTCCCATTGCAGTGGTGCTGAGATTTTGGGCGGGATTCCGGCTTACAAGCGTCCGGCCGTAATCCCTCACATGGTAGCCTCGTGCCATTGGCTTATCAGCCTGTTACGTGAACCAAATGTCTGCGGCTCCTCTCGAGTTGAGCAGGATTTCCGTAGCAACGCCCTTTCATTTGTAGGGTAAAACTGACCTGTCTTCCGATGGTCTATTCCCAGCACCCGTTCACTATTTTGCCAGGACGAATTAATCGAGGGCTTTTGTTTGTCAGTAACAAGGTATCTGGAACCTGCGATTTCTGCGGGGTTAAGACACGATTTCAGTAGCGTTCCTTCATTAGAAGGTTAGAGAGCTGACCTGTCTTCCGTGGGTTTAATACAAGTACACGTTCACTAATAGACCCAACGAAAGTGCTCTCGATTTGTCAGTCGTTCTGCAGTATTTGCGTGTTGAGTCAAATTAAGCCGCTGGCTCCACTCCTGGTGGTGACCTTCCGTCAATTCCTTTAACGAACACTCGGATGCGGGACAGTCAAGCAACCGAGAGGATAGCCCCATATATTCAAGGTTCTAATTCCAGCACCCGTTCCATATTAGACCCAACGAAAGTGCTCTCGGCATGTCAATCATTTCAGTGTTCTGCCGTGTTGAGTCAAATTAAGCCGCAGGCTGCACTCCTGCTACGAAGCAACTCCTGCGGATCGCTAGTTAGCTTCGTTTCTTGTCAGAACTTCGACGGTATATGATCGTCTTCGCGCCTCTGACTTTCGTTCTTTATTAATGAAAACATTCTTGACAAATGCTTTCGCAGTAGCTCGTCTTGCGGCGATCCAAGATTTTCACCTCTAACGGCGCAATACGAATGCCCCCGTTTGTCCTGTTAATCATTACCTCCAGTTCCGAAAACCAACAAAATAGAACTGAGGTCCTATTCCATTATTCTATGCACCATTATTCAGGCAGCCGAGGCCTGCTTTGAACACTTTAATTTTTTCAAAATAAACGCGCAGGCTACCCAGGATGCTCAGCGAAGAGCACTTGTGGGATAGAGCCGGCAGACGGTAGGGCAGGAGACAACGGGCAGTGAACCGACGCGAGCCGGACCGCCCGCCTGCGCCTGAGATCCAACTACGAGCTTTTTAACTGAAACAACTTTAATATACGCTATTGGAGCTGGAATTACCGCGGCTGCTGGCACCAGACTTGCCCTCCAATAGATCCTCTATAAAGGGTTTAAAGTGTACTCATTCCAATTACGGGACCTCGAAAGAATTCCGTATTGTTATTTTTCGTCACTACCTCCCCGTGCCGGGAGTGGGTAAGTTGCGCGCCTGCTGCCTTCCTTGGATGTGGTAGCCGTTTCTCATGCTCCCTCTCCGGAATCGAACCCTGATTCCCCGTTACCCGTTACAAACATGGTAGGCATGTCACGTACCATCGACATTTCATAGGGCAGACATTTGAAAGATGCGTAGCCGGCACATGAGGCCAGCGATCAGCACAAAGTTATCCAGAGTCACCAGTGGGGACGCCGCAACCCCGCGAGGGGTTTGAACTAATAAAAGCGCTCTTTCCGCGAGGGTCGGAGCTTGGTAAGCATGTATTAGCTCTAGAATTGCCACAGTTATCCAAGTAGGATCGTGTCATCTAAGGAACCTTGACTGATTTAATGAGCCATTCGCGGTTTCACCGTGAGACAGTGTGAACTTAGACATGCATGGCTATAACATTTCGACTCAGAGGACTTGATTCTCTTTCTTGAGGTTTGGGCAACTGTCCATGTTTCACATCATATGCTTTCACGGTAAAAATACAGGTTCTCAGAATGTTTACTTCTGTATGTATTCTGGTATTATGCCATATTATCGTCATGGTGTGTAGCCTCTGCATTACCGGTATAATAATAATATTTCAAAATACAGAATGTCTTTATTCTCCTGCCTCCCACCTGAAAGCTGAAATCGACCAGTTGTTGGCGATTAAGCCCAGGTTGAAGAGCACTGCTCTAGATCATCATACTAGACGTATACTAGACAGAGGACGTATTGGACAAAATGTTCCTGGTGTATTACTAGACGTCTTAGCTGATTCACTAGACGCTTAGATCAACAAAAACAAGTAGTGACGTCCCTATAAGAGCACGTGTATCACTAGACGTTTCAGCTATATCACTAAACATAGCAGTCTAGAAAATGCATGCTAATTTTAAAAACGATGTTCTTGAATGACTAAAGAATAACTCAGTTTTACCCTAGGTAAAAAAGAATAGATCCACTGTAGCCTAACGAGCATGTCGTGCGCGGGACTGGCAAATATCATCAGGTAAAACAACTGTTATTGAGACATATACTGCAAATGATTGGATACTGTCTTCCACTAAATGAGTGTACTATTGTGATGGTCTTATGATTCACTTGGAGCGAAAAGGAGAATCAAGCAATCAATCAAGCAATCAATCAATCAATGAAAGAATAACTACAACAACGACTTCACAATAGAAACTTCAGATCGGATTGAATACACATAAGAAACTATTTAAGTTGATAACTGATATTAAACTAACTATATACGATATCATGACAAAGAGTAATCTACTCATACGTTTCACTTCAACTTTCCATCAAACTTTGTGAAAGTGTTATGGAAATGGACTCACATGTATTTTGAACAAAAATATGTCAGATTTATGTTGCTATTTTAGGATTTGGTGTTCGAACACACATCTTTGTCTGACAGGTCGAAATTGTATCAATGCTGTAAATATTATGCTATTATGAAATTAATACGGCTATGCACTTCCTAACACACTAGGACTTCCTATTGTCTGATACAGTTGTTTCACTCCAGCACACTGTCTGTATACATTAGTGTATGAATCATTGAGCTTTCCATTTACAAGTTTCAGCAGATCCCATAAATCGGTGTACTCAATCACTCACTCTAGCACATACTTGTATTGTGAAGACCTTGCATCTATAAAGTAACGGTATATCTCATTTGTAGTGTGTTCATCTCCTCTACTATTGAATTATATGGTGGATCTGCTCGTTATGACGCAGTACCATGACAATGGGCGTCCTTAGAATATCTTAAACTTTCAATCAGGACATGACCCCCGTTCTCACTGGCCTAGTGCCCTTATCCTAACATCAAAGATTGTTCATAAAGCTAGCGTGGCCGAATTTTCCATGACTGCCTGCCTACTAGGACGGCAGTGGATCGATTCCCCAGTAAGGCATATGTTGTTTTTCTGTTGGGGGTGAAATAAACAAACATAGCCAGCAACCAACGTGGCGACAGCAGTGGCGAAGCGGTCTGTAGTCCTCAGCCTTTAAAACCCCTCCACCACCCAGGAATGGGAAAAAATGTCGTACGACAGTTTTTTTTTTTTCAAGTCAGCGGAAGTTGGTTTCTTGTTGTCCAATAGCGCGGCTCACTTAATACGACATATGTTTTAAGCAGTGGGTCAAATATTCTGTTTCCCTCCAATGTGGTCGCGCTAATTAGAGCAACTAACTTGCGTTTCACTGGTTTTTGTGCTGCGTGTAATAGCAACACTTTGCACGACCAGATATGTTCTTAAGTTTGTCCTCATTTGCAAAGAGGACAAAGAACATCATATGACAGTCCCCGTTTTGTTTTCTCCATGCTACTCAGTGAATTCCTTACTATTCATCTTGTCTCTCTGGTAGCATGTCCCAATCGCTCGTCTTATCTTCTTAGAGGTACTGAAGACGATATACACATGTCATTCCTGACTGTAGTACAATGCTAAGATTCTCAGTAGGCTCACAGCTATGGGGATCACAGCATCAGTCCCCATCAGTTTGACGAGGCTGCTGCACCACATCCTGTTTCGAAGAGCGCTGCGGGGGCATAATGAATGTCTTATTGTGGATATGTTTCGTTAACCAGTGCCTGAGCTTTCGCTCTCATTTCGTTGAGCTCGCAGAAAGCCTGTCTTAGTTTTGTTACATGCCAAATATTAAGCTATGTCACGTATCTCTGCCGTGCTCAGTCTATGTAATGTGTTGGTCATTCTATGTCACGGATCTGTGCCGTGCTCAGTCTATGTAATGTGTTGGTCATTATATGTCACGGATCTCTGCCGTGCTCAGTCTATGTAATGTGTTGGTCATTATATGTCACGGATCTCTGCCGTGCTCAGTCTATGTAATGTGTTGGTCATTCTATGTCACGGATCTCTGCCGTGCTCAGTCTATGTAATGTGTTGGTCATTCTATGTCACGGATCTCTGCCGTGCTCAGTCTATGTAATGTGTTGGTCATTCTATGTCACGGATCTCTGCCGTGCTCAGTCCATGTAATGTGTTGGTCATTCTATGTCACGGATAAGTAGTTTTATGCATCAGGCGAAACGACTTCACAGGCAAATTATGGATCTACCTGAAGTTGACATCCCCCTAAAGACTGTGCCAGAACAAACCCCTTGGAGAGAGGAGCTCGGACTTTCAGTATGCATTCAAACAAAAGTGAAAGGAATATTAGACAAGGATGAACAGAACAGTGTGCAACGAAGGATAGTTATCCTCAATTTCCTGGATGAAGAATACCCACAAGACCTCTGGATCAGAGTATACACAGATGGGTCAGCACAGAATGCAGTAAAGAATGGTGGAGCGGGAGTGTACATAGAATACCCAAACAACATTAGGGATACAGTCAAAGTACCAACTGGGAAATTCTGTCATATACATGATGCAGAAATACAGGCAATCAAGGTGGCAACTGAGAAATTGTTGAACACCAATGTCGGTCCACAACCTGTAGTATTTCTTACAGATGCACAATCAGCACTCCAAGCACTTAAATTTGAGAAACTGCCAAATTTACAGGCTCTACTGTCTGAACTGAGCAACCAGCGCAAGATTGTCATGCAGTGGATACCTTCTCATTGTGGAATACCAGGAAACGAGAGAGCAGATCGACTGGCAAAGGAGGGTGCTGCAGACGAGCAACCAGATGGGCCAGTTACATACCAACAGAAGATAAGAATGATCTAATCAATCAGAAAGCCACCAACAGTAACACCAGACGATTACCATAACATGAACAGACAAGAGCAAACTGTTGTGCTGCGCCTTAGAACAGGACACAACCGACTCCGCAGCCACATGTACACAAAAATGAAGATTGGCAACTCAGCCATGTGTACATGCGGACAGGCGCCCCAGACAGCAGAGCACATACTGCAAAACTGCCCCGAATATGATTTACAGATAAAATCTCACTGGCCCATAGAAACAACACTGGAAGAGAAACTTTATGAACCTGTGTGGGAACTACAAAAGACAGTGAAGTTTATACAAGAGACAACATTGCAGATATAGACAATATTTTAAAAGCGAACGAAAGAAGAAGAAGAAGAATATGTCACGGATCTCTGCCGTGCTCAGTCTATGTAATGTGTTGGTCATTATATATCACGGATCTCTGCCGTGGTCAGTCTATGTAATGTGTTGGTCATTATATGTCACGGATCTCTGCGTGCTCAGTCTATGTAATGTGATGGTCATTATATGTCACGGATCTCTGCCGTGCTCAGTCTCTGTAATGTGTTGCTCATTATATGTCACAGATCTCTGCCGTGCTCAGTCTATGTAATGTGTTGGTCATTATATGTCACGGATCTCTGCCGTGCTCAGTCTATGTAATGTGTTGGTCATTGTATGTCACGGATCTCTGCCGTGCTCAGTCTATGTAATACGTTGGTCATTATATGTCACGGATCTCTGCAGTGCTCCATCTATGTAGTGTGTTGGTCATTATTAGTAATAGTTTATGGATTTCTTTTCAATATCCTTGTATACATTCTTTCTGGAATGAGTATGATAACTATGCGTTCATGATGTGGATGCTCTAGACTAGGTTATCTCCAGATATGTAGGCAGAGAACTCTAATAGACCTATACAAATATTTGGACGCTCCCAAAGTGCTAAAGAGATAATAAATACCATATTGAAAGTTATACGAACTGCACTACTACATTTCCTTCCTTCCAGCGTTCAAGTGTTGTTTCAGTTTAGAAAGGAGTCCATCAGGGGGATCTATATCACCTAACCTCTTCTCTTCTCAATATTTTTGGAATCAGTCATCAACCGACCGATGCAACTGAGATAACTTTGGCATCAAAATTGACGAATGATGCCTCAATCACCTCCAATTTTCCGACAACATAGTGCCCATTATAGAATCAGCAGATGTCAACCAAATAATACATCAACTTGATGGAGAGGGAAAGAAAGCGGGACTGGAGATGAATGTCTCGAAGACCAAAGTGTTGCGCCATGGTTTCGCTAATTGTGACCCAGTCGTTCTTTGTGGGATAAACATAAACGCTTTAGACAAGTACATTTATCTTGAACGCCTACTGAATATGTAGAACAATATGGAACCTGAATTAACAAGGTTGCAGCGTGGAATGGACAGCCTTCTGGTCCATAAAATTGGTCCTAGACGGTTGCCATGACTAGCACCTACGCTTCTCTCTTCAACTCTACTATGCTCCCTCCGATGTGCTCTGGTACAGAGCCATTTACACTCATAAAACCACTGGAGGACAAATTGAAAGGGACTCTGACCTGTCTTGAGATATGCTTGATCAGAATTTCACTTTGCAACCAACGCATGCAAATTCTCCGTAAATGTGATATACGACGAATGTCCTTGGGGAATGATACGGTAATATATGCAGACAAGGCAAAACAGATATACAGGTCATTTATTACGACGTAACTATGGTTGAGAGAGCACGACAAAAGCAATCTGGTATGACCGAGGCATACAAATATCGCTGAGAAGACATCCAATGTGTTGTCATCGACATCCAAGACGTCTCTGATGTAATGCATGTACGAGAAAAGTATTATATTATTATATGGGTGCCACATACGAAGGCAAGTAAATAAATAGTTCTCAAATGGTTGTTTAAACAGAACAAAACCACAAACATAATGAGATATGAACGTGAAAATAATGTATTATTCCACTTACACTGTCCCCAATTTGTAAAATAATTTCTACCCACATTGATGCATTTATGCCATCACTTTATCAATACGCAAAAACATGCAAAACATAAATCTTTGGTTTGCTGTCTAACCAAAACAGGCATCACAGAAATCTTTGGTCTGCTGTCTAACCAAAAGATGCAGCACATAAATCTTTGGTCTGCTGTCTCGCTAAGACATGCAGCACATAAATCTTTGGTCTGCTGTCTCGCCAAGACATGCAGCACATAAATCTTTGGTCTGCTGTCTCGCCAAGACATGCAGCACATAAATCTTTGGTCTGCTGTCTCGCCAAGACATGCAGCACATAAATCTTTGGTCTGCTGTCTCGCCAAGACATGCAGCACATAAATCTTTGGTCTGCTGTCTCGCCAAGACATGCAGCACATAAATCTTTGGTCTGCTGTCTCACCAAAACATGCAGCACATAAATCTTTGGTCTGCTGTGTCAGCTACAATTTCATTTCACGTTCAACTTCTTCGTCATTCGCTAAACACACAGGCCCCCCCCCCGTCCCCCCACAAACCCAACCTGTTTATTTTAGTTTACTAATCAGGTGTAAATCGCTGCGGGCTAAGTCGGGATTGTAAGTGGATTGTTCAACAATTTGCCACCCTAGTTGGTCAATTTTCTGCAGAAGTAATCTAGTGTGGTCTGGATTTGTCATGATGGATCAGTACTCCTCTAGTCGCATGTGAACTGGATTTGTCATGATGGATCAGTACTCCTCTAGTCACCAGGCGCATATTTGTTTCAAAGAATTGCATCCTGAATCATCAACAGAACATCAAAGTAACATTTCCAAATGAATATTCTTTGCAGAAAGTCATTTTTACCCCAAACAAAACGTACAACAGAATGTCAATCTTTGTACGCCATTTTGTATCCTAGCTGTGCACCTGTATGTGCCACCTAGCGTGTGCTACCTAAAGTAATCACAAAGCTAGATGTTGCTGCCACTAAATGACACCTTTAGAAACTGTCTATATTTTTTAGCTTCCCCATAACAGTTTGTGACCTATTTACAGACACTCGCGCAAACAGTTTGGCACTCTGCTATGTACCATACCAAGATACCTCAATCGATGCCAACAGCATTAATTTTTTTGGGTGTGATCAATCGTCAGCTCTAGCCTGGAAGTTTCTCAGGCGTTGATTAGAGCTGCATTCCTCGATGATACTGCGGGTATAAAATGTGGCTGGACAGTCGTTTCGTTGGTTGGTTATTGATCTAGCGGCCTTTGGGCTCCTGCCCTTAGACCCAATGACAAATGGTGGCATCGGCAAGTGTTTGTAAGCTGTTGTTTAGTTTCATTTATAGCTTTACTTTTGTATGGTATCGGTGGAGGATACCGCTGAGTGACGTGATTCCAATCTTGATACTGCTAGCCCCTAATGGAGCTGAACAGCCCGCTGAGTGACGTGATTTCCATCTTGATACTGCTAGCCTCTACGACGACGACGACGGTGGACAAATTATAATAATTTGTATAACCATCTATATATTTGTATTTACAACTGTCGTTAAAAATTTTAAATTATATTGATCAAAACATTTGATGATAAAGAGTTTGCATATGGCCTGGCTCTTCTGTTTCACACCCACAACCACGTGCACAATATAATAAATGTGTTTACTATAACGACAACCGGACTATACTAAGAGACACAATACTGGTAGAGCTAGAATCATTCGCATATCTTGGTTGTAGTTTAGACATGGTCGGAGATACTGATACTTGCTTACTTGAATACTTGAATCCTGGTATTTATCAGACAAGGCTTCCTGATGCCAGGTAGCAAAAGGCTGTTTGAATCTGTGTATGTCCTTCGTCCTGGAGTACCATGATTGTTCAAGGGCGTGGTTAAGATAATCTCTCCATCTCGTTGGCGGGTGGCCGCGCTAAAGGTTGTAGTTGTAGAGCCACCAGAAAGACACCCTCCTCGTCCATGTGTTGTCTATCATTAGCGGTCCATCAGTATTTTCACAGAGTCGACGACATCCAGGAATTATTTTTGCTCGTGTGTGTTGGTATTTCGGATAAAGTCTCTCAGGAAGGTATTTATGACTTTTAGCTTCATTACTATTTCGGTAAATAGGAGCTTCTATGCATTTGATTTGCGCTCAAAACCTCATACCGGTAAACTAGTGCTGTGTAATCATGTAGCATGTCCATTGTAGATCGTCGCGCCCATCACAGTCTGTCTGAAAGAAACTTGCTCCTATGTGAAAACTCCAGCCTCCGCTACAGTCATACCCAGGCATTCCTGGATATCTTGGTGCCATCGTCTTCTTGGTCTACCCCTTCCTCTTTTATCTGTCACCATACCTTCCATCACCGTTCTCTCGAGATCGTTGTGTCTCTTTATGTGACCAAAGTATTTACTTTGTCTAGTCAAAATGGAATTGATTAATCAGCTTGCCGCTATTCTCAACTCTTGCCGAATGTCTACATTTGTCTATTTCTCTGTCAAGGGTATTCTGATGATCTTTCTGTAACATTTTGACTCGAAGGATTCGATTCTTTCTTTGGAAGTTTTGGTAATCGTCCATGATTCGCAGCCATAAGCTGCCATAGGAAAAACACAGGCTCTCAAGACTGTTACTTTTATCATTTTTTGGTGCTCTGCCATAATGTCTTCAGGCTGTTCAGTCTCTGCATTGCCACGACTAGTCTTCTTCTGATTTTTTTCGAGCAGTCGCCATTTTTGTCCATTCTGGAGACCAGATATTTAAAATGTGTGACCTCATCTATTTCTTCACCACCGACTGTAAATTTATGCGGACATTGTATTTTGTCGGTGGTCATTATCTTTGTTTTGTTTATAAATTTGCTGGCTAGGCCATTCTATTGACGGTATGCGCACTGGTCTTGATGCTCGTCATCTGCTTGAGTGCCGGTTTAATGCAGTTAAAGTTGAACCAACCGGCCCCTCTCCTGAGATCATCTTTTCAGTGTTGTGGTTGTTGATTTCCTGGTCTAGGTTGTTGTTTGTGAATGCCTACAATAAGTAGGTTACTCTATTGTGCGCCCTGAAAAGGGCGTTAAGTGGCAGTTTCTCGTTACTTTCCTGACATTCTGAACATTCTGATCAAGGTGGACCGGGATCATCCATGCGGTTGTGCTATGCTTAGCTTCATCTGCGTGTCGCTCACTACTGCGTGATCACATCGAACCTCACCTTGCTAGCCAGACTGTTGCCTTCAACAACAGCCCGTTTCCAGGACGACTAACGAGGAGGTCAGGTGAGGGTCTTGTTCAGTATATTTCTCCTGCCCCTCGCTAACATTGTCTGATCAGTGCGTTTTGCCTGATCAAACGTTTGCCTAATCGCCCCCCCCCCCCCCTGTTCTAGGTAGACGTACGAATGGACATTCTATAAGGACTCATCTGTCAGTCGCGGTTTATCCCTAGGTATTTATAAAGACATCAAATTAAGAAGAAAACAAAGTGAGAAGGGATTTTATAGTTTCAGGCAAATTTTTGAAATCCAAATAAAAAGTGAAGCAAACACAGAAATACAGATTTTCACCTCCAATGTCGTCTGTCATATTGAATGGATCTGTGACGGGAGGAACAAAGAAAAGGACTACGACGGTCCGAGGATTCATTCATCTATAATTTTACCGAATAGAAGAAATAAAATGGTATAATAACATCACAGAACTGTGAGAAAAACCGGGCAGATGCCAGGGTGACCAGACGTAACGAGAAGGCCTTAGCTATGCATAAGACACACATTACGGACACATTATATGGCAGTCACCGTTTCTGAAATTCTCGATGCAAGAGAAGTAGGGGCAGAGGGGCAGACCTAAACTCTCTTAAAAGAATGAAAGTCGAGACAGACCTAAAAACGGCAATAAAGATGTGAGGAACTGATCTTGGCATTTTGCTAATCTTCGCAGCTCCTGCGTTTTTTTTTTACCAATCTTCATATTAAATATGTCACAGATTAACATGTGCAGTAATTTGATTTTGCTGTCTATCTTTTAAGCTAGTATGTTAGGCTTTTGCCGTCTGCAAAAAGCAATTAATTTAGTGAGTTGTGTTGGGTTCTTCGTTTCTCATATCGAATTCCGTTTCTGGTTTTGCAATTTGGCTGGCTTATGTTCTTATTCTGCTGATGTTAATGTTGAACAGCAAATGGTAAAAGCATTTATTCTTGTCGTACTCCTGTAGTTATTACAAAAGCGTATGTGATTCGATCGTATGATATTTTTTATTCAAATGGTATATTGTTTTCCCTTTATCTAAAAGTTGTCGTTGTTTTCAATAGTCTTCTAATATTGTCCAGAGTTTACAGCTGACAATTTAGTCACATTTGTTTTCCTATATAAATATGTTTAAAAGATTGTTATATTCTACTGTTCTTTTAATTAACTGGCTTAATGTGAATAATGCATCAGTACATTCAATTCTCTCTTACGAAATTGAACTGGAACTTTGTTCAGCTGAGTTTCATCAATTGGTTTTATTCTTGGATAACATATTTTCATGTACAATTTCAAGATGACTTAATTGTAATAACGTATGTATGTATCCTTTACTGATTATTTTCATTCAGATTAATATTATTGTAGGTTGGTGACAATTCTCTGGTTTTCTTCTTTATTTCAATGCTCTAAGTAATATTTACTATAGTCACTTCATTCCGGTTTCCCCACAAGTTTGAATAGCTTCGGCTATTATGCCATCTATGCGTGGTGTCATGTCTCTAGGGCTGTTACTTATCACTCTTTCGGTTTTCTTTTCTTTGAATATTTGAAGTTCAAGAAAATCTTTGTTTCTTCGAATACATATTCACTGTCAAAGGGAAGGTGCTGAGCTGAAAATTTTTTTGAAATACGTTTTTCATCGTTATTGTCATACGTAGTCGTTTAAAAAATTGAGAATCATTTTTTTGTCAATAATAATTTAAGTTGGTTGAAAGCTCTCCTCTGTTAATGTTTTTGCTTAGATACTTTGGTATACATTTTTTAGGCTCGTTTTGTTTAAGGATGAAAAATGTTCTACAAAATATATCCCACAATTCTTCTTTCACGATTTTGTGTACTCGTTTGTTATTCCGTTTTGTTATTTGAAAAGTAATATAATCTTTTTGCGCCGTTGATGTTAGTCACGTTTTGTTTAATTTATTTTAAAGCTGTATTAATTCTTTAACTTCAGGATCTCACTAATAATTCTTGATAATACGTGTATTATCTTCAGGATTCCACTAATAATTATTGATAATCTTGATAACACGTGTCTTAACTTCAGGATTCCACTAATAATTCTTGATAATCTTGATAACACGTGTCTTAACTTAAGAATTCCACTAATAATTCTTGATAATCTTGATAACACGTGTCTTAACTTCAGGATTCCACTAATAATTATTGATAATCTTGATAACACGTGTCTTAACTTCAGGATTCCACTAATAATTCTTGATAATCTTGATAACACGTGTCTTAACTTAAGGATTCCACTAATAATTCTTGATAACATGTGTCTTAACCTCAGCATTCCACTAATAATTCCTGATAACATGTGTCTTAACCTGTTTTCCACTAATAATTCTTGATAATGTGTGTCTTAAAGCTTAAGTTCCACGTATATTTTTGAGTCATGGCCGCTTCAAAGCTGTGTTTATGTTGCAAGTTTATTTAATTATTGTCACCTGACCGCTGCTATTTCGAGAAATATGTTTTTTTAAAATTCCTTTTTCTAATTTGTAATATATTTGTATGATTACTGTCTTGCTTGTTTCTTGACCTTTCTTATTCGACTTGCTGCGGTCACTATCATGGATCAGTATCTTTAAAAAAGTAAAGATTGTTCTAGATTCTGTTGAACGTCTTCTTTGTCTTTATCTTATTAATATGCAATCGATTTGTGATACTATAATTGGGTCGATTCCTCTGTACAATGTTTTCATTTCACTTTCCAGATGTTTGAAGCGGCTGATTGTGATTATTAAGCCGTTCGCAGTACATCAATGTTTAATGTCTTCTCCATGAATGTTTCGCTATGTTAGGGCATCACTGAACCATCAAAATCAATATTCATGTCATGTTCTTTTTTCCGTGTTCAGCCAAAACAATCATCCATTAGGATCAGATTAAACTTTTCATTAACCTTACTTATGAATCTTTGAATTTTCCTAGAATTTACTTCTTCCTTTTATGTTATGGATCTTATTCCATAGGACGCAGACGTGAACTATTGCTGTTGATTGTTATTCAAGAATGGGCGTAGTTGTATCTGTCCTTCACTGATGTATTCTGTTTCCACCATGAACTTTGATTTTTCTGGAAATACAATCAAACCTAGTCAATGTTTGACTCTTTCCTGCGTGTCTACAACACTCCATGTCAGTACACAATGTACAACACTCTATGTCAGTACACAATGTTAATGTGTCTCCTTGATATTTCACTACTTTACAGCAATTATATATTTTAGCCCTACATTTTCTATATTAATTATATAACTGTTTTCATAAATTGTACAACCTCCGGTTCCTTTTTCCAAAGTTAACTAACATTCAATGATGATATGTGAAACTGGTTGTATAAGACTCTGCAGGGTCTTCTAAACCAGTATAAAAACTGTAAGTTAAGTTAAGTATGCTAGTTTCGTGTCTACCCGGAAGTCCTTAAGCGTTTCTAGTCAGCATTCTATCGTGATCAGACCGTTAAAGGTAGAACGATACCCAAACGTGATAAAATATGACATTTTCCTGTCATAATCAAACAGCTATACGTATAGTAGAAGTTTGGATCGACATTTGTTTCATCATGTTGGTCTCATTAATTATGCAAATTACCTATCCAAACGGCCGGCCAAGTGAATGTAACGGACTTTTCCCAAAACATTATAACTATGGCATTTGAACAATGATCTAACTGAAAGTAGCATTAATTGGTTATATGATGTTTGAGGACATGAATTTGGCACATTGATTGGTGAAATGATGTTTCACGACATGCACTTTGCACATTCGTTGGCGATATGATGTTTGAGGACATGAACTAGGCACATTAGTTGGTTTGGTGATATGATGTTTGAGGACATGAACTTGGCATATTAGTTGATTTGGTGATATGATGTTTGAGGACATGAGCTTGGCACATTGATTGGTGACATGATGTTTGGGGACATGGACATGGCACATTGATTAGTGATATGATGCTCGAGGACATGAACGTGGCACATTAATTGGTGACATTGTGCTCTTGGACTTGAACATGGTACATTGATTGGTGATCTGATGCTTGAGGAGATGAACGTGGCACATTGATTGGTGACATTGTGCACTAGGACATGAGCGTGGCACATTGATTGGTGACATGTTGCTTGAGGAGATGAACGTGGTACAACAATTGGTGACATTGTGCACTAGGACATGAACGTGGCACATTGATTGGTGATATGTTGCTTGAGGAGATGAACGTGGTACAACAATTGATGACATTGTGCACTAGGACATGAACGTGGCACATTGATTGGTTACATTGTGCACTACGACATGAACGTCACACATTGATTGGTGATATGTTGCATTAGGACATGAACGTGGCACATTTATTGGTGATATTGTGCACTAGCACATGAACGTGGCACATTGATTGGTGATATGTTGCATGAGGACATGAACGTGGTACAACAATTGGTACCATTGTGCACTAGGACATGAACGTGGCACATTGATTAGTGACATGTTGCTTGAGGACATGAACGTGGTACAACAATTTATGACATTGTGCACTAGGACATGAACGGGGCACATTGATTGGTGACATTGTGCACTAGGACATGAACGTCGCACATTGATTGGTGATATGTTGCATGAGTACATCAATCAAAATGACAGATATTGACTGAAACGTTTTTCTAATGAATTTATTTTTCAAAAATGCGCAATACATGTATCTGTGCTTCGTTACATATGCGTTATGGTCATAAAACTAACACGTTTAATCAAATGTATCCATTTTGGTTTAGAATCTTTACGATTATCTGACAGACTAGTGTTTACATTTGAAGTTAATTGAATGTATGGATCCATAGTTATGTTTTTTTTCTCCAAGATTACTACAAGGTTTAAGAACCCATTTCGGAAAAAAAACTAAGATAAAGAAAAAGAGAACACACAAAAAAAAATGAAGTCTAATGAGCTCCTTCTGAATAATGGTCTCTGCCCACTGCTGGTGCAGTGTCTTTGAATTCCTTTTCCAATGCGCTCAAGGTTTTCCGTCTCTTCTTTGTCTATTCTTTAATGTAATTAGCAGATACACAAATGCGCAGTATGTTCTTCTTGGTGGATAATTTCATTTTATGACATCCCGCAAAACCTAATCTTTCAAACAAGTGCACAATCGATACTACTCCATCATTGAAATATGGAATTACACTAAATACAACCTCCTCAACTGTTTTTCTCTTCACATACACAGATCAAACATTTGATAATGGCTTCGTGACGAATACTGTTCCCAGTCTGTACGACTAGCACACATGTCAACGAATGATGACATTTCTGACATCTAAGGTTGCAACGTAAACATTCAAACAGCAACATTACATCCATAAGAATAATCCTATGATTTTTTTTAGTTTTGCTCAGATTGCCCTTCGCTTTTTTGGACTTGTATTATCTTCGCTGATAAACACGTACGCGTTTATAGCGTAACGATCAACAACAGGTGTCACAAATTCTGACACCAAAGTTTTACTAAAATTCGAGAACTAGTTTACAGAGAATTTGCGTTTAACCACATCTCATGTAAATTCCTTTCCAACGTCACATTCCAAGCCCGACAAATTAACTGAACTCATATTATGCCAAGATTTAAAATCAATCCACGCTCTGCACAGAGGAATAAAACAAATTCACGGTACAAAACACAATAAATTACTGTTGTGAGTGATCCTTTCACAGAAGTCCTGAAACCAACTGCATCTCCATCTTTGTTTCCCGAACACGCTATTATTGTACCACTGATAGTTGACACATGCAAGTTCCGTTATTTAGTCAGCCGTGGAATGTGACATTTCAAAGGAATTTACCTGTGAGTCAGAAGGCCTGTATCTGCAGTAGGCTGTACTTTAACTTCTGTTCTTTGTTACCACTATCAACAAAACAAGTTCTGTTAACTACAATTACAGAAGATCAATATAAAACAAGCAACACATAGAGAGTTTGTGAGTGAAAATACACAATGCTAGTAACAACATTTTCACTTTTAGAAACTGTATGTCACTGTAAAACACTTTTGAATTATTCATAACAAATACCTAACACGATTTCAACATATCACTTCCTTTTACCTCAGCATAATTATAATTTTCCAGTTTTGCATTAAAATGATGTAATGCTAAGTCTTTGTCTACGCAGTAACCAAATGTAAACATTAAGTGGCTGTGTGTAGAAGAACACTGATCCCTATACAACAACAGCAAATGTTCACTTCTATGAATTATTTTCAATTCAAGAAATATGTTGAAGATGTTTTAAAATAAGAATTTGACAATTGTTGGTATAACAACCCCTATTACAAATTTTGCTTATCATTATATCGTAATCTCCTTTGTTTAATTTGAAGCATTTATATACTGCATGCCGACTTCACAGACTAGACATCATAGTGGTAGTGAAACTGTTATTGGTAACCCATGCTACGAAGTGTGGAAGCATAGACATAGCAGTCAATAGAGGACTTATTATGTGTCTGCATAATCCGAAATATCAACCCCTGTAAATCAAGATATTAGACGTAGTTTGAGACGTTTTAATTTTCTGAGACGATGGTCTCAGTTACAAGAATAGCCGGTACACCACATTATATTAGTTGATAGACCAACATACATAGACCAAATACTTTTTAATGCAACTTTTCATGTGTATAGTAACAGTAACAGTTCTGAATGTGCATTTTCTTTTGTAGAATTGACGTCGGTTTATGTGATATTCAAACAATATTATCACGTATGTCTGCGTTATCTTCTATAATATCCTCACCCATTGATTATATTTTTGCTTTAGTTAAGTTTAGTCGAAGAATCAAAGTCACTGCACACGGTTTAAACCATAAGTGCTCTGTTCTTCTACATATTTTTGGGAGAATCTCAGCACAATGCGCGAACTCCGTAGCATTGGCTAGGATCCCTTAATAGATTGAGTAGATTTTAAATATAATTTAGAATTTTGCCTGCCCAGCGGCCGTTAAGCCTACTCTTTTCGATTTTCAACTGCCAAGAAATGTTTAACGTGCGTGACACTGAACACGGGCGTCCGATCTCTATTATCCAGAGATTCAGAACAATACCAGAACGAACGTCCACGCGAATAAATCTCGGTCTCCAGGTTTTTGCTTTTTTCTGCTCTACCTGAACATTGAGAGACACAAGTACATTCCCTCTTCGATTCTGTCCTCTCTTCTTGATCATTTTGTTGCCTTTTTCTGCTCTAACTACCTGAACATTGAGACTCACCAATACGTTTTCTCTCATGTAATGATCTTTCCCTGTTAATTATGTTGTTGCTAAGTATTCTATCATCGAGAAACAAAGTTATCGTCCCAAGTAATCACAACTATGATGTAGTTGCAGTTTCAAATGACACATTGCTTTACTATGTTTCATCTATTCATAGACAACTGTTCCAAAATAGGATCTTACGTCCTTAAATATATGACTGTGACATATTGGGAAATGAGAGGGCAGACAGACTGACCAGGGAAAGCAGACAAGGACAACAATTCTGACAGACAATATCACTGCCAGAGATTAGGTTACACATCCAAAACAAATATATACAACTCTTGGAATAGAGAACATACAAACACCCACAACACCCCCATCAATAGGCAGAATATATAACGTTACACCACAACTTCCCATCTAAGAACAGGTCATTGTAGGCTAAGTGCACATATGCATAGCATGAAATCAGCACATACGGCACAATCGACATGTCAGAGTGGGCCCCTGGCACCAGATCATATCTTACAAACGTGCCAGCCGCATCAAAGCTTCCGTGATAAGAACATGTAAGAAGAAAGAAGAATGCGGGGCAAACTCTTGAACCATTGAGGATCTGTATCTAACGTGTCACCATGGAGACGATCCGGCCTATCTGGTGACATACAACGAGCAAACGAAAAAGAAAGAAGAAGAATACGCAGAAATCTGTCTCTGCAGCTCTCTTTCTCTGTATATTTCTGTTCTGCGCCTGTCTATCTATGTTTATTTCTGTCCTTTCCAGTGTATTTGTCTATTTCTGTCTCTACACCTGTCTGTCTCTCTCTATTTCTGTCACAGTTTCTGCTTACCTCTGTCATTTTATGTCTGAACCGTCTGCCTCTTTCTGTCTCTTTACCTGTCTATCTTTTTCTGTCTCAGCGCCTACCTCTCTCTGCCCATTTCTAACTAATATGCCATCGGTCACAATCGTTTTCTTGTTTCATCTATCTATCTATCTATCTATCTATCTATCTATCTATCTATCTATCTATCTATCTATCTATCTATCTATCTATCTATCTATCTATCTATCTATCTATCTATCTATCTATCTATCTATCTATCTATCTATCTATCTATCTATCTATCTATCTATCTATCTATCTATCTATCTATCTATCTATCTATCTATCTATCTATCTATCTATCTATCTATCTATCTATCTATCTATCTATCCATCTATATATCTATCTATCTATCTATCTATCTATCTATCTATCTATCTATCTATCTATCTATCTATCTATCTATCTATCTATCTATCTATCCGTCCGTCTGTCCGAACCTCCCCTCTGTGTCTGTCTGTGTTTGTCTATCTGTGTTTGTCTGTTTGTGTTAGTTTGTCTGTATTTGTCTGTCTGTCTGTGTTTGTCTGATTGTTTTACTGTCACTCCACCGATCGATCGCTTTGTGAATGTGGATTGTATAATCATTGAACACAGAAATGGATAGTAATCTTCCTTATCGTAATCCTCACTCAATTGCTGCTATTTATACAAGTAAATAAATAATTGACAGATTGTCAGTCGCAATTTGATCCCAATATAGTTTATAATCTTGCGTTTTTGACGTTTCATTCCTAATTCTTCTAGGCATTGAATTAGTTTCTCGTGCTGCAATATGTCAAATGCCTTTTTGTTGTCCAAAAAGTACATATTCATGTTTTTCTGCAGTTTAATATTTTTCTATCTAACATACAATATTGATTCCTGGTTCAGTCGAATCACATTTTTTTGCCTCGAATCATGGTTGTATATTTTACGCCATATTCTCTCCTGTATAAATTGCATAAATGTTTTAATTACCGGGATCATAACTCTAATAGTTTTAAAATCCTAACATTTAGATGCATGAGGTTCTATTGGCAGTGTTATGAAGACAGATGGAATCAGGTCACGAGTTTGGATCTTGTACTACAGTTATCAATGCACAGATCCGCGAATTTATCAATACTAAAGTCTTGCCGAGCAACTATTATTTATATATTTGTTGGTGTCCATGAATGTTGTGTTTTTTTCTGTTCATATTTTGAGACGCTTTTTTTCTACTTTCTTTCTGATCTAAGAATTCGTGCACTTTCATGAGTAAATGTTGATGATTTGTTGCCTCAATTGTCGCTAAACTAAATCTATTCTGCCCATCTGTTATATTGATATCTCAAAAAGAAATATGTTTCCATTACTGCTCTTAATTCATCCTCATAAATGATCCTGCCTGGTCTTGTTTGATAGTTTTTTTTTCTTCATACATATCTCTTGTGCACAAGTATGTGTTTTCCTCTGTATGTCTCGGATTATAATACCGTTTCTTTCTATTAACTTTTTCTTCTTTTGTCCTACTGCTTCTGATATACGACGTCGTGGAGAGATAGGGTGAATAAATTTTTTTTGTTATCGCCAAGGGGGAGGCTTGTGCTGTTGTTAGGTGTAACTTGCTGAGAGTATCAGAGCATCAGGGGTGCTATTCTTGTCTTTGTCATGCACAAAGACCTGACAGACCACTCGGGACACACTAGAGTGCTTCTTTCAACTAGGAGGAGACTGATCAACACACCTTTGATTCCTAAATGGGCAATCCATCGACGTCTTGGTCTGCCTCTTGCTCATGGACGGATACCTGCACGTGATATAATCTTGATGCATGCTGGTCGTAACGCATTCTGACTAAATGACCAAACCACTTGATATGTTGAGAGTCCATGTAGACACTAACTGGGGTTGTCCCCACTGTCTGCCTCAGGGTTGTGTTGCTGATTTAGTCACGGATTATCTTCTCACACAGTGCATCTCACAGATCTTGATCTTACTCTTATTGGGTTGCTAGTAAGGAGCAAGATTGACATTGGTAACGTAATGAAGGAATAAATAGTGTATTGATCAGCCATCTCTTAGTTCAAAGAAGCTTTCTAGGGTGCCCCGAGTGGTCCGTCGGGGTCTTTGTGTATGGCATGGACAAGAATAGCACCACTGTCCATCATAGAGAATATTGTAAGAGGCGACTATCTGTGACACATGGCATAATACCGGCCATGGTTAACTGGTTTGTTCAGAGCAGCATAAATATCTCCTAACAGGCTGCGGGTCTACTTTGCTCTAGTGTTTGACTCAGTTAAGATGGATTTGCACATTGGTTAACCACCCTCCACGGCACTTGTCCCAACCCGGTGGAGCAATAAGTTGCTCGAGCCTAGCCCGCTAAGCAGGAAATCTTCTCTCGGCTACATCCAGATCATTCCAAAGCTGGTACCTGGACAGGGGCATCTGCCCCTCTAAAAGTACAGATCGACTAAGAACTAAGAAGCCTAGTGTATTTCAAAATCGGTGCAATGTGATAGTGGACCCAGTTCGTATTCTGAATTATATGTGCAATCTCTCTGTCCACTCTGCCGTAATCAGTGATCATGCTACCTAGGTATTTGAACTCCCGTACTTGCTTGAAATCAATGTAACTTATTTGGAAACCTTTCTGCACTTGTTCACGTGCTATCAACATAGTCTCTCTCTCTTGCCTGTGTTGATATCTTCATGTCATATTTGTTACAAGCGAAATGAAGATAGTTCGGGTAGTGTTGTAGGTCTTCTCCATTTTGGTAAAAGATTACCTAGTTATCAGCAAACAACATTATTGGAGGGACTATTCGTGAGTTTGTATTCACATGTACTTTAAAATGTAAATCTAAGGCTCCCTGCGCAAAAACCAACTGTGTTGGCTCCGACTGGAGTGAAAGCTGAAGTAAGATGATTAGAATGATAATCACGCTAGACGCTAGATAGTTATATCATATTATTGAAAGTCTGTCTTTGAGCATTGTAATCCTAAGCGTAACGATGTTGATAATTTTTATAATGACGTGGAGAATAGTTATTTCTAACTATTAAAGAATCGTGAACCAGCTTGTCTTATAAAGACCTTAGCTACTTCATATGTATACGGCTGTAGATGAACCACCTTGCCATGCATGTGCTAAGAAACAAATGTGAAACTGTGCTAACGACGTTTTAGGTGCATGACAATTCTATTTGTGGATGTGTAGTTGTCAAGGAGTGCAAACACTGTATGAATATTTCAAACCTTTATTTCTGATAATGAGTAAATCATTTTGAGCTCAAGTCGACTCCAAGGTTTTTATATTTGCAGACCTCGTTTAAGTGATTTGTTTCTGTTTGGATTTTAAAAATTGTTTCATCTTTATCATTATGTAAAATGGATGATAGAGAAGTAACCACGTTTGCATTTCTGTGCTGCTGTCTGGTTTGCGTCTTCGAATTCTCATCAAGCTATACATGTTTGATATCACATTTCAATATTCGAGAATGATCACAGAATCAATGAAAAATCCAATTTGACAGAAATCATACACTTAATATTAAGTCCTAGCATCAGACTATAACTGTTAACTGTCTCAGTGATGCATGTCAAATGAGGTTTTGGGAAGTCAAATAAAAGACCGACCTATAGAAAGAAACACTTCCACAACACTGTCCGTTGGAGATTGCAACAGAAAAGTAACCTGGATGATTCATACTTGGAAGGAACAGTTGACCAGTACATCAATACATGTTCTTCGCGTCAATCAATAAATGAAAAAAATGAATGACAGAAGAAGCACCAGTGAAATCATCAATAAAACTTGGGACAATGGATCCTCCAGGAAGGAAATAGTGTGTGAGCAGCAGATTTATATTCTTTGAAGACTGACAGGAAGGAATGATAATAATGGCTATATTATGTTCTGACAACATGCGGGCATCAGATGCAGATCTGTACTCCTCGGGGACAGAAACGAAATTGCCGACCTGTTCTTTAGGCTGTTTACTCTAGCCAACAACTTCTTCTAATCTTTATCAAAATTCTTCTTCCTCTATGAGGTTCACATTGGATTAAAATCACCGTATGCTGATTTAATTTGGCTCTTGTGACTAAATTTGTGCTTTATTTCTAACGTGAATATGCTCCTTTGTTCTTTCAAGCTTTCAATTTATTTTTTAAAAAAGGGGTTAAAATGCGATATTTTGTAAAGTATCTTCCGTACACTCCTCTCACTTTATTAGTGCTGCTTCTAAATTAAAACATGATAATTTATAGACACGCAATAACCAGATCGTTAACGTAGCGTACTTTGACACCAATCTCATGGCAGAACATTTCAAATAATCATTTCATTTTTGCTGTCCTACATTTCAACCATTTCAATAATATATTCAAATACTATCGTGGTGAATGTTGGGTCTTGATGCATTGCTAATGTTCCAATGTACAACAATTGTACATTGTGCAGTGGGCCATTGGAGTCTTTTGTTTGCTAGAATTATAATTAATGTTTGCTGCCACAAAGGCCACAATGTTTGTAGATTTTCGTCAATGTTTTGAAAACTACTATTATAATTCTGAACGACGTTATTTACAGTCTCTAATGGACTCGCTAGTGGGAGCTGTCTTCGCCATAATATTCTGGATAGATTATATTTCCCATGTGCTGTCATTTGTTGCCTGATTTACTCCCTCGTGTCCAACATGAGCTTAAAGGTCGTATGTTCTACTGTCTCATTAGAAATGTATGTTACTGCACTCTTGAGATACTTGAAGGTGCTTAGTGTCTCTCATAGGATGGCGCAAAGTGTAAATAATGGTTGTTGTTGTAGCACTCTTGATGTACACACTTCGTTCTCTTTATTCTGATGTTCCCACATTTGATTTTCACATTTCAAAAGTTCTTTGATTGCAGTGTCATCGTTCAAGATGTGTCGTTCCTAAACGTCAGAATAACAACTTAATTCATTTCAAATTTGCTCATTACGAGTGTTTTCCAGGGCATAGTGTTAATTGTTAAGCCTTCCATTTCTGCCAACATCACCGTGACCAGGTCATTATATCCACAGACGATCAAAAGACTTGACGCCACCATATCCACAGGCGATTAGAAGACTTGACGCCATAATATCCACAGGAGATCAGAAGACTTGACGCCACTATATCCACATGAGATCAGAAGACTTGACACCACTATATCCACATGAGATCAGAAGACTTGATACCACTATATCCACATGAGATCAGAAGACTTGACGCCACTGTATCTACAGGCGATCAGAAGGCTTAACGGCCACTATATCCACATGATATCAGAAGGCTTGACGCCACTATATCTACAGGAGATAAGAAGACTTGAGGCCACTATATCTACATGACATCAGAAAACTTTAGGCCACTATATCCACCATGCGCTCCTGCCAGGGCCATCTTTAGCATATCTTCCGAAGAAAGAAATGATAATATGAAACGATGATAGTTCCTATTAAAGAGATTTCAGATAAAGGCTTACGTTTTTTTTTATAAATGAAAGTGACGTGATGGGGTGTCTTTACCATTTCGTACGCGATTTTCTATGTCCCCTTCCTAATAATTTCATAATTATAAAATCAATCAGCAGAATGACCTCTTTTAACTGGTCGCGATGCGGATAAAGACTTACGTCTGTCAGGCAAAATTAACTGAACAGTCACGTTAGGGCCAGGCAAAATATTCTGGGCAATACCCTCACGTTTGCTTCCTCGAAGCCCTCCATGGAAAGGAGCTGTTTTCATAACATCGTGGCTAACGAGGTGAGGGATCGACGTGATCTCCATAGTAGTAAGTGGCTCATAGATAAAGCCAAGCATACTACAACCACTCGGAGGATCCTGGCCTACCTTCATCAGCACGCTCGTGATGTGAGAAAAGTTACTGCAACCTGCCACTTAACGTCCTTTTCAGGGCGCACAACAAAGTAAACCTACTGATTGTGGACATTGGAAACAAGAATATCTGGTCTCCATCGAGATATCACATGCACATGAAGTGCGAGTCTTCTTGCAGAGTCAGGTTATTTGTATATTTGTAGGAGGAAGTGATTTTGGAACCTTGCCACGACATCGGTATTTTTCTAGGGTAAGCAAAATCATAACCATACATGTAAAGGACGTATTGAGTATACGAGCAGCCGACCTTTATACGTCAGGCCGAAAAGTTCTGCAGGTGGACTACATGAATGAGAATAAACTACGTAGTGATAGATTATGGTAGTAGTGTCTTTACTTTTGAAATAAACAGATTATTGGTATAATTATTGTTTCAGTACTTCATGCAGAGACAGACTATTCGTATAATTATGGTTTCAGTACTTCATGCAGAGACAGACTATTCGTATAATTATGGTTTCAGTACTTCATGCAGAGACAGACTATTCGTATAATTATGGTTTCAGTACTTCATGCAGAGACAGACTATTCGTATAATTATGGTTTCAGTACTTCATGCAGAGACAGACTATTCGTATAATTATGGTTTCAGTACTTCATGCAGAGACAGACTATTCGTATAATTATGGTTTCAGTACTTCATGCAGAGACAGACTATTCGTATAATTATGGTTTCAGTACTTCCTAAAGGGCCAGATCGTTTTGTTTTTATCGTTTCAGTTATTCTTGTACAATCAGATTTTTAGTATTTATATTGTAAGTGTTTCATTATGTATGCATCGAGGTTTTGTTATGTTTAGAGTTTCAGTATGTATGCATCGAGGTTTTGTTATGTTTAGAGATTCATTATGTATGCATCGAGGTTTTGTTATGTTTAGAGTTTCATTATGTATGCATTGAGGTTTTGTTATGTTTAGTGTTTCATTATGTATGCATCGAGGTTTTGTTATGTTTAGAGTTTCAGTATTTTTGCAGTCATTTTCTTTATATTTAGAGTTTCAGTATTTCTGCAGTCATGTTTTTTATATTTAGAGTTTTAGTATTTCTGAAGTCAGTGTTTTTTTTTTATATTAAGAGTTTCGAAGATAGGTGGTACTGACGAATACATCTGTGGTACAGGGAAAATGACCGCTGAACATCTGCTGAAAAATTGCCCGACATTCTAGGATCAGAGAAAGCACACGTGGTCATCACCAGTGGCAACACTAGACAAGCTCTATGGCAGTGTTTACTGCCTCAGGATGACAACTGCTTTCTTCGAATAAATTCAAGTTGACGTCTGACAGCGTACGAAGAAGAAGAACATATTAAGTTTCAGTATTTCTGCAGTCAGGCTTTTTATATTTATGTTTGAACAGTTCTTGCAGATACAGGTTATCAGTATATTTAGAGTTTCAGTTCTTTTAGCAATATTTTAGTGTGTTCTGGCTCTTTACTATTGAATGAAGGAATGGGCCCACTTTACCACCACATGTGTAGTTTAATTCGACCAAAGAAATTGTGCATGGGGATAGCAACCTTATCGTGTAAAATACATTGCTACAAAAGTCTTAACAGTTAAAGCTTTTAGGAGCAGGTTTCCTAAAAAAAATGCCAACTGCAGTGGTGACCATATATTTCAACTGGAACGAAAACAAGAACAAAAAGATTTATTGCAGTATCTATTAAAACAATTATTTAGAAGGAATGTATTTGTGAAAACATAACTTCTCAACTGTATGACCATATTATCTCTTCTGTTTACCATCTTCCCATTCATTTGTCCGATTTATTGAACCTGCCAGGAACACATCTCTCTTCAATAAATAGCTCGCTAAACCGCTCCATGAAGGTTAATGTGTAAGAAATATGACAGGCAATCAAACATATAATCTCGTCACTTTCATATATTTCATCCTTTTGACTCACACGCATAATTTAAAGGTCAAGGTAATCCTATAGACGCCACTGCTTTCTGGAATGAAGTGTGAAAGACCTTGTAATATTCCACAACTTTTTATGAGATGAATTGACAAGTTCCTTTCTTTTCTGTCTTTCGATCTGTAAAGTAAGTCAGGTACTCCTTTACAGCTAGGTTGACTCGAAAGTGCGGACAATTGGGATCGAACCCCATACCATAACCGCGAAAAACGAGCGCTCTACTATTGTGGAACTCAGACGCTCAGGCGTACTGAATGTGAATCAAATCTAGTTCAATCCAGTTTGTTTGACCCGTCTAGCTACGCTCTCCAAGCTCATTGACATTTGCAGACCAGAATACACGAATCGATCGGCTCTTGAACAAAGGTATAGTGTAAAACAAGTTGCTGAATATCTGTAAAATTTGCACCTACAGCAAAATCTTGGCTTAAATCCTAGACTGCAGAACTTT
The DNA here is from genome assembly GCA_036924085.1 of Ariolimax columbianus. Lineage (NCBI taxonomy): Eukaryota > Metazoa > Mollusca > Gastropoda > Stylommatophora > Arionidae > Ariolimax > Ariolimax columbianus. Next base: position 16,911,733 of record JAVGWX010000004.1, on the reverse strand, counting down.
AAAAAAAGTAAGCATCTTGTATTGGAAATGTTAGAGATAATCTGAATTGTAGAGATACAATGAAGAGATCAAAGTATTGCTTAGGCAAGAACACAGACAGACACAGTTAGGGTGGAATAACAAGCTAATGTGGGATATAACAAGGGCGTTGCATCAGTTCAATAAGCAGTGCCATTTCTGAATAACTATACAAAGGATCAATGGAAAACAAGAATGGGAAAGTCAAATAAATCCTTAAGCGACAGTACAAAAACGAGGCCAGAGTAACACCAGTCTATGAGAGGGGCTACACTGAGTGCATTATACCTGGCACTGCGTCCACAAGGGTGCACGAGAGCCTACATATTATCTGTAATCTAAACTACATATTAATACACTAGTACTACTGCTACTACTACTACTACAACTACTACTATTACTACTACTACTACTCCTACGACTACCACTACTACTACTACTACCACTACAACTGCTAAAACTGCAATTACTATTAATATTAGCCTGCTGTCACTGCCACTACTAATATTACTTCTGTGGCAGGACAATGTCTGCTACGTAAAATTACATGCAGTAAAAGTTCACATGCGTCTTTGTTCTTGTACGATGACTTCTCCCAGGCAAAAATATTAATTAATACAGTAAGTACGCAAAAGTGATTTAGAATCTGGATGGGTATATTCGCTGTAGTCACAATGGTTTTATTCAGGGAAAAGACACTTGGCCCACATTAGCTAAATCAGTCATGTAAACATTTTATGTCCGGGATAGTGAGTAGACTTAGTGGGTCCTGTCGGAAGTGAGTTTAACAAATTTACGTAGCTTATATTCAATAATCTGTCCACATGTTAACAAGAGATGCGCTGTCTGAACTTCAGAGCATTACAAAGACAAATTTAATTGGCTAAAATACATTCGAGATTAGAAAGAAGGCTAGGAGAACGATGAGAATGAAACTGTATATATACTGGCATTTAATGAGAGGAACACGAGTTCACTTAGGGAGGATCCCTCCTACCAGAGAGGTAGAAAATAGAGACCTTTTCCGGCAGGATATTTCAATTATAAAACATTTCTCAAAATGTATTTTCACAAATCAGAAACAAAAACAGACAAGAAAGAGCGAGGAGGAAATGAAAAAAGATGTCAAGAAACGCTCTTTCAATTTTGATAAAGTGCGACTTCACAACATTTCTCATTGAACTCACCTATATAACTAAAGCAAGAAAAAAGTGTGGAGACCTCATCCTGAAAAGGCAGTTGTGTTAGATAATCAAGCATATGATATTAATGAATGGGTAGATACAGAAGATTGAAAAGGAAAATAGCAATACAGACATTCGAACGTACGTTGAAGAGAATTTGGAAAACGATGTATCTTAGCCAAAGTTTCCATTTCAATAGGGAATAGAAAAGTACGTCACGAAGAGTCACACCTCTCTACATTAAACATTCCCAAAATATACATTCAACTACGTTTTTTGACAGAAATCAATCAGTGAATCCAAACCTTTAAACTCCACGCGGAGCAGAATTCTTCAATAGATATTCACTATGTATGTCTATACTATTACATTTCCAACATTTTTGACGATGGAGGTGTCTTTCCGATTCATAAAGCACATTGACATTGTAAATCAGCAATGGATAATTACACGTAAGAGACTGGGTTGTCTGGAATCAACAGTTCCACGCATTGTGTTGTTTTCATTTTCGATGATTTTGCCAAGGATAGGCAATAGTCTCACAACTAGCACTTCTACAACTAATTATACACTTGCAGCTGCTGAAGACTGGGATTTGAATGGGAGGTGGCGGATACATTTAGTCAGTATCCTAAAACTTGAAGAAAACATTTATTCACTGAGAATGCTACCTAGCTTGACGAGACCTAGAATGGCCCCTGATGTCTGGGACATTATCTTAGAAGTGTGAGTAGAAACTAGAGCTGAGAAAGGAAACCATTTTTTAAGGGACATCATCGATGCTGGACTCTTCTTTGGAGAACACGATCTAGTTTGATAATGTAAAGCAAAATAGACCAGGTAAACTCCTTTTGGAAAATAAATACTAAATCTATGTCCATTTATTCACATTTGACTGATAGTAATTATTTTTTGAAAATTTGATTCACATTAGCTACACATTAACTAAAGAAAGTTCCAGATTATATAATAGGAAATATTTTTTTAATCAGAGAGTGGTGAATGCTTGGAATGCATTGCCACGTGAAATTGTGGAGGCAGGGACAGTTAATACATTTCAGAATAGATTGGATGCGCATAACTATTAGAGCAAGTCTTCTAAACCAGTATAAAGACGATAAGTTAAGTTAAGTTTTTGCAATATAAAAGATGTGATCAATGTGAATTCTTTCTCCTTGTCTGTATTGTAACATAAACAAAGATGTTCAAAGCAAATGTGCTTTTTTCTCTGTCATCCGCTTATTTATATTGATCATGCAGAGAGCACAAGAACCAATCGGCAGGCGCTTCATTCGTCAACTCTCATCGTCAGTACCCTAATTAGCTCTTAAAGGCCCAAATCATGACATACAACAGCAGGGGATGAAAACAGGAAGACTAAAGGAGAACAGAAGACAAAAACAAAAGAAATAAACTTCCTGATAACATCCATTTCAGAGGCGCAGCTCGTGGATGGAAATCAAGAAGCCCCTAGCCAGAATCAATAGAGATTAACGGTTTCAGCCATATGATGCAGCGGACTTCTGAAAGGAGAGCATTCGTCAAGAGTTAAGAACCCAGTACCAGTTGCTTTGAAAAGAAACGATATACTTTAGATTGTGTACACCTTCAATGTGGTACCCGTGTGATCTGCCGGGGTATTTGTGTATGACAAGGACAAGAATAGCACCACTGTCTCACAGAGAGCATGTTGTAAGAGGTGACTAACTGTGTGACATGGCATAACACCGGCTATGGTTTGATGGTTTGTTTAGGGCAGCATAGATGGCGCCTAACAGGATGCGGGTCTACTTTGCTCCAGTGTTTGAGCCTATTAAGATGGACTCACACAACGTTTAACCACCCTCCGTAAGCGCTTGTCTCAACGCCACGCGCAGTGTTAAGCTGCTCGAGCCTAGCCCGATAGTCAGGAAACCCTTCTCGTGTCTACATCCATCTCAAACCAGAGCTGGGACCTGCACAGGGCCATCTGCCCCTGTATAAGTACATGTCGACTAAGAAATGAGAAGAAGAACAGCTTCAATTTTGATTACTGTGGGGCTTTTATGGATGCAGTTACACGTTTTATATTTATAGAAAACGCTAGATTTTGCAAAACTGTAAGATCGACATGATGTAACGAACACTCCATGAGACGATTTCGTCAGAGATGAGGTTGCACTTATATGTCTAAGGATGAATGGGATGGCATGATACTAAATCTGTACTGGATAAACTCAATTCTCGCACATTACGTAACCAGACATGTTCGGTGTTTTCACCTTCATATTTAGGCTAACCAACGTGCTTTTTCATTGAACATAATCTTAACTAATTATCTAGCAAATATGAACATAATAATCCAGAGGAATTCATTAAATTGTGATAGTCTTTCTGCTGTTTTTCTTTCTGTCTGCCGTTTAGACAAGTCTTTTTTCCGGCATTAATTCGTTTTCTTTTGATCTTTTGTTTCCGCAGAAGAATATAAAAAAATGGTCTGCATGATTGTGCTTTGGAGATCACAATCTTTTGAGCTCTACAGACGAGCCGATATTCTATCAATCATTTGTTTTCGATGTTTCAATTTGTCTGTCTGGACATTTGTTCTTTGGCGACACGTTTATGTACACACTTGTAAGTTTATAAAAGTTAGTTAGTTTTCCAAGTTTTTCATTCTGTTATGTTGCTTATCACATTCGTGTTATCTTTATTGGTTATGAACTAATTATTTATTATTGTTATTTTAGATTAGTCGGATGTGTCAGTTACTACTGTTGCATTGTTGATATTTTTCATATACCTCACTTTCAAGATGAGTTTGTAATAACTTAATGTTAACTTTTTTTCGAAACTTTAAACATCTTTTCGAATTCGGTAGGAAACATCATTTCTCAGCATTAAAGTATATCGTTATAGGAAGTGTGTACCATAGCCATTAAAGATCTCTTCTGCGAGTAGTTTCTCAAGTTATCGGTGTTACCTTTTGAGGTTACCTGGTCCATTGTCACCTCCCGTAGCTCATCTTCTACATAGCGCTTGCTAGAGCGCATTGGTTCTAATCGCAGCTCCCAGCTATCAGTCTGACATGCGATAATGCACCTACCTGCAATACTCGATTATGTTACCTATCATCGTCACTTTCGCACACTTTCGCATTTCTGCACAATCTTCTTGGACGTGTGCCAGTATCCCAACAAGCAGGAGTAACAGGCGTTCCATAATTATTTACTTGCTTGAATAATAATAAGGAAACAAATACTAAAGAAGAGAATATAATATTGGCTTGGAAGTGGTTTAAAATAAGCAAAGACACAGAGCTATATAACAGACGAAACACAGAAACTCATTGCAGAAAGGCAACAATTAAAACAAATGGGAAGTAAGGGGACCAACACAGCATATAAAAACTGCGCAAGAAAAGTTAGAAAAGAAATAAGAAAAGATAAATGAAGATACATAGTAGAAACATGTAAGATATAGAAAACCTACAACAACAAGGCAAAAAAAAGAGATGCATTCAAAGCAGTAAGAACACTGACAAGGGAATTCCGTCCGGTTCCACATGTTATAAATGACGAAGAGGATAACACACTAACAGAAACCAAAGACATACTGAATAGATGGAGAGAGTACTGCAGAACCATGTATGGAGACAGCACAAAGCGCTCAGTTACAATCCTACCAAAAGATGAGAAAGAGCCTGAACCAACATTGGAAGAAGTACGCTCTGCAATTAAAAGCCTGAAAAAGGGAAAGTCCCCAGGATGCGATGATATCCCACCAGAGCTAATACAAGCAGGAGGAGAGGCATGTGCACGAGTCCACCACAAGCTGTGTAAACAGATATGGCACAGTGCAGAGTGGCCAGAAGCATGGAAGAAATCAATTTATATTACCCTCCCCAAAAAAGGCAACCTGAAGCTGTGCACGAACTACCGAACTATCGCACTGATCAGCCATGCTAGAAAGATACTCTTGCGAATCCTATTAAGAAGGATAGAGAAAAGGTTTGAATCTGAAATTCACGTAGTCCAGGCAGGTTTAGGAAAGACAGAGGGACCCGGGACCACATATTCAATTTAAGGAATATGTATGAAAAATGTAGAGAGTTTAATGTAGACCTGTACACATGTTTCATTGATTACACTAAGGCCTTCGACACGGTAAAACATCAAAATCTGTGGAGAATCATGAAGGAAATGGGGTTTCCTTTGCATATAGTCCATCTCATTGAAACATTATACCAAGATCAACAAGCCGCTGTCCGAGTATCTGGGCAAACATCAGATTGGTTTGCAGTACAAAAGGGAGTCCGGCAGGGATGTATACTCTCACCTTATCTGTACAACATATATGCGGAATGTATAATGAGAAATGTGCGAGAAGATGAGAACATTGAAAGTTTCGACCCATTTACGATTGGGGGGTACGAGATTCCAGAGTTACGATATGCAAATGACACAGTGATACTATCAAGAAGTGCGGAAGATCTAGAGCAGCTACTTTCAGCCGTTAATGGACATAGTAAAGATCAAAATCTGTTCATAAACATAAACAAAACAAAGATAATGACCACCGATAAAACACAATGTCAGCATACATTTACAGTGGGTGGTGAGGAAATAGATCAGGTTTCACATTTTGAATATCTGGGCTCCAGAATCGACAAAAATGGTGACTGCTCGAAAGAAATCAGAAGAAGACTAGCTATGGCAATGCAGAGACTGAATAGCCTGAAGAAATTATGGCAGGGCACCAACAAAACGATAAAAGTAAAAGTCTTGAGAGCCTGTGTTTTTCCTGTGGCAGCTTATGGCTGTGAAGCATGGACGATTACCAAAACTTCTAGACAAAGAATCGAATCCTTCGAGTCAAAATGTTACAGAAAGATCCTCAGAATACCCTGGACAGAGAAAAGAACAAATGTAGACATTCGGCAAGAGTTGAGCATAGAGGAGAACTGGTTTATCAATTCCATTTTGGCTAGAAAATGCAAATACTTTGGTCACATCAAGAGACACAACGGTCTTGAGAGGACGGTGATGGAAGGTATGGTGCCAGGCAAAAGAGGAAGGGGTAGACCAAGAAGACGATGGCACCAAGATATCCAGGAGTGCCTGAGTATGACAGTGGCGGAAGCTGGAGTTTTGGGAAGGGAACGAGTTTCTTTCAGACAGACTGTGATGGGAGCGACGTTCTACAAAGGACATGCTACATGAGAGAGAGAAGTGAAGTGTCGCATCAAAAGATGAAACCACGAAAGTGTACAGACACTGCACAAGAATTCATATGCCATTGTAAACGAGCTGGATAAAGAGTCATGAGAAATATTGGTGTTAAATGTATTCGTTGGCTAGATAGAAATCCAATTTGTATCTTGGAATAGATCATGCTGAGCATGATCTCCATTGGTTTGCCTGCAATAAGCAGATAACACTTTTTATTGCAAGTTTTTTAGTGAATATCAGCCGCGTGATATTTGTTCTGGCCACCTTGCATATTGGGAAGTGATTATTATTTTTCTATACGCTTTATTCCATATACTAGCAAATTGTTCTTTGTTTAAGTTCAACAGTTAATGTGATAGCAAATACGGGGTCCACCTCATGCCATTTAGCTGTCAACCAATGACTTGCCCTGCCGTATTTATGTGCTAAATAGTTTAACTGCCTTTTTTATTATTTCCATATGCGTGTGTTGATTTTTCAAACATCTCAATATGTCGGTATGTATCTTCTTAAATTTCCAAATAGTAAATAGTTTCTCTATAATTAATGTATATTCGAGTTTTCTTCTACATGTAGTATAATGTATCAGCGTAAAACAAATACACATGATTATGAAAATCACATTTAAAAACACCACTTTGTTAAACAGTGTGTTCGTTTTGGTGTTTGTCTGATATTGTTGACTAGATGTTTTTTTGAAATTTATATCTGTGTGATATTGCTGTCTGCATGTTTTGGTGTTTATATCTGTCTGATATTGTTGAATGCATGTTTTGGTGTTATACCTGTCTGACATTTTTGACTGTATATGTTTTTGTATTATATCTGTCTGATATTGTTGACTGCATGTTTTTGTGTTATACCTGTCTAATATTGTTGACTGTATATTATGGACAGTTAAATTATACACTTTGAATTAAGTTTTAAAACCTGCATCGTCTATCTTAAACATTTAGAATATTAGGTTTTCCAGAATATCACATTACATTATTAGAATTCATCTCGTGTCTCTTTTACTTCATTTTATATCATATATTTGCTTCAATAATATTATACAATCTACATCAGCTACTTCTGTTGTGTACAAATACTAGTTCTGTTCAAAAAATCCCAGCACTATTTTTTATATTTGTTTCTGTATTGTTTGGAACAAAACTCAGAATTGGCCTCATTAAAAAAAACTACAATTCTTTATTAATACGACGTTCCAAACGCGGTTTCCACTTTTTGAAGAAATTCGGGAAAACATTGTGGGAGAGGGGGAGTGGGTCTTGTGTTGTGCAAATTTGTCTGCGAATATTGCCCTTAATGGTCTGTAATTGTGTCCTTTCAAGTTGGATTCCTGATTAAAAAAATAGAAGAACGTCTGCTGTGGTGAGATCAGCTTGGACGTAAACGTCTTCGTTTTTGCTAAAGATTCGTGTAGTAATGACGCAACCAATAATCGTTACTTCGTCCTAATCTATATATCATAGCCTTTATCTTCCAATGTTTCTGTGTTAGAATGTCCTAGCTTGATCCAATGGAGATGATTGATCTATTACCTGATCAATCAGACGACGATTAGAACGCACCATCTAGCAAACCTGGGCAACCTCATCGCTGCTATATAATGTCCAGTGGTCATCCAGATTGCCAGTGGTCAATATATTAATTTCATTTCTGTTCCAAGTAATAGAATTATCTGCAATCTGGACATACCTATAGGTGCTTGGTATTTTTCAGTAAATGGCGAAGGATATGGATACTGATCATTCGTATAGCTCGTTGGCAACACACACTTCAGCCCTTTTCACTCTTGTGCCCCAGTCCACTCGAACTTTATTCAATTTTAAAGCTCAATAGTCTGCGTATTGACGAACTGCGTTGTCATCATCTAGAAGGCAGTGATTGATAGATTTCACAATGACACTCCTGTCCATGTCAAGTGTATCTAAAAATGGTGCTTTTGAAGTAAGGATGTAAGCTCTTTTGTTGCGCTGAACCCCAGCATGACCCTACAAGTAAAGCAGCCTGCAGGTTGGATGTATCTACAGCTGCCATCCACACATGCCTCAGCTAGCCATTTTGTAACTACCTAAGTAAAGATTGGGAGTCTGACACGTTAACTGTCTCTGTTAAACAGGTCTCAGATAGCCATCTCATCGCTGCTTTCATCTTCATTTTCGTACTGGAAATATGTATGCCTCATTCTGCTCAGCGATGATCCGGTCCTTTACTTTAGAAGAGAAGCTCCGACCAGAAGCGCACTGCGTAGCACCGATCCATCGGTGTTTGTAATGACATCGCTATACTGAATGTTGTAATATATATTAACTGGTTAAACTTGAGCCTTGTCCTCCAGTTGCACCACGCTATGTGTTCCTTGCCTATGGCTAGAATGATTCTGTTGTAATCTGTCATTATTTCCCCAGTGTCGCTCAATTATCCTCTCTTAACTATTGTCTCAACTGTGATGACCTTTCCAATTATTCTGCGTGCATGTGTCCTTTTGATCCTTTGATGTCTGAGGTGTTATTGTGTTATGGGTGCCGCCTGTCTGTGGTAACCTCAAATATGCGTTGGTATGTGCCAATGTATGGATGGACATTACATACATAATTTCGAGCAGGTAGCGTTGGATATCTCTGGTGCATCGTACCTTCATTCTGGATACGTTCTAGCCGCTCATACTGCATTCTTGATAAGAGTCATTAATCAACAACGGATAGTACCAACTGTTGATATTGGATGAAAAGAAATCGCTTTTCCAAGTTTGTTACCGTCAATGTATTGGATGCTCTCAAGCCTCGCTTGCATGTCTGTAAGGTCTAGACCATCCTTAAGAACCGACATTGTTCATAACAACGATATGGATCACACGCTTTACAAGATTGTTGGACGACCCGATCTTCAGAGGTGGTTACGCCGCTGCAGGTCCCGATTTCGTTTTCATCGTCTTATATTTGAGCCATAGTGGAACAGTGGGTGATAAGTTTACCGTTTGTAACATACTGGGTGTTGTTTCTGAGTTCGAGGGGGTCAACACAGTGGATTGGTGGTCTTTACCGTTATTGTTTTCTGATTCGCAGGTACCAGACTGCTGTCGTTGTCCTCAGTTCATCAGTGTCATCAGTTCTCAGAAGCAGGTGACCAGACCAGCGATGCTTTACCTTGTCTGCGGGGTAACTGTATTCTCCACCAATGACATTTTTTTGTGAATATATTTCGAACGTTGGTTGTGGAGCATGAGCCGATCATGAATCTCTGGAGTGAGACGGATCATTCTAAATTTGGACTACATTTCTTTTGTAAATCTCCAAATTTCTGCGGCGTAACACATTGTAGGAAGTATTGTGGAATTAAAGAGGGAGTCGGGGATGCTCTTTCTCGTGGGTAGGACTCATACACTTATTTCAAAAGAGTTTATTTTAACACACGTTATGATTCTTTTGGAACGTCTTCCAGAGCATGATGTAAAATTGAATGTTGATTCGCTGCTCATGAGAGGATGATGTACAACTGAATGTTGATTCAAACATTTCAATAAATGTGGGAGAACGTAAAAGTCAGATATAGGACGATAAACAACAACAACAGCAACAACATACAATTGAAGGTATCGGTAAGTTAATGAAGACAAATCATCATTAGGCAGTGCCACTGACCGGCCGGTGCCTGGCATCACATTGGCGCTCAATTGTTCAAGTTATATATATATATATATATCATCATCATGCAGAATGTTCTTTGCAGAATGCTGCTTTCATCACAATCTCCATGTAAGACTATATATTTAGCCAGCTCTCTTGCGAAAGTCCTCTTCATCTTCAGAACATCTTTGTATCGTACACCCATTTTCATCTTGGTCTGTCTTTGCATCGTTTTGCATGTACGATATCTTCCAGTATAGTTTTTTCTGGAATATTGATACGTATGATCTGACGACGGTATTTTACTTTCCTAGGCGTAATGTTGTTTAACAGCCAATTGTAATTTATACTCAAATATTTTAGAACGTTTGCATTTCTTTTCTCCATTGTACATAGTATTCTGAGAACTCTCATGCAGCATTTTGGCTGGAAAGATATTTTTCCGTACTTTAGTGAGTACGTTTGATTGTCCATGTTTTGCATCCGTATATTGAAAATAATGCATCAATACTTATTATATGCAATAATTGCAAATAATGGCGGCACCTAGACTAAGTTAACATTGACACCTTATTGTGACTGATCTAGTTATTTTAATAATTCAACCCATATCTGCCATCTAGCAAGTCGCATCTGTACCCTGGAGTGTCGTGGGTCGAATCTTGACCATTTATTATTACACTCTTTTGGTGTTATGTTTTCCAACATTGCGTTCTAATAATAATATATCCAACTACTCACTTAGAATACTCTGAATCCTGATATTCAAACAGGCAAGCTAATGTATGTTGTCAGGTAGCCAAAGGCCTCGGGTATGCGTATTAGGTATTTTAAAACTTCCTGCAGCTTACTAGGCCTGGGGGAAGATGCAAATCATTTGGCTAGATTGTTAACAAGAATTATTGAATTTTGTTCGGGCAGCGGCCGTTAAGCCAAATCTTTTCGATTTCGAACTGCCAATTGATTTTTAACGTGTTCGAAACGGAAGTCCGAACTTTACTACCCAGAGATCAAAGGAATTTTTCCTAAAAGAACCGAGTGAAAAAATCCCTGGTTCTACCGTGATTCGAACTCTAGACCTCTAAAGACCTCTAGACCTCTAGACCTCCAAGGCGGACACCTTACCTCGAGACCACTGAACAAACCCCCTCCCCCCCCCCCCAACCTTTCCCTCTCAACTATTCACTATTCTTTCAAATGAGGACTACGGACAACAATGACATATTATTTTATTTAACACAGTGAAATGCGAGATTTCAACATTGTATAGATGCGTTTATAATCCTTATAATTCAGTGTTTATAAACGTAATGTGGTAGTTGTAATCATTGCAGTAGTTATAATCATCGTAATGTGGTAGTCGTTATCATTGCAATATGGTAGTCATAGACATCGTAATGTGATAGTTGTAATCATTGCCATATGGTAGTCATAGACATCGTAATGTGGTAGGTGCAATCACTGCCATATGGTAGTCATAGACATCGTAATGTGGTAGTTGTAATCATTGCCATATGGTAGTCATAGACATTGTAATGTAACAGTGTAATAATTGTAATGTCATAGTTTTAAACATCGTAATGTATCAGATGTATTTATTGCAATGTGGTAATTGTAATCATTGTAATGTGGGAGTTGCGAAAAAAATGGTAATATGGTAGTTATAATCATCTTAATGTAGTAGCTACTATCATCCTAATGTAGTACAAGCTGATATCAGAATGTGATCGTTAGACACATTATAATGTGATGAAAATGTGGCAGTTGCAAGCATTATATGTGGTTGTTATATACATCATAATTTTAGGTACAAACATCAACACATGGTATTTGTAAACATCGTAATGTGACAGTATTAACCATTGCAGTAATGCAGTTCCAATCATTAAATAATTTTAGCTGCAGACAACATCATATGAAAACATTATAATTTACTACAAATACATATCCTAATGTAACATTATAAATGTATTAATTAGGCACAAATAAATGTCATAGTTACACAACTAACACATGACACACTTAGACAATCAGATAAATAAGATTCTACTGGCAACTACAACATAAATATATTTATATTCACGTGTTAATAATAAATAACAGATCTTCAGAACCTAATAACCAACAACATTTGAGTTCATAGATTTGCAGACAATATAGTGATCCACTTGACGTGCTTTCCTTTTTGGGATCAACTTATGTTGGACGGTATCAATGAAACGCTTTGTGTTTCATTAAAACTGCACATTCTATTGTGTGAGGTATTGTGATACATTGCATGGAGAACGTCTAATGACAGTTCAATCTTCTTGGTTGATTCTGCTCTTTTTAAGGTGGATCTTGCTCTATTGGTACTATGCAGCATTGTTCAGAATTGTGGACACACTTCATCTGACACTCAATTGTAAACTGAGTGTTATTCACAAGTTCCCACACTTAACACAATGCCGCCTATGGTGCGTCTGTTTGGCGAATTAGCCACAACTGGACATACATCTGGAGCGAGTGGTCGAAGACACAGTCTGAGAAGGGGTTCAGAGTCCGGCGAAAGACTCGAGCATACCATACATCTAACGTCAACATCCTCAACACCGAGTGCCCACGAGTCTGGAGGAGACGGAGGAGGCGGCGGCCCACTCATGTAAGTACTCACTGTTTTGTGACCTGACTGAAAGAAAAGCATGACTAGCTTCCCTTCTCTCTTGCCTTGATACATTATCCCTCTTGTTTTTGTGCGGAATGTCACTACTTCCTTTCATTTGCCACACTATTTCCAATATCAAGATCTAATTCGTGTATATTGTCGGCTATGTCTTCATACTCTTAATAGTTTATTGCAAAATACATACTTTCTACTCTGCTAAAAAGAGCCGCGAAGCGCAGTAGTTAGCGCACTGGCTTAGCATCTGAGTGGTTCTGGATTCATTCCCCAGTTGAGATGGTAATGTTTTTTCAGACCGCAATTGCTCCCGGGTCGACCCAGCCTTAAATGTGTACCGGTTCAGACCGGGAAGTAAAAGCGGCGAGGGAGAGGAGATGTCTACCGCTCTCATATAGCCGAGCCTTTTAAATGTGAGATCACTACCACTTCACACCCCTACGGCAGTAATGCTATGGGTTACTTTACTTTACTCTGCTGACATTGTAAAGAGTGTATTAAATTCGATTGTCTCTTATGTGTGTGTGAGTGTGTGTGCTTTCGTTATTGCTATTATATTTATGTCTTTGTTTCAGTGTTCTTTCTTAATTGTTTTGCTTTTGTCAAATTATATCTGAATCTATTCATGCAACCGTCTGAAACTGTATGTTATATAATTATCACCTTTGTTTGTTTTCCCGCGTTCTGATTAGATGCCTGCGTACGTATGAGAGCATGTTGTGCTCTTCTGTGTTCTCCATCAAATTCCGGCAACCTTGCTCGTCCTGCCACTTTCTATTGACAGTCGTAAATAGAGCAACAAGTTCACATTTGTATGTTTCCGCCAGTTGTATCAATTATTAACAAAGAATGTTTCATTCTGACTGTTAGCCATTTCTATCTAGCTTCAGACACAATCCGTACTCAAACCGTTCCTCAGCCGCTAAGAGAGAGAGACGGAGAGAGAGAGAGAGAGAGAGAGAGAGAGAGAGAAAGAGAGAGAGATAGAAAGAGTGTCAGAGAGAGGGAAAGGGAGAGACATTACTATGATTCTGACGTGAGGGTTATGACGATCATTATGATTAACAAAAAGCAATACAATATAACATAACATGTCTTTCAATCAAAGTTCAAAGACCTAGTATTTACGTTTTACAAATTTGCATACAACAGCAGGCAAGTCTTATAATAATACTTTACATAATATGTATACTCCATAGTTAATTACTTTACATACAACATGTAAGTACCACATATTATACATTACGTACCAACTATAAACATAAATAGTAATTTGCTGTCTGCACTAAACATCCTCTAAAACTAGCTACCAAAGAATTCACACACTGAAACCTTTTCCCCATCGAAAATGTTTACTCCCAGAATATCTCATTTTCGAGAACAATAAAAATATCTTCACTAAATGTGTGGTATTGAAGTAAAGAAGATACCATTATACAATGAAAATCAATATCATCCTAAAAAATATAGTATGTGTCTAAGTAATATGGAATAACATTTAATTATCAGTGATACGCCAATAGAAAACATACTCCTATCAAGCATAGTTTACACGAGAAACTCCAGTCAATAAGATACATTTACCACATTATGCAGCATTCTTGTCTTGTTCTTATTTAACATAGATAAATGATCAGGTTGTATATATATATATAAAACCCCAAACACCTTTGGATTGATTATGAGGAAGATTATCATGGTTACAATTCGTGAACATGGGGAAATATGTGCAAACTTCTCAGACTTCAACATTTAGACATGGCCATGTGATGGACGCTTTGAAAATGGACATAGCAGTTTTACGAAATTTGAGGTGCTACGTGAAATGATAGAGATCGGGGCGTGTATACATTCTGAATAGTTTGTTAGTTACTGCACACATTTTCTTGAATGTCAAATTCACTTATTTGAGCCTCTAATGAAGACAATTTGTGTACAACGTAAGTTGTTGTGCGTGTTCTTATGATAAGTTAAACTGACACATACATGTCTGCCACAATTTACATTTGATACTCAATTTTATTTCACATGTCTGATTGCTAGTAAACTATATGTTTACTACTGCAGCAAAATAGATACCAACACATTCCAAAATACAGACAATATACCATGGTAACAGACAACTAAAAATATCGGTCCATCTTTTGTAGCTGCAACTAAATTATGTATATGTCCTTCTAACATGCCAAAACTAGTATAATTTTCGAATCAGAACTTTATTTTATTTTATTGTTTCAACTATAACTACAATGAAGAAGACGTCTTGTTGACTAAAACTAGCCTGAAGGTCCAACCATTCCGCAGGTACGTGGACCCTGTCTTGTTAAATTTAGCTGGAGGCTGTGACCAGCAATAGCTGTGAGGGTTTTCGCTACTTTAGCGACACTGCTACATCCAGAATAAAATGTTACTCCATCTAGATCAATTACTATAATGACGTCCAACGCATACTGGGTGCTTGTTATTCTTCTCTGTTACGCTCCCTTTGAAACATAGAGCCACCATTGCACGTTTCGTAGCAGGAAGCCTGCAAAGTATATTATATGCTTATGTAATGGTTCTTTATGTAGGAAACTGTTTTCCATGGTGAGATTGCTTGCCCTAAACACAAATCTCTTTAACTGACTTCAGGACATTCTTTGATGGGCAGTGGATCTATACGTCCTTCCCATTCGAGGTGGATGGGCAGTGGATCTATACGTCCTTCCCATTCGAGGTGGATGGGCAGTGTATCTATACGTCCTTCTAATTCGAGGTGGATGGGCAGTGGATCTATACGTCCTTCCCATTCGAGGTGGATGGGCAGTGGATCTATACGTCCTTCCCATTCGAGGTGGATGGGCAGTGGATATACGTCCTTCCCATTAGAGATTCCCTAGATCCACGCCGTTCTCTCCACAACACCAATATCCTGTGCTTATGTCGTCTCTAAACAAGCAAAGTTGTAGTTGAGTACAGTAACATTTGTGTAAGGACGCTTTAGTCTAATTTAGTCTTAACTATGAACTTCGCAAAACAAAACACATAAAACAGAAACAATGCTAAAACGAATATCAGTGTTCAGGGACATCCTAAATGAAATCACTTAATGTATGTTTCAGTAAAACTATGATATGAATCTGGCTTTAAAATTATATGCCCTTCGCAAGCAATGATGGCGTTATCATCATAAGGTTTTGTCTCGATGATGTAGCTAGCACTGCATTTGGGTTATAGTAAGGAAGATACTGCGCTGCTATCAACCTCACTCTCTGGTCCCGAGCTACCTTGGACCAAAGCAAGACATAAGTCGAGACGACTTGAGGTGACTCATGATGCGGACACAATGGTTCCACCTTTCTTGAGACAGGGGTTGCTTGAAACTTGTAGGATTCTGTTCATCGCTTTGAGAGGCGAAAACTTACCTGTCGACAACAGCTAAAGGCAGTCAATGAATGGCTCAATCGGGTCCAAACATTGACATATAGACCGCACCATCAGTGTTAAAATACAGGCCCTTTTGTAATACACAATAAATTAACTAAACGTAGGTATTGCATATCATAAACATATGCTAGCGTATGAACCAAACATTTATCATTACAACTGTGAACACATGCTGATTTTTTATAAACTACAACTAAGCTTCTTCTTTGGTCACCCAACTAAACTAAGTTTATGTCTTTGTCAACAATACACATGTGTTGAGTTTGTGAGCCACAACTGAAACATACCCAATGAACCATTAACATATGCTACGTTTTTGGGCTACGTCTAAACAAAATGTATGTCTTGTAAGTGATAAGCTTACCCTCAGTTGGTTCGGCAATAATTTCATTAAAATTATGTCTTAGCAAACGATAAACATTTGCTGCTTTCGTGAGTCACAACTAAACTATTTCTCTCAGTTTAATTGACCACATATAAACTAAACATATATCTTGTAGACTATCAAACACACGATGATATTATGAGCCAAAACTGAATTAGACGCATGTCTTACGCACCCGGTTCGAATCACGATCACGTCCAGTTTGGAAGACATGGGTTTTTTTTTCCTCTCGTACGGAAAGTAATGGTAACCTGCAGTACTGTACACCTGCCAAGAAACTTGTAACGGCCAAATAGGTTGGCGGTTCGAAGAAGCGACGTTCTAAGAAGAACATGCAACTAAGTTTTG
The DNA here is from genome assembly GCA_036924085.1 of Ariolimax columbianus. Lineage (NCBI taxonomy): Eukaryota > Metazoa > Mollusca > Gastropoda > Stylommatophora > Arionidae > Ariolimax > Ariolimax columbianus. The sequence continues at coordinate 16,894,874 of JAVGWX010000004.1, read as the reverse complement.
GTTTTAGACTATCAAAGGCTGATATTTTGGACAACTAAACTTAACGTATTTTTGTAGACTATGAAACAAAAGCTAATATTTTGGGCTCAACTAAACTAAACGTAAGTCTTGCAGAATATCAAACAAATCTTGATATTTTGGGCTCAACTAAACTAAACGTAAGTCTTGCAGATTATCAAACAAATGTTTATATTTTGGGCTCAACTAAACTAAAAGTATTTTGTGCAGACTGTCAGACAAAGGCTGATATTTTGAGCTCAGCTAAACTAAAAGTATGTTGTGCAAACTGTCAAACGAAGGCTGATATTTTGGGCTCAACTAAACTAAACATAAGTCTTGTAGACAATCAAACAGATGCTGCTATTTTGAGCTCAACTGAACTAAACGTACGTCTTGCAGACTATCAAACAAATGCTGATATTGTGAACCTCAACTATGTATGTGTTGTAGACAAAAATGCTATTCTCATTTTTCAGGACCAGAACTAAACTAAACGTGTGTCAACGAAATGCATTCTAGTGCAGATGCAGATACGTGTTCTGAAGCAATTTATTGGACATATTTAGATTGCTAGTCTATGCACAACCTTTCTAAGTTACCCTTTAATATCATCACACGAGATAATGTGGTTGCGTTACCTGCCAGGAGCTAGACTATTCTTAAAAAATATTTTTTTTTAAAGTAATATATTATCACTGGCTTTATTTTCTCATCCACATCTTGTTTTATATTTCCTTACTGTTTAATATTTTTATTATTATACATGTGTTGAAAGAAAAAGGGAAAACAATTCCATTTTTATTTAGCAACTGTGAGGTCATGTTGAAACTTTAGAGGAAATTACAAAATTCACCGTTTTATTAAATCACAAACATTTGGACACACATAGTACGGATAGTACATGTTTTAGGCAACCATTAATAACTACATTGAAACCTCGTATAAGTTTAGAATTACACAATATTGTTAATATACATGACTTTAGTTACCAATAAATATTTCGTTATCTGTCGGATTTTACGAATAAATACTTCTAGAACAACAGGTATCTCAGCTTTCTCAACAGTTTTCTAATAGAAAGAAAACTAGTTTGAAGCCCATTAAATACTGCGTTATTATCAATCGTGCATGAAATAGTAATTTAGCAATACGGCAGGGGAAAGTAACATTTATTTCTTCAACCTATCAACTATCTTTCATCTTTCTTCCTCTCTCCACTGACAGTGCACCCAATCAACAGGAACTGGCTGTGATGATAGTTCATTTAAAAAAAAAATAATCGCTTACCTTGCGAAAACATTGACGATCAACAATCAGCTAGGGGGTCGCTGTGGTAGAGAGGTAAGGCACTCGCCTTTCAAAGTCATGAGCGGAAACGGTGGGCGATCGAATCCCGAAAGTTTCAAGCGACCAGAGGTCTTGAGGGAGATGGAACTAGACTATATGCATCTTGAGTTACATCTAGTTGTCTCGACTTATTTCTTGCTACTGGTCCACCGTAGCTCGGGACCAGAGAGTGAGGTTGATGACCAGTGCAATTTCTTGTTCACTATAATTCAAATACAGCGCGTTACACCATCAAGACAAAACCGCCTGATGATGTCGCCATAATCGCCTGTGATGGGGAACTAGCTCTCATAACTAGCGTTATGAATAAAGTAGAGCCATTTGAAATGTAGGTATACCGAAGGATGAGTCGCATCGGGACATTATGAAGTGACTCGGACTGGGAAGAGAGTTACTGAGGGAAATAAAAACATTAACAAATATCGTGGACAATATAAAGAGACACGACACAGTGCTGCTGAAAACAATGGATAGACAGGTGGGCGGCAAGAGGACGACAACGTTATAAGTAGGTAGGCAACATCAAAAGATGGACTGACAACAATTTGATGGAGTGCACAATCAAGGCAAGAAACAGTATATTCTGTGCATGTAGTATATATGTATATACAATACAATACACTATCCTCGACTTCAGTCCGGCTGATGTGCCGTATGCGAGGTAACCAACAATGTCCTGTATGTAGTCCGATCTTTCGCCGTGTCGTAGCATTTCGGACAGGTCTCTCAGTAGACCATCTCGCCATCGTATGGACGGCCGTGTGGTCGTGTATAATCATATGCCCACCAGAACATCGTTCTGAGTGTCCGTCTATTATCTGGCATACGCACCACATGCCAGCCCAGTGGTATTTGCGAGACAACGAAGTCTCCACGACGTCTCGTAATACAGTGCGTTCTCTTTTGTCAATATTGTGGATTCGTTCTCTGATCAAGATCCCAAGGACGCGTCTGTCCATCGCTAGCTGAGTAACTCGTAGTCTCTCTGCATCCGCGTTGAGTAGATGCCATACTTTGCATCCATAGATCGTGGCTGGTATGACCGCAGAATTGAAAAGATGCGTCCTTGCAATTGTTTCTTTCAGCTGCAGGAATATAGGCTTTATGGTATTGAAGCTCGACCAGGCTGCAACTCTTCGTCTTGAGATTTCTGGGCCTAAGGTGTGGGTGGCATTTATTTCTTGCCCTAAGTATAGGTAGGAGCTGACATCTTCGATAGGCTCATTTCCCAGCTTGATCTCCAACTTGCGGCAGTAAGGGTTTCGGAGACATTGCGTTTTCGTTTTGTTCATCCATAGTCTGACACCTCTACCGACTTCATCGTCCGTTTAAAGAGTGTTGTGCCTCCTTGGTGGTGTGGCTGATGAGCACAATGTCATTGGCAAAGCGTAAGTGTGTGAGCCTTTCCCCATCTATATTTCTGTCTCTATCGGCCCAACTCAACTGTTGGAAGATGTCCTCAAGCGCCGTTGTGAACAGCTTTGGAGAAATTGTGTCGCCCTGCTGCACTCCTCTTGCTTGTGGAATAGTTATTGGACGGTGGTACAGAGTAATGTCCGTGCTGCAGTCTACTTTTATTTTATCGATCATCCTCGTGTAATTTTCGGCCACGCCCTGGCTACTTAGGGCACGTATTACGCATCGATTAAAAAATGTCGAAGGCCTTTTCATAGTTTATAAACACTAAACATTTGGGCTTAAGTAGATCACGGGCTCTCTCCAGCAGCTGGTGGATTGTGTGGATGTGGTCAGTAGTGGAGAACCCTTGGTGGATTGTGTGGAGGTGGTCAGTAGTAGAGAACCCTCTTCTAAATCTAGTCTGCTTAAGGGGTTGGTGGAGGTCCAGTTGTTGATTGATCCTGTTGACACGGACTTTGGAGAATATTTTATATATCATCGGCAGCAAGCAGGATAGGGTTATAGTTCCGGTCGAGAGCTTGTCCAGCCGCTGATCAAATTCGCTCCAGAATATTGTGGTACATCTGTGATTTCCAGGATTGATACTAAATTACCGTTCATTTCTCTTTGGATTATAATACATCTAGTGATTTGTGACTTTATATATATATATATATATATATATATATATATATATATATATATATATATATATATATATATATATATATATATATATATATATAGACCACTGCAGCTTGCTCAATTCCAGGAAGCTTGTATAAAAAAAAACTTACATATGCTTTTAAAATGGTGGTTTCTGAAGCGATTAATTTGACATGATGAGGTTGATAACCTTATGCTTCTGATGATAAGAACATACTGAATACCAAAACATGTGTTTCTGTTACATGAAGTTTGCAGTACAAAAACCGCAGAAAACTTCAGGGATTACATATGACGGTTTTTTAAATGGTTATAATCAAGATGCAATATCAATGTCGTATTTATAGATGGGGTTTTACTGCTAGTAGGTCATCAGATAGATCACGTATGAGAAGCTCGCTCAACACACGCTCAAGAATATGTAAACATCACCCATAGCAACGAAACGGCAGCCCGAGTGCTTCTTTCTCTGAGGTTGTTTTTGTGCCTGATGAATGCGCGTTAAGTTACGTATTTGATGGACACATCTGCAGAGTGGGTGTGTACTGAGTCTTCCAGTTTTCAGAGATAGCAATCAGAGATAGCTGTCTGTATTAGCATTAATAAACATTTTGTGAATTCTGCTAACGCTATGAACAGGATAACTGTTTGTTGGCGTTTAAACAATTTATACAAAGAGTTTTCTTCTTCTGCTCCGAAATTTTATTTTTATATTCAACATTGTTGTAATTATCAATGTAACCTTCCTTTTAAAATTATTATTATCATATTTATCCCTACACTTTACTTCATATTCATTGTGGTTTTTATTTAATTGCTCTCAAACTTTACTAACTGTAATAAGTGTAGTTGCCTATAAGTTATTGCTAATCTCGATAATATTTCTTAAAGTGCATGCAGTACCTGCCATCCGAGAACAATCATGTCTTTCTAAGCTCATGTGACCTGTTGTAAATTCTCTTATTCTAATACATTCTTGTATTTCTTAACAAACATATTAGCTCACAGTACTTATCGCTATGAACAACGTATTTTAAACTACGTTTTTATTTTTAAATTTGAGAGTATTGGTTATTAAATTGCATTTATTGTCTGTTAAAAAGAACCGAAATAAAACTGTCACGACTTTTTCTGATTGCTGAGTTAGTCGAGCTTTTTTTTAGTACATTTTCTGATTAACTTTGTTCTCAGCGTTTCCATACATGATAAAATCAGAGGTAACATAATAAACACCCGCCTTTTCATATACTTCATTGGCTAGACTCATAATCAGGTTGTCTTAATCACTGCTACTTTATGAATCATTGATCGGCTATCTTAATGTGTTTAATTGACTACTTTCATTCTTGGTTCAATGATTACTTTTTTAATATAGTTCGTTTCTTATCGTCCAAATATGGTTCATTTGTTCATCTCATAATGTAGCTCATTATAAGATGCATTGTCTACTTTCATAATATGGTTCATTGTCTCCTCTCAGAATATGGTTCATTATCTACTCTCCTATTATGGTTCAAGGTTTACTTTCATACTATGGTTCGGTGTATACTTTCATACCATGGTTCGGTGTATACTTTCATAACATGGTTCAGTGTCTACTTTCAAAACATGGTTCAGTGTCTACTTTCATAACATGGTTCAGTGTCTACTTTCAAACCATGGTTCAGTGTCTACTTTCATAACATAGTTCAGTGTCTACTTTCATAACATGGTTCAGTGTCTACTTTCATAACATGGTCCAGTGTCTACTTTCATACCATGGTTCAGTGTCAACTTTCATAACATGGTTCAGTGTCTACTTTCATACCATGGTTCAGTGTCTACTTTCATAACATGGTTCAGTGTCTACTTTCATAACATGGTTCAGTGTCTACTTTCATAACATGATTCAGTATCTACTTTCATAACATGGTTCAGTGTCTACTTTCATAACATGGTTCAATGTCTACTTTCATAACATGGTTCAGTGTCTACTTTCATAACATGGTTCAGTGTCTACTTTCATACCATGGTTCAGTGTCTACTTTCATAACATGGTTCAGTGTCTACTTTCATAACATGGTTCAGTGTCTACTTTCATAACATTGTTCAGTGTCTACTTTCATAACATTGTTCAGTGTCTACTTTCATACCATGGTTCAGTGTCTACTTTCATACCGTGGTTCAGTGTCTACTTTCATGCCATGGTTCAGTGTCTACTTTCATAACATGGTTCAGTGTCTACTTTCATACCATATTTCAGTGTATACTTTCATACTATGGTTCAGTGTCTACTTTTATAACATGGTTCAGTGTCTACTTTCATAACATGGTTCCGTGTCTACTTTCATACCATGGTTCAGTGTCTACTTTCATACCATGGTTCAGTGTCTACTTGCATACCCTGGTTCAACTATATACTCTTATAACAGGGTTCATTATCTACTCTCATAAAATTGATCTTTGTCTACATTTATAATATAGTTGACATAGTTTACTCACATAATATGGTTCATTATCTACTATCCTATCATGGTCGACATATAGTATACTATAATAACATTATTCATGCACTGCTCCCACAATACGGCGCGTCGTCTCCTTAAACAATAAGACTGCATCTTCTCTTCAAATACGCTTCATTGGTTACTTTCATGTTACGGCACAAGTCTCCTGCAATTAGCCTTACAAATCGGCCCAATAGTGCTGCAAAAGCCTATGGACAGGGTTAATCTAATCCAAGACCTTCAAACCATCGCTGGACTCCGACTTGAAACACACACTTGACCGTGCGCCCCTACAATTGTCGTTCTACATGCTTTACGTCCCATCTGAGTGACTTGATTGATGAGAGTAGCAGAATAAAACAAATGATTGGCCTCTCAGACACGAAAGGGGAACAACAAATCTCTCTCGACTTCTTGGAATGATGACGTTGGTGCCTGGAAAACCAATTCGGTATCAGGAACACGATTTTGTACCACAAAGAACGATCCATACACCACAATGCCTCACTTTGGAGAGACTAGAAACGATGCAGATGATAGACTTGCTACTTTCTGCGTGACTAATTGTCTATTTAACTGCAACAGCGTTTTCAAGAAGACATTCCACCGGAGATACACACAAGTGGACCCAATAGGCGAAATCGTTATGAAATAGATCACATCTTGTCAAATCACAAATCATAGGTCAGCAACGAGCGTCACGTCAGTTCTTTCTCCTCATTCGTTTCCACTTCGACCTCAAGCTAGCTAAGCTCCATTGCCTTCGTTCATATAGAGGTCCAGCAACACTCATCAATCCTACCATTGCTGTCACCTTCGCTGCTAGCAAGCAGCTCCAAGCACTCAGTGACACCGACATTGATGGTTACAATGTTACGTCTATCTAAAAAGCGACCGGACGTCGATCCCCAACCTACACCACAAGCTGAATATCACCTAACTCACAAGCGGTGTTATAGAGATGGCGCAAGATGATTCGTTTGTCGGCGACCAACGTAGTTGTCAACAGCCTAAGGAAAATCTCGTGTCAAAAGCTTCAAGAATACAACACGAATTTTCAAGCACACGTCTACTAGCAGCTGCAGATTCTCGTCTCTCATCACCTGCAGATTCTCGTCTCTCATTGCTGCAGATTCTCGTCTCTCATCACCTGCAGATTCTCGTCTCTCATTGCTGCAGATTCTCGTCTCTCATCACCTGCAGATTCTCGTCTCTCATCACCTGCAGATTCTCGTCTCTCATCACCTGCAGATTATCGTCTCTCATCACCTGCAGATTCTCGTCTCTCATTACTGCAGATTCTCGTCTCTCATCACCTGCAGATTCTCGTCTCTCATCACCTGCAGATTCTCGTCTCTCATTACTGCAGATTCTCGTCTCTCATCACCTGCAGATTCTCGTCTCTCATTACTGCAGATTCTCGTCTCTCATCACCTGCAGATTCTCGTCTCTCATTACTGCAGATTCTCGTCTCTCATTACTGCAGATTCTCGTCTCTCATCACCTGCAGATTATCGTCTCTCATCACCTGCAGATTCTCGTCTCTCATTACTGCAGATTCTCGTCTCTCATCACCTGCAGATTATCGTCTCTCATCACCTGCAGATTATCGTCTCTCATCACCTGCAGATTCTCGTCTCTCATCACCTACAGATTCTCGTCTCTCATCACCTGCAGATTATTGTCTTCTAGCAGCTGCAGATTCTTGTCTCATAGCAGCTGCAGATTCTCGATGCAGCATCAAATGTGTCTCGATATCTTGACGAACACCATACTGTTAAAAAGCTCTAGACAGATCACCCACCACAACGAGGCAGGGCATGGGGTCCGACCCACATCGAGGCTGTGCATGAGTCCGCCTCACATCGAGGCTGGGCGTGGAGTCCGCACCACATTGAGGCTGGACATGGGATGTACACCAAATCGAGGTTGGATATGGAGTCCACACCACAACGATGCAGGGCAGAGGGTCAGATATGTCACGATCGTAATATTCAAATGCCAAGCAAAAGCTGCCTGGTAAACTTTGCTAGTACAATTAAAATAAATTAAAACCGATTTTACGAACACTAATCTGAAGTAGGTTCTTGAAGTTGTATTGAAAATTAATTCTTAATCTTCCAACTACACTCTGCAGATACTAACCCTCTATAATATAATTCAGGTAATTCATAAAAACATCGTCTTCCTTGTATATTTACATTAACGTCGTTTATGAACGTCTGAAACTCGACAGTAAAGATGCAAGGCACGCATCAGCATTACTAATGATTGTCAATCATGCAATCTACTCATCTGTGCCTCCTTGTTTCTCTTTGTTAATTTGAGGTAAATGCGTATGTTAACTAGAACTATTTTGTTTAACAGTATAGCTAAAAATAAAAGCCATCATCATAAATGTTGTATTATTTGGTGTATTGAGTAAAACGTGTTTATACTTTCTTGAAAATAGCCCACCCCGTCTTAATAGCTTTTTCCTTTAATTAATTTGGTTTCACCTGCTCTGTCTATAGTTAATGGTCAGATATTAAACTTTATCGTTGAAAGTATTCTGTCTATACTGAAGAGAGTGATTGTGCAGTTATTTATCTTGCTCATCCAATTGTACTTGCAGCTTCTAATAGTTGGTAAGTATATTGATCATGTTCACGTTCTTGGTGATATCACAATATAATGTATGTTTTTGTGTTTGTTAATGATGAAGTCCATCATAATGTTTAGAATGTATTTATTGCCTACCTTTTCCAAGATATACATTTCTCTGTAAATCTTTCTCTCCTTTAGATTGTAATTCCTAATATGTGAACATTTTTTTTTTCTATTTTGATTTTGAGGTTTAAAGAGGGGCAAAACAATCTGTTAGAACTCTCATTGAACTTTACTTGTCGATTTATCGATGAAATATGAACTGATTTTGTCCCGATGTCGTTCAAATGTTCTATTTAGTGATCCTAGATAAAAGTGATAGCCTACTCCTAAGACGTTTTCTCTGCATAGCTTGTAATTTCCATCTAAGCTTTCTAGGTTTGAAAAATAGTCAGTTCAATTTGTATGTGTCTGTGCAAGCATCACGTGATCGAACCATCATTTCGTTGTGAGAATACGACTTATCCAAAAAATGGACGTTTCAATGTCTTGATTTTGACCCAAAAAAAATGGTATTGCATGTTTCTAAAATTCAACGTCCTAGTTGATATTGTCTGCTCCGACCTTTCCAAGTGTATGTCTAACAGCTATTTCTATTTCTATTTCATACAATGTGTCCCATGTGTTCCATGGAGGTTATTACATATGCTTACATCGCCAGCATTGTTTGCTTTTGTTCTTATATGAGTTTTTGTTTGCTTCATGAATGTAGTAGTTAATGGTAATTTTTATATCTTAACCTTGCATTTCATTTAGGTGTAGTTATTCTGAGGGATTACAGTTTTCATTATACGTGTTTTTGCATTGATTATGTTGATACAGTGTGAAATAATAAAAAGACGAATCTGCTGTGGAACCTTTGATTTAAATAAAGAGAAAGAAAACCCCAGAGGCGGCTCCAACACAACTCTTAATCCATCTGATCCAGTGTCGAAATCTAATATAGAGGATGTCCGTTCCGCAAATCAAGGTTTAAAGCAAGGGAAATCACCAGGATACGATGATATACACAGATAATGTATTCAAGCAGGAGGGGAAGACAGTGTCAGCATATATCACGCAATATGTAGGAAGGTCTGGCACAGTGTAATATGGCCAAGAGCATGTAAACAATCTGTGTATATACCTCCCGCCAGGAAAGGTGATTTGAAGCAATGCACCGATTATCGAACCAACGTTCACATAAATCATGCCAGTAAAATCATTCTACGGATCATCTAGGAAAAAGGCTAGAGAACAAGCTCAAAGGGAGATTCATAAAACACAGGCAGGTTTTACACAGCAGGAGCACGAGGGATTACATTCTCAATATAAGAAATATTATAGAAAAATGCAGAGAGCACAATGTGGACACTTGCTTTATAAATTACACGACGCCATCTGACTGCATCACTCACCAAGCGTTGTGGAACTTAACGAGTGACATAGGGTACTCTACGCACTGTGTGCATCACCAAGCGTTGTGGAACTTAACGAGTGACATAGGGTACTCTAGGCACTGTGTGCATCACCAAGCGTTGTGAAACTTAACGAGAGACGTGGGGTTCTCTGCGCACTTGATTCAATTGATCGAATCCCTATACTAGGAACAACACGCAGCGGTCAAAATAGCCGGCGAAACGTCAGACTGATTCGAAATTCACAATGGCGTGATACAGGGATGCATACCCCTCCCTTATCTATTAAATGTATGTGCAAAATCCATAATAAGGAACGTCCAATACGAAGGAAATTATGACAAATTTGAACTATTAACAATTGGCCGGAACGAGATACGAGAGTTTAGAAATGAAGGTGATACAGTAGTTGTCTCAAAGAGCGTTGCCGTGCTGGAACGGATGATCCTGTCGGTAAAACAACACAGCGAAGTTAAAAATATATACCTGAATATAAGTAAAACCAAAAATAATGAGCACAGGCAAGACAAAGACCAAACCGAGAGTTATTCTAGAACAACAGATTGAGAAAGTTTTGAGTACCTCGGCTCAGTTATAAGCAACAATGACAATTGCCTGAAGGAAGTTATTCGGATAAGGGCTATGATAATGCAGAGGTTGAATCAAAAAAGAAACGTATAACAGAACTCAAATAAAATGACGAACTTTAAAATCTTGCGAACTTGCATCTATCCGATGGCAATGTACAGATGAGAAACGTGAACCACCAAACAAATACTTGAGAAAAGGATTGAATCTTTTGAATTAAAATGTTACAGTAGGGTGCTCAAAATACCATGAGGAAAAAAAATGCACATATTCTGAAAGAACATGATTTCGATGAAAATTGGTTAGAAACAATATCTTGTCTAGAAAGCTAAAATAATTTGGCCACATCAGACGCCATAATGGAGAGAATGATACTAGATAGTGTCTTACCTGGAAAGCGAGCAGAGGCAGACGAAGGAGAAGGTGGACACAAGACATCATGGAAGTCCAGAATGTGACAGCAAAAGAGGCGGAAGTTCTGGCTAGAGATCGAGAGTCTTACACATCGGCTGTTGTGAGAGCGACATCCTACATCATGCTACATGATGATTATGTAAAATACATGCATATGTATTATTCAGATACAGCGTTGGGGCGAACAGAAAAACGAAAACTACGTTACCAACAAACAGCTTTCTTCACGAACAACGGTCAATAAAAGCTGACACAGCAAGGAAGAAGACATTAATAAACGGAAAGGAAAAATGGGTACTTAAAATACATATATAGTGATACAATAGGCTGCTTATGCTGAAGTAATTGTAGGGCGCAGAATAGAATAATAACGTTATAAAGAACAACAAGCTTGCTAAAAAAGTCTACAAGGTGAGAGGAAGCCGGACAAGCGGATCGCAGATAAACAGGAAATGATCAGATGCTGGCCTGAGAACAAATATATAAACTAAAGGAAGGGGTAAAAAAAAGGAGGCAAGTAAACGGAAGGAGGGAGAGGGGGAAGAAGATATAATAGAACATAGGATAAGGTGTGTGAAATATAGTTTTCATGCTGCTGAATGTAATCAACGCGAGAAATCAGCCTATTTTGCAAGTTGAAAGGATGTTAATCGTCTGAGAAGGAGGAGACGATGTCGGTGACTGATATTAACCGTCCCCTGTTATCCAGAACCATTGAAGTGGTTGGGGACCGGGTAGCCAGGTATCTTTGACTGACAAGAAGGTACTTCAGGACGCGCATCGGAAATTCCAGCTCGACCTCACCAATGTATGTCACGCAACAATAATGACATAAAATGGAGTATATGAGGTTGCAGAACTTGCAGGTGAATCTTTATTTAACGTCAAACGCTGCTTTAGGGAAGTCAACCGAACCTGTCTAGATGACATATTGACAGGTTATGAAACCCCTCTTATACAACACTTTACATTTGTATGACCTCTTAATCACCTGCTCCGACAGCCTCCTCTTCCCATATGAGAGAAAAGAGTGAGAAGTAATAGAGACAAAGGGATGTACAGGCAGTCATGTCAAATATACTTGTACATACAATACAGTAGATTGAATGGTCTTATTGATACCATTAGAAAAGGTGAGTATTGTGTAAGTAAAGCCTCCAAAACGAAGACGGAACAAATTGGCAGACAAAACATGATGACGACTAAGATCAGAGAGCGAAACGAAGGGCAGATTCTGTTTCTAAATACAAATTGTTAGTGGCGTTACACGCTGAACAAGAATGAGAACCATTGCAGCAGACCGTGGAAAAAAAACAGAGCAAGATGAATTATCTGATGTCTTACGTCAAGGACAAGTGTGCTTACACATATACAAACAAAAACAAATGATAATAACACAAGCTCATATTTAAAGATTGGGTAGATGTCTTTGTTCCGGTATATTAGACTTTACTTGTCTTCAAAGAGTAATTCATGTATTGATTTTGGTTTTTTGTTTTCTGTGTATCTATTGCACTTCTGCTGTTGCAATTTGTCTGGCTTATGTTTCTATTGTGTCCACGTAAACGTTAAACTGCAGCAGCGAAAGCACACATCTCTTTCGTACGTCTGTGGTTATTTAAAACGCATCATTGATTCCATCATCTGTTCTTCATACATATTAACTAATATTTGACAATGTTATCCCAATGTCAAAAGTTATTGTGTTGCATCGTCCTGTTAAGCTGTCTAAAATGTATTTATATATACGTTATCAAAAACTACCTCTTGATATATATATATATATATATATATATATATATATATATATATATATATATATATATATATATATATACATATATATATATATATATATATATTTAAATAATTATATACTTTAATGCTTGCCATGTACTATCGCTATTTCGATTAGTTGTCTTAGTGTGAATAATGCATTTGCAAATACTAATCCCTTTCATTTTCTTCTAAACGCTGTTAAACGTCGATTTGAATGTGTTTAAAGGAAAGCAGCGGTCATCCTGAGCCTGTCGACACTGTCTAGTGTTAGCACTGGTAATGGCCGCATGTGCTTTTCCTGGTCCTCGTATTTCGGGCAATTCTGCAGCAGATGTTTAGAGGTAATTTTTCAAGACCACTGGTGCTTTCGTCACTATCACCTATTTTCATGTTATTGAATAGATGGTACCTCTACCTGTTGTGGGCTGTGCGGAGTCTGAAGACCACCATCTACTCTCTTCTGGGCTGTGCGGAGTCTGAAGACCACCATCTACTCTCTTCTGTTGAACTGATAATATGCATCATTTTTGTGTGTGGTCTTTATGCTACATACTGTTTCCCATTTGTCTTTGTATCTGGTCCTAATAAACTTTTTTTGATTCTTAGTAGGTCAAACTAGAATCTGGTTGTAGGAACCTTCCACCTGTATGTGCCAGTCTGTCTGCCTCCTCGTTGCCTTGAATGTTACAGTGGGATGGAACCCCCTGTACCACTACTATTTTGGGTGTGGACTGCTGGCACAGTTGACAGAGTACTGATCTTAGATCATTTAGTTGTTTTGTTTTCTGGCTTTTTAGTGCTGTAACCACGGAGAGGGCATCTGTAAAATAACAAACTATTTGGCTCTCATTTTTTTCGCATGTCAGCATATATTCTAATGCAGCTTTCAATGACTCTGCCTCTGCTCTGAAATTGATTAAGACTTTTCCGTTGTCACTGATATTGTTATCCTTTTACCGTTTGTTAGGCTCAGAAAAACCCCTTTCCCCTTACTTTTCTGTTGCGTTTGTTACAGAACCGTCAGTGTATGCATAGGTCCAGTCAGTGCTTGGGTAGTTGTTATATATTATATATGTATATTAGGATTGTGTCTCGTCTTCCCTTTTCAGTCTGATTGTTTCTGTATCAAATATGTGGTACGTTTTCTATCACCTCTGGAAAGATCTGCTGATTCCAGATGGGTTTAGTGTTGATATTGCGATCATCTCTTATATTTGTTTTGGCTATTCCCACCAAATGTCTCCGCTTTAGTCTCTCTTTTTCAAATCGATTTAGCCTCTGATACATTGGGTGGTCTGTTAGTTTTCTTATTTTCTATGCTTGCTGTTGGGCTCTGCTGTCTCTTCTTTCGTTCATTGATTGCATATTTGTAATCCCTTTCAAATAGAGCTACGATCAGCTGAGGTTCAACAGTTTTTTTGTTGTTGATTTAATATTTCTGTAGGCATTTTTATGTATGACTTAGTAGTGATATTCCTCATAGTTTCTTTTACTAGTGTTTTTCTCTTCCAGATAAGTATTGTCGTATGTTGGTGCTCTTCATTCTTTATTTTTTGGATCCTGTTAAGACTCTTTCTTGTCACTTCTCTCTTGTCTCCTCACAAATTGAAATTGCTTTCAGCTGTTATCCGTTCATAAGTGGTTATTTTTGTATAGGAATATTCTTTATAGCTTTATAGTTCTTGAACCAATATACAAAGTCACTGTATTATGTAGTATTTAGTGATTACCAATTATTGTCCATAAGGTTGATACATTCTTGGAATTATTCTTTCGGTCGGTGTTTTATTATGCGATAAATTTTGGATCCGGTCTTGTCACTAACAATTGAATTAGAACTGATGCTTTCATATTTTAAAAGCATTAGATTGATACTTTTAAATATGAAATCTTGAGTTTTGTATTTGCATCTTAGTTGTCTATATGTCTTCTATGATGCTTCTTTAGTGATCGTAGGTTGGCATTTCGCTCTGCAATTTGATTCGTACTAACATCTTCTTGCTTCAAGAACGTTAATCTTGTCTTGAAGAGTTTCGTTTTAGTCAAAATTGGTTCGTTAAATTTGGCATTACACCATATTGTTTGTTTTCTTTTATTGTTGTGCATTTTCTGCAGTTATTTGTTGCCCATTCCGTTTTTAATGTTTCAGCTACATTATTGCTAAACCTACTTAAGTTTAGTTTAGTTCAGTCGAATAATCAACGTCATTGCACACATACTTTTTAACATAATTTGAATTTGGCGTACTTTAAACCTACAATATCTTCTGTGCTGCTACCTGACCTTGTTTCAAGACTATAAAACAGGTATCAGCTTCGTCGCTTCTGGTATTGATTTTCTAGATATCGATCACCTTCTATGGACAACAGCAGCGAAGGCGAACTTCGATAAAGTTAACAAACTTCAAAACCAAGCCATGAGAATCATAACAGGTGGCATGAAGTCAACGCCAATTGTAGAACTTGAAAAGATTACAAAACTGCAATCCATGACCGACAGAAGAGACTGCAGAGCCCAGCTGCAGTCAGAGAAACTCCGAAGACTGACGGACCATCCGATGTACCAGAGGCTAAACAATTTGGGAACTGGGAAACTAAAGCGGAGAAACTTTGCAGAAATAGCCAAAGCAAAGATGCACGAAGATCCCATAAACGCACTAACAACACCAAAACCCATCACTACTGTACGAAAACCTACTTGGAGGCAGGATATATTTCCAGAGGTGGTAGAAAATATACCAGGTATTGCAAACAAAAACTGCCAGACCGAAAAAGAAAGGAGAGACACTACCTTAAGCTTCATAACGAAAAGCTACCCAAGCATCGACTGGACCCATGCATACACCGACGGTTCTGTAACAGACACTACACAGAACGGAGGGGCAGGAGCATTCCTGAACCTACCAAATGGCAGAAAAATAACACTGTCATTCGCTACTGGTAAGTACACAAGCAATTTCAGAGCGGAGGCAGAGGCACTGAGGGCGGCAGTGGAAGAAATGGCAACACACAGTGAAAATGAGAGCCACATAGTCTTGCTGACAGATGCTCTCGCCGTAGTCACAGCGCTAAAAAGCCAGAAAAACACTGAGCTTAATGACTTAAGAGCAGCACTCTGCAAACTGTGCCAGCTGTCCGCACCAAAAAGGGTAGTGGTACAGTGGGTTCCGTCACACTGCAACATCCAAGGCAACGAGGAGGCAGACAGACTGGCAAAAGAAGGTGCAAGGCTACCACAAACAGATACCAGTATGACGTACGAAGAGTCAAAACGGCTTATCAAAGCCAGGTACATTACCAAATGGGAAACCGAACATACTGGTTACACCAAAAACGATGCCTATTACCAGTTGAACCGAAGAGAGCAGGTCGTTGTCTTCAGACTTCGCACTGGCCACAATAGACTGAGGTACCACCTATTCAACAAATTGAAGATAGGGTGTACCGACGAATGCCCGTGCGGTACTGGTAAAATGACCACTGAACATCTGCTGCAGAACTGCCCGACATACGGGGATCAGAGAGAGCAGATGTGGCCATTGCCAGTGGAACTGCAAGACAAGCTCTATGGTAGTGGCGAGAGTCTCAGGATGACCGCCGCTTTTTTCGAAAAAATAATGGTTACTGTCTGACTGTGTACGCAGAAGAAGAAGAAGAAGATCACCTTCTAAAAACTCAAATACCAAAATGTAGTCAGTTTGTTTAAAAATATCGCTTACTAAACCACTTCCGAATCTAAACCACCTTTATATTTGCTCAAAGCAAGCATTTCGTAGAACCATATCGTTTGTTCGTTCCAACTATATCTGGAATAGTTTGATCCATTTTGGATCTGCCTCATTTTTATAATTTCCAAGCGCTACGTTCATCTCTTGATGCTTCATTATTTGTACCGTGACGTCATGGATTCTGAAAGTTGTTAATGAGCTTCTAACTCCCTGATTGTTCCAGTATTCAGACGTCAAGGTAATCGATTCAACTAGCTAGCGGCGATGGTTCGAGAAAAGCTGAAGAAAAGTATTTAACAGTGAAAGCTCTAGCAAAAAAACCTGAAAACTCAACACTGATTAACGTGAAAGAAAGAAACATGACAGTCACAGGCGAACTGAGCTCCTGACGTTCATTTGGTCATGACCTATCTCATCCTATAGAAATTTTCAATCTTAAAAACTTCAAAAGCATGGACAATTCAACTAACAAGAAACTTACAACTCAACTATCCAATACATAAATAGGTCATCTGCCAATTGGGCTAATGACACAATGAAAAAAAAGCCGCAAGGGATCTGCTACCATTGATTTACCTGTTTTCGTCTGGGAAAAACGCCAGATTCGTTAGCTGGAATGTTCGTTCGATGTACAAACAGGTGGTAGAAGAGATGATTAACTGCAACAGTTATTTTCTGGGACTACCTGAGACAGAGTTAAAAGGAGCTTAGAGGATGAAACTGAGAATCGAGAAAAATGTTACTTTCCTTGAAATGCGCTGAACAAGTGCACATCGCAGTGAAGTTGTGGCCTGAGTGCTATCCACAGAGTTGCGAAGGGCACTTATAGAATGAGAGGCAGAAGGACCCAGAATAATGCTAACATCTTTTAAAACTGACAAAAGAGGAAATACAACTTAAACATTATCAAATGTTATGGACCAACCAATGAGAAAGTACACTCAGTGAATGAAGAATTTTACACACCACTCAAAAACAGCTAGTAAGTCTAAAATTAAACGGAAACGGAGAGTCACTCCATTGATGTTAAATGTGCGTTCCATTAACAACACCAAAGCCCATCCCTACTGTACGCAAACCTACCTGGAGGCAGAATACATTTCCAGAGGTGGTAGAAAATATACCAGGTATTGGAAACAAGAACAGCCAGACTTAAAAAGAAAGAAGAGACATAACCCTGAGGTACATAACGAAAAACTACCCAAGCATGGACTGGACCCATGCATACACCGACGGTTCTGTAACAAACACAACACAGAACGGAGGGGCAGGGGTATTCCTGAGCCTACCAAATGGCAGAAAAATAACACTGTCAGTGGCAACTGGAAAATACTCAAGCAATTTCAGAGCGGAGGCAGAGGCACTGAGGGCTGCAGTAGAAGCAGTGTTCACAGGCAAAAGAAATGAAAGCCATATAGTCCTGTTTACAGATGCCCTAGCCGTAGTCACAGCATTAAAAACCCAGAAAAATACTGAACTTAATGACTTAAGAGCAGTTCTCCGTCAACTATACCAGCAGTCCGCACCAAAAAGAGTAGTGATACAGTGGGTTCCATCCCACTGTAACATCCAAGGGAACGAGGAGGCAGACAGACTGGCAAAAGAAGGTGCAAGACTACCACAACCAGATCCTAGTGTGACATACGAAGAGTCAAAAAGGCTTATTAGAGCTAGATACATGACCAAATGGGAAACATAACATACTGGCTACACAAAAAACGATGCCTATTAGCAGTTGAACAGAAGAGAGCAGGTCGTGGTCTTCAGACTTCGCACAGGCCATAATAGACTGAGGTACCACCTATTCAATAAATTGAAGATAGGTGGCACTGACGAATGCATGTGCGGTACTGGGAAAATGACCGCTGAACATTTGCTGCAAAACTGCCCGACATACGAGGATCAGAGAAAGCAGATGTGGCCATCACCAGTGGCAACACTAGACAAGCTTTTTTCGAAAAAATAAAGGTTGACGTCTGACAGCGTACGAAGAAGAAGAAAGAAGAAATTTGCGTCCTATGCAAAAATCAAAACAGCGCTAAGCAGAGGGGGTGCTTTTTTTTCCCCAGAATCTATCGGATGTAATTGTTAGTATGGACAATCGTAACGATCTAGTTCTGATGGGAGACTTCAATAGTAGAACAGGCAGAAATTTGTCGTCACAGGAACAATTTATTTTATGTCCCAGCAAGACTTCCGTAGATCGGAACAGAAGATCTTGTAAATCTGTGCACATCACATGGTTTGCCGATAGCGTGCACCATGTTTTACTGTATCACAGACCCAGCCACATGAAGACGTGATATAGGTGGAATGATACCGCGTTATTCTTGCAGATAGACTACTGTTTCTTATATGTCACAGACATAGACCTTTCAAAGCAAATTGCAGAGTAATCCCCAACGTGGATTTAAACACTGATCACAGACATGTTGTTAAGACACTTTTCTCCCGAACCTAAGAATGCCAGAGTAGGAACAAGACAAGCGCGATCACGAATCTCCAAACAATTAAACACTAATCTGTCAATATAGTTTTAAACACTGCTATGACTAAGGCGTATCAAATACTGCACATAGATGACAACACTAATTCATTTTTAAAACTGGAAATGAAAAAATATCTTAGATAAGGTACTTGGAACCAATTTCTTAAACCATAGCAAAACCACAACAACAAATAAAAAAACAGCCTGGTGAAGAAGAGGTCAACGTCTTCATACAGCCCGCAAAGAAATAGATCACTTCAAGGAAGACAGCCAACTATGTTTCTCACCAGAATGCTAGAAGATATAGCAAGCATATAATCAGGAGAGCAAAGGAGGAAATCTGGACCCTGTATGGCGAGCATCTCTTAAACATATACGTCCCGTCCTAGAGACTTCTAAAAAATACGTCAGAAAGATGAGACCATGGGACGATAGTTACCACCCAACATCAATCATTGGCAACGACATAGGATCACCTCCACTCGAGGTGGCCGATTGGCGAGAGTGTCTGGAAGAATACTCACACGACCTTCTTAACCCAAGTGGTACTGTACAGGAAATGCCATTCGTACCCCGATACACGGACCACACAGAGTCGGGCATGCTGCTTCAGTTCTCAAAAACAGTCTACGGTACAAGTCTACAGATGTAGACTTAATTCCTACCGAGAGAATCCAAGCCTGTGGTCAGACAGGAGTGATAAGGCTAAAGAGAATATTTACAGCGGTGTGTAAAATACGAAGAGTACCAGACGACCGGAAGCGGGCCAAAGTAGTACACATTTGGAAAGAAAGATTTCAAAGCTGAACTGTAACACTTATAGGGGCATTGTGTTATTCTGTCATACGGAAAAGATGTATGCAAAACTTTTATAACAGAGAGTGCGACCTATTGCTGAACCTCAACAAATCAAACTCGAATTTAGTTTTTGTAGGCGCAGATGTACAGATCTTTTATTTAACCTAAGGCGGATTGACCAGAACATTTGTATATTCAACATGTAGAAACAGCCACCTGAGGCTAAAACACACTCGACTTAGTTTTTCCTACAGAGGAAAATATTATTGAAAACGTTACTGTTGGGGAACTGTTTGGCTCAAGTGACCATCAAATCATCCGTTGGGATCTTATTGCAGGAAAAGAAGTAAACATAAACACGCGAACATACGACTACTCTAAGGCAGATGTTAAGAGGATGAAAGAGGCAACGAGTCACATAAGATATTGTAGGAAGAACAGATATTGAACACGAGTGGGAGAATTTTAAAACAGTTCTAGAAACGCTAAAAGAGGAATGTGTTCTATGTAGGGAGGTAAACCTCAATCGTAAAAAGTGGATAACTAGATTTGTAGTTAAATGTACAAGAGCTACAAATAAACCATGGGAAAAATACATAGAGGCAGGTAAATCAAAAGAAACATATTTAAAATATTTGGACATGCAGAACATAGCTCAGAAAGTGAGAGAAACAGCAGAACTAACTTCGAAAAAAAACTTGCTCAGAGCATCAAGACTGATAGTAAAAGCTGCTTCTCTTATGTTAGAAATAAACAAAGCACAAAAGACAAAGTTGGCCCTCTCATAGACAGTACACGCAAAATAATAAGTGAGAATAGAGAGGCAGCTAATCTACTCAATCAGTACTTTGGCACAGTCTACACAGAAGAGGACTGCTCCAAGATCCCAGAGACCATAGATATGTTTAAAAGATACATGGATACAGCGGGATTAAGATCAATCTGTATTACAGAGGAAATTGTTTTAAAATAATTGGAGGGGTTGAAAGTGGATACATTTCCAGGTCAATATGGTATTCATCCTAATTTGCTGTTTGAAATTAGAGACCAACTAGCAAAACCATTGGCTATATTATGTTCTCAATCACTTGTAAAAGTGATTGTTTCACGGGATTGGAAAGACGCAGGAGTGATCCCGTTATTCAAAAAGGGCAAAAACTCAGATCCAGTGAATTATAGACCGGTGAGTTTAACGAGCATAGCCTGTAAATTGTTAGAGTCAATAATCAAAGAAAAAAACATTTTAATACATTTAAACAAATGTAATCTAATCAGAAATAGTCACCATGGCTTTACTAGAGAGAGATCATGCTTAACAAATCGATTAGAATTCATGGAGGAGGTTACTAAAATGATAGACAAGGGGAGCCAGTGGACGTTTTTTATCTATATTTTGCAAAGGCCTTTGATAAAGTACCTCTTCAAAGATTATTTCGAAAGTTAAAATCACATGGAATAGGTGGGGAAGTTGCCAAATGGATTGAAAATTAATTAACGGGAACAAGGCTGAGTGTGGACATAAATTAGGAGTACTCTGAGTGGTGTGAATTGATAAGTGGAGTGCCACAGGGCTCGGTTTTGGGACTGTTGATATATATATATATATATATATATATATATATATATATATATATATATATATATATATATATATATATATATATATATATATCAACGATTTGAACATTGAAATGGGATCCATGATTGTAAAACTTGCTGATGATACAAAACTATGCAATAGTGTGACATCTAAAGCAGAAGTAGATTCATTGAGGTCGGATATAGTTAAAATTCGAGAATAGTCTGTGTACTATCAAATGGAGTTTAATGTAGATAAATGGACAGTTGTCCACATGGGTAGATCTAATATGGAATATAATTACAGAATGGTTGAGAACGATGTTAGAAAGATAGATAAGGGAAGGGACCTAGAGGTTATAATTAATCATACTGGTAAGGTGAGTGAGCAAGTTCAGGTAGAAGTGAAAAAGGCAAATACAATGTTAGGTATGATAACAAAACATGTTAAACATAGAAGCAAGGAAGTGATAGTGAAACTGTATAAAACATTAGTTAGACCTAGATTGGGGTACTGTGTACAGGTTTGGAGGGGATATAAACAAGCTGAAAAGAAAACAAAAACGAGCGACAAAGATGATAGTGGGATTCCAGAATTACAGTTATGAGGAAAGACTCAGAACAACCGGCCTACAGTGTCTAGAAGAGAGAAGGTTTGGAGGTGACATAATACAGGTTTATAAGATGATCAGAGCAATGGATACATTAGACTATAACATGTTTTTTAAAAAAAAAACAACAGCCACCCATAAAAACAAGAGGGCATATCTACAAATTAACTAAAGAGAGGTTCAGATTAGATATTAGGAAATATTTTTTTAGTCAGAGAGTGGTGAATTCTTGGAATGCATTGCAACGGGAGGTAGTGGAGGCAGGGAAACTTAATGCATTTAAGAATACATTGGATGCGCATAGCTTTTACAGGAAGGTAATGTTAATGAAATTGGTTGTATACAGACTCTACATAGCCTTCTAAACCAGTACAAAGACGTTAAGTTATGTTAAGTTTAAACCCTTCGACACGGCGAGTATCGCAACTTGCCATTTATTGATCAAGAGAATGCTTTCAGTAAGGTTGACATGAACATATTCTGAACAGTGATTGAAGAGCGTGGTATAAGAGACTAGTTACTTTACAACGTCAGAGCACCAGATTGAGTGGACCAAGTGTGGGGAGGGGGGCGGACGTACAGATGACGGTGTGACAGAGTGTAATCACCAAAGATGTGCGTCAGGGATGTCTGTTGTCTCAACAACTTTTTAACATGTTTCTGGGCAAACTTGTTTTAGAGGCCTGTCACCCTGCATCATACGATCCAAATCATCATTTCAGATACGAAATTCTTTTTCGTAGATTACCAACGCTTAGCATATTCATGCGAAAAAAATTTCCAAAATCACTAAACCTTGGTTGTCGAATCTGTTTGTGGTAGTCTTGCACCTTCTTTTGCCAGTCTGTCTGCCTCTATATGGCTTTCATTTTCACTGTGTGTCACCATTTCTTCCACTGCCGCCCTCAGTGCCTCTGCCTCCGCTCTGAAATTGCTTGTGTACTTACCAGTAGCGAATGACAGTGTTATTTTTCTGCCATTTGGTAGGTTCAGGAATGCTCCTGCCCCTCCGTTCTGTGTTGTGTTTGTTACAGAACCGTCGGTGTATGCATGGGTCCAGTCCATGCTTGGGTAGCTTTTCGTTATGAAGCTTAGGGTAGTATCTCTCCTTTCTTTTTCAGTCTGGCAGTTTTTGTTTGCAATACCTGGTATATTTTCTACCACCTCTGGAAATATATCCTGCCTCCAGGTAGGTTTTCGAACAGTAGTGATGGGTTTTGGTGTTGTTAGTATGTTTATGGGATCTTCGTGCATCTTTGCTTTGGCTATTTCTGCAAAGTTTCTCCGCTTTAGTTTCCCATTTCCCAAATTGTTTAGTCTTTGGTGCATTGGATGGTCGGTCAGTCTTCGGAGCTTCTCTGACTGCAGCTGGGCTCTGCAGTCTCTTCTATCGGTCATGGATTGCAGTTTTGTAATCTTTTCAAGTTCTACAATTGGCGTTGACTTCATGCCACCTGTTATAATTCTCATGGCTTGGTTTTGAAGTTTGTTAACTTTATCGAAGTTCGCCTTCGCTGCTGTTGTCCATGCCGCAATGCCATACTCGAGAACTGGCCTCACTCTTCCAGTGTACAGTTTCTTTAGTATGCCTTCGTCTGCTCCCCAGCTTGTGCCAGCAAATTTCCTCATGATTGCCATTCTTTCTCTGGCTTTCATTCGGTTTCTCTCAATCTGACTTTTCCATGTCATGCGCCGATCAAATATGACTCCCAGATAGGTTGGGTTGTCGTTTGGCTGCAGGAATTTGCCATTTAGACTTAATTTGGTACTTTGGGGTTTTAATGAAAGCGAGAATATTGTGCATGTGGTTTTCTCCTCGTTTATTTTGACCAGCCATGAGTTCGCCAACTCTTCCAGCGATGTTAGGGCCGTCTGCATCCGATTTCTTGCTATGGTGAGATTCTTTTCAGAGATCTACATGGCCAGATCGTCTGCAATCATTGAGCTATGGACTCTTCTTGGTATATTCTCTGTAATATCGTTTATATATACCAGGAAGAGTGTGGGTGACAGTACTCCCCCTTGGGGTACTCCCTGCTCGAGTGTCACCTTTTTGCTCATCTGCCCTTGTACTTGGACTCTGGCCGTTCTTTGTTTGAGGTAGTGGTTGATCCACTTGTACATCTTCCCACAAAACATCACTTCTTCTTAGCTTGACTCTAAGTCCATCTTTCCAGACTGTGTCAAATGCCTTTTCCAGATCCACCCAAACAGCTACTGTGTGTTTCTGTGCCTGGTAGGCATCTTCTATCTCCTGGGCTATGAGGATGACCTGGTCCTCAGTGGATCTGTGCTGTCTAAAGCCGGCTTGCTGTGGAATTAGTATTCGTTTTTCTTCCAGATGCCACATCAGTCTGGTGTTTATCATCCGTTCCATCAGCTTGCCGACACAGCTCAGTAGGCTTATGGGCCTGTCTCCATTTGCATCTGTTTTGTCCTTTCCTGTTTTTGGTACTGGTACTAGTACTGCGTCTTTCCATGCCTGTGGTACAATTCCCCTTTTCCAGCTTTGGTTCAGGACCGATAGCAGTTTCCTCTTCGCTGTTTGGCCCAGCCCCATCAGCATTTCGTTTGTTATCCCGTCTTTTCCGGAAGATTTCCTTTTCCTTAGTGTTCTCATAGCCTCTTCCATTTCGCGCATTGTTAATTTGGCCATCATGTGCTCTTCAGGTGCCGTATTCATGTTTTCGTGCCCCTTTAGCTCTTCGCTAATGGCTGTATGCTTATCTGCAGGGACCTCGATGTGGTTTGCTCTGGCATAGTGATCGACAAAGGCGTTTGCGGCTTTCTTACCTGTGATCAAGTTCTCGCCCTGCTTGATAGTAATTTGTTTATTTGACGGGGTTTCGTCGTTCATGGCTCTGACTAGCTTCCATAGTTTGTTCCCGTCTTTGTCCAGGTTTAGACTTTCCGTTTTATTTTTCCAGCTTTCTCTTGCTGTTTGCTTGAGAGTGTGTTTGTACTTCGCCGTGGCGGCTTTGAGGGCGATGTTTGCCTCCATGGATTTTTCTCGCTCTGCTATGTTCCTAGCATTTTTTACTGCAGCCAATTAGTCTGAAGTATGTTTGTTAATCACAACGATCACAAAGACACGTTTTTTTACGCACTCAAAAAAGATATATAACAAACAAAAGAACAGAAAGAATAGATATCCTGGATTATAATCACGAACCTTTATGTAATGAGTTGCCTTACCACAAGGGAAAGATGAGTTGCGGTCTTGGACCAGCCGGACAGCCCTAAACAGAAGTGCACTAACTAGCCAAGAATTTTCTCATTGAACACTTGCGACTATGGTATATAGGCCCGAATTCGATCAGGCATGTTTATAAATTCAATTTCTTCCTAACATTCCTATCATTAAGCATAGACTATACAGCTGTCACTGACAAACATGTTGTGTTTGCAGCTCACTGTTTCCCTATTTCCCTTTCTTACCACGCTTCTTAATTTGGAACTACCGTTGCTCATTGTTTGCCTACATGCGAAACACGCGTTGAAGGTATGTGTGTCATATGCTTTATTACAAGAATGTTAAGGAACAGTGGCACTTATTTTATGAATTTGGTATTTTGTTCAGATCAATGGTATAGTGACGAAGTAAAAACAGCTACCACATAGAAGAAGAATATGTACAGAGCATAGGTTAAAAGCAAAACGCACAACAAATGTCGACTCTAAGACACGGGAAAAGCAAACAAAGTTGATAATTATGGAAGCTAAATCTAAATCTTGGAAAGAGTATGGGGACATTCTTGAGTATGGGGACATTCTTGAGTATGGGGACATTCTTGAGTATGGGGACATTCTTGAGTATGGGGACATTCTTGAGTATGGGGACATTCTTGAGTATGGGGACATTCTTGAGTATGGGGACATTCTTGAGTATGGGGACATTCTTGAGTATGGGGACATTCTTGAGTATGGGGACATTCTTGAGTATGGGGACATTCTTGAGTATGGGGACATTCTTGAGTATGGGGACATTCTTGAGTATGGGGACATTCTTGAGTATGGGGACATTCTTGAGTATGGGGACATTCTTGAGTATGGGGACATTCTTGAGTATGGGGACATTCTTGAGTATGGGGACATTCTGAATTCGAATTGATTACAAAAACGAGATCAGAAATTTCTGCAAGAAGATCAAAAGTATGAGAGGCAGAGATTATTGTTTTAATTCAATATAAATTATAAACAACGACAATGGATTCACAACAAACGATCCAGAACAGATGGTAGTAATACTTCAAAGAACTTATCAGCTTACTAACCATTAGGGACAATGACACACAAGATTGAAAGTGATTGAAAGTGAACAAATGTCTAGGTCAAGATGGTATTCATCCAAAATTGCTGTATGAAATTAGAGACCAACTAGCAAAACCATTGGCTATATTATGTTCTCAATCACTTACAAAAGGGATTGTTCCACGGGATTGGAAAGATGCAGGAGTGATCCCCTTATTAAAAAAAAGCAAAAAATCAGATCCAGAAAATTATAGACCAGTGAGTTTAACGAGCATAGTCTGTAAATTGTTAGATTCAATAATCAAAGAAAACATTGTAATGCATTTAGACAAATTTAATCTAATTAGAAATAGTCAGCATGGGTTTACTAGAGGGAGATCATGCTTAACAAATCTATTAGAATTCACGGAGGAGGTTTCTGAAATCATAGATAAAGGGGAGCCAGTGGATGTTATTTATCTAGACTTTGCAAAGGCCTTTGATAGAGTACCTCATCAAAGATTATTTCGAAAGTTAAAATCACATGGAATAGGTGGGGAAGTTGCCGAATGGATTGAAAATTGGTTAACGGGAAGAAGGCAGAGGGTGGGCATAAATAAGGAGTACTCTGAGTGGAGTGAAGTGAAAAGTGGTGTGCCACAGAGCTCGGTTTTGGGACCAATTTTGTTCTTGATATTTATAAATGATTTGGACATTGATATGAGATCCATGATTGCAAAATTTGCTGATAACACAAAACTATGCAGTAGTGTCTCATCTAAAGCGGATATATTGATGTCGGATTTAGATAAAATTCGAGAATGGTCTGTAATCTGGCAAATGGAGTTTAATGTAGATAAATGTACAGTCATCCACATGGGTAGATCCAATATGGAACATAATTACAGAATGGGAGAAAACGATATTAGAAAGATAGATAAGGAAAGGGACCTAGGGGTTATAATAGATCATACAGGAAAGGTGAGTGAGCAGGTTAAGGTAGCAGTGAAAAAGGCAAATGCAATGTTAGGTATGATAAAAATAAATATTAAACATAGGAGCAAGGAAGTGATCGTCAAACTGTATACAGTTTTAGTTACACCTAGATTGGAATACTGTGTACAGGTGTGGAGTCCTTATCATAGAGGGAACATAAACATGCTAGAAAGAATACAAAAAAGAGCGACAAAGATGATAGTGGGATTCCAGAATTACAGTTATGAGGAACGACTCAGAAAAACCGGCCTACAGTGTCTCGAAGAGAGAAGAATTCGTGGTGACTTAATACAGGTTTATAAAATGATCAGAGAAATCGATAAATTAGACTATAACAAGTTTTTTTAAAATACAACCACCTACAATAACACGAGGGCATAGCTACAAGCTGATTAAAGAGAGGTCCAGGTTAGATATTAGGAAATATGTTTTTAGTCAGAGAGTGGTGTCTGCTTGGAATGCATTGCCAGGGGAGGTAGTGGAGGCAGGGACAGTTAATGCATTTAAGAATAAACTGGATGCGCATAACTATTAGAGCAAGGTGATGTAAATGTAACTGGTTGTATACAGACTCTGCAGGGTCTTCTAAAGCATTATAAAGACGTTAAGTTAAGTTAAGATACCAACGTTAACATACGCAAGAAATTAGAACCAATCATCACGCTTTCATAAATCAGAAATGCTGTAGAAGCTGTACCTCTCAACACATGAATAGGACCTGATGCAATGCCTGCTGAACTAACAAAAGCAGCCAACGAGGTCGGGATATTGTGGCTACAAAGATTGTATAACCTAGCATGGACCACACACAAAATGTCAGAAGGTTAGAGAAATGCAATAATAATTTCAATATAGAAAAATAAAGCTAGCAACAGAGACTGTATTTAATACAGAGCAATATCTCTTGAGCAACACTGGCTAAATATTTGGTAAAATAATAGAGAAAAGATTACGTTACACCATCAAAATAATGACAACTCAACGACACACAGATGGGCTTTAGAAAAAAAAACATAATATGTATGGATGCAATTTTTAGAAACATTTTTAGGTGGATAAAACTATTGAATACGATCAGGAATTATAAATTGCGTTTGTAGATCAAGAAAAAGCGTTTCACCGGGTAGATAAGTAACAATCTCAGAATCTCAAAATCTTGGTATTCAATGAGGCACGTGTGTCTGATGCCAAATGTTAAGTAAACTCATTTCACTCTTTCGCCTTGGTGTACCATGTTGGAACCAGGACCTACAAATATATAAAATATGGCAAATCAGATCTCTGAAAAATGAACACAAATACTTAACCGTAGTTATTGTCATGTGCCTGCAATTAAGTATTGGAAATATTTTGTGTTCTGTTTTTTTTCAACGATCTGATTTGCGTTATTGCATTTTTGTTGTATTTCCGCTGTGATTCTTCTGTCTGCTGATAACGTGCTCCCTAAGTGTGTGAAATATTTCACATGTTTTATTCTCTGCTATCAATGTAAAAACTGGACAATAACATCAAATGAAATAGAAGACAAATCGTAAAAGCAGAAATGAAATGCCTGTGAAAAATAATGCATGCAACAAGAACAGACAAGATCAAACACGATGACATGATTAGACTAGTTGGAACAACACCATATTAGGTTACATCAAAAGACATTAACTAAAATGGTTCTTCCATGTGCCAAGTCTACCACACCCCCCCCTCCCATAAACAGTAATTCAATTACCCCCCCCCCCCCACTCCACTCCAACCCAACAAGCAATGCTATTTAGATACAACGGATTCAAGGCACACGGTCGACCATAGATGGGCCACTCTTCCCCTTCTCCTCTTACCTCACTCTGTTTCATTTGACTCTATCCCACAGTCACACCCTTGCACAACTTTCACACGCGCCCTCGTGGTAAAGCCCTTCCATTGCTAGCTTCTGAGGGCGCACAAACCTAGCATAGGTACATACAGACCCACACATGCATCCAAGCACTGGTTTATGCGTCCTGATATCGCCCAATGGACTACGGTCTGGGGTGGAAAATGGCGCGCCTCCGCCAGTAGAAACTAGTGAGGAAAACATCTAAGCAAAAAAATTTTTTTTTAAAACACGGTCGACCACGGAAATTTTGGCTTACAGAAATATATGTGGCACCGAAGGCCACTGTGCATGCAGCACACGGTAGATATATTTCTAGAGATATCTTCATAACCTGACAATGGAAGACAAAACAGGATAAGCGAATAGATGAGGACGTTGAGATCAGGACCTATCAATTATTGTCTAATCCTATAATTAACTATATATTATTTTCAAGATGTTCCTGTCGGTATGTCGGTAGCATAGGAAAGATTGTTGTTTGTCTTTTGTTGATCATTGTATCTCAGTTGTAGCTCTGACTTTCTCCAATATGGTTGCAAATGTAGGTGTGTGTGTGTGTGTGTGTGTGTGTGTGTGTGCGTGCGTTTGAGTGTATATATGTATGTATGTGTGTGTGTATGTATGTATGTATGTATGTGTGTATGTATGTGTGTATGTATTTCTGTATGTGTGAATCTATCTGCGGATGTGTGTATGTATGTGTGTATGTATGTATGTATCAAGGTATTCATGTATGTATGTATGTATGTGTGTGTATGTTAATGTGTGAAAGCGTGCCTGTGTATGTGTTCGTGTGTATGTGTGTATATGTATATGTATATACATATATATATATATATATATATATATATATATATATATATATATATATATATATATATATAAATATATATTTCTTAAGTCTACAGTCATTGTTTTTGTGTTGCTAATGTTGTTGTTGGTGTTGCTCTTTGTTTGTGACCGGAGGCTTCTTGCCCTGGCGCTCTTGACTTGTTCTTTCTTTTCGGATGCGGTTATCTGAGGTTGATTTGCTTATGTTATAATTAACTTTGTCTTTCTACCACCTTTTGTTATTGATATAACCAAATTGAGCATCACATCCTGTTAATAGAAGCACTACCTTTCTCTATTTCTGGCTTCTTATCAACAATCTCCCATCAATCGTATCATCACGCTTATCGGCCTCCTTCCGAATATTTCATTCTTTGATTGACAGCTTGCTTTGTGATTTGCATTTCTCTAAATCTTTAGACCATGGGTACAATAGATACTGGACACAGATACGCTTACCATCAACCTTCCATTTTTTGAGTGATACGAAATTCTGTCCCATTACATTAATTATTTAATCGGGACTCTCAATAAATTGAAAGATCATAACTATTGATCTCTGACATTAGTGCTTGTATCAGTTTGGATGGTAACATGATGATATTGGTTTAAAAACAAAAGCGGCATGACCACGTGAGTCAGGCTAGTCATAATATATAATTAATGGAAGTTATTTCTGATTGATTACTAGGAATCACGATTCTTTTTCATCATCGATGTGATTTGTTTTGTTGGACAGGTATCGATTAATGTATCTCGTTGTATCATTGACTGGCTGTGGAAAAGTTTTACCCAATGCCACCTGTAGTGACATTCATTATTTGTTGTAATGGTATCAAATAACAATGGCTACCTCAACTCCTATGTTTTCTTTGATTATTGAACATATTACATGTATGTAAACAGATGTACAGCATTCATTTAATGATAATTCCAACAAAAACAACTATGATACCTTATCTCTCTTTACTCTTGACATTGCAATAATCGAATGTATGAATGGCCCCCATATTTCATGGCTGTTACACATCGGTCGATCTTATCGAACGTCGAAGAAGTGTGCCAGGCAACGAGTTACCTAAGCCATCAGTACCAACATCATTCTCAGCTTGCTAAAACATCAACTGAGATTATATGGGTCTGTTGGACGTGTGCTGCTAACCATTCTAATTAACATAAGAGAACCCACAGTCCGCTATTGTTTACATTGCATACAGTTTACCCGTGTCCTGCCTGTAAGTGATAGGTGAATACTACTTGTAGTTAAATGTTTGATTACACAAATGTCAAGGTCTAATATGTGATTTTTATCTTTAGATTAAAGTCAAGGTTTGTCCCTCAGTACTTCTACTTCTGCCGAGGAATGAACTAGTTAGAGATTTAACTATGCTAAATGGGGAGGAAGACTAGCGTCTGGTCAGGCAAAATATACTGATCAGACATATTAGTCACAGTCAGGACAAAAACACACTGGACAAGACTCGGGTTCTTAGTAGCCCTCCCTTGAAACTGGCTTTTCTCATGACATCCTAGCTAGGCTAATAAGGCGAGGGATCGACGTGATACCTGTAGTAGTGAGTGATACGCAGATGAAGCCAAGCATAGCAGTACTGCCAGTAGGACCTCGATCTACCTTTATCAGCAAGCTCGGGATGTGAGGAAAGCTACTGCAACCCATCACTTAACGTCCTTCTCGGGGCACACAAAAGAGTAACCTAATCATTGTGGGCATTCGTAAACAACAACAACAACAAATATGCTACGTTGAGGTTTGTCCCATATTAGTTACACTACTGTCAGGGAATGAACTAGTTAGAGACTTTAGTACACTAAGGTCAGGTGTGGCCATAGCTCTTCCACTAATGTCGGGGAATAAACTAGAGACTTCAGTATACTAAGTCAAGGTTTGTCCGATATTAGTTACACTAATGTCGGGGAAAGAACTAAAGACTTCAGTATACTAAGTCAATGCGTGTCACTAATGTCGGGGAATGAACTAGAGACTTCAGTATACTAAGTCAAGGCGTGTCACTAATGTCGGGAAATGAACTAGAGACTTCAGTATACTAAGTCAAGGCGTGTCACTAATGTCGGCGAATGAACTAGTTAGACTTTAGTATAATAAGTCAAGGTGTGTCACTAATGTCGGGGAATGAACTAGTTAGAGATTTTAGTATTCCAAATCAAGGCGTGTCACTAATGTCGGAGAATGAACTAGTTAGAGACTTTAGTATACTAAGTCAAGGCGTGTCACTAATGTCGGCGAATGAACTAGTTAGAGACTTTAGTATACTAAGTCAAGGCGTGTCACTAATGTCGGGGAATGAGCTAGAGACTTTAGTATACTAAGTCAAGGCGTGTCACTAATGTCGGGGAATGAACTAGAGACTTTAGTATACTAAGTCAAGGCGTGTCACTAATGTCGGGGAATGAACTAGTTAGAGACTTCAGTATACTAAGTCAAGGCGTGTCACTAATGTCGGGGAATGAACTAGAGATTTTAGTATACTAAGTCAAGATGTGTCACTAATGTCGGGGAATGAACTAGAGACTTGAGTATACAAAGTCAAGGCGTGTCGCTCATGTCGGGGAATGAACTAGTTAGAGACTTTAGTATACTAAGTCAAGGTGTGTCACTAATGTCGGGGAATGCACTAGAGACTTTAGTATACTAAGTCAAGGCGTGTCACTAATGTCGTCGAATGAACTAGAGACTTCAGTATACTAAGTCAAGGCGTGTTGCTAATGTCGGGGAATCAACTAGAGACTTTAGTATACTAATTCAAGGCGTGTCACTAATGTCGTCGAATGAACTAGAGACTTCAGTATACTAAGTCAAGACGTGTCACTAATGTCGGGAAATGAACTAGAGACTTCAGTATACTAAGTCAAGGCGTGTCACTAATGTCGGCGAATGAACTAGAGACTTCAGTATACTAAGTCAAGGCGTGTCACTAATGTCGGGGAATGAACTAGAGACTTTAGTATACTAAGTCAAGACGTGTCACTAATGTCGGGGAATGAACTAGAGACTTCAGTATACTAAGTCAAGGCGTGTCACTAATGTCGGGGAATGAACTAGAGACTTTAGTATACTAAGTCAAGGCGTGTCACTAATGTCGGGGAATGAACTAGAGACTTTAGTATACTAAGTCAAGGCGTTTCATAGTAGAATATATTGCCTTTATTTCTCTGTTCGTTCATAGAATAGTATATATTGTTGGCCAGAAAAGAATCTTGTCAATCGTCTACTGCTGATCGTATTAAAGCAACCAGTTTGCGTCGAGTTTTTTTCTATTATGTGTTTGTTTATTTTCTTTTCCTTATTTCTATTTGTTTATGCCAAGAGAGAGAGAGATAGAGAGAGAGAGAGAGAGAGAGAGAGAGAGATAGAAAGCCTTTGTCTTAACGTGTCTCTCCTAAAAGTGTAGTTGAATTATTTGATTGATTTGGTCAAATTGTGTTATTTTAGTTCTTACTTCTAACCATCAACACTAAAAAGCACTAAGTAAACATACTAGGTGAAAGTTCCTGACATCAAATAATTGCCAGAAGGAAAGGGGATTCCCAAATGTGCTGTGGAGTCAACTAACATATAGTTTCCTCAACATTCGACTTTGTTCTCTAATTCCCACATGTGTATCCCACCTCCATCGGTAATGCACTTTCTCATTTCAAAAGTCGATAAAGCAAAAGTTATAATAAAAATCGCTCACACAAAAAAGAAACAAATTTCAATCTTCTAACATATCGGATGAATTCTGAAGTGGTTTAAGTATAAGAAAGCAACACACTGTATGTTCTTGGTGTACTACGTGACTAACACATAAGATGTTGTGGTGTGCCTCCAGTGTGGCAGTGGTGGAAAGATAAATCTGATCCTGTGATGTCCTTTCGTCAATCGTCTTCTTTTTTTACGATTTTCAGGAAAAGTAGTTATTCGCTCATCTATTTATTGTATTATTCGTGTTTTGTGTTTATAGCTTCATTAACTTAAATTTAATTTAACGTCTTTATACGGGCTTAGCAGACTCTGCAGAGTCTGTATACAACCAATTTCATTTACATTTCCTTGCTCTAAAAGCAATGTGAATCCAATCTATTTTTAAATGCTTTAATTGTCCTTGCCTTCACTACTTCACGTGGTAGTGCATTCCAAGTATTCACCACTATTTACAGATTTATAATATCTAATCTGAACATTTCTATAATTAATTTATAGTTTTGCCCTCTTGTTCTTGTTGGTGGTTGTATTTTGAAAAAGAAAAAAAACTTGTTATAGTCTAATTTATCCTTTGCTTTATCTTATACACCCGGGGCCCAATGGTTAAGTGGCACGGCTCACAATCAGAAGGTGCTGGGTTCGCTCCCCAACACAACATCGGCCGTTACCTCGGGGAAACAAACCTTTAGAAAATGCAAGAGGAAGAAGACCCTTGCGTAAATTGCATGCTGAAGTCGGATGCACTGGGCCGACAGGCGCAAAATAAAAAACCACAGTGCAACGCACACCGCCTTGGGGATTTCAGAAATAAGGCGAACGCAAAAACAAAACAAAAATCGTATACACCCGTATTAAGTCACCTCGAATTATTCTCTTTTCTAAACGCTATAATCCTGTCTATTAAAACAAGTTAGCTGCTACATATGCGAACTAGCTATTCGTATTTGTGAATGACAAGCTAGACTTAGCACTCTTTCTTATACATGTTTCTAGCCTGTGTGAATGGCAAGCTAGACATAGCACTCTATCTTATATACATGTTTAGCCTGTGTGAACGGCAAGCTAGATATAACACTCTATTTTATACATGTTTCTAGCCTATGTGAATGGCAAGCTAGACATAGCACTCTATCTTATACACGTTTTTAGCCTGTGTGAACGGCAAGCTAGACATAGCACTCTATCGTATACACGTTTTTAGCCTGTGTGAACGGCAAGCTAGACATATCACTCTATCTTATACACGTTTTTAGCCTGTGTGAACGGCAAGCTAGACATAGCACTCTATCGTATACACGTGTTTAGCCTGCGTGAACGGCAAGCTAGACATAGCACTTTATCTTATACACGTTTTTAGCCTGTGCTAATTGTGAGATAGATAGGGCACTCTATATTAAACAATTTGTTAGCCTGTGTTAATGGCGAGCTAAATATAGCACTTCATGTTAGACAAATTGTTAGCCCATGAATATTGAGCTAAATATAGCACTCTATCTTAGACAAGTTGTTAGCGTATGTTAATGGCGAGCTAAATTTTTCACTTCATCTTAGACAAGTTGTTAGCGTGTGTGAATGGCGAGCTAAATATAGCACTTCATGTTAGACAAGTTGTCAGTCTGTGTGACTGATGAGCTAAGTATAGCACTTCATCTCAGACAAGTTCTAAGCCTGTGTTAATGTTGATCTAAATAGAGCACTCTATCATTTGTACTTCACTAAAACCCAATACTCACTTATGATGTACGCCGCGTATGAACATCTATATTGGCTACATCCTCCCAACTAACCACTATAACAAATAATACGTACCTACTAAAAGCTGTATTGTATAATTACATTGACATCAGCAGAAGGCTCTACTTTAACTGCTGGAAGATATTAGCAATGGTTGATGCTAATAAATCAAGTTGTCCAGACCTTAAGCTATATGTATACGATTATGGTAACGATTCGTCTTTCTCTTAAGTGAGGCCGGCATCCCAACAGTTGGCTATGTTACGAGTGACCTTCCTCATTGCGTTTACAGTCGTGGTTTCAATAGCAATAACTTTACATGATGAGGTTGCCAGCCACATGCACACCGTTTGTTAGTCGACTTCTACGTCATAATTGGAAGGTTAAAGTGACCCTATTCTTTTTAACCTTGACTAATGACATCAACTGGGTGGTGAACAAATACATGACATTTTAACGATAGCTCAAAGAGTAGTTTTTTTCACAGTGAAAAGTATCAACTACAATACATCCTCGTTAACTCTAGCAAAAGAACGAGCAAACCATTGTTATTTATTGCTGATCTTCTGATACGAACACATGTCATGGACAATGATTACGCCATCAGGAAGAACACGGGAAGTCACGGTGGTATGGCTTTGCTGAAAGATAATTAAGTTCCGTTTGCTGATGAAACTGTATAATGCGAGTTACACGAGAGAGGCCATGAATCTAACGAAACGTCAGACACATGCACAGGTGCAGTCCACATTCTTGTATAGTGTTTTGGAAAAAGACAGCAAGAACCCACGGTGGCAACAACAACATTTGATGAGAACAAATTGCAGAAAAGTGAGAGAGAAACAAATCGATAGTTTGAGATTCCCAACATGGATTGGATATATACACATCATTTATGAGAGATATAATCAGTTGCGTCAATCGACAT
Source organism: Ariolimax columbianus (assembly GCA_036924085.1). Classification (NCBI taxonomy): domain Eukaryota; kingdom Metazoa; phylum Mollusca; class Gastropoda; order Stylommatophora; family Arionidae; genus Ariolimax; species Ariolimax columbianus. The sequence goes on along the minus strand of JAVGWX010000004.1, from coordinate 16,858,638 downwards.
ACACTCTGATTGAGTAACAAATGCGATCAATGACCAAGGCGTAAATCAATACGCATAATTAATATCTTAAAAAGGAGATAACAGGAGGAAAAAGAGAGGTGATTCTCCAGGAGAATGTTTATAATAACATGTGGGTGCGGCGGTAGGGACAATTCAAATAACACGTTTATACACAATGGACACGTTTGACTTAGATACAGTGTTAGATCAAGAACTTGAGCGAAATAAGGTTAGTGCCAAAAGGCTTTCATCGGAAACAATGGACAACAAATGATGACAGCTAACAACTCACGAGAGAAATGATGAAAGCTAACAACTCACGAGAGTATTGTTGAAAGCTAACAACTCACGAGAGTAATGATGAAAGCAAACAACTCACGAGAGTATTGTTTGAAGCTAACAACTCACGAGAGTAATGATGAAAGTAAACAACTCACGAGAGTATTGTTGAAAGCTAACAACTCACGAGAGTAATGATGAAAGCAAACAACTCACGAGAGTATTGTTGAAAGCTAAAAACTCACGAGAGTAATGATGAAAGCAAACAACTCACGAGAGTAATGATGAAAGCTAACAACTCACGAGAGCAACGATGAAGGTACGCAAAGTGATGCTAGCTCGTGGTTCACAATTTTTTTTCAGATGATCCCCAGCCAAATATATGCGACCATGATTACTCTCACGATTTTTTAGTTGTTTTCCATAAATACGGCTCCCGAAGAGCACATGATGGCCAAACTAACAATGCGCGAAATGGAAGAGGCTATGAGAACGCTAAAGAAAAGGAAATCTCCCGGAAAAGACGGGATAACAAACGAAATGCTGATGGGGCTGGGCCAAACAACGAAGAGGAAACTACTATCAGTCCTGAACCAAAGCTGGAAAAGGGGTATTGTACCCCAGGCGTGGAAAGACGCAATACTGGTACCAGTACCAAAAACAGGAAAGGATAAAACAGATTCAAATGGATACAGGCCCATCAGCCTACTGAGTTGTGTCGGCAAGCTGATGGAACGGATGATAAACACCAGACTGATGTGGCATCTGGAAGAAAAACGAATACTAATTCCACAGCAAGCCGGCTTTAGACAGCACAGATCCACTGAGGACCAGGTCATCCTCATAGCCCAGGAGATAGAAGATGCCTACCAGGCACAGAAACACACAGTAGCTGTTTGGGTGGATCTGGAAAAGGCATTTGACAAAGTCTGGAAGGACGGACTTAGAGTCAAGCTAAGAAGAAGTGATGTCTGTGGGAAGATGTACAAGTGGATCAACCACTACCTCAAACAAAGAACGGCCAGAGTCCAAGTACAAGGGCAGATGAGCAAAAAGGTGACACTCGAGCAGGGAGTACCCCAAGGGGGAGTATTGTCACCCACACTCTTCCTGGTATATATAAACGATATTACAGAGAATATACCAAGAAGAGTCCATAGCTCAATGTTTGCAGACGATCTGGCTATGTGGACCTCTGAAAAGAATCTCACCATAGCAAGAAATCGGATGCAGACGGCCCTAACATCGTTGGAAGAGTGGGCGAACTCATGGCTGGTCAAAATAAACGAGGAGAAAACCACGTGCACAATATTCTCGCTTTCATTAAAACCCCAAAGTACCAAATTAAGTCTAAATGGCAAAATCCTGCAGCCAAACGACAACCCAAACTATCTGGGAGTCACATTTGATCGGCGCATGACATGGAAAAGTCAGATTGAGAGAAACCGAATGAAAGCCAGAGAAGGAATGGCAATCATGAGGAAACTTGCTGGCACAAGCTGGGGAGCAGACGAAGGCATACTAAAGAAATTGTACACTGGAAGAGTGAGACCAGTTCTCGAGTATGGCATTGCGGTATGGACAACAGCAGCGAAGGCGAACTTCGATAAAGTTAACAAACTTCAAAACCAAGCCATGAGAATTATAACAGGTGGCATGAAGTCAACGCCAATTGTAGAACTTTAAAAGATTACAAAACTGCAATCCATGACCGATAGAAGAGACTGCAGAGCCCAGCTGCAGTCAGAGAAACTCCGAAGACTGACGGACCACCCAATGTACCAGAGAATAAACAATTTGGGAAATGGGAAACTAAAGCGGAGAAACTTTGCAGAAATAGCCAAAGCAAAGACGCACGAAGATCCCATAAACGCACTAACAACACCAAAACCCATCACTACTGTACGAAAACCTACCTGGAGGCAGGATATATTTCCAGAGGTGGTAGAAAATATACCAGGTATTGCAAACAAAAACTGCCAGACTGAAAAAGAAAGGAGAGACAGTACCCTAAGCTTCATAACGAAAAGCTACCCAAGCATGGACTGGACCCATGCATACACCGACGGTTCTGTAACAAACACTACAAAGAACGGAGGGGCAGGAGCATTCCTGAACCTACCAAATGGCAGAAAAATAACACTGTCATTCGCTACTGGTAAGTACACAAGCAATTTCAGAGCGGAGGCAGAGGCACTGAGGGCGGCAGTGGAAGAAATGGTGACACACAGTGAAAATGAGAGCCAAATAGTCCTGCTGACAGATGCTCTCGCCGTAGTCAAAGCGCTAAAAAGCCAGAAAAACACTGAGCTTAATGACTTAAGAGCAGCACTCTGCAAACTGTGCCAGCAGTCCGCACCAAAAAGGGTAGTGGTACAGTGGGTCCCGTCACACTGCAACATCCAAGGCAACGAGGAGGCAGACAGACTGGCAAAAGAAGGTGCAAGACTACCACAAACAGATACCAGTATGACGTACGAAGAGTCAAAACGACTTATCAAAGCCAGATACATGACCAAATGGGAAACCGAACATACTGGTTACACCAAAAACGATGCCTATTACCAGTTGAACCGAAGAGAGCAGGTAGTTGTCTTCAGACTTCGCACTGGCCACAACAGACTGAGGTACCACCTATTCAACAAATTGAAGATAGGGTGTACCGACGAATGCCCGTGCGGCACTGGTAAAGTGACCACTGAACATCTACTGCAGAACTGCCCGACATACGAGGATCAGAGAGAGCAGATGTGGCCATTACCACTGGAACTGCAAGACAAGCTCTATGGTAGTGGCGAGAGCCTCAGGATGACCGCCGCTTTTCTCGAAAAAATAATGGTTACTGTCTGACTGTGTTCGCAGAAGAAGAAGAAGAAGTTAGTTGTTTTCGTGTGTTGTTATTTGTCCCTGATAAAGATCTGTTGTTTGCACCATAGATTTCGTTCATGTTTACGTTTCTAACCGGTATTTGAGCAAACCTTGTCTATGTTTGTATGCTCTTTATGAGAATGCTAAGACGTTTATGGATGTTAACCAGAAAACACACATGATGTGTCAGTTAACGAAGAATACTGCTTAGACAACGCACGTTTTATGACAACAAATTATTGAAATATTAATGATATCCCTTTGCAACACAACGAACTTCTGGAGAAGATTTGCTAGTTAAAGTAGTTTAAGGGCTACTTCCCAAATCTAATCATTAAAAAAAAACCACAATTTGGGCATCAACAATATTTAACCACCTTGTTCTACGGTCATTTGGATATCATTTGAGTGACAGTTTCTTGTAAACAACGAACTTGTACAGCAGCAATTGCTGGTTAATTAAACACATCATTCTATCCGAAACTCAGACAACTGACGGCTGAAATACATGGTCAGTACGTTTGTGACCACCACGGAACCTGAAAGAAAACAAGGCAACGTTACCTCCTGGATGCAAACAAACTCCTGATAGATTACTGGGAGATCAGCTGCTACTTCTGCTACAGGCGTTGAAACAATTGGCTGAAGACATCAGCTGACCGTCTTAAGGCGTTCAACAGATGCTTAATTGGATTGATATCAGGTGAGAGTGCTGGCCTGTCTATTCGTCTGACAAGATACTGTTGGAGGAAGCAATTAACAGCACAAGTTGGGTGTTGGCAAGCGATCTCATTTTGGAGCACATCAATTTGTTCTCTTGGCCTGAAGTGCCGCCAGTGCACAATATTCAAGAGGACCATCTTAAGGGTCCCATCGACGCGATGCAGAGCTGTTCTGTAGTTCATGATTGAGTCAAATCCAAAGCTAGTATGTTCCCCAACTGTGCCATCTTGGAATCGCTAACAGCAGTTTCCACACATGCATTCTGCCATCGCTAAAGGTCATTGTGAACCTTGACTCTTCTATAATTGACCACGGACTACTGCATGCTAAACCCTGTCAGATGCATCCGAAACCGAACAATATGAGCATCGCAATGGACGTGTATGTATAAGGCGCGGATGTGCTACAGGACGTCTTGAGCAAAGATTTGCCCATTGAAGTCAGTTGAGAACCGTTTGGTCGCTGAAAGTGAGGATTTCTGTTGCTCGCAATTGTGTTCTTACTGCTTTGGCGATTGCTGTTCTGTCTCTCAATTTCATTAGAACGGTTTATTGGTCTTGTTGCAAACTTGTTATTCTTGGACGCCCATACTTTCTGACTTCTTCTTCCACTGTTCCGGTCGTGATAAAATGATCTGGCAGTTTATGAGTGTGTAACAGTTCCCGCCGGAGCAAGGGGAGTTTAGGATGCCTGAACATGTTAAAGCTTAAAGCTACATGAATGCATGTCAAGGTCACTCACGTCTCAGCAAAGGAGAACAGAGTTGGGTTAAGGACTGTGGACAGATAGAAACTGACCACTGGCCTTCCGATTTTGGTAGGGGGAGATTGATTGACAGACGAAATTGGCAACGGGGCTTGCTGCGAGAGAAATGGAGTGACAGGTGTGCAAAGTGTTTCGGTTCAATTGGATTGAAGATGACCATACCTGAGATCGATTGGTCAAGCTCTGGCATTGCTTGAGGATATATAACTCGAGACAAAGTTTAGCTCGGGAGGCGGGAGAGAGAGTGAGGCTGTATGGAGAGTGAGAGAGAGAGAGAGACTGAATGTAGATAGTATGTTTAACTCACCAACTTAGGTAGAGGAGCGATTGATAGACTGTTGGACGAATGTTTAGTGATAGAACAGGATCGCTCAAATAGGTGTGTGAGTTTTGCATTAATAGATAATCTGAACGTGTGTTTGTAAGCAAGGACACATTGTGAACGAGTATGTCGAGATCGCCCGCCTGAGGGGATTTCAGTGAGGAAGAGTATTTGATAAGGTGTGTTGAAGACGCAGTTAAGGCGATGTGTGTGTGATGTAATTGCAAGGCAATAGAACTGGGTATTTAGATAGTTGGGAATTCCATCAATAGTAATGCTTACAATTCCCGTTTTAGTAGAAAGTTTAGTTAAGATATGTATTATATTGTGTTTGTAATTTCTCTACTCATTGTATGATATGAGTATGATATAATAAATATGCCACCTGCTGTTTGATACGTCATTTACTGAGTATGGTCATGATGATGTGGATGAGTGTGAGAATGTTCTAAGTTAGATCACGGCAGCAGAGGGTCTGTTACAAGTGACCGAGTGGGGGACTTCCCCTTCTTTTGGCAACCTCTAGCATTATGAAACATTTTCCTGACACTATACCAACGTAAGGTAATCTGTCAAAAACTTCAAGTCATCGTCTCCGAAGCATTGTAAAACATTCTCACCAACACGATTGCATATAACCTTGGTGTACAACAAAAGTTACTGAACTGTGTACAAGTTGTACTTGCAAGACATTTTTTGCACCGCCTAAAATGTATCCTACTTGTGAAAAAAAACAACCATTCTTTTGATTGTGTTGATATTTGAAGGAAAATGTTATATATATAATATATTATATACAATAAGTACTTTTTTATAACTTAAAAGTAAACGTCGCATATGAGGGATGACATAATCTATAGATGGAGGTTAGTATTCAACATGAAAAGAAGAGAGTATAAATATATTGACGAAAGTCTCGTAAGGCGTCTCACTGTAGGGGTGACCTTATGTTCATTGTGGTCTGACACAGAGCATTTTGGGATGACGTGAAAATAGACGTTATTATGTTGATGATAAGCCAAGCTCCATAGGGCAATATTGTAAATCTGATGATGTCAGGAAGGCTATTACAAGAATCCTGAAATATTTCATAATGGCGTAAAATGATACTTTCTTCTTGGTGGTGATTCACTCACTGGACTGAACCCAGGTATGATATTAGCTGTCAGCATTGTTTCATGTAGGCATCGCCCTTGACTGCCTATTTAATCTAATCTCGTGGTTTCTCGTGCGAATCATTATTGACGGATTACCCTATCTTGGCCTGGGCTGTTTTTCTAAAGATGTGCGAAATGTGTTTTTTGCTTGTCAATCAATCAATCAATCAACCAATAAACCAAATACTGAATCAATAATCATCATATTAATATGTTAATATATATATATCTAACTATCTATATGTTTATCTAACTATATGCCTGTCCCTCTGTCCGTCTGCTCGTCTGCCCGTCTGCCGGTCTGTCCATCTGCCCACCCACGCTTTTCATTACTCACAATAGCACTCAATACCCAAACTGAATACCCAAAATACCAGTCACAATAGCACAACATACCCAGTATCTTTCAAATGAAATAACATCTTCCCTAAATAATCCTTCAATGAGGCGCATTACAAATTCACAAACAGACAGACACCTAATGTATTAATTGAAATACTTCGTTCAAATCTGCTCTTCATATATACCTACTTATTGTGTCGGCTCATGGACTAGATTGAGAGCAGGAGAACACCTGATTCCTGACCTTGACAAATATCGATCCATAGAGTGAATCGATTACACTGTCTTTGACCAATAAATATCTCTTCAATTATGTCAAGATTGCTTTACACAAACTACTTTGTCATCTAACATATTTGTTTTCTCTAGGGTGGCTCAATGTTAAGCCAAGGACATGGAATTATGCTCAGCTCTATCCTGTGTTCTTTTTAATTTACACTTCTGCTTATAACATTTTCATCACGGCTAAGATGTTGCTTTATACATTGTCATCTTTAGCCATTTTTCTTTTTACATCCATTTCGTCGCTTGTTCTAATATTTGCCGTTAAAGATGTGATTGTTTCTTTTCTTTCAAGTCCAAGGCATGAAGCTACAAAATTCCCATCGTGTAGATGTATACGTTTGGTTGTACCACCTACTATAACAAAAGCACGATCCGCGTTTCGAGAATTCAAGCACTTACAAATCAATTCTGCATTACAATACACACAGATGACATTGAAGCAACAAACTATGATGTAAATGTCCTGACCAGCAAAGTATTACTTGTATTCGAGCTTCAGGGTAACAGTGTTGTCAGAGCGCTAGCTTCTAGCAATAAATGTACCGGATTCAGTCACATATACAGTCACATTCAGTCACAGATACAGTCACAGATACAGTCACAGATACAGTCACACATACAGTCACAGATTCAGTCACATATAGAGTCACAGATACAGTAACATATACAGTCCAAGATACAGTCACATATACAGTCACATATACAGCCACATACAGTCACAGATACAGTCACAGATTCAGTCACAGATAGAGTCACAGATACAGTAACATGTACAGTCACATATTCAGTCACATATACAATCACATATACAGTTACAGATACAGTCACATATACAGTCATAGATTCAGCCATAGATACAGCCACAACCAAGTTTTCGTACATTAAAATAAGACTTGCGTACTGTAAGGAATCAGTCGTCCTCTATGACTTGCAAAATATCATGGGATCAACCGCTTCACATTCACAGCGGAGAACTCACTAATTGATTTCTTCATCTCCTTGTTCGTGTCTGATTGTCAGAGATAATAATCATACATACTTTTAGAGATGAAAATAACAGTGAATTATATAACGATGTAAACAGCACCTGAATAGTATCTAACAGTGTCATTGGACATATGTTGAATCAAAATGAAACAACGAGTTGGAACGCTGAAACATTGCTTGAGCAAGCCAGATCAGGTAAAACGTGGATAACTCACGAAAAGGCTGCAAACAAAAGTCAATGACAGGTGACTGTTGCAACGTATTGTTCCAAAGGGGCAGCAAAGAAATGAGGGCATACCACGGCATGTAACTATTCATGAACACACCATAGGCGTGATGGAAGAAACGTACAATACAGTTATATCACAGAAACAAGTAACATATATATGTGTATGGATATGTGAGGATCTGGTCTCAGCCCATTTTTGGATACTGGCCTCAATCTGTTCAGAGCTCTAGCAATGTATAGTTCATTTTGTAATGTCAGAAATGAAATAAAAGCTAGCCTACACACATCGCGGTGAATGCAGGGTCAAGCGACAGTTGTTCATCAGTACTATAAATTCCAGGCGGACACCAGCAAGAAAAACCAAAAAACGATACAATAGTAAGAACGCTTCAGTAATGATGGCTTACAGTAACATTTCGACAAAACACCTCAGCAAAAACGAAGGTATATTAAACGCTCGCTGTGATTGGTTCGATCATCTCTTACTTTTACATCTGTGAAGCGCAGTGCTTAGCGCGCTGGCCTCGCATCTGAGTAGTCGTGAGTTCATTCCCCAGGTGAAGAGGACATTTTTTTTCAAACCGCAATGACTCGCTGGTCGACAGTCTTAAATGGATCAGTCCGGGAAATAAAGGCGGCCCGCATGATGCTGATCAAATCATCCACTATATCCACAATATTGACCTAACATCACATTTCCTATGCGTGACGGGATCTCTACTTATTACTAGTGTAAACCGGTTATCTCTCTTAGCTATATTTCTAATTTGAATCATTTCCCCTTACATTTTTTTCCTTGTTATTTTTTCTATCTCAGCCTTACTTCTTCTTTCTCTTTCTTTCTACTCTGTCTATCTCTTTGTTGCTTCTATCACTCTTCTTCTTGATCACAACTATAGACTCCTCAATATAACGATTCTTATAAATGGGGCAAAAATAATGAATTTTATTACATCATAACATCTGTAATTAATACACCACTATAATGCAAATGTAACTGTTCTGTTCACTTTATTAACAAACCAAGAGCTTCGTGCAATCATTACCATCATTTTAGTCAGTCCGGAGACCGGTGTTGAAGTCTTTTTATCATGTCAGACCAATGTCCTCTGTTAGTTAGTCCATAGACCGGTGTTGAAGTCTTTTTATCATGTCAGACCACTGTCCTCTGTTAGTTAGTCCATAGACCGGTGTTGAAGTCTTTTTATCATGTCAGACCACTGTCCTCTGTTAGTTAGTCCATAGACCGGTGTTGAAGTCTTCTTATCATGTCAGACCACTGCCTTCTGTTAGTTAGTACGGAGACTGGTGATCTGCAACTTTTGCCTGGGTCTCTAGTTCAAGTTTTGTTTTGTCCATTCAAGAGTAAAAACTGGCAGATGATGAGTTTAACTGCTGCTTTGTTTTTTTTTCCTGTCAAGATCTCTCATTGACGCTGACTCAGACTACCATCTTCTCGCCGGGTTCTGCTGCAAAGATCTGATCTGCTCTGAATCTCAGACCTTTTTAACATCAACTTAAATGCGTATCCTAAGCTCCTGTGTCTTACTTCTGTTGATACTCACTTGAACACGCCATCAACAACTTTACACTGCATAGACACATCTTACGACCTTTATCCAATCACATTTTACTATCGAGGCTTACCTCCCGAAATTGCACTAGACAAAAGCCTTCCACTTTTTATTCAACTCCTCTGCCTCTTTCAAATACCGCCACTACCCACTTTTGGACATATCCCCATTAAAGTGCTGGATGATTTAGAACAACAAACCTAGGTCAGATTCAACTCGTGCTTCGTGCGAGTTGTTCTAGCTCTGTCCAGATCTAGTTGACCATAACAACCGTCAAATACTACTTAATAATAATAACAGACGGCAATTATGTCTCTTACGTCTTTAAGCTTGCATCGACCTAATGATTCCGAATGTTAGTCCTCAATTCTGAAAAAAAGACTTGCACTTTGCTTTATGTTTGGCAGGGCACTAAAGTTAGTTGTTTAGAGGACGACTATCACTTTGATCGAATTCTCCTTCGGACCAAAATCTAAGTTCTCTTGGGACACCAATCTAAACCAATCTTCTGTTTTGTCACATTGACTGAGAAACGTGTTTGGTGTCTGTATTGTTACTGAGACCGACGTATGGATTCTGTTTTGTCACGTTTACCGTGTAACCAATCTTAGCTGTAGGGACAATACATATAAGGGACTTAGACATGTTTTAACATTTAACAGTTGGGAGGAAGATAGGAAGAGCTTAGGCAACGATTTTGTAATCTCTTTCTTTGTATTTAAAAGAGCAAGTCAGTGCAGCTGAACTCAGTCTCGCCATAATTTAAGTAATTAGAACGGATCACGTACGTTTTTGTCTCAAAGTCCGCAGATGGGAGTTGAGGTAAACATAGGTAACCTGACGTAAGTTGCATGCCATGTGTCTACACCTGGACCGATAGTGGTAGTAGACGAGTAGACTTGTGGCCGCCGACAAACCCCCGTCGCCTGGAATCCACGCGGACATGATGGGGTTTAAGGGCAAGCAAGCGGACTAAACGCACGCCGTTTTGGAAGTCACGCGATCTGGGGATGCAGGTCGAATATAAAATCCGATGGACAACTGTGAGGCAGAATGTTTTACACTTTGGAGAGAGACGCTCAGTGAAGGGCATAGGACGGAGATATGCAGTTGGAAAAAATTTGAGTTAAGAACCACCGAGTGAGAGAACATTTCACTTCAGAGACAGAAAGAGAATATTATAACACTTTGGAGAGAGACTCTCAGTGGAGGGCAGCCGATATGCAGTGGAAGCATATTTGAGTTGAGAACCAAAGATAGAGAACATTTCACTTCAGAGACAGAGAGAGAGAGCACTTCACTTCAGAGACAGAGAGAGAGAGCACTTCACTTCAGAGACAGATATAACATTATATGTTTTTGGATAGAGACGCTCAGTGGAGAGCAGGCGACGGAGAGATGCAGTTGAGATAGACACGCAGCAAGCAAGGTAACTACCTTCATAGTATGTATTTGTCGTAAATACAAGTCGCCAGTCACAGCTACAAGCAGTTTTTCAGTGATCTCAAACATCATATTTGACGCAGTCTATCCTGATCTCGTCGAGACCACTTTGATTTATCGCTGACGAAAAGAAACAAGGCCACGGACGTCATAGCTGAGTTTAGAACCTACGAAATTCACTATCAGCGGCAATCCACAACAAAGTTCGATCACAACAGGCCAGATTAGGAGAGGAGAAAGAATTGGGCAATAACAGTATCGATAAAGTTAGGTTTAACAGTGGGAGTGTTTTAGATAAGCGTGTGATAGAAAGAATTTAAGTTAGAGATTTATAGTTGGTAGTGCTACTTGAATGAAAAATATGTTGTATGGTATTTATATTTAGTGCTACTTGAATTTGTTTAGAGTGAGTGTAGAGTGCAATATAATAGACTCCTTTACGGTCTGCGACAGACCTTCATCAAATAAATCGGCTCTGGCACAACTGACAAACACCGACGTCTGGTTTATGTTTTTACACAGTGACTAACAAACGGCGAGAGTTTTGAGTGTTAATAATTAACACTGCCCCCTAGACCTTACACGTCTATGAGGACAAAGTCACCTTTACTTCGTCAAGATGGATCCACAACTGTCTGCAGGTGCTGACAAATACTTCTGTCAAAATATGAGCTATAGATCACGAGGCTAAACCCTAAACCCCACCTATTCCACATTATCTAGAGGAGTTCCACATCTATGACCAATAATGCATTTCTATCTGTTAATTTAGTCAGCGAGTTCTTGTATGGCTCAGTGGATCATGGCAACATTGTGATTGCACGCCTGACAGATTGTATTATCGTGTTCATCCGATTTCTGGAACGTGGATAGACTGTATAGTCGATACTAGATATTGTTGATGACTGTCGGTTCTATACTATTATTTATGGTAGCCACACTATAGCTTGTGGCTGCGGTCTTAGTGTCAATCAATACGGTGTTTAGCAAAGGTTTTTTTGTTTCGAAGACAATTTTCAGGTATTTTGGTGTAAACGGCTTTCATTGCCAGTTTGAAATCGTATTAAGTAACTTTTAGAGTTTATTTAATCATCGTGTTATATGTTATGTCCGGTTGTTATTTATTGTTTTTTGTTATATGGTTTGACCATCACATAAGCATGCAATGATATTTTCTGATAAGAGAGAAACACAGATATGCAGTTTCACGCCGTTTTCTAAACAGAAAAAACCCCGCTTACGAACAGATGTAGGCAATGCTAGGACTTTGCTTCAATAGTAGGATAATAAATATTCTGAGACATTCAGAGGGTTTCGTCTTCTGCTAGAAAAGCGAGCAAGACTTGTAACCAACAACATACGGTGCCAATATGGGGGACACTGATACTAAGAAAATAAACGTTATGATGATTAGCAAATACACGAGCTGAATATGCACATAAATATGGAGATATTATTGCATGCAACATTTGCCATATATATGTAGGAACACATTGTAAGTACAGTCGCTATAGATGAGAGATAAGACGTTATCCCCTCAGACAGGTAGTGACGCATGATAAGTACGCTCGCTATAGCCGAGAGATAAGACGCTATCCCCTCAGACAGGTAGTTGCACATTATAAGTACGGGTCGCTATAGCCGAGAGATAAGTTGTCAACCTCTTAAGAAACGATGAGGTGCTCTAATCCAGGAAGGTTGAAGCATTTCTGGTATGGCTTGGCTTGGCTTCGTTCATTCTCAATCTTCCGCTACCAAGCCCTGAAAGGGCTTAGTAGCATAATGCAGTACAGAGAACGGAATGCGTTGTGTCGTAGTTTACAGCTTGACTCCGATATTTGCACCTTTCGGTCCAACACATCCGACTTCAGCAAGCATTTTTTTAGTACCGGGTTAGCATTCCCTCTTCGATCCCTTCTACTTAGCCAGTCTGTCTTGCTGCAGCAAGGATCATCGCGTGGAGGTGTAGAAGGGTCTTGGCAGTTTTGGTTCGCTGGCCCTCACGCTAGCAGTCAGCTATTGGTCGCTGACTGATGATTGCTCCCCCCAGTGGTCGAGAAGGTTGAAGCATGCCTGGTCTCAACACGAGCTGAGATCTAGTGCCTAGTTTAATTAGAGATGGATGATCCCCACTGAGGTCGGAAAGAAACCAGCCACCTGCCTGACTTCTGACAGGGGTGAGAAGAAAAGACAGTGAAATCACTCCCCCCATCTCCATACCACCCTTTCCCAGCATTGTTAATCTTAAATCCCCAAAAGATAATGGCTCGAATTTTAAAAAAAATTTTTTTTTATTTTTAGTTTTTTAGTTTTGCGTTCGCCTTATTTCTCTATTTTCCAGGGCGGTGTGCGTTGCACTGTGGTTTTCATTTTGCGCCTGTCGGCCCAGTGCATCCGACTTCATCATTCATTTTATGTAATGGTCTGCTTCCTCCTGCATTTTCTAAGGGCTGCTTCCCCGGGGCAACGGCCGGTGCTGTGATGGGGATCGAACCCAGCACCTTTGGGTCGTGAGCGTGCCAATTAAGGTGATTACTAAGAAGTAGACGATTATAGATGGACGACACAATAAGAAAGTCCCGTGAAACAGCAAACTTTAAAAATCGTAAAATAATAACAATCTTACCGAATACACCACAACGCCAAGTTTAGTTATTACAGGAGTAAACCTTAGAAAAATATACCGACACAGCTCAGGACGAAATAGTGCGCTTGATCATAGTTCAAATCTTCATGACTGAAATTGATTAGTGCGCTGGTCATAGCGTCTGACAATTCGTACACAGCTATCTATATCCAGACCCCGAAGCTGTCGTTGCTTACATGGATCAACTGGAAAGATGTTAGACTCAAGTACCTTGACACCTTCCTGAAAATGTTATAATTGTCTGAAGATACACTATAAAAGTATCATTCTCTTACTTAACTTTAGACTACCTTCACTAATGGCACCGATGGCCTTTATTAAATAATGATATATCACTTGAATTTATATTAATGATTTGTTTCATTATATTTAGGTCACTCTTTTCGTATCTATTTGAAGTATTTTATTGGGCTTAATTAATCCACGTCATAGTTCAACAATTTTTCCACCACATACAAGCACTTATTTGGAGCTGTGTGAAGTATCAGGGTATGTTTCTTATATTTGACTAATAGTACAATTAACTTTTTCATGATTTCACTTTTCCTCGTCTGAATTCAGAGGAACAAAGAACTACTCCACAATGGCTTTCTAAACAAGTCACTAAAAGCTATTAAAGCGGGTTGTGCACGGAGCTAAGAACCTGATACGTAAAACTGCTTAACAGAAACCAACCTACAATTCACACACACAATCTTTAGATGGAAGCTTTCTGCAAAGTTTTAACTGCCGTGCTGCCCAATGTTGTGTAGGAATTGAAATAAATAATGCTTTAATTTAGCTTCTAACTGATTGTTGTTGTCTAACACATTTGAAACTACAATTAATATCACAAAAATAGCGAATGCCACATCGGGATGTACAACAAAGCAGATTTAACCGCTGGTCGAGCATGAAATGTTATGGACTTTAATATACTAATCCACTGCTTGGGGGGGGGGGGGGGGGTGGCGAGTTCCCATCCTCCTTGCTTTACCTACCTAACCGTAAGTTGGTACCCATTTACAGTTGCGTCGACTGGAGCATGAATGTAGCGGTAATGGAACCACGTACATGTGTCGTGAAAAGCGTGTGCTCTATCACTACACTTATCAGATGTATTGTTATCAATGGAATACAAATAGAGTCTCACACATGACTACTTTCAAATGAAGCTAACTGTAAAGATTTCTGAACTGTAGACGTATATAACTTCATTGATAAAACGATACTAAGAATACATAATTAATGAAAACAGTTCATTCACGTTTTTTTCTGTAAATTAAGAAAGTCTGGATTTTACATTCTACGATATACTTTGTTGCAATAAATGTATGAGGTCCGCAAACCGTTCATATCTTTTAAACTTACTTTATAAAGATTTGATGGTGAGAGTTCGTTGCTCAGATTTAATAGGATATATAAATGGTCTAAATATTGTCATAATCATCAACCGTAGATACAAGTTTAAACAGTGTAAGATGTTGTCTCTTCATTGAAAAGCAGAAACGTGTACCACCAGTAGCACACATGACATAAATATTGGTTCTCTGTCTGTTTTTGTCGGAGGATATTTTGTTCAATATTTAAAATAATGTGTTTGCGATACATAATTATAATCAGCTTTTCAATGTTCTCTTCATTCCAGATTTGGGAACGATTGCAGTGTCAGTATCTAAGAAATGTTCAGAGAGTCACTTGTAAACTCTCCCAATTTTTACCCACAACTAAGGTTACCGCTTTATACGATTTCAGTTTAAGAGTATCGGATGATTTAGAGATTGATTCTACATTATGATGGCCAATCATGCATTCAAGACCATAACTGTGTGGGGTCCCTGTCTAGGGTATCAGATTGAGTGTTAGTTATCCGTTATGCGTCTAATGAGGAACAGACTGAAAGTATGATACGAAAACTGCTTTGATTGACAATGTATCACTTGACAGAGATGACAGACATAGATCTGCAGACTGAGAACGGGACATTGCAGATTCAAGGCTGACCTTCCCATATTGGGTCTCAGAGACACCGTGACGTGTGAATGTGGAGCACCCAAGCAAACACCAGAACATATCCTGCAAGACTACAATACGTATGCTGACCACAGAAAGACTGTCTGGCTCGGGCGAGCAACCATGTTCGGCAAGATGTGGGGGACTCGCGAAGACCTGAAACATCCAGGAACCTCACCGGACTAGAAGCATACCATCAGTTGATCGAAGATGAAGAAGGATAGTTTAGAGCTGGGAACTTCATCATGACAGGCATGTGATACATCCAAGATCGTAACTGTAGGGGTCTCTGTCTACGGTATCAAATCTAGAGTTAGCCATCCGTTAGGTGTCTAGTGTTGGAACACACTGAGTCTCATACGAAAACTGTTCTGATTGACAATGTCTCAGCTGACAGTTACTGGCTTCTGCAGCAGCATGAACGCGCATTCTCATTGTGAAGGCTGTTGTTGTAATGTCTTCTCTATTCGATAACGTCTTGTCCACTCATTCAATTAGATAGCTGGTGAGTCCCATAATTATAATTATTTTAGCGCATGTCTCCCTTGAAAAAATACAAGAATCATTTTTGATTTCGTTACGTATCAATACACCCAGCTGTAAATTTATACCTGGCTGCAATTAATAAAAACACGACGACGATAAACGACCTCATCTCTGAACAAGTTAAGAACTTGTACATTGAAGTCCCCAACACATTATCATTGACGGCAACGCCTTCTGTGAGAGTACCTATAATAATCAGAGAAACCACATCCGCATTTACCACTTCGTATCAATGAACCATAAGTGTATACATCAGCTTTATCTTGCCCAGTATTACCATTTATCAGCTGCCTACATTCAAGGAACTCGTCCTCACCTCTCCCACTCTCGACATATATAGCTAATGATGATATCATATTTAAGGCTTTCCTGATTTCCTGACGACTTATTTAAGCACGACTTTTGACAACAACGATCCTCTCGTCTAATATTTTGTACAGGACATCTACACAATTTCAAATGTATGACAACTGGTTTCCCACAATAGAGACAGAGAAAAAGAAAGACATATATCTATAACAAATGGAAAAAACCAAATGGTAAAAATGACAGTAGAACACAGGAAATCAGCACTAAGAACACGCACAATCAGGCCGAGCTGAAAGAGAAAGTAATGTGAGCATGTTAATGACTGACAAAGAAAGAGAAGTTACAATGGAAGTTTATCAAGAAACATGAAAAATGTCATTGGCAGATACACACAAAACGTGAAATAATAGATATAGAAACTCTGAAATGATAAAAGACAGAAAATGTGAAATAATACAAGATATAAACTATGAAAAAAATACATAATAGAAATTGTGAAATCTTTTTCTTCGTACGCAGTCAGACAGTAACCATTATTTTTTCGAAAAAAGCGGCGGTCATCCTGAGGCTGTCGACACTGCCATAGAGCTTGTCTTGTGATTCCACTGGTGATGGCCACATCTGCTCTCTCTGATCCTCGTATGTCGGGCAGTTCTGCAGCAGATGTTCAGCGGTCATTTTCCCGGTACCACACGGGCATTCGTCGGTTCCACCTATCTTCAATTTGTTGAATAGGTGGTACCTAAGTCTATTGTGGCCAGTGCGAAGTCTGAAGACAACGACCTGCTCTCTTCTGTTCAACTGGTAATATGCATCGTTTTTGGTGTAACCAGTATGTTCGGTTTCCCATTTGGTCACGTATCTGGCTTTAATAAGCCGTTTTGACTCATCGTACGTCATACTAGTATCTGTTTGTGGTAGTCTTGCGCCTTCTTTTGCCAGTCTGTCTGCCTCCTCGTTGCCTTGGATGTTGCAGTGTGATGGGACCCACTGTACCACTACCCTTTTTGGTGCGGACTGCTGGCATAGTTGACAGAGTGCTGTTCTTAAGTCATTAAGCTCAGTGTTTTTCTGGCTTTTTAGCGCTGTGACTACGGCGAGAGCATCTGTAAGCAGGACTGTATGGCTTTCATTTTCTTTATGTGTCACTATTTCTTCCACTGCCGCCCTCAGTGCCTCTGCCTCTGCTCTGAAATTGCTTGTGTACTTACCAGTAGCGAATAACAGTGTTATTTTTCTGCCATTTGGTAGGTTCAGGAATGCTCCTGCCCCTCCGTTCTGTGTAGTGTTTGTTACATAACCGTCTGTGTATGCATGGGACCAGTCCATGCTTTGGTAATTTTTCGATATAAAGCTTAGGGTAGTATCTCTCCTTTCTTTTTCAATCTGGCAGTTTTTGTTTGCAATACCTGGTATATTTTCTACCACCTCTGGAAATATATCCTGCCTCCAGGTAGGTTTTCGTACAGTAGTGATGGCTTTGGTGTTGTTAGTGCGTTTATGGGATCTTCGTGCATCTTTGCTTTGGCTATTTCAGCAAAGTTTCTCTGCTTTAGTTTCCCATTTCCAAAATTATTTAGTCTCTGCTCTGGTGCATTGGATGGTCAGTCAGTCTTCGGAGTTTCTCTGACTGCAGCTGGGCTCTGCAGTCTCTTCTATCGGTCATGGATTGCAGTTTTGTACTCTTTTCAAGTTCTACAATTGGCGTTGACTTCATGCCTCCTGTTATAACTCTCATGGCTTAGTTTTGAAGTTTGCTAACTTTATCGAAGTTCGCCTTTGCTGCTGTTGTCCATGCCACAATGCCATACTCGAGAACTGGTCTCACTCTTCAAGTGTACAGTTTCTTTAGTATGCTTTCGTCTGCTCCCCAGCTTGTGCCAGCAAGTTTCCTCATGATTGCCATTTTTTCTCTGGCTTTCATTCAGTTTCTCTCGATATGACTTTTCCATGTCATGCGCTGATCAAATGTGACTCCAAGATAGTTTGGGTTGTCGTTTGGCTGCAGGAATTTGACATGTAGGCTTAATTTGGTGTTTTGTGGTTTGATTGAAAGCGAGAATATTGTGCATGTGGTTTTCTCCTCGTTTATTTTGACCAGCCATGAGTTAGCCCACTCTTCCAGCGATGTTAGGGCCGTCTGCATCCGATTTCTTGCTATGGTGAGATTCTTTTCAGAGGTCCACATAGCCAGATCGTCTGCAAACATTGAGCTATGGTTCTTGGTATATTCTCTGTAATGTCGTTTATATACACCAGGAAGAGTGTGGGTGACAGCAATCCCCCTTGGGGTACTCCCTGCTCGAGTGTCACCTTTTTGCTCATCTGCCCTTGTACTTGGACTCTGACCGTTCTTTGTTTGAGGTAGTGGTTGATCCACTTGTACATTCTCCCACAAACTTCACTTTTCCTTAGCGTGACTCTTAAGTCCGTCTTTCCAGACTTTGTCAAATGCCTTCTCCAGGTCCACCCAAACCGCTACTGCGTGTTTCTGTGCCTGGTAGGCATCTTCTATTTCCTGAGCTATGAGGATGACCTGGTCCTCAGTGAATCTGTGCTGTCTAAAGCCGGCTTGCTGTGGAATTAGTATTCGTTTTTCTTCCAGATGCCACATCAGTCTGGTGTTTATCATACGTTCCATCAGCTTGCCAACACAACTCAGTAGGCTGATAGGCCTGTATCCATTCGGATCTGTTTTGTCCTTTACTTTCTTTGGTACTGGTACAAGTACTGCGTCTTTCCATGCCTGAGGTACAATTCCCCGTTTCCAGCTTTGGTTCAGGACCGATAGCAGTTTCCTCTTCGCTGTTTGGCCCAGCCCTATCAGCATTTCGTTTGTTATCCCGTCTTTTCCGGGAGATTTCCTTTTCTTTAATGTTCTCATGACCTCTTCCATTTCACTCATTGTTAATTTGGCCATCATATGCTCTTCTGGTGCCGTATTTATGTTGTCGTGCCCCTTTTGCTCTTCACTAATGCCTATCTGCAGGGACCTCGATGTGGTTTGCTTTGGCATAGTGTTCTGCAAAAGCGTTTGCGGCTTTTTTCCCTGTGAGCAGGTTTTCGCCCTGCTTGATGGTAATTTGCTTGTTTGAAGGGGTTTCGTCGTTCATGGCTCTGACTAGCTTCCATAGCTGAAACTGTGAAATAATACAAGATAGAAACTGGGAAATAATACAAGATAGAAACTGGGAAATAATACAAAACAGAAACTGGGAAATAATACAAGATAGAAACTGGGAAATAATACAAAACAGAAACTGGGAAATAATACAAGATAGAAACTGGGAAATAATACAAGATAGAAACTGGGAAATAATACAAGATAGAAACTGGGAAATAACGTGCAATAGAAACTGCGGAGTAATGATAGATACAAAAAGTAGCTAAGAAGCGATCAAAGTCTGACAGAAAAATATAAATCACATTTGAAAGTCAGAAATTGTTTAGATGCAGTGAATAGGATATCCAAAAAAGGGAAGGAATGGGAGACAAACAGAAACCCTCACATAATGAATATATTTATATATATCTCTCTTTCTATATCTCTTTCTCTGTCTGTCTCTCTCTCTCTCTCTGTATATATATATATATCTTTCTATCTCTCTGTCTCTGTCTGTCTCTCTGTCTCTCTGTATTTATATATATATCTTTCTATCTCTCTGTCTGTCTCTCTCTCTCTCTCTGTATATATATATATATATATATATATATATATATATATATATATATACACACAAAATGGGGTAAGATGTATGTATATATACAAAGTAAAATGCAATGCAATTTGCATGGAGCAGGTGACCGAACGTTGTCAATGGCTGTCTTCTTTAGAGTTGGACTCGCGTTCAAGTCCTCGGTATGTTTTTTTTTTCAATTGGAGTTTATATTTACAAAAATAGTAGAATGGGGATTGCAGGGGCAAACACACTTATTCGCTAGCACTGCAAAGCTTTCTAATTGATACCTCTAATGGAATAACTATCAAATCCTTCAAAATGGTAGTGTATAGAAGAGTATAGAATGAGGAGAAAACAAATGTGCACGTAACGAAAACATTTGTGGGATAGGGGTGTGGTGGGTGGTGGAGGGGGATGGTGGTTAAAAGAAAATGAGTGGTCGAAATTAAGGTTAGACAGTTACGTTATTTTACCCACATAGCTAGACATACCTCCTTGTTGAAGACCATACTATGGGGTAGGGTGGAAGGCAGTCAGGCAAAATGCAGACAACGTTATAAGTGGGCAGATAACATAAGAGGATGGACTGGAGAAACCCGCCAGATTGCACCATTACAGCAAGAGATAAAGTACATTGGAGATCAATGGCAGACGACCTTTGATTACAGATATGGCACTTGAACTGAATTGAACAGTAATCGAGAAGAAATGAAATACATTTACAGGGAACATGCAAAAAGCTCATTAGAAATAAAACGAGACTGAGACGTTAATGTAGATTGAAATAACATCTAAATACTATTTACAGGCAAAGTCAGATACCGCGCTAAGGCGTTAGCGGGAAAGAAACCTATGATACGACCTCAAAGACGAAAATCACAAATCTGCTATTTAAAGAGGAAGATACAAAAGAGATGCATATTGACATCGACAGGGTAGATAAGAGCAATTAAATTTTGGGAAACAATACTGACAAAGACATTACTTCACGTTCGCGATCGTGTTCTCTGGTAACTGGCTGCGGAGAAGCAACCTGACCAACGAAGTGGTGATTGTGTTCTCTGGTAAAGGGCTGTGTGGAAGCGATGTGACCAACGAAGTGGTGATCGTGTTCTCTGGTGAAGGGTTGTGTGGAAGTAACCTGGCCAACGTAGTGGTGATCGTGTTCTCTGGTAGAAGGCTGTGTGAAAGTAACCTGGCCAACGTAGTGGTGATCGACGTTGTAATCCCTATTGTGGTCAGCTTACTATGCTTACCGATACTATGTTATCAAAAACAAAACTTGACAATAACATCAAATTAAAAACAACACATCGTAACAGCATACATGATATGCCTGCGAAAAATATTGGGCGTCACAAAGAGAGACACGATCAGAAACGATGACATCAGGCAGGAGCCTAGTGGGAACAACACCAATATTAGACTACATCAAAGGGCAACACCTAAAATGGTTAGGCCACGTAACAGGGTTACCACCACACAGCACTCACCAACAAGCGTTTAGATACATCGGATTCAAAGCCAAAGTCCGTGCACGAAAAAGGTGGCTAACGGAAATATCTGAGGCAGTGTATGCCACTGTGCATGAGGCACACAGATGGGCTCGTTCTAGAGATCTCTTCATAACCTGACGCTGACAGGCATAACAGGATACGTGAAAAGAAAGTAGAAGAAGAAAAAAAAGGTTAGCTTACTGAGAAGCCGAGCATTGCACTACAGCTTGGGTACCTCCTTCCACCATCTCACGTACACTTCGGGAAGTAAGACGAGCCACTGTAACACTACCAAAGAAAAATCGTCAACAGTTAATTAAACGTTCCACGTCAAGCAATATGAACAACGACAGTGTCAGGAAACTATACGGTGACAGAGTGAGACATGCGTATCAAGCACTACTGTATGCCCATAAATGGAGAAGTTAAAGGGTTTCCCATGGGAAGAATAACTAACGTCTTGCAGTTACAAAATACTGTTCAGACATGTTAGTTAGGGTCAGGCAAAATAAATTGTCCTAGAGCCCCCACCTGGACTTCAACGTAGTCCTCCCTGAAAACTGACGGTTCTTATTTACAGTCTAACTTACAAGGTGGATAATTGACGTGATCCCTGTAGTAGTGAGTGACAGATGAAGCCAATCATAGCACAACCGCATGGAGACCCCGGTCTAACTTTATCAGCATGATGGCGATGTGAGGAAAGCTACTGCAAACTTCCACTAAACTGTTTTTTCAGGGCACACAAAGAAGTCGGTGTTCACAAGAACTGCCCATGATTTCACATTGGTAGTTTTTGTATTTCTCTCTCTCTCTCTCTCTCTCTCTCTCTCTCTCTCTCTCTCTCTCTCTCTCTCTCTCTCTCTCTGTCTCTCTCTTTCACTACCATTCTGCTACTTTTCACTACCTACATCGCCAAATGTGTCACTGTGTATAGTTCCTTCTCCCATCATATATTCAGTCCGTGCATCATCTTTGTCGCTCTCCGCACCATTTCATACTCTTTAACTGCTTAAATGTCATTATTTTACTGCGCCCCCCCTCCCCCCTTTACTTTTTCTATCTCTCACACTTTCTCCTGATCAGTCATACGATTCACGTAGTTCTCTTGTTTCTCACTCTATCTATTTCTTAACTCTTCCACAGTGGCAGCCTCTGACTCTTTCATTAGACATCTTTCTCTGACACCATCATTCACATTGTGCTACATTCCCTAACCATCTCATTTGTGAAATCTCTCTCATGACAATTGGACATCTATGTCTAGTATTGTCTTGTATCCGAGTTCATGCGTGCAGCACCTCTGTACCATTCTCAATGATTTTCTACTCACTCACTCCCTTTCTCTCTCTATCTCTTTCTCTCTCTCTATCTCTTTCTCTCTCTCTCTCTGCCTCTCTCAATTTTCGGTTCTAAGTTTGGATCTACGTCGTTAAGCGTATTTCGCCCTTGTGTCCCATACACAGTGACAGTATGATCAGTGTTTTTCCCCCTAACTAGCACTCTGTGCCTCTCTGTATGTGCCCATCCTAACCTCCCCTGTTACATTCATTTACCTTTATATGTCTCCTTCCTCCTACCCCGCCCCACCTCCCAGGCCCGTCAAGTATATCGATTTCATTGTTGGACACGCCACTCTTGACACGAGCGACAGCAGCTATCTAGATGGCCAAATCACTTCCCGTACTGGTGGATTTCCTCGCAATATCAGCCGCAGCATCATCACATTAACAACAACAACGGGAAACCAGTACAGCGTCAGACAACTTATTTGGTACAGTTCCCAGGATATGTAGTCAGTGGCTTCAGGATTAGCATCCACAATTACAGGAGTAGACGTGCGGGCTCCTAAATCACGACAGACTGGTCTTCCCATGCGTGAGTTCAGATCGTGTGCGTTAGATGCGTCTTTCTTGGCATTTACCGGATTCACATCAGAAACAGGTCCTCTGCGGTTATCTGATAGTTGCCTCTTTGTTTAAGTTTGTGTGACGGGTATTTAGTAAGATTTATTTGTAGTGCTCACTTGGTAGTTTGGGTATTACAATGTGACACTTAATCACTTGGTAGTTTAGGTATAACAATGTGACGCTTAATCACTTGGTAGTTTGGGTATAACAATGTGACGCTTAATCACTTGGTAGCTTGGGTATAACAATGTTACGCTTAATCACTTGGCAGTTTAGGTAAAAAAATGTGGCGCTTAATATTTCATTCTAAAATATCATGTGTGTTGGCAAGGAGATTGAGGGGAGGGAGGGGGGTAGCGGGGAAGAAATCTATAAGATCTGCATCGCATTAAGGTATTGAGTAATGTAATCTAAAGTGAGCTAAGTGGTATTCAAGGCTGGTAACCAGTCAATGGTAATATTTCATTACATCATTCAATATCAGCTAAGGGCGCTCAAGATGATTCAGCGTGGCATTAAAATGTCGCTTAATGTAAACAAGCTTTGGTTAATGAGACGCTAAGCCCAGATAACTGTTTTAATGTAATCATTAATCATGTCCTTACGGATTAGCTAAGGGTGCCTAGATGTATCTATAATGACATTACGTTATGTCATCGAACGTTAACAGTGTGACATCAGTGAAGGTATCGGATAATGGTAATATTTAATTGTGTAACAAATTATTCACTTATGGTGCTTTGATATATCAATGTTATTATGATATTACTATATTATACAAACTGTTGACTGGATGATATTTGGAGCTACTCTGCACTATGCTACAATACGTAAATATATAATCATAAGTTCGCGAAGGAGGGAAATTTACAGAATCTCTGAGTTTTGTGGTTTTCAACTATCAATCTGTTAACTCATTTCCAAGTGTCGCTCCACTTCTACCACGTGATGTAGTCTTCGATCCCCTTTAACCATGATCTATGGTATTCGCTCCACTTGTACCATGAGCTGTAGAGTTGTCACTCATCTTATACCATGGGGAGAAGAGTTGTCACTCATTTTCTACCATGGGATACATAATCTTTGCTCCCCTTCTACCTTGCGTTCTAGAGTCTTTGCGTCCCTTGTACCATGAGCTATATTCTTCGATCCTCTTCTACCATGAGATGTAGAGTTGTTGCTCCTCTTCTACCACTAGCTGTATAGTTTTCTCTTCTCTTCTACCAGGGGATATAGCGATATTATGTCATATGTATTGTGCTTATAGTTTCTATTGGATGTTCAACTCTCCATAAACGCTATTTCGAAATGCCTGACAGGTTGCATGGTGATTATTGAACAGTTCCCATTATGACACCGATTGGAGACAGGCGTTACATCAACTTCAATAATATCATCATCTACCCATCGAGTGTTTGTATCACACTCATATTTAAATTCTTTTCAGATTGAATGAAACGTATTTTAACTTTAAAAATTGAAATTAACCAAAAATATATTCACTCCCTGCGGAGCATATGTCTTCTATAAGTAGATGCCAAGTCTCTCTCACCTTATCATGCGTCAGGCGAACTAGTTCTGTTTATGTTTTGCCTGTTACCCTAATATTGGCATCCAACTCTCTTTTTCATACGTGCTTCGGTCGTCCGCCTTACACATTGCCTTGTGGATTTCCAAACAGAGACTGTCTTGTAATGTTATCAAGTGGTTTCCATAATGTGTCACCTATCCAGCACTAATGTCATCTCCATAAATCATGTTTGACTGGTGTCCGTCCCGTTTTCTCCAACAGTTTCACGTGTGTGATGTTATCGTATCATTCCCACCCTTACATTTGCGCAGTCAACCATTTACGAAAGTTTAAACCTCCATGGTAAGTGCTTTTGTTGTCCTTCATGTTTCAGAGAAATAAAATTGGACGGAATTTAAATAGATTATTGCAATTATCAAATTAATTTTCACCATTTATATTTCGAGATCTACTCTTTTTCTTTTTGTTGTTCTACTTCTTCTTCTGCTGTTTTCATCATTATCATCGTCTTTTTCTTTTTCACTTTCTCATCCGTCTCCATATTCTTTATTTTGTTCTTTATGAAGCAAAAAGCTACAACATAAAGTCGGCTGCAAAGTGTTGTATGTTGATTTGTATTGGTAGATTATGAAGCAATATGTTTTAAATACAAGATTCAGTTTATTGCCCTATGCGTGTCTGTTTAGTAATCTCGGATTAGGAATTAATGGCTCTCTCTCTCTCTCTCTCTCTTTCTCTCTCGCTCTCTGTATATATATATATATATGTATATTTATATACACATACATTTATCATTGTGTATTTTTATGAAATATTTTCTTCTCCTTCTCTTGTTCCTCTTCCTTCTGATTACCCAAGTTACACACTCCACGTCCACAGAGATTATTACAGTTTCTGTTTTATCATATTCTATATTCGCTCTCCGCGAAACATGCGATAACAACGTACATCTTATCGTAAACCATATGTTCTCTCTGTCATTGCTCTTTTAGATTTTCCACTTTTCTTGCATTATTTTTAGCGCTAGGCACACATTTTGTAGTAGCCTATGCTATGTGCTTTGTAGGGAGCAAGGGAGTTATAGTGTGTGTTCTACAGTTTGCTGCTTTTTGGACCTGTGACCAGCCGGACGTCCACCCCCCCCCCCCCACCCCCCCAGCTCTTAAAGGAGACCATGAACATAAATCGTGCTCATGGGCGGTTGTTGTGATGGGCACTTGTCGCATATGTGGACTGCGTACCTAGACGTGGATGTCAGGATCCACACCACGCTTTTATAGTATACAAGGTAGCTTGAAAGAAAACAAACTACTAATTGATAGTGACAGACAATTGTGTGAGGATATTATAATACTTGTTTCATCAGATTACAAGGAGTCCCTTCATTGGATCTGTAACGTTGAAGCGAATGCAGAACCTGGTTCAATCAAGTGAATGTGTTCAATGTACTTTTCATTGTGGTAGTGCATACGACTAGGAGGTTTATTATGATTTCATTTTTGAATAGTTCATGTGATTCAGCCATGTGCAATCACAGACAATTTGTTTCTGATTTGTCACTATACTTTAGTGTATCCTTTTATTTTTGTCTCCGATGATAACACTGTGTTTCTTTGTCCGTTTTAGTCTTCTTTATCATTCAATATCCTCATTGTTTACCATTTCTCATTGCCTTCGTTTTTTTTCTTATTTATTATCCATTTTGTTATTTAATCTAATATCTGACACTACTTCAATTAATAATACTAATTTATTTTCGCTCCTGGCCTTACATGCGCTCCTGGATTAAAGTTGCTATAGTGCTTAGCTCGATAGAAAATTAATCTATTCCTGGTGCCTTGTTGTTCGGTATTTGAAAAAGTACCTTATTACATTCTTCTCTGGTTATAGGTATCTCTCTTCTGTCAATAGTATATTATTTAGTGGTGTGTTATCTTGATACAGGCCTTCATCATCGTAAAGTTCCTTAACATATTCTCTCTATCTTACTTTTTTTGTTTTCCGGGTCTGCTATTGGTTTCCCATTCTTTTCATTAATCATCCTGATTGTATGCCCTCAGGTTTACGAAATGATTGTTTTACTTTGTTATGGACTTAATTTAATTTACCAGATCTCTCTAGATCTTCAATTTCCTCGCATTGTTCTATACACCATATTTCTCTCGCAATCTTGCACACTAGATCCAGTTAATTCTTGATACGCTTATACGTAGCAATGTCATGCTCTGTTTTAATGTGTTTTTTTTCCATTTGCGTCTGTCCTTCATTTTGTTTAGCATTTCAGATGTTACCCACCTTTTCTTTTGTTCTACTTTATCTTTACCCAATGTTATCTCTGCTGCCTCTTTTATATTCTGCCAATGATGATCTGTATCTTCAGAAACATGTTTTTTTTCCCTAAAGAAGCAGTCATCGAGCTTTGTAATGGAACTATTTTTTTCCAACTCATTTAAAGCATCTATTTTCCACTTCGCAATTTTTTCAATTTTCCTGGTTTATTCCATCGTAGTTGGCATTTCATAATAAGCAAATTATGATCTGAATCAGCATCCGCACGAGGGTACGCGATTTATTGTATAACTTGATTTCTATATCTTGTTTCCACCATGATGTAATCTATTTGGTATCTCCCCTTATTCCCAGGACTTTTGCATGTATATATCTTTCAATCAGGGGCTTGATTCCAGGTGTTTGTTATTATGCAGTTTTTCTGGTGGCAGAAGTCTACTAGTTTTTGTTCTCTTTCATTCTCGTACCCAGCCCATTCTTTCCAACTATGTTCAGCTCAGAGTCCATGCCAACAACCGCATTCCAATCTCCCATTATCATGACCTTATCTATGGCCTTTGTTGTCCTCAGTATTTGGTTCTAGAGTAACATACATCTCTTATATCTACTAAAAGCAGCGGGAGAGACTTTTCATGATTTACTTGTTCAACATGTTAATGACATATACAACAAGGGAATATAGCTAAAAGATCAAATATCACACATTTTCAATATTAATTCCTTTGCCAAAAACAAAAAAAAAGCTACAGAGTGCGGTCAATTCCGAACGATAAGTTTGATAACACATGCATCTACCATTATTATGAAGATAATTCATATGATAATTGATGGAAAAATAGAGGGCATACTGAAAGATAACCAGTTTGGATTTCGCAAGGCCAGAGGTACACTGGATGCCATCGGATCATTGCGGCTTCTTGCAGAATGAATGATCGATCAAGAACGTACATTGTTTATATATTTTACTGACTACGAGACAGCCTTTGATCGAGTTCCCTTTAGCAAACTATCTAGGTTTTTGCAGCAAATAGGTATAGAAAGAACACTCATTAAGTTAATGTAGCAGATCCCACTGTTTGCACTAGGGTATTCTAACTAAAACGTTACTACACTCAACCACAACATTCACGACCCCACACTGCAAATAATATAGCACACAGCAAATGGCATATTTATTATATAATACTCATACCAGAAAAATGAGTAGTGAAATTACAAACACAATACAATACATATCATCTTAACTAAATATTCCTATATTATATATATATATGTTAATATACATATTAACTAAAGCGGAAATTTTAAGCATTAGCTATTGATGGAATTCCCAACTATCAAAACCCAGTTCAATTGCCGTACACACATCACACACACATCTCCTTAACTGCATCCTCAACACACTCTCAACACAAACTCTTCCTCACTCGAATCCCATCAGGCGGGCGATCTGGACATAATGCATTCAATATATTCCACGTATACTCATATATGAACTCTCAACCTAAGTCGATCTGCGTATACACACAACTCTAGAACATACCTTGTTTCCTCGGTGTCTACACACACTACACACACATCTAGATCTCACCTAGTCTATCTACACACTCGCTTAACTCGTCAGGACATACCTCGTTCACATGGTGTCCTGCGTTCAACACACATTCAGATTACCTCTAGATACACAACGCCCACACACACCTATTTGAGCGGCTGTCCCCGACTAAATCCTCTATTCTGTTTGAGCGATCCTGTTCTATCTCCAACATTCGTACAACAGTCTATCAATCGCTCTTCTACTAAGTCGGTGAGCTAAACAGACTCCTATCTACATTTACTCATTCCCTCTCCATGCCAGCCTGCCTGAGCTAAACTTTGTCTAGTGTTATATATTCTCAAGCAGTAAGAGCTGACCAATGGATCTCAGTGGGATGGCTCTATTCAGTCGGTATTGGAACGAATTACTCTGAACACCTGTCACTCATCTATCGCAGCAAGCTCCGCTGCCCTCCCGTCTGTCACTCACCCCACACTACTCAAATCAAAACGCCAGTGGTCAGTTCCTGCCTGTACATGCATTCCCAACTCCGATTTCCTTTGTTGAGACGGTGAGTGACCTTGGCGTAGTGACCAGACAGAGAGTGACCTTGGCACGCATTCAGGTACCTTTGTTCTCAGCAACCACATCACCCCTGCCCTAAACGCTCATGATCAGGCTGGAACTGTGACATTAATCCAGGACCTGTATGAAAATCAAGAGGCGATTATTTCAATCACAGAAGGTCTCTCGGATCCAGTTTCCATTACACAGGGGATACGACATGGCTGTTTGCTTTCACCGAGTCTCCATCACAGGGGGTACGACAGGGCTGTTTGCTTTCACCGAGTCTCTATAACAGGAGGTACGACAGAGCTGCTTGCTTTCACCGAGTCTCTATAACAGGGGGTACGACAGGGCTGCTTGCTTTCACCGAGTCTCTATAACAGGGGGTACGACAGGGCTGCTTGCTTTCATCGAGTCTCTATAACAGGGGGTACGACAGGGCTGCTTGCTTTCATCGAATCTCTTTAACAGGGGGTACGACAGGGCTGCTTGCTTTCATCGAGTCTCTATAACAGGGGGTACGACATGGCTGCTTGCTTTCATCGAGTCTCTATAACAGGAGGTACGACAGGGCTGCTTGCTTTCATCGAGTCTCTATAACAGGGGGTACGACATGGCTGCTTGCTTTCATCGAGTCTCTATAACAGGAGGTACGACATGGCTGCTTGCTTTCATCGAGTCTCTATAACGCATATTCTGAGATAATGGTGGCTGAGGTTATGCGGAGTTGTAATAGGGGGGTGTCAAAGTTAATGGTATGAAAGTCAATGATCAAATTTGCAGATGACCAAGCGATAGTAGAAGGATCAGTAGCAACGTTGCAAATGCTGCTTGATAAAATTAATAGCACATCCAACGGTTTTGGTATGAACATAAACACATCGAAGACAAAGACTTGGGTAAAATCTAAGCAACATAAGCACATACATATTTAGCATCGATAGATAAATAATCGAACAAGTACAGAAGTTTACATATTTGGGGCAAACCATAACAGAAGATGCCCGCAACAAGACAGAAATTAAGACAACTACTGCAATGGCAAAAAAGCGCTTCAGAGAAATTGTTAACTTCAAAGAATATCAGGATAGAACTGAGGAAAAGAATAATCGCCACTCAAATATGGCCAATTGCACTGTATAGGGCTGAAACATGAACTTTGGCAAAGAAGTAAGAACAAATCTTGGAAGCGTTTGAATTGTGTAATTTGAATGGAAAGAGTACGTTTGACAGAAAGAAGAAATAATGACAATATACTCCACGACATAGGCGCACAATGACAAACATTGCATATGATACAACAACGTCGGTTGAGTTGGATAAGTCACAATATGAGACATAAATGTATTCCACAGAATATTCTAGAGGGCAAGATTCAAGGAAAGAGAGCACCCGGGCAACCAAGACTCAAATTTACATCTCAGGCATGCAGTGAGATTAACGTACCAACTTTTGTTGCAATGAAGAGAACTGCAGAGAATAGGGTCAAATGGAGAGACATACTCAGACATGCTTACAACCAGTCTTAGCTTAAACATTGTTTGAGATTCTTCGCTGTTCAGCATAATGACCAAACTATGAATATACAAGAGTTGCAAACTATCTGTGTTACTGTACGACGCTCAGTGTTAGAGAGTAACATACAAGGAAACAGCAAAAGTGTCAACTTTTCACATAACATGCCTAAGAAAGATGCATACAATTTTCTGGCCGAACACAATCACCAACCGCGAACGGCTTGTCAGGAACAATCAATAGAGTATGGACACAATCTTAACCGGTCGATGCTGGAATTTGATTTACCATATGGTAAGAAGAGAACCTGGCACCATCTTCAGAACAGTCATGACATGGACCACAGAGGGAAGGCGAAAGAGAGGACAACCGAGGTCAGCATAGCGAATAACCGTAGAAGACAAAATCATGAGTTTCGGCTTGGAGACTACAAATGGCGGCTGCAGATTGTGGGAAAGGGAGGTAATGTATTGTTGCCATAAAAGACACCATCAAGCGTAATGGTCACTGATTGCTTTATCCTTACTGATCAAGAATCTCAGACAGAGACGATATTCCACTGTGTCCAATAGATCGAATGACAATTCTCAGGCTGCCTGTATATGACAATATTATGAAGAAAATAGACGTAGTCATTTTGTACCAAAGACAATGATGAAGAGAAGAAACAAAAAAGCCCATTATTGTGGCAAACTAGTAGGCCTTTACTAACTTTGATTATTACATGAAGATGGTTCTGGTTACCGTTTGCCATTAGTCCTAGTTTAGAAAACTCACATTTAAGGAAGTTGTATGTCTGATGACTCAGCGTCCAGATAAATACATTTACAGAGCATTGTCATAGACAGTAAAAATTAGAAGTGAAGGTTCAAGTCAGAGTGACAGGTGGAGTAAGGACGGAAATAGTAACCACAAGAATTGCAAATATTTTATGAAGAATTGCTTTTTGAAAGAAATAAAGAAATGACATTATCAGCTAGCTAAACACACCATATTTATAATTCATACGGTTAAATGTCATTCGAGTGTTTGCCCTATGGCTTTATGTCAAACATGTTAAATGGTTCAGGCAGGCGACAGATCAACGAAACAGGAAATGGCTTCTGTACATTTTCTAATCCATAACATTCTAAATCGATTTTTAGAAGAGATCAGTTATGTCTGCATGTTTATAGGGAGAAAATAAGGAGATTATTTTGAGAGTATTGACAACATAACCATTAAGTAATTTATGAATAAAGACGTCAGGGATTTATGGACTTGTAAAACGTACAAGATAGGCAATCATCATCATCATCATCATCATCATCACTATCATCATCATCATCATCACCATCTTTATCATTATCATCATCATCTTTATCATATTCATTATCAGCATAATTATTATCATCATTATCAATAGTGACATCATTATCACTATTACCATTGTTATCATCATCATTATTATTATCATTATCGTCATCAGTATTATCATCATCACTATTATCATTACCATCGTCACTGCTAGTTTGTCCATCACAAGTGATGAAGACCACTCTCTTTGTTCAGCCGTGTGGACAGTCGTATCTCTTGCTGTATCCGCTGAAATGGGTGACTTGCGCGGAGATTTGGATTACAGTGAGGAAGAAACTGCGCCTTTTGTCAACCTCACTCACAGAGCCTAAGCTACCTGTTGCCAGTGGCAAGACATTCATCGAGACGACTGGAGATAGCATAGGATGCAGATTTTGCCTCAGGGTTACCACCGAAGCCTTTCCGTAAACATGTAACCCGCAGGGTAGAAAGGTGGGAAGGCCACTAACGCAGTTTGTCGTGCCTTTTCGATAACCACAAGAGGTCGTATGGACAACACTCAGCGTGTGAGTGAGTCTGGCATCTCTCCCCAGCTGTATTCAGCTCATCATAGTAGTATATAAAATTCCCACACGCCATATTCGTGAAGGTGAACCGGCAGAACTAACCCGTGAGATACGACACAGGTATAAGCGTAGTGCCATTCAGACGGCGTCCAGACCAGGATAAACGGATGGAAGAAATCACAAAAAAGAACGAAATAACAAGTCCAGATGGAAAACAACTCCACGTATTCGTGAACACAAGTGTAAGTCGTCGACTAGTGTGAATTCCAGGCAAATCCGTGGTCTAGCGGCATCCATAATGATCCAAAACAGTAGAGAAATATAGACTCGCAGCCAGTTACGGTGCCATATTTGCCATCGTCACTATAATCATTATAATCACTACCATTACTATAGTCATTATCATCATTATCATCATTGTCATCATTTTCGTCATTATTATCATTATCACATCATCATTTACATATTACTCTAGATCGGGGCGTGCATATCTATAGGGAAGTGAGATAAAAGTATTCGGATAGCAAAGTATTTGCAGCTTGTCAAAATCATAAGCCGTCTGTGGCTTACCGAGGCCCCAAAGGATGGATAAACTATAACCTACCAGTCACGTTGTAAGAGTCGACTAAAGAGTCGTTGGAAAGGGCCCATTTACACTGTACTGTAGAGACTGTTCTATTATGTTCCTAATTATCGACTTTACTGCACTAAGTGCATCTTCATAAGTACACAATCGCTTTCAGTAAATGGCGAAGAATGTGAATTCCGAAATCTTCTGCAGTTCGTTGGTTTAATATACTTTTGCTCCGTCCTCTCTTGGGCTCCAGTCCGCTCGAACCTCGTTCGATTTTAACGATTTGCAGTCTGTGAATTGCTGATTCATTTATGACTGTGTCATCATTCAACAGATGGTCGGTGATAGACTTCAAAATGTAACTCCTTTCCATATATAGTGTAGCCGTAATTGATGCTTATGAAACCAGGAAGGCAGCTCTTTCGTCGCCCTAAGCCGCAGCTTGACCAGGACAGAAGATACACACATGCCCCTTCACGTGTGACACTTTACAGCTGGCATCCACTCATGCCTTAGTCAGATTGTGAACCAGAAAGGAAGCATGTCTCTGTTATAAATGTATCATCTATCTTGGTTTCCATCTTCATTCTCGTACTGGCGGTTGTTGTTCTACGTGCCCCACACAGCTCAGCAACACCACGACCTCTCACCCTAGCAGAGATGCCTCTATCAGATATCTCACTCCTCAGCACCGATCCAACGCGGTATATGATGGTATTACTATTCTGAGTGTTACCATTTATCAGCTGGTTGACCTCGAACTTTGTTATCGCATTGCTCTACTGTCTGCATTCCCTGCCTGGGGCTATACTTACTCTGTGGTAATATGGCACTGTATTACAAACATATGTTGAGGTGTCACAAACATATGTCATGGTGTCACCAACATATGTCATAGTATCGCCAACATATGTTATGGTATAACCAACATATGCCATGATATCACCAACATATGTCATGGTATCACAAACATATGTCATGGTATCACAAACATATGTCATGGTATCACAAACAAATGTCATGGTATCACCAACATATGTCATGGTGTCACCAATGTTGAAACATTTTTCTCATTTAATTATCCTCCCAATTGTGGTCCACTGTCCAATTGTTCTCTCCGTCTGTTCCATCCACTATCCTCTTCATGATGCATGATCACCTGGTGTCTGAGGTGTAATTGTGCAGTGGTTGTCGCCTATCTGTGGTGAACAGCATATCCTATTTGCCATTTGTAAATTTATGTCCGAATGTCAAATATGTCCAAGCATGTACCGTATCTTCAAGATATGGGTATCTCTCGTGCTTCCCAGAACCAGTTACATCACTTCATTCTGGATACGGTCTAACCGTTCGCAATACTATTTTGATAGTGTGAGAGTGGCAAGCGTGTATCCAACAACTGATAGTACCAACTGACAATCTAGAATGAAAAACACTTGTTTTTTTTACAGAAGCAATAAAATACAAGAAATGGAAAAGAAGACCCCATGGTAGAACTAAGTAAAATTAGTCAATAATAAACGATGTGGTACAATTAAGAAGAGCAGTGATTTTATAACATTTCCTCTAAAGGATGTGGTGTCGTCGTTTGTCCTGGAAGAGGTAAAGGTCCTGACATAAGCACTATCATCATCATCATCATCTGGTTGATGGCTATTCTGGTGTAGTTAATTATGCTGTTTGTGTGTCTTGACTGGTCCGCCGTCTGATATAACTGCACGTTCCAGACATGTACATATAAGCGTTTTAGCCATTTCGTTTCATGCTCTTTTAATTGGTGTGAGACAAATAATAGTGTCTTGACATTTGTCTTCTTGATATTACTGTTGTCATTCTTGCGTTTACATGATTCAATCTTTCCGTGGTTTTTCTTGAATCTGTCGGCGGAAGTTTACAAATAATGTTATGGCATATGCCAGACCAGATCTTCCAATGTAGAAAATAATGTCCATCATATTTATCTTGATATGCCTACTGTGGACTACGTAATATGCTTGCAGTATATCTGAATATGGCGTTGTCAATGGTGTTTATTATTTGTTGTTGTATAGTTTTCGAGGGATTTTACGACTAATGTGGAATCAGTCATTGACATTAACATATCTTGGGCATTGTTTTTGTTTACCTGGTAACGTGATGGTTACTTCAGCTTTTCATACCTACCTCCACTTTAGATCTGAAGCTATTTTAGATTTCTTAGTGAACATTGAGACGTGGATTGTGTCCTAATTCTTTTTTTTCAGTTTATATTCCACCCTCTTTGTTTATGTAAGCTGTCAATGGCGATCCTTCTTTGCATGCTTTTCTCAACTGGTGATCCTTCAATGTGTATGTCGATTTATTTATAAGCTACCATTGCATGTATCCAAATGTATTCTTTTTGTAATATATTGGTAATTACAGATCAGGAAGTTTTCTAAAGGTATTCTAAAATAATACATTTCCTTTTCTGTATAACTCTCTCAACCACACCTTATCCCTTTTTATAAATTCTTGTCTGCTGGTAACTAAAATTTTCCTGCCGTGAGTAGATTTCGTTCATATTTTACAATCTGGTTACCTGACTTTATCTTAATGTTTCTTTCATGAAATTCGTTATTTATCATTTACCAAATCCGTCTCTCATTATTGTATGCCTGTCTCAATTTCAACATTATATACAATATATATATATATATATATATATATATATATATATATATATATATATATATATATATATATATATATATATATATATATACTCCATTTAATGTTGCATCTTTCTGTTGTTTTCATCATGCAAATATTGCTTATTGGTCATCACAAATCTATCCACTTCTCTTCATTATGTATGTTCCCATCTCTTGATTTTGAATCTGTTTCAAACTCTTCATTGTTTAAATGTTTTGTTCCCTGCATTATGTGTATAACCCAATATCTTCATCAAAATAATTTTCCTATATCTTTATTGTCTGTAATTTCCCATTTCTTTATTATGTATATATTCCCATCGTTTAATCTATCCATTTCCATCACTTCATTAAGCATATATTCCGCTTTCCGGATTACATTACTATGTTATTTCCATCTGTCTACGGCTATTCTCATTCTCGTTGTGTAAGTCTAATCCTTTGCCATTTCTATACGTTTGCTCTTCTTCTATCTCCATAGCTTATTCTCCTCTAACCTGATTCGTGTTTATTCATCTCCCATTCGTAGATTTATATTTCATTCACTTCTCTAGCCGTCAACTCTCTCCTCTCTATACGTCTTATCCACTCTGATCTGTAGGTCCATTCCTTTCGTATCTGTTTAATTCAATCTTTATCTCATCTCTCTACGTCATTTCCATTCCCATTCTTCTCTTTATGTTAACTTTTATGTCATCTATGTACGCCTATTCCCACCGTATCTCTCCGATCCCACTTCCGTACACGTATTCGCCTACCACCTATGTACACTTATTCGCCTACCACCTATGTACACTTATTCGCCTACCACCTATGTACACTTATTCGCCTACCACCTATGTACACTTATTCGCCTACCACCTATGTACACTTATTCGCCTACCATATCTGTACTCCTCACCCTCTTCTATCAGTATGCATGTATTTTCGCTAACTGAACTCAGGATTTATGTACACATTGTATCTCGATCGTTACCTTTTTACCATATGAATGAACACAGAAACTGTCTTACGAAACTTGTATCTTTTTCTCCAACTTTCTTTGACCCAATTTACTAGGGTCCTCTTTATCTTTTCGTCTCACTCTCTAAATTGTGTATACTGTTGGGCATTTTTCAATTCAGACTTAAACCAACAAATATTTGTTTTCTCTAATTAATATTTGCCAACATTTTTCAAAGGTCTGTAAAATATGCTTTTTTTTTAAAATCGAAAATGTAATTATTGCTTTCATTTTTCATACTTTATTTTGCGTTTTTGGAAATTGTATTTTTTTCCTTCCGTATTTAATATTCTTCATTGCATGTTCTCTTTTTGTTTTTGTTTTCAAATGCAATATTTGGGCTTATTCAATTTCTTCAATCTTTTTTGAATTGCTTGTTATTCCCTTCATTTAATTTGTTTTAAAATGTCCTCTCCTATTTAATGATTATGTTTAAAATGTCATTGTGTAGCGATAAGGCCATCTCCATATATATCAACTTGTAGTTTGTTTATGTTCTTGTCTTCATTTACTGAATTTATCTCCTACTTTCATAAGCGAGAGTATTCTATTTTCACTGACCTTCTTCATATGCGAAGTGCTCTGCACAATGTTTTGCACCTTAACTTAACATCTTTATACTGGTTTCTAAGACTCTGCAGAGTATGTATACAACCCGTTTCATTTACATTACCTTGCTCTAAAAGCTATGCACATTCTTAAATGCATTCATTGCTCCTGCCTCCACTACCTTCTTTGGCAATGCATTCCACGCATTCATGACTAAAAAAATATTTCCTAATATCTATTCTGGACTTCTCTTTAGTTAATGTGTAGCATGGCCCTCTTATTCTTGTCTGTGGTTGTATTTGGACAAACTTGTTATAGTCTAATTTATCCGTTAAGGCAAAGTGTATCCGACTACAAAAATAATTTCTACTGGGTTCACATCTTTTCCGGTTTATGAATACACACACGTTTGGTTTGTGAAACACGCTACTAATCACATAGCCCCCACATTCCCACATGAGATAAATAATCTTTATATTATGTGATCAATAATAATTTATATTAATTTATAATCGTCATCAGCATGGGTCTCTGTAGATCCTGTGCGTGGCGCCCTGTGAGTTTTATGCAGCTGTCTCCTGTGTTTCGATACTGTCTGTAAAGGCCGATCCGCGATTGACAGTCCTAGCCTGAGATCGTACAACCATGCTGAGATAGCAGGTTTACCGGGGTGTTCATTTATATCTTCAGTCTTTCTCTTTTCTCTGCAGCCAGAAGGCCTCTAACGGCGCCAGCAGCCACTATGTCTCCCCCAACTGCCTCCAAACAAGCCAACCCTGAACAATTGTTTCCCAGCCCTTGAATAGCAGTGCTGATTTTTCTAACTTCAATGGCCATCTGTCCGTTGAGGATATCCTTTGGCATCTTCTAACCTTCCCCACGGAATTAATTGATAGAATGGCCAAACATAATGTGTCCAGTGTTTTCTCCCTTGCATGTCGTAAGAGGTGTACAAGTGTGCAGACCTTGTCGTAGAGGGGATATACAAATGATGGAAAGAACACAAAAAAGAGGGACAACTGATAGTGCATATCAAGAATTAATAAGTAATTAATAGCCGTTCACCAGCAGTCAAACATGTTGTGTTGCACGTCACCAGCGATGACGACAATAGCAGTCAAACATGTTGTGTTGCACCACCTCAGCGATGAGTTCGGATGTAGCTGTCCAATTAAGGCACAGAAACCCCTTGCACATAAGCAGCAGTTAAGGTCAAGGTTGGATATGTGTCAGTTGGCTTGTCATTTCGCAAAGTTCGTTTTCTCTGCGCGTCGGATGTCCAGCGTTCCTTAACAATAGAGACGCCTCTGATTGTGGTTCTACACCATGCCTGGGGGTCATGTGTCAGGCATTCTTATGAGGTTGCATCGATGTTGAAGTGTTTCAGAGATATTTCGAAGGCGTCTTTGAAGCGCTTCTTTTGCCTACCATCCAGACGCAGGCACTCTTTCAGCTAGCTAACTATGCATTAGTTTTTTGGGAATGCGGTTGTCTGGCATGTGCACGGCATGGCCGGCCCACCTGATCTTGGTCTTTCGCAACAGTGTGTGGATGCTTGACATTTTGGCCTCCTTGAGGATCTCGGTGTCTGGTACCCTATCCTGCCATTGTATTTTGAACAATCTACGGAGATAGCTTGTGTGGAAGTTTTTTTTTTTCCTTGCATGCATGATGTATACAGTCCATGTTTCACTGGCATCCTTCTTCTATTTCTTCATCGTACGCAGTCAGACAGTAACCATTATTTTTCCGAAAAAGGCAGCGGTCATCCTGAGGCTGTCGACACTGCCATAGAGCTTGTCAAGTGTTGCCAAAGGTGATGGCCACATCTGCTCTCTCTGATCCTCGTATGTCGGGCAGTTTTGCAGCAAATGCTCAGCGTTTTCCCGGTACCACACGGGCATTCGTCGGTGCCACCTATCTTCAATTTGTTGAATAGGTGGTACCTCAGTCTATTGTGGCCAGTGCGAAGTCTGAAGACCACGACCTGCTCTCGTCTGTTCAACTGGTAATAGGCATCGTTTTTTTTGTAGCCAGTATGTTCGGTTTCCCATTTGGTCATGTATCTAGCTCTAATAAGCCGTTTTGACTCTTCGTATGTCATACTAGTATCTGGTTGGGGTAGTTTTGCACCTTCTTTTGCCAGTTTGTCTGCCTCCTCGTTGCCTTGGATGTTACAGTGAGATGGAGCCCACTGCACCACTACCCTTTTTAGTGCTGGTTTCACTGGCATACATAGGGGTGATGACCACTACGGCTTGATAGACGTTGAGGTTCGTATCAAATCTCAGATCCCTCTGATCCAAAACACTGTTGCGCAGCCTCCCAAAGTCAGTATTGGTCTTGGAGATTCTGTTGCTGACCTCAAGAGTCAATAGTATAATTACAGATTATAGTAATGAGGAACCGACCTAGCGAGCCCTGAATAAGGCTTTGCAAGTATCAGTATGCAGTCTGGAGAACTAGATGCGTTGTGTCGCTAGTTTACAGCTTGGCTTATTTGCACATTTAGGTCCGACGAAGACGTCTTAGACATAGTCTTGTTATTAACTTGTAGCTGGCAGTCATGTTAATAATATGCAGTTGTCAGCGTTCTGTTAATAATATGAAGTTATCCATCATCTTAATAATATTCAGGAATAAAATGTATGCTAATAATAAGCTGTTATTAAAGTCATATTCCTAAATTACCTTCAAGTCACTCACCAAGCTCATGTATTGTATCGATTAGTTCAGTTTCTTGTTATGGACTGGTTGAATTAAAAACGTACTTGTTTTTACCTTGTTAACTCTTCTGTACGAAAGTTCTATGCTTATTAAATTTATACTCGAGCTATGAATGCTCTTTATTCTATCATTGTCAGCGCTATGGCGCTTTAGTGAGTTCTAGACTCAATAATGGTGGTCTGCAAAATGTCAATACATCGCCAGACGGACATTAAATCCTCAAGAGTTACATAATGTTCATTCAGTTTTGACTCATTACATTGCTTGTTCATCATTTTCTGACTTAATTTTTCTTAGTGGTCTTGTACTTGTGTGGTTCACTGCGTCTTGCTTTTTTTTTTTTTTTTTTTTTTTTTTTTTTTGGTTCAGCGCCAACTTTTGTTGTTATCATTATTGTGCAAGGTTTCGATCTAAAGTGACTCATTTTCAAACGGTTATCCGGTGTCTTTTAAATTTTTGTCATTTGTGCTGAAAAGGACGTTTTGTTACGTTATATCGTAATTTACAGCGAGGTCGCAAGATTTACGCTTTGCAGACGTGCACATCTGGTCTCTGAGAGACATTTTTTGGGACTGAGTTTACTTTTACTCTTCGATCCCTATTTTCTCGGATAGGATAGACGGAATATTGTCTAGGACGGTCTGCCATCAAGACTCGTTTTAGTTGGGTACATGTAGGGTCGAAGAGATGAAAGACACCACCTCGATGGCACACACTCCAAATGTTTGGTCAGTGCAGCAAAGATTTACGAATGCGAAGTGTGAAACTTCCGGAAAACTACCTGAGAAGCTCAGAGTCACCCAGACAGTGGGACAGCTCGCACTAACAATGTCGATACGGGATAAGATTCAAAACAACGAAATTCGGCTTCAAAATTCGATTATCAATCTATCTATCTATCTATCTATCTTTCTATCTATCTATCTATCAATCTATCTACCTACCTACCTATCTATCTATCTATCTATATATCTATCTATCTATCTATCTTTATCCATCTATACATCTATTCACCTATCCATCTTTCCGTCTATCTGTCTATCTATCTATATATCTATCTATCTATCTATATATCTATCTATCTATCTATCTTTATCCATCTATATATCTATCCACATATCCATCTTTCCGTCTATCTGTCTATCTATCTATCTATCTATCTATCTATCTATCTATCTATCTATCTATCTATCTATCTATCTATCTATCTATCTATCTATCTATCTATCTATCTATCTATCTATATATCTATCTATCTATCTATCTATCTATATATCTATATATATCTATCTATCTATATATCTGTCTATCTGTCAATCTGTCTATCTGTCTATCTATCTGTCTGTCTGTCTGTCCGTCCGTCCCTCCCTCCCTCCGTCCGTCTGTCCGTCCATCCGTCTGTCTGTCTGTCCGTCCGAACCAAAACAAAACAAAGCGTACGTAACTACAATAAGGCCTTCTTGAGTATCGTCGCAGCTTTGATGTATTTAAATAATTTTATATATTAGCTGGACCACACTACTTCCATGTACGGGCTAGAGTAGCGATTGGTCTCGTATCAACCGAAATGGCCTAGTCTGGTAGGTTGCATATGCCATTAGCACTTGACTGCCGTGGAATGAGCTCCAGTCACTGATCAAACAGACAATTCATCTCATTACATCATGATGGTGTATAGGACGGCTACCACTTTACTACTAATACTTTGACAAATTGGAGTACACAAAGTAGTCACTACATTCGCACAGACCAAAATACTTCAACCACAAGAAATCGTGTTGAAACATGACAATGTGTAACGAATGGGCATTGTTCCAAGAAAGAAATTAACTTTAGGATTATGCTACACGACATTTTGGTCCACGTTATAAATCGCTATCTGTTGCAGTTTTTCATTTGTTTTCTCTAGTGTATGCTTTCCAAATGCTGAAAATGTTCATGTAAATTCGCTAACTTGTTTGCTTAACTAGCCTCCAACGTTTCATAAATGCCCGTAGACGTTCTCCAATCCTTTTACCAGAATATCTCTTCACTTACAAATTTGTTTTAATACTAGATGACCATTTACCAGTGGTCTCGAGGTAAGGTATTCGCCTCGGGTGCTGGAGTTCGCGGGTTCAAATCTCGGTAGAGACCGGGATTTTTTAACGTGGATCATCCGGTAAATATTTCCCCTGACCTGTGAGTAGTGAGATCAGACACTCGTGTTCAGTGGCACGCACGCTAGAAATCCCTTAGCAGTTGCAAATCGAATAGAGTAGGCTTAACGTCCGCTACTCGGGCAAAATTCAAAGTTACAAGTCTACTCAAATAATTTTAGGACATCTCGCCCCACAGAGAATATGTCGCAAAAAGGAGACTGGCTATAACATCAGGTCTTGGTTATGTGGTTGGTGGAAAGACATACATGGTGCTTGACAGACTGCGGGTCTACCTTTCTCTAATTTACTCTTTTATCACCACCAGTCACAAAAATAGGCGATCGTATTTTCCAGGGGCTAATGGCTGCTGGGATTGACCTGGAAAGTCACCAGCGGATATTCGCCTGCCAACAAAATTTGAAATAAAGGACCTTCCCACGACGTCTAACGAAATAAGTGGACTGAATATAGATCATCATGTAGCATGTCCTTTGTAGAACGTCGCTCCCATCACAGTCTGTCTGAAAGAAACTCGTTCCCTTGCCAAAACTCCAGCTTCCGCCACTGTCATACTCAGGCACTCCT
This sequence comes from Ariolimax columbianus, assembly GCA_036924085.1. Lineage (NCBI taxonomy): Eukaryota > Metazoa > Mollusca > Gastropoda > Stylommatophora > Arionidae > Ariolimax > Ariolimax columbianus. Next base: position 16,815,532 of record JAVGWX010000004.1, on the reverse strand, counting down.
GGATATCTTGGTGCCATCGTCTTCTTGGTCTACCCCTTCCTCTTTTGCCTGGCACCATACCTTCCATCACCGTCCTCTCAAGACCGTTGTGTCTCTTGATGTGACCAAAGTATTTGCATTTTCTAGCCAAAATGGAATTGATAAACCAGTTCTCCTCTATGCTCAACTCTTGACGAATGTCTACATTTGTTCTTTTCTCTGTCCAGGGTATTCTGAGGATCTTTCTGTAACATTTTGACTCGAAGGATTCGATTCTTTGTCTAGAAGTTTTGGTAATCGTCCATGCTTCACAGCCATAAGCTGCCACAGGAAAAACACAGGCTCTCCTTTTACTTTTATCGTTTTGTTGGTGCCCTGCCATAATTTCTTCAGGCTGTTCAGTCTTTGCATTGCCATAGCTAGTCTTCTTCTGATTTCTTTCGAGCAGTCACTATTTTTGTCGATTCTGGAGCTCAGATATTCAAAATGTGTAACCTGATCTATTTCCTCACCACCCACTGTAAATTTATGCTGACATTGTGTTTTATCGGTGGTCATTATCTTTGTTTTGTTTATGTTTATGAACAGATTTTGATCTTTACTATGTCCATTAACGGCTGAAAGTAGCTGCTCTAGCCCTTCCGCACTTCTTGATAGTATCACTGTGTCATCTGCATATCGTAACTCTGGAATCTCGTACCCCCCAATCGTAAATGGGTCGAAACTTTCAATGTTCTCATCTTCTCGCACATTTCTCGTTATTCATTCCGCATATATGTTGTACAGATAAAGCGAGAGTATACATCCCTGTCGGACTCCCTTTTGTACTGCAAACCAATCTGATGTTTGCCCAGATACTCGGACAGCGGCTTGTTGATCTTGGTATAATGTTTTAATGAGATGGACTATATGCAAAGGAAACCCCATTTCCTTCATGATTCTCCACAGATTTTGATGTTTTACCGTGTCGAAGGCCTTAGTGTAATCAATGAAACATGTGTACAAGTCTACATTAAACTTTCTACATTTTTCATAGATAGTCCTTAAATTCCTTCAATATAAATAGATAGACCATTTACTGGATGATTTCGATTACCAACTACTGCAAATAATATTATTAATACGATTTACATTGATCTATGATCTAAATTATATATATATATATATATATATATATATATATATATATATATATAAATAAATAATTAACAATTAATCGTTTATCTAATGCTTCCTTGCTACTAGAATTGAGCAATCCTTTACCGAATCGAATTCTGAAAACTTTCACTATTTTTACAATTACTACTGAAACTTGGGGAGAGACATTTGAAGAAGTGGATACTTTTACATATTTGGACAGCACAATTCATACATCAAAAGGTGCAGATGCAGATGTAAGGACCAAAATTGGAAAGGCAAGAATATCATTTCTTACACTAAACAACATTTAGATCAACAGAATTCAAGTTTCACACCAAATTTAGAATATTCAACGTCAGTGTCAATTTGGTGCTGATGTATTGAGTGGAAACATGGACAAGGATCAAGGTCATACAACAAATACTCCAGCCCACAGATTCCTTCGAAGGTTAATGGGCAAATAGTGGCAGTCCAAGGGGAGGAATGAAGAACTATGGGAATGAACAACAGTCACAGCAACAAAACAAAATACTAACAAAATGGAATTGAATAAGGCATGCAAGCTAAAGAAGGATATAATTTAACATATCCATACATGCTCTTACATGGAAACTTCATGGGACGAGAAAGAGGTAAACCTAAAAATACATGTAGAATTTAATGTGTGAAAGAGCTAAAATTTAATGATTACACCTTAAGAGAGACAGAAAGAGCAGAGCATAACCGATTATGCTTGTTAATATTACTAAAATTAACATATCCCTTACCTTATTTGCTTTCTCGTTGTTTTTATAGTGATCTTCAACAACTCCTTCCTGCATTATCTTTGCTACTAATACGTGATTTATCATTTAGTCCCCTCTACTATATTGATTGCCTTAATTAGCCAATTACAAATCTACTGATTTTTTAGGGGAACTGAGACACTAGTCCAGTCAGGCACAAACAACTGACCAGGATGTCATGTCAGGGTCAATACACTGACCATAACCACAATTTCTCTTCCATGTAGCGTTCCCTGGAAATAGGCTGTTTTCAAGGCAGACTGGCTGACGAGATGTGGATTGATGTGATCCCCGTAGTAGTGAGCGCCACGCAGATGAAGCCAAGAATAGCACAACCTCACGGAAGACCAAGTTCTACCTTCATCGGCATGCTCAGGATGTGAGGAAAGCTACGATAACCTGCTAATTAACGTCCTTTTCAGGACGTACAAAAGAGTAAATTTACTCATTGTGGGCATTCAACAACAACAACTGATTTTTAAAAATGTATTTTCAAGTCTGTCTTGCGCTTTGTCTTTCTTTCTCTCTGCCTCTCTGTCTTTCTCTTACTCGCCCACTCACTTCTTCCCTTATTTCTATCCAATCACAAATACTCTTCGGTCCAATGCACAGTTACTAAGCTTCACTTTGACATATCACCCCAGACTTGTCTAATCCTCTTTGGTCTACAGATTTACTACCGTCCGGATCTACCCTCTAATGTTTACGGTGCCTTTATGGACTCGTCCTTAACATCAGAGCTGGCCCCCATTCCACCCAGCTTGGGCCTTCTCCACCCGCTGTGCCAGACGTGGATACTACTCACTATCACCCACACTACCCGAGTGTTTGCCGTAGATACTCCACCACTTAAATACCGGACACAGGAATAGGCCCTAAAACCAATTACTGTCGCAGACTCCAGACCGCTCTGTTATGGTACTTTGTGTCTCGCTAACAGTAATGGCTGATCCAGGGCGCTGAAGGGGTGGCTGTCTGTATGAGTGTGTTGGTGGTACTCCGGGTCATAGGAAGTGTGGGTGAAAACAGACAAGAGGAGGGCACAGTGGGGAGAAATACATTGGTGGATGAATTTATGATAATGCTCGTAGCTATCGGTGGAGCTCACCAACACAAAGAGCAGACGCAAACAGCGTTCTGTCGTTGAGAGTGAAATATAAATGAGGCACAACATGAGGAAACAGGTTGACGGAAGACAACCTTATTTACTGTATTTGAGTGTACCTGTTTATTTATAAATATAGTTAGAAACAGACAAAGATAGATAGATAGATAGATATATAGATAGTCAAATAGATATATATAGATATATATATATATATATATATATATATATATATAGATAGATAGATAGATAGATAGATAGACAGATTGATTGATATATAGATAGAGAGATAGATAAAGAGAGAGGCACAGAGAGAGAGAGATATGTTATACGTATGAGTGTCAAAAATTCAAATTGAACTGTTTATATATACATATATATATATATATATATATATATATATATATATATATATATTTATATATATATATATATATATATATATATATATATATATATACACATACATATATATATATATATTTATATATATATATGTATATATATATATAATTGAGTCTTGGGGCAAATGCTGTCACTTTACACACCAGCTGTAGTGACAGGTTACTTCAAGAGGTACGAAGTTAGAAAACATACCTTTTCTCTTGAGTGCGGGATTTGCAGTTGGTCAGATTGATTCTAAGGCCTGACATTCTTTGCATTGCGAGTGTCGTGTTTAACCAGCTGTTATAATTTCAGTTATTTATTTTTTGTTTCTTGTCATTGGTTTAAAAATGTATTTTGTAATTTAAAAAAAATATATATTTTGTTTCGTATATACGAAAGGGTTGTGAAAGCAATGCACAACATGGTTTTTCCCAGAGACATGTTTATTCAAAAGACATGACATTTCTACACAATACACATGGATATGTCATGTAAACATATGTATTATTCAACATAATCTCCATCAACTTGAACAGCTTTATGCCAGCGCGAAACAAGTGCATCTATTCATAACCAGTACCAGATTTTGTCTTGATCATCTTCCCATTTCGTGGCTGCATAAATCACTTCTTCATCATCTTCTAACCTTGTTCCACGGAGTGCATCTTTGAATGGATCACACCATTCCATACACCTCCACGTGGTGATCCTGGATAACAGGCTGCAGCAGGGCAGACTGGCTAAGGAGAAGGGATCGAAGAGGGAATTCTAACTCTGTACTAAAAAAATGCTTGCTGAAGTTGGATGTGTTGGACCGAAAGGTGCAAATATCGCAGCCAAGCTGTAAATTACGACACAACGCATTCCGTTCTCTGGACTACATTCTGCTACTCAAGCCCTTTCAGGGTTTGGTAGTGGGAGATTGAGAACGAACGAAGAAGAAGAAGAAGAAGAATGGATCAAACAGATGCAAATCAGAGAGTTTCAAATCGGAACTATAGAATGGATGGGGTAGTACAGTCCAACCCAATTTGGTGATTGCTTCCCTTGTTGCCAGACCTGTGTTATGGCATGCATTGTCGTGAAGGAGAAGCAGGTCTGCTGGATTCTTGTGCGGCCGCATTCTGCGGAAACATTGATTGGGTTTTTTCAATATCTTAATCTAAGCTTGCGAATTTATTGTCTCTCCTCTTGGCATCACATCCACAAGAATCACACCTTCAATGTCCCAAAACACAGTGATCAGGACCTTTCCAGCTGAAGTAGTTGTCTTGAATTTTTTTCTTTATGGCGTACGTGGGTAGTGCCACTCCATCGACTGTCTTGTTGTCTCAGGTTAAAAATGATCTGCCCAGGTTTCGTCACCTGTAACGATATTAGCCCAAAAGTTCTCTCCACAACCATTGATACGCTTCAACAATTCAGAAGAAATTGTTTCTCTTTGCAATCGGTTGTCATTTGTGAGACTTCGAGGAATCCATTTTCCGCATGCCTTAGAAAATCCGAGCGTTTTTATAACTGCATTTTATAACTACCAATGTTGATTGACAGCTGTAAGGCCAGTTGTTGAGTAGTGATTTGCCTATCAATAAGAGTAATACTTTCAGCGCATTTCAACATGTCTGCGTTGGTGGCTTATAGGACGTTTACTGCGCGGCCGATCATGCAGCTCCGTATCTACACTTCCGGATTCTCTGATTCTCTGAACCTAGCGACTTACTGCACTCCTGTCGAACACAACATTTCCGTACATAATACATAGACGCTTGTGAATAATATTTACGGCCGTTTCTTATCTGCAACAAGAAATTCACAATTCACTGCTTATAACGCACGTTTTTTTTACAAACTCAATGTCAAGGGCTTAGTTTAGTCGCATTATTTAACTGATTGAGATGTAATTTGGTACACACCATTGGCACATACCATATTTGAAGTGTGCAACATTACATGCTTCTGTGTTCATTATTAGTTGAGGAAAACGAAGTGAACTTTCTGAACGCGCCTGATATATATATTTAAAAAAAAATAATATTTATATATATTTATATGTGTGTGTGTGTGTGTGTGTGTGTGCGTGTGTGTGCATACATGTATACAAACAAACACACACACACACACACACACACACACACACACACGAGTAAATATCTACATCGTATAAATGTACACTCTCGTTACAAAAACTTGTAAACATGCAATTATACACATTTCTTTGCCAACCTGGTTTTATTAGTCTGCGAAGAACAACAAATATTGAATGCCTGTATTTTAGTCCCTGTTCCAAATACATCGCTTGGCAGATGATTTGAAATATTAACTCTGATTCTCTCTACCCCGCGTTAATATTTATCAAAAACAAAAAAAACAAAAGCACTATTTTAGGACGGATAACAATGTATAATCCACATAAACAATTTTGTTTGCGATTTAAATTTACATTATAAAATAATTGACAAAGGAATAGTCATATATAAGTATCCCATAGCTAGTCACAGAAGAAATATAGAAAGATAAACGCAGCAATATATATATATATACAGACAAACGCACAGGATGACAAACACCTTTGCATTAATTTAAATAAACAGATGGACAGAAAATGACTGGCAGAGAGGCGGGCAACAAGACAGACGTATATATTGATTGAAGACTTTAATATTGATTGACCTTTGAGTAAGCTTGTTATTAGAGTGCATTGTTTCATTTCTTTGAAATTTCCAGGCACCCAAAATGAGCGGCACAGAGAAAAATAATTGCATAATGACTGTAAAAATGACGATTCAAGATCATTTTTTCAATACCTGGCTATTGTTGCTACAACAACTCGCTAGTTCGCTCGATCTTTGTATTGTTCTGTCTGCGATAACTAAGTCCTAGTCCGTGAATAGCATATGGCGAAGGAGGAAGTTAGTGATGATTCTCCTCGCTGAATGCTTGTGCGCATTCTCCCATGTACCCCACTCCTATCGACACTTTTTGGTTTATTTCGATATTCTGCAGTCTGTTAATTGCTGAATATTGTATTACAGTGGCATGGTGTAACGGGCGGACACAGCTATACATCAAAATGTCAGTCTTGTCCATATCAAATGTGCATATAAGTGCCTATAAGGGTGTTTTGAGACATTATGTCAGACATTCGTTGCGCTGAGCCTCAGCATAACAAGGACAGTATATCCACACCATTCCATAGAAGTATCAGACTTCTCCATGTCCTAGTCATACTATGCCGTAACAAGTCCTTCTGTACCTGCCGACATAGGTAATGAGAGTACGACACGGTGACTGCGCATGTTAAAGAGGTCTCAGATAGCTGTCTCAGAGCACAGGTCACAGATTCAATCGCCATTGACATACATGAGATTGTTTTCCTGCACGTTCCGCTCTGTTCAGCAACAAACTTATCCTTCGACTCTGTCAGACAATCTTTAACATGTTTCCATGGCGAGCAATACCACCCTGAGTGTTTGTGTTTCTCAACTGGCTAACTTTCAGCGATGTCTATCTGTTGAACCACTCTGCATTCTTCGTCTAGGATTTTGAATATTCCTTTGTAATCTGTCATTGCATCACAAGTATCAACACATTCATCTCGCCTGACTATCGCCTAAACTATGATCACGTCCAAATATTCTCCCTTCATGTGTCATCTAGGTTGACCTTCTCTTGATTCGTGTCCTCTTGTTGACACAGATGTTGTACACCGGGTACATCATGTCTGCGACGGCTCAGTTATATGCCTTGTCCTTTGCCGATCCATGTCTGAATGTCACCAAGAGTCATTTGTATCTCCGTGAAACCTCAGCCCCATTGGCCGTGACCACATCTTGAATCTGTCCATCTCATTGTGCAGCTCTTGTTAGTGATGTAACAGAGGAACCAAACCATCAGCACAGTCTAAATCCACGATTTCCCGATTCGGGGCCAATGTATCATTCATTTCAGTTGTTTTATTCAGAGTCCGGCCAATACACAGGGAGAAGAGGCAAGTCAACAATAGACATTCTTGTCAATCCCATGTTTTTTTCTCAAAATGAAGTGAAGAGCTGACCTTTATGTAGGACTTTGCAACGGATATCCTCATTAGTTCTTTGTATAATTATAATCTTTTCATGCAAATAATTTGTCCAAGTATGTTTGATAGAGACTCTACGTTGAAACGGTAAATCATCTGTTCCTAGTTTATGAAGTCAACAGTTGGTGGTGAATTCAATTCAACTGTGTAGTACCAATTTTCCAGTTGCGGTCAAATATGAGTTGGTTTTCTTTCCCCTTATGACGCTGAGCACCGTGGGGAACTTGAGTCCTTGGGGCAGGGTTACCTTTATAGCCCATCCTAAGTTACGGTACTATTTATTTATATATAGTAGGGTTCTCAAGCCTGACTTGTATTCTATCACCACTTATTCTTCCTTACCACTATCACTCCTTAACTCACACTTTAATTAAATCACTAACAATTATTTTTTAACAAGAGAAAATCAATGAATGTTCATTCGTTGAACATTGTACACATTATAAAAGTAATACTAAGCATGAAAATCGTTAAGAGTGTCATTATAAATGCTTCTTATAAAAACTATAATGAATTTCACGAGTTTCGTGCATTTAGCATATATCTTTATCTTGTACTAAAATTATCCAGAGATCGAATCACGTAGTCGGAATCTAGCAAATTCTTCTCATTTCTAATCTCTCTGCCCTCGCTCTTCTAGTGGTTTAATGTCCCATCTCTCAGCTTATACAACGTAGATGTCTTCTGAGCCTCCTGTCTCGTCTCAACGTCAGAAACCCGGGGAATGCAGCTGTGCTGGTGCCTATGACAGAGACCAGTGGTTCTGTTACTGTGGTTGTCAGGCCAAGATAGCACATGTGTCATTACGTGTTGTCTAGGACGACAGCTTCGTGTTGAAGCAACACGTCTCCCTTTGGCGAGAATGCAGACGAATGCCGATCCGACTTGGCAATCCGGTCACGAGTGACATGTGTTATCGACGCCTTGATCAGAACATCACACACAGACAGATTCTTACACGTGTGTAGTCTTTCGTTGGCTTTCAGTGTTGGTCTGTTTCGATGGCTTCTAATTATATCTCTCTATTCTTGTTACCCATTGTCTATGTTCTGTAATCTATTTTAGCTACTTGTTCTTGTCTATCTCCCACATACTAGCTGCACGGTAGTCTTTTCTTCTCTGCTCTTTCTGGTCAGTCCCCCGGAACCCTTTTACCCCAGCTTATATTCTAAGCTGCCCGATTTGGGCAATGACATGTTTGTCTTCAGTTCAATCCCGTGTAGGCAGAGAACGGATATGTTTTTTTTTAACCTACTATGTGACCTAGACGGTCGTGGAATTCCCAGTTGAAAATCGTGGGAAGGTAAATATTTTGGCTGGACAGTCTTTAACTGTATTGTTTGAGAATTAAGGACAATGCCCCGTTCAATGAACTGAACCTCTCGGGCAGGGTTCTCAAGTTATGTGTTAGTACAACGAACGGTATTTTCAGGGCTTCCCTGGCGTTGGCTCATTTGACATTTGTAACTCTGTTACATCGTCTGTCCTGCGCTATGAGTGTTGCGTCGGTCGTTGCGAGTGCGTGTCATTGCACAATCACTCTGTCACCTGTCCACCTGCCATGCGGTCGCCTCATTGTCCTGTAGCCAGATCTACCAGCATTGTTAGCCATCAGTGGACTTTGATGAGAGTATATTCTTACGGTATGACTGAATCAATGTACACTGCACAAGACGTGGTGCTGACCACACTTACAGTGTCTTTTTTGGCAGATTGACGTTTCTAGTAACACCGAGGATCTTTCTCAAATAGAATGTTGCTGTGCTACCACGCTAATGCTCAGCTGCCTAAGCAGTGATCAAAGCTGATAGTCCACGGCTGATATTTTCTAACACCCAGTCTGGATTTCCCTATCGAGCTTACCGCCTGCCGAAAAAATACTGTCCCAAATCATGAACTCATTGGTCTGTTAAAAAGCAATATCATTTACACCTATGTTGAATGACTCAGGTATTATGTTGATCATCATAGTGTCTGTCCTAGTATCGGTAATTCGCATGTTAAATTTTGCACTTGCTGTTAAAAGCACGTTCGTGCGATTTTGCGATTTATTTCATCACTTACAACAGAAACTGATCCTCTGCAAAGCGAAATCCGTGTGTTGAATTCGGATCTGATTTTTTTGTCTTAATCTGACTGAGCCTCTGCTGTGAATTGTACATGTAAATGATGAACAGCAGAGGGAAAAGCACACACGTCTAACATCCGTATAGATTTCAAAAAACATCTGGGATACCATCAGTCGTTCTTCTTACGACGTTTATACTTGTACAAAACTATTTTCTACATTGTCAATTAACTGACCTTGTAGACTATAATCTTCCAGTATAATAACCTATGGAACGATTTTTTCTTGATCAATGAAAGCAATGCACATATTTCAGTTATTTGCTATTACCATTTTGCTTAATTGCCATAAGGTGAAAAAGGCTTGCAGCCCCTAGACATGCGAAATCTATATTGAGATTTGGAAAACTGAGCTTCAGCAATAGGTCTTATTTCCATCTCCAGGATCTTTGCATACATTTTACCAGTCTGCCTACATAACGATACGCCTCTGTATGTGTCACAATCTGTTTTGTTGCACTTTTTCGTTCCAGTTTGGCATGATTGCAGGTTTCTGCCAGTCGTCTAGTGCACGTCTATCTTCCTGTGCCGTTGTAAAGAGCCTCTTTAGCCCCATTGACCCTGTTTCCCCACAGGCTTGAATCACCTTAGTTGTGATGCCGTCCTACCTGGTGAAGCCTACCTGGTGACATTCCTAGGACTGTTCTTCATGACTCTCTCTCTATCTCTCTCTCTCTCTCTCTCTCTATCCCTTTAGTAAATAATTGTAACATATTCTTAATGCCCTGAGCTGCGTGGTAGAAACACTAACTCCTCTTCTCCCCCTTCCATAGAGAGAGTAGGAATGAAATGTTATTGGACGTATTTCGTCCAGTGATCTCATCTTCCATAGAAGCAGACAAAATAATGCTTGTCATTGATGACTGAAATAGGATTGATGCCATTGTTTCTGAATCGCATTGCCAAGTTGTTTAAAAAAAAATTCAATGATGTTTTGGGCATATTTTGTTAGTTGCCGTAACGTTTCCAAGATTCCTTTTTTGCGCTTTGGATTATTCTTATAGTGTTTCGTCTTTCTGTCTGACAGGCGATGCAATCATCTTGTTTCTTCGAAACTAAAAACACCATTAAAAACGTTCTTTTTAGACGGCATAAACTACCTTACCGCATCACTCCACCAATCTCTTAGTTTCTGATCTCTCAGCAATGGCCTCCGGCGGTCACATCTGAGTTCATACGAGGCATTCAAAATGGATTCATAGACATTGCTACGTAACTGTAGTGTAATTATGGGTGTGTAGTGTTAATGTGTCCGACAGTAAACGGTAAGATATTGTGAGGAATGTTTACACGCGCGTACTGCGTGAACGATCTATAGAAGTGGTTCATTCAGTAACATTGTTGACAGTGCAATAACGAAGACCTGTCCCAATCTAGCATGTGATTGTTGCAATGAATATTCAAGCTTAGTGATTTTGACCGCTAGAAGTAGTTTAGACTCTATCGAGCAGAACAACATCCTAACCGACGATGTGATTGGGCTAGCAATCCAACAACTTTCTATTGCTGTGAAGCAAATAACGGAGCGAATTCGAGGTAGTCTCTCACTGAAATGTTTTGACCGCTAGAAGTAGTTTAGATTATATCGAGCAGAACTACATCCTAACCGACGATGTGATTGGGCTAGCAATCCAACAACTTTCTATTGCTGTGAAGCAAATAACGGAGCGAATTCGAGGTAGTCTCTCACTGAAATGTTTTGACCGCTAGAAGTAGTTTAGATTATATCGAGCAGAACTACATCCTAACCGACGATGTGATTGGGCTAGCAATCCAACAACTTTCTATTGCTGTGAAGCAAATAACGGAGCGAATTCGAGGTAGTCTCACTGAAATGCGACAAAGGGAAGCAAAAACATCACGAATAAGGCAAACAAATAAGGTATGGAATTTGAATATTAATGGCCTTGGACTAAACATTTGAGTTGGTAGAGTGTATGACTAAAGTGATAATCTGGATCCTCGTGCTGTCATGTACAAGAAGAAAGGGCAGGAAATCAAGGAGAAACATATATTTACAGATACATTTAATTGATAAGACATGGTATTTGAAAAAATGTTATCTAAATCTTAAAATAACCTCCCTCATTGTTTACTAAAGTGTCTTTAATTTGTAATTATCTAACCTCCCCTTCGCTCACATAAATATATACACGTTGCATTATTTTCAAACACATTGAACCGAAAGCAAACTACTTTAATTTTGAAATAAAATGTAACTCCTAAATTAAACCATGCAATTGTATCTAGTAAATTACTTCTAAAAATCTTATGAACAACGTCTATGATATCTATTTCTGAACTTATTTTCACTGACAAACTCCTTGATTCAATGGCCTACTTGTATGCTCATTTATCTTCTTCGGACATTCGACCTTCTTTAATTATGTGTTATCATTTCTTTTTTTAACATGTTATCTTCTTTGCATTGGATTATGTTTAAAAAAACAAAAACATGTATGGTATGCTGCTTATCTCGTAGTTGCTTTGTGTTATTATCCTTGATTACGCCCAAGTTGTAACAGTGCTCTTTTATACTTGATGTTCAGGTCCAGTCATTTCATCAACTGTTAAGCTCTTAAAATGAACCCACGCACAATCATTTTCACAGAGATTTCCATCGGCTTTCGACTGGATCATTTGGTCTCCTCGAATGCTATTGTCAGAAGCATCTGTTGTTTTTTCTGACATCTTTTTTAAATGCTCTCCAACATATTTTGTGTCGCATGCTGAGTGTTTCATGATGTAGCTGTTCAAACAGCTCTTTTCCAGATTTCAGTTTTTCGCCGATTGCTTTGTGTGTGCTTGTCTGACTTTTCTCTCTCTAACGGCAGATTGAGAATATGGAGAGTGTCAAATCTTACCTAGCATTATTAAAATTTCTTTCTTTCACTCCTCGATTACATCGTACGTTTGTTCATTCATTCGTCGGTTTATTTGTTTCGGCATTCTTTAGTTACTTCATTCAATCGTTCAACTATTTTAATTCATTCCTTCATTCAGTATACCGTTGAATAATTCATTCTGTACAGTTATTGGGGAAGTAGAATGAAAGCAGATGAGCTCGTAAAAGCCGGAAGTGGAGGCATGCAGACCCCTTATTCACAGAGCTATAAAGATGCACATACACTCATCAAACGACCCATGTGGATATAATGGAGAGAATAGCACTAAGAATATTAGCCAGAAAATGACAGCATTGACAGACTTGGCAGAGACCGACATACAAAGAACTTCAGACTCAGAACGGGACATTGTAGACTCCAGGCCTACCTCGACAGAATGAGTCTCAGAGACAACGCCACGTGCGATTGTAGAGCTCCCAAGCAGACACCAAAACATATTCTGCAGGACTGCCCTATTTATGCAGACCAACGATAGTCAGTCTGACCCGCTGTGGGGGATCGGAAAGACCTGAAACGCACAGTTCCTTCGTGAATCTCACTGGACTAAAAGCATAGTATCAGTTGATCGACGAAGAATGAAGAAATTTGAGAAGTGTGTAACCAAGTGACCTGAAGAATGGTTTACAATCCCAGCGCACCGGTTCAAATTATCTCGCGCTCGGTTTGATAAGCCTGTCAAGTAATGGGTTTTTCATCATATCATTGCTTCTCACAGTCAACCCAGCTGTAAGTTGGTACTTTATAGAGTCAGGAGAAATTCAGAGACGCGAAAGAAGTTACCGAATTCACGTTCCATCGTTGGCAATTTCAACAATGAAAGCGAATGCGCGCAGATGAGATCTCCCAAGTCAATGTAGTCGGTTCTACGGTTCATTCTCTATTTCCATTTATCAATTATTCATTCATTCTATCATTCATTATTTCTATCAATCGTTCTTTAAGTCCTTCATTCTTTAAAAATGATTCATCCATTCATTCATTCATTTATTCAATTTATTGCTCATTCACAGGTTCAGTTATTCATTGATAAATTATAAAACGAATGTATTTGTTCAGCATTTTAGTTCATGCATTGATTTTATCATTCATTCATTTTATAAAAGACCAATTTGGAAACCATGAATTTGAAGCCTCCCAATCCTGAAAAGCGAACCCAGGCCCAATACCATTTTTAGTACTACTAGACTAGCAGGGCAAGATGAACGACAGAACTGGCAGTGTACATGCTCTCCAGCCTGCGACCTGGAACACTTGCTGAGTCATCAGAAGCCATGGCTGGCATTGCACAGGCTCTCCAGCCTGCGACCTGGAACACTTGCTGAGTTATCAGACGCCCTGGCTGACATTGCACAGGCTCTCCAGCCTGCGACCTGGAACAATTGTTTGGACAGCTAAATAACTGCATCAGTGTGGCAGGAACAATGCTTACGAGGACACAGTGTTTTCGAATCAAGTATACCACGCTAAGACTCATTGGAACCAGATGACTGAAGGTCAATGGAATCATTAATTCAATTGAACTGTGTGAGATAAGCAAGATGCAAATTTTATAAAAAAGATTATGAATAACATAGGCTACATAAATTGATCAAAAGGGCTGAGACAAAAAAGAGAACCATCAAAACGGATGAGATAAGAGATTATGTTCAGTACCGGTGAGAAAAGAGAGTATGATCAATGCCGGTGAGATAAGGGAGTATAATCAATACCGATGAGATAAGACAGTTTGATCATTGCCGGTGAGATAAGACTGTATGATCCATACCGGTGAGATAAGACTGTATGATCAATACCGATGAGACAAGACAGTCGTGTCAAAGCTGCTGAGACAAGACAGAGTCGGATCAAAGCGGCTGAGACAGAACAAGAATCGAATAAAGCGTCTGAGACAAGACACAGTCGGATCAAAGCGGCTGAGACAAGACAGAGTACGACAAAAGCGGCTGAGACAAGTTTTGGTTCGAAGCGGCTGAGACAAGACAGAGTCGGATCAAAGCGGATGAGACAATATAAAATACGATGCAAGCTGTGGTAGCATTGAAGTAACAAGTCCAAAATGCTTTACAAAGTCAAGGCATTGAGGAAAAATATACGCGGCTTATAGCAGATACAAACGAGAGATGCTCTACCAGCATTACCCTTTTGTATCGGTCAATTAACACAGATATTCAATGTGGCGTACGACAGGGTGGTACAATCTCTCCTAAACCTTTCCCGGCAGCCCTTGAGGAAGTCTTTCGCACATTAAATTGGAATGACAGGGGTATTATCATAATCAAAGAAATGCCCACCCATCTCCGGTTTTCGGATGACCAAGTCATCACCAGTCACAGCAACAATGAAACCAAGCAATGTCTTAATGAGTTTAACAACGCAAGCTATGAAGTTGATCTAAAAAGGAATAAGCTAAAGACACAATGCAAGTTGAACAGTTTGTATTCCTACGAGGAAATGCGGCTTGGAAGTGATTCCATCAAAAATGTGAATTCGTACGTCTACTTGCGCAAGACATTACGAACTCCCATGACATGCATAAAGAGATCTCACGGAGGATAACAGTGGGGTGGTTCAGCTTCAATGGCATCAAGACCGTACTTCAACAGAAACAAAAACTACGAAGCGAGAGCTCACACCTTCAACTGTCTGGTCATTCCAACCATGGTATCTGGCTGTGAGGTGTGGAACCTTAAACCTTCAACTGTCTGGTCATTCCAACCATGGTATATGGCTGTGAGGTGTGGAACCTTAGACCTTCAACTGTCTGGTCATTCCAACCATGGTATCTGGCTGTGAGGTGTGGAACCTTAGACCTTCAACTGTCTGGTCATTCCAACCATGGTATATGGCTGTGAGGTGTGGAACCTTAGACCTTCAACTGTCTGGTCATTCCAACCATGGTATATGGCTGTGAGGTGTGGAACCTTAGACCTTCCACTGTCTGGTCATTCCAACCATGGTATCTGGCTGTGAGGTGTGGAACCTTAGACCTTCAACTGTCTGGTCATTCCAACCATGGTATCTGGCTGTGAGGTGTGGAACCTTAGACCTTCAACTGTCTGATCATTCCAACCATGGTATATGGCTGTGAGGTGTGGAACCTTAGACCTTCAACTGTCTGGTCAGTCCAAACATGGTATATGGCTGTGAGGTGTGGAACTTTAGACCTTCAACTGTCTGGTCATTCCAACCATGGTATATGGCTGTGAGGTGTGGAACCTTAGACCTTCAACTGTCTGGTCAGTCCAACCATGGTATATGGCTGTGAGGTGTGGAACCTTAGACCTTCAACTGTCTGGTCAGTCCAACCATGGTATATGGCTGTGAGGTGTGGAACCTTAGACCTTCAACTGTCTGGTCAGTCCAACCATGGTATCTGGCTGTGAGGTGTGGAACCTTAGACCTTCAACTGTCTGGTCAGTCCAACCATGGTATATGGCTGTGAGGTGTGGAACCTTAGACCTTCAACTGTCTGGTCATTCCAACCATGGTATATGGCTGTGAGGTGTGGAACCTTAGACCTTCAACTGTCTGGTCAGTCCAACCATGGTATATGGCTGTGAGGTGTGGAACCTATGACATATTTATCTGAGGTGGCTTCAAGCTGTTCAACGAACGATGGAGCGTAGAACACTATCACTTACACTATTAGACCACATCCGCAATACCGCCATCATGAGGCAACCCTGTTTCAATGGCGTCGTAGATACGGCGCTGCTAAGAAAGTACAGATGGGCAGGGCAAGTGGTAGACTTGCATGACAATATATGTACGCATAAAGTCTGAAACAAAACATTGACCCGTCATGGTACTTAAAGGCAAAAGACAGAGATGAAATTTAAGTGTACCAAACCATGCAGCTTAGAAATCGTTGGCTTGCTGTTTTATTAACATTCACATTTCACCTTCAACCTTTTCGTCATTGGCAAAACATCTCCTGTCAAGGTGGGATTTTAATAGCACCAAACAGATGGAAATCGCTGGGGAGCTAAGGTGAGGCTGTAAGGTTGATGTCAAAAAAGTTGCTGTCTTTGTTGGTCAATTGTCTCCTGGGGTAAACGAGCCGTATGTGGGAACCTAAACAAATAAACAGATCCTGGTTCATCAGAAATATGTGAGCATCCCTGAGAGAATATCCATTACTTTACGCAGCAAACAGTTCTCACCACAAATAGGACGCATTATTTAAATGAATAACGGTTAAAGTTAAAGGTACGGACTTCATTGCCGCGGGTTTCCCCATTAGGCTGTCTCTGTCCGCAGAAAGCTATCCCGCCTGCCGAGAACTTTGAACAAAGCACTTCATTCATTTAAATGAATATCATTTGCTACTCACGAGCTTGCGATATCTATTGTCATCGGTCTACATAAATCACAAGGCTGGATGCTACTGCCCCCTAATGACACATTATAAACTACCAGCTACATTTTCAAGCTATCCTACATCAAGGTGTGACATATTTACTGATTTATCATATTCTGAATATATGTGTGTGTGTATATGTATATATATATATATTTAAATATATACATCGATGCATTCTCTCCTCTTCAGACATGAAAATAAACTGTGCGTTAGCCATATAAACCAAATCAATATTAATGTTAAGGGAATTAATTTTACTATTCGTTCTACTTTTTCATCTACCAGCTCACAATTATCTATTTTATTCAACCATTCAATTTTTAGGCTGACATACACATAGCTTTCATTGTTTGTTTTGTAATGCTCGTAGACGTCTATCCTTCCCCTGGTTATTCCGCACCGTAAAGCGCTTTCTGATGTTCCTGCCTCTAATGTCATGCATGTTTGCTGTCTGCTTTACCGACTAATTTGCTGGATTGAATTGTTTCCATTCATCCAACTGGATATGCCCTCGTCTACATCGATGTAGAATGGCGCATTCAATATGATAAAAGTTCTTTTCTGTGCTTATTCTTGGACTTCCTGTGAGAGTACAACACTGGATTAAATGAATCATCAATTGTGACATTCCTGTAATTTGGAGTAAAACATTTGAAAGGGGAGCGAACGGAAATGCCATATCAGGCGACAAATGATAGAACAACTACTCTACAAGAACCATACTCATGCATGCAGTTCCCCACGTGCTGAAAGAAATTGATCACCAATGAGTTAAATTGAAATTGGATAATGTCTGTTCATTTAACCAATAACCACTTTACAGACTAAGTTCTTCTTCCCCAGAAAGAATACCTCTCTCTCTCTCTCTCTCTCGCTCTCTCTCTCTCTCTCTCGCTCTCTCTATCTCTCTCTCTCTCTCGCTCTCTCTCTCTCTCTCTCGCTCTCTCTCTCTCTCTCTCTCTCTCTCTCTCTCTCTCTCTCTCTCTCTCGCTCTCTCTCTCTCTCTTTCTCGCTCTCTCTCTCTCGCTCTCTCTCTCTCTCTCTCTCTCGCTCTCTCTCTCTCTCTTTCTCGCTCTCTCTCTCTCGCTCTGTCTCTCTCTCTCTCTCTCTCGCTCTCTCTCTCTCTCTCTCTTTCTCTCTCTCTGTCTCTCGCTCTCTCTCTCTCTCTCTCTCTTTCTCTCTCTCTCTGTCTCTCGCTCTCTCTCTCTCTCTCTCTCTCTCTCTCTCTCTCGTCTCCTACCGTTTGCTGCTCTTGGCATCATTTTCGCCTTAAATTCAAGAACTATCTAAACAAGGAAGTATCTTCAAAGGCTTTCTCTTCTTTGTTTGTGTCTGTACTAAGTAGCTGAAAATGGCTACGGACAAGAATTCAACCCAGACCTTAAGAAACGTTTTCTTAGTTGGAAATAAAAAAAGCTAATACTGTCCCTCA
The DNA here is from genome assembly GCA_036924085.1 of Ariolimax columbianus. Lineage (NCBI taxonomy): Eukaryota > Metazoa > Mollusca > Gastropoda > Stylommatophora > Arionidae > Ariolimax > Ariolimax columbianus. Next base: position 16,797,230 of record JAVGWX010000004.1, on the reverse strand, counting down.
TTTCCTGAATTACTCGGAGTTTTGGACATTATCCACAGTCGTGCCATTTGGATTATACAATGGAGAGATGTTAGCAGAAAGGGTAGAGATCAAATCATCGACAAATCTGGAAAAATAAAACGGAAAGTCTAAACCTGGACAAAGACGGGAACAAGCTATGGAAGCTAGTCAGAGCCATGAACGACGAAACCCCGTCAAATAAACAAATTACTATCAAGCAGGGCGAGAACTTGATCACAGGTAAGAAAGCCGCAAACGCCTTTGTCGATCACTACGCCGGAGCAAACCACATCGAGGTCCCTGCAGATAAGCATACAGACATTAGCGAAGAGCTAAAGGGACACGAAAACATGAATACGGCACCTGAAGAGCACATGATGGCCAAACTAACAATGCGCGAAATGGAAGAGGCTATGAGAACACTAAAGAAAAGGAAATCTCCCGGAAAAGACGGGATAACAAACGAAATGCTGATGGGGATAGGCCAAACAGCGAAGAAGAAACTGCTATCGGTCCTGAACCAAAGCTGGAAAAGGGGAATTGTACCACATGCATGGAAAGACGCAATACTGGTACCAGTACCAAAAACAGGAAGGGACAAAACAGATCCAAATGGATACAGACCCATAAGCCTACTGAGCTGTGTCGGCAAGCTGATGGAACGGATGATAAACACCAGACTGATGTGGCATCTGGAAGAAAAACGAATACTAATTCCACAGCAAGCCGGCTTTAGACAGCACAGATCCACTGAGGACCAGGCCATCCTCATAGCCCAGGAGATAGAAGATGCCTACCAAGCACAGAAACACACAGTAGCTGTTTGGGTGGATCTGGAAAAGGCATTTGACAAAGTCTGGAAAGATGGACTTAGAGTCAAGCTAAGAAGAAGTGATGTCTGTGGGAAGATGTACAAGTGGATCAACCACTACCTCAAACAAAGAACGGCCAGAGTCCAAGTACAAGGGCAGATGAGCAAAAAAGTGACACTCGAGCAGGGAGTACCCCACACTCTTCCTGGTATATATAAACGATATTACAGAGAATATACCAAGAAGAGTCCATAGCTCAATGTTTGCAGACGATCTGGCTATGTGGACCTCTGAAAAGAATCTCACCATAGAAAGAAATCGGATGCAGACGGCCCTAACATCGCTGGAAGAGTGGGCGAACTCATGGCTGGTCAAAATAAACGAGGAGAAAACCACATGCACAATATTCTCGCTTTCATTTAAACCCCAAAGTACCAAATGAAGTCTAAATGGCAAATTCCTGCAGCCAAACGACAACCCAACCTATCTGGGAGTCACATTTGATCGGCGTATGACATGGAAAAGTCAGATTGAGAGAAACCGAATGAAAGCCAGAGAAAGAATGGCAATCATGAGGAAACTTGCTGGCACAAGCTGGGGAGCAGACGAAGGCATAATAAAGAAACTGTACACTGGAAGACTGAGACCAGTTCTCGAGTATGGCATTGCGGCATGGACAACAGCAGCGAAGGCGAACTTCGATAAAGCTAACAAACTTCAAAACCAAGCCATGAGAATTATAACAGGTGGCATGAAGTCAACGCCAATTGTAGAACTTGAAAAGATTACAAAACTGCAATCCATGACCGATAGAAGAGACTGCAGAGCCCAGCTGCAGTCAGGGAAACTCCGAAGACTGACCGACCATCCAATGCACCAGAGACTAAACAATTTGGGAAATGGGAAACTAAAGCGGAGAAACTTTGCAGAAATAGCCAAAGCAAAGATGCACGAAGATCCCATAAACGCACTAACAACACCAAAACCCATCACTACTGTTCGAAAACCTACCTGGAGGCAGGATATATTTCCAGAGGTGGTAGAAAATATACCAGGTATTGCAAACAAAAACTGCCAGACTGAAAAAGAAAGGAGAGATACTACCCTAAGCTTCATAACGAAAAGCTACCCAAGCATGGACTGGACCCATGCATACACCGACGGTTCTGTAACAAACACAACACAGAACGGAGGGGCAGGAGCATTCCTGAACCTACCAAATGGCAGAAAAATAACACTGTCATTCGCTACTGGTAAGTACACAAGCAATTTCAGAGCGGAGGCAGAGGCACTGAGGGCGGCAGTGGAAGAAATGGTGACACACAGTGGAAATGAAAGCCATATAGAGGCAGACAGACTGGCAAAAGAAGGTGCTAGACTACCACAAACAGATACTAGTGTGACGTACGAAGAGTCAAAACGGCTTATCAAAGCCAGATACATGACCAAATGGGAAACCGAACATACTGGTTACACCAAAAACGATGCCTATTACCAGTTAAACCGAAGAGAGCAGGTCGTTGTCTTCAGACTTCGCACTGGCCACAATAGACTGAGGTACCACCTATTCAACAAATTGAAGATAGGGTGTACCGACGAATGTCCGTGCGGTACTGGTAAAATGACCGCTGAACATCTGCTGCAGAACTGCCCGACATACGAGGATCAGAGAGAGCAGATGTGGCCATTACCAGTGGAACTGCAAGACAAGCTCTATGGCAGTGGCGACAGCCTCAGGATGACCGCCGCTTTTTTCGAAAAAATAATGGTTACTGTCTGACTGCGTACGCAGAAGAAGAAGAAGAAGAAGAAATCATCGACAACCACATTCTATAAAATTATGGACAAGAACAACCAACTAACACACATCAAAATGGCAACCAATGTATTTGTCTTTAAACATTGATTAAGAGCCAGGAAATTGATCTTATAATAGCAGAACAATGTTAAAGAGCAACCTACAATCAATCAATTAATCCCCTAAACTCCTAGAGGGACATATGTCCTCAAGAAATACTCGCCAAGTCTTCTTGTTATGCGCCATCATTTCCATCTCACACCACGTCTTTCCTGCCGTTTTTAGGTTTGTCTCCACTTCTCTATAAGTGTTTAGGACTGCCCCTATTTCTCTTGCAATAGACATTCCAGAACAGTGACTGCCTTGTAATGACATCAGCTTGTTTCGGTAACATGCCCTATGTATCGCCAACTCCTCAACTTTACGCCTAGTCCCACTGGAATATGTCTGGTTCTTTCCCACAGTTCTTTATAATACTTTATCATTGTATTCCCTCAATTGGACGCAATCATCCATAATGAAGGTTTGTACCTCTTTAGTTTTATTTTTCTTTGCTCCCTACGTCACAGAGCCATATAATATGACGGACTCGACATCTAAGTTGAAAATGTATATTTTATTGACAGACCAAACGTTTTGCGATTTCCACAAATTCCGTCAAACAATAAAAACCCTTTCCAGTTTTAAAAAAAATCTTAAACTGATATCTCTATCAGTTCCTCCTATCGTGTCCATATTGATACCAAGATACATCATCAAATCTACCTCTTGTAGTACTTTGTCCAAGTACAATCTGATTGTCGTGGAATTTGACGTTTCAAAGGGATGTTCCCTCGGAGCCAGAAGGCCTGTATCTTCAATAAGCTGTGGCTCTTCTGTCACACAAATACTAAATACAAAATATAAATTAACGTGCTTAATTGTCACTGAAATTATGTCTGAGCGTACACGGAGAAACAAACCCAGATTATGAGAATAATTGCCCTTAACGCTGACTGAATAACGGAACTTCCAGGTGTAAAATATCAGAAACAATGATGTACGATGAAGAAGAAGAAGAAACAATGATGGATATGCAGCTGGTTTAAGGGCAGGATTCTATGACATGATCACCCTGAACAGTGATTTGTTGTTTTTGTACGATGAATTTGTTTTATTTCTCTGTGTGGAGCACGAATTGATTATAAACCGTGTCATAATATGAGTTGTACTTGCTCCTCCAAGCTGTTTGCCCTGCGTTCGAGAAAAGCCAAGGTCATGCCTGGTTCTTTTCTCCTGAGTATTTTCAGCGTTTGTAAACTTCCTATGATCTCAAGCTGTCAGGGACAAGTAGGAGAATAATGTCAGTGACAAGTAGGAAAATAATGTCAGTGACAAATAGGAGAGTACTGTCAATGACAAGTAGGAGAGTACTGTCAGTGACAAGTAGGAGAGTACTGTCAGTGACAAGTAGGAGAGTACTGTCAGTAACAAGTAGGAGAATAATGTCAGTGACAAGTAGGACATGAACGGATGAGATATCAACAGATAGTTTGTCAGATAACTTGGAGATAAGGGAAACAAAACTTTGCAGGGAGCACTATATCAGATATCTGGTAACATTGTCATGTACTCAGATGGGTATGGTTTCGGTTGCTGAGAAGTGCATGTGGCAAAGCAAACTGCAAGCATCAGGACCAGCAGCCAGAAATGTCAGACCCTTCTACACCTCTACGCGGTGATCCTGGATAACATGCTGCAATATAGCAGACAGGCTAAGGAAAAGGGATCGAAAAGGGATGGCTAACACATTACTCAAAAATGCCTGCTGAAGTCGGATGTGTCGGATCAACTAGTGCAAATATCGCAGTCAATCTGTAAATTGCAACACAACGGATTCCATTGTCCGAACAACATTCTGCTACTTCCAAAGCCCTTTTCATGGCCTGGTAGCGGGAGTTTGAGATCGAAAGAAGGAGGAGAATACGAAGCATATGAAGAAGAAGAAGTACTTTTGTGAATCACAAATACGACGCTGATATAATGAACCAAAGACTTTAATTGAAGAGCTAACAGAGCGATAATCCATAATGGCAGAGGACGAAATGCTCAACATATAAATCCTTTGATTGACTTTGCCTCAGAAAATGGATTTTCGTTAATGTAAATCTGACTGTCAAGAACATACTAAAACTTACTGATTGTAAGCTTAAGCCTAATGAGATTAATTATTAGTGTATAAGTCTTTGTCGACATATACATCTTCAAGGGATGATGCACTTGTGCAGGTCCTAACACGTGTGCGTGTTGGTAGTAGCCGGCCAAATCTTGTGCGTGTTGGTAGTAGCCGGCCAACTCTTGTGCGTGTTGGTGGTAGCCGGCCAACTCTTGTGCGTGTTGGTAGTAGCCGGCCAACTCTTGTGCGTGTTGGTAGTAGCCGGCCAACTCTTGTGTGGCTGGTAGTAGCCGACCAACTCTTGTGTGTGTTGGAAGTAGCCGGCCAACTCTTGTGCGTGTTGGTGGTAGCCGGCAAACTCTTGTGTGGCTGGCAGTAGCCGGCCAACTCTTGTGTGGCTGGTAGTAGCCGGCCAACTCTTGTGCGTGTTGATGGTAGCCGGCCAACTCTTGTGCGTGTTGGCAGTAGACGGCCAACTCATGTGCGTGTTGGTGGTAGCTGGTAGGTACATTTCAATGCTCGAGCGTGTTTTTGGTTTTTTAATCCCATCTCAGTTTCCAGTCCGTTCTGATTTGGGCACGGGTTGTCCAGTAAAAGGCTGACTTGTTTGTTTCTGAATCGTGAGTGTTGTGCAGCTCGAGCGAATCGTGTGGGTGGTGGGGAGTTGTAAGCATTGTCTCCCAGTAGGTCTTTTTTATCTCGTGGGTATCAAATCGCGAGTCTGACAGAGTGTTAACGACGCTCCAACGTTCGTCTTTGCTTTCAACGACATGGCCAGCACAGCGGCACTTGAGTGGTTGATATGCTGTAGGATATCCTAATCGTGGGGCAGTGCCTTGATGTCATTGTTGTGAAGCCCCCATCTGGCGTTGTTGCTTATGTGATAGGTCCACGAGACGGCGCTTCATCGGGCATGTGTTGTCCATGGATGGTTCTCAGTGACTTTTGTCAAAGACCGGTTTTTCCTTCTATAGCTTGTTCTCAGGGACTTTTATCAGAGACCGGGTTTCACTTCCATAGCATAGCGCAAGTAAGGCCACTGAATCAAGTAGGTCTGCTCGCAATCTGGTGTTTTTCATTGCGTTTGTTGCCGTCTTTATTGAGTTAAAGTCGGCCCAGCATGTTCATCCGCCTCTGGAAGATAGAAGATTGAAATGAGTATAGTCTCAACATTTTTTCCAAAGAAACAGCCACTGCTAGGCGTGCATCACTGCAGATGAGCCGAGAAAATAAAGGGAGCAAAGAGATATCTCACTCACATGCATGTGCTACGTTTCTGGCAGGACGTGACGATCCTGAGACACAGTCACACTGGACTGCCTCTCATCCGGGATAGTGCAAACTAGTACATAGTCCATCATATCATATCATTGCCAAACCCTATAGACAGGAGTGGGGAAGACTCGATAGTCCTGCAATACAACTTCTCTAAGAGAGACAACTCTGACCAAAAACAACTGCTGCCTTGCAGATTTGCTGGGGACAGCCAAAGGCTAAGGAGGGCATCCCTACAGAAACGCCTGTTGAAATCGGATGCACTGAGCCACAGGCTTAACAAAATAAAACAGTGCAATGTATATCTCTGTAAACAGCGTACGATGAAGAAGAAGAAGAAGGCAGATCTATACAACATTGACGCAAACGTGAAAAGAAAAAAGCCTGCTTGTCCTGAAACTCGCCGCGATGTGTACAGATTTCATGTTATTTCCTCAACCAATGCACGCCCACTCACTCCCATTTACACACAAACACACACAGACTGGTATATGAGAAAATCTATTTCCATTTTCGGTGTTATAAACCCGTGCCCCTCTTAATGGTTTAAACGCCCAGCAGCCTGGAACATTGATAGCGAGAGGATTTGTTTGCACAACACCAACATGTCTCGATAACCTTAGAGAATTTAATACCAAACAGGTAATATGTTACGTCAACATATATAATTAATTACCTGCACGTACCGCCCAACCTACCTTGCAGCTTAAACACTGCTCTGAATCATTCTACTAAATAAGCTTCTCAAGACTGCTTAACAAACGCTGGTTTCAAATTCCAGCGGGGAGATCTGAAAGTGATTACAAAATATCCATTTACAGAAGAATATTGAATCATGCATTATTTAACAGGCAAACCAAATTTAGAACAAGCTCGTTTACAAAATTAAGTACATCAGAAATCACATCATCAGTGATGGACCGCGGCAAAATGTCGAATAATAGAGGCCAAAGAAGTTCATAAGCCGTCACATATTATATATTGTGAGACAATGAACCAATAACTGTAGTGTGTTTTGAAGAAATTGGTAAAACATATATTTATGTAATACTTTTTGGAAAAAGAAAATGTGCTTCTGTCTAGCTATACTTCATTGATGTAATGTCAGATAATAACACTGTCACTAGCAAATGTTTCGCTGAAAATTATTACAGAGCTAAATAAAGAGCATACAGACATGGACAAGCATAGTTCTACCATGCTAGAACAAGAACTAAATCTACATCCTGATCAAAGTCCGTTCATCTTGACAACAGACACATGAACAGCCAACAAATATCTCCGAATCGTCTCTAAGACTCTCTAGTACATCGGTAATGAGAGCGACCAGGCTGACAAGAAAGCGGATACAGTTAAAAAGCCGTGTCCAATATAAAAGAAAATCTACCTGCAAGTCCTGCAGTTTAAATATTCGATCATTTGCCACCATGACGCAAATCTGGGAAACGGATTTTGAACTCAATGAGTTGCTAATAACATCTCAATGATATCTCCACATACTTTTGTTCTGCATTCGCTAAAAACTTCAACAGTACGGGAACCGCGAAAGCTGACATTAGAGTCACATGTAACGTCTCTCGCTCATTAAATTATATGCATATATTTGAGCTGGAGAATATACACAAATCCTGCATAGCCTGACTTCACCAGCAACGTACCAACGTACCTTATTCCGAAGATTAGGTTTTATCTCTTCTTTCTATTTTTCTCTGTCATTACTTGCCTGTTTCTGTCTGTCTATCTTTGTAGGAGTTGCAACTAATTTGGTTGTGTGTACACAGTTCTCACCATCTGCCATTTTACCGTTTGAATTCTAGCATCCGATCAGGCCCATCGGCTTTCTTTTATTTAAATTATTACACTTCTCATGTATTTCTCGCCAGCCTAAGAACTTTCACCTCCGCCCAATGGAAAGGAAGACCTACGTCTAGTCAGGCAACACATACTGATCAGAAATGTTAGTCAGGGTCAGGCAAAACATGCTGCCAAGACATTCACCATGACTTCCTCGTAGCGCTCCCTAGAAACCGGCTATTTTCATGGCAGCCTGGCTAGCAAGATGAGGGATCGATATGATCCCTGTAGTAGTGAGCGACACACATATGAAGCCAAGCGAAGCACAATCTCTGGAGGACCATGTCCATCTTCATCAGCACGCGTTTGGCATGTGAGTAAAACTACGAAAACCCGCCACTTAATGTGCTTTTTAGAGCAACTTACTCATTATGAGAATTCAACGACAACAGCCTCCGACCAACATGAGTGACGTCGCTCACTGACGATCCACAGTTAATTATATTTACTACTTTTGGTGAAATCCCTAACAGACGATCCAGATATAAGTAGCTTTACTACTTTTTGTCTGCACATAGTTGTTGTTCTTATCCTAACGTTCTATACGAACCGTACATGTTGTTACATACTCTATATTCTTACTCCCTTTACCTCCACAACCTCGCATTATAATTTTTAATTCTGAATAAATAATAGAGAAATATGATTTTGACGTTCAAATGTATGCACCAAAAACATTTAACATCAATAATTACTGTAAATTTATAACATGAAACTGAAGGTATGTATATTATCATCGACGCCTTTGTAAGAAAGCAAAAGTAATTACTTACATGAAACCTGAACAGAAAATAGCGTTAGAGAAAATTACACTCAGTAGAGAAATTATTTGAACAAAATACCATTGTCAAAATCGTCCGCACACTAGTACCGCAACTGGTCGCGTATTTTAGTCATCGTGAAACCAGTTCCGGTAAGTCCAGCACACGATAGATTCATTTGGCTAACTTTCCTTAACGTGCCATCTCCCGGGTTTCACATTATAAGATATCTTCTTAGCTAAACTGGGTCTCGCTTGTTGGGCTGGATTAAACGGTAATTTAGAGAGCCAGTTCGATCGTTTCCAATATCGCTGTGCAATAGTGACTAGCCCTTGTCTGTATCCGCGGATGCATGGGTCTATAGAACTATTACAAAGGGGGTCCATGAATAACAAAAGTTGAAGATCCGCTGAACTAATGTAAATGAAGATTCTGTTGAATCTGCCACTAACTTCATGTTTGCCTATTTACATTGTGCTCTGTCTTTAGGTCTAGTTCTTTCTTACGTGTCTTTTTTCATGACACTCTCTTGATTTTAATCATTCTTTCATGTTCCTCTGTTGAAAATATTCATTGTCTTAATCATTTATATAACTTAATCCTTCAATCCTCTTCTTCCATAATAATTCACAGTTGACCATTCTTTAACTTTCTAACATTCCTTCTTTCATAAATTTATTCCAGAAAGGTAAATCTTTCCAAATGTAAAGACTATAAATCGATAATGTAATTTGCATTTATTATTATCTTTCAAGCCGATTTTAAAAAATAAATATTTGTGTCTGTCTGCTCATCTTTCTTTCTCTCTCCTTTCGTATCATTTTCAAAAACAGAAAGATATAGACGATATGTAGATAGATAGAGATACAAAGAAAGAGAGACAGAAGAGAGGTAGCGATACATATATATATATATATATATATATATATATATATATATATACATATATATATACACGTATGTATATTTCTATTTATATACGGAAAACAATATATTGTTCGTTCTAGAACATAAATGTTGGTTGTCATGCGTTATTAGCACTACCTTTAGTGCTGACCTCTTGCCTACCGTCTGCTCATTGGCATTTGTCATGCTTCAGGTGATTTTTCGGGAAAAGGTTTCAAGATAATGCCGACCTATGTTCAGAAGAAGATTGCCCACTTCTGTTCTGGAGAAGATTACTGACCTCTTTTGCAGAAGCAGAAGACTGCCGACATATGTTCTGGATGAGATTATCGACTTCTGATGTTGTGAAGGCTGCTATCCTCTGTTCTGAACAGGGTTGACTATCCCTGCGATTGTAAAAGTTGCCGTCACACAGGTGAAGGCTGCTAACCCCTGCTAAAGTAAGTATTGCCATCTTCTGTTCTGGATAATGTTGCCAACCCCCTGCTCTTGTAAAGGTTACCATCTTCTGTTCTGGAGAATGTTGCCAACCCCTGCTAAAGTAAATATTGCCATCTTCTGTTCTGGATAATGTTGCCAACCCCCTGTTATTGTCAAGGTTACCATCTTCTGTTCTGGAGAAGGTTGCCAACCCTTGTTATTGTGAAGGTTGGCATCATCTGTTCTGGAAAAGGTTGCCGACCTTTGTTCTAGAGTAGATTGTCGACGTCTGATATTGTAAAGGTTGTCGACACCTATTCAGGAAAAGGTAGCCAACGCCTGTTATAGTACAGGTTACCATCCTTTGTTTTTGAGGAGTATGAGATCATAGGGCCATGTAAACTTTGCCGATCACGTAGCTTGTAAAGGTTGTCGTCTTCTGTTCTGCAGAAGGCTGCAGATCCCTGCCATTGTGAAGGATGCCATAATCTGCTCTAAAGAAGGTTTCCATCATGTGCTCTAGAGACGGTTGCTCATGTGAATGTTGCCGATCCCTGCTTTCGTAAATGTTGCCTGCCCATCTAAAGAGAAGGTTGCCGAACTCTGCTCTGGACAAGGTTTAAAATCACTCTTCAGAAATTTACCGATCCCTGTTCGACTGAGTATTGTCCATGAAGGTTTGGGAGAAAGTCACCGATACCTACTTTACACTTTTCTGTCTGACTCCTCACAATTTGATCGTTTTATAATTCTACATCCGGTTGTTTTGTTGGTTAGACAGCACCAAGCCTACCGATTAGACAGCACCAAACCTACCGATTAGATAGCCGCAAGCATACCGATTAGACAGCACACAAGCCTACCGATTAGACAGCACACAAGCCTACCGATTAGACAGCACCAAGCCTACCGATTAGACAGCACCAAGTCTACCGATTAGACAGCACCAAGCCTACCGATTAGACAGCCTGAAGCCTACCGATTAGACAGCCCCAAGCCTACCGATTAGACAGCACACAAGCCTACCGATTAGACAGCCCCAAGCCTACCGATTAGACAGCCCCAAGCCTACCGATTATATAGCCCCAAGCCTACCGATTAGACAGCCCCAAACCTACCGATTAGACAGCCGCAAGCCTACCGATTAGACAGCACCAAGCCTACCAATTAGACAGCAGCAAGCCTACCGATTAGACAGCCCCAAGCCTACCGATTAGACAGCCCCAAGCCTACCGATTAGACAGCAACAAGCCTACCGATTAGACAGCCCCAAGCCTACCGATTAGACAGCACCAAGCCTACCGATTAGACAGCACCAAGCCTACAAATTAGACAGCTCCAAGCCTACAAATTAGACAGCTCCAAGACTTCTAGTCAGATATCATCAAGGCTACTGCATAAACATAACCAATTCTACTTTGTTTATGACTTGATCTAGATACAAAATGCCGAGGATTCGAAGCAAACATCGTTTCTCCATTGCACAAATTCTTTACTCCAAACCGTGTCAGTCTAAGTTTCCCTCGCTTAAAGATAGGCCCAGTGACAAATGCATACGTTTAATTCAACTTAAATTTATGTCTTTGTCTCTCCATATCAGCCTCAGTTTGGTCAGAGCAGCCATGGTCAAGGCTGCTTTTGCCTGAATCTTAGCTCTGGAACTTTCCGCATCCATCAGTGCTCCCAGGTACATACACTGTTTAACAATTTGACATTGTTCGAGTTTGATCGCAGTCGGATTTGTTAGGCCCTCTGGAAAGTTGACCCTGATTTTACTCTTCTCGGCATTAATTTTAATTCCAAACTTTCGAGCTACATTGTCAACGTTTGAGATTATATTCGCAAGTTCTAGCTCCGTTTCAGCCAGCCCGGTAATGTCATCAGCAAATCGAAGATTGGTGAGTGTACGACCACCTATGCTGACAGTACCCACGCGAGCCAATAGAGCTTCGGACATGATACATTCAAGAAAAACGTTAAATAGGGTATGTGAAAGAATTCATCCTTGTCGTACACCGGTTGACGTGCGGAACCATTCCCCAGTTATCCCGTTAAGGAAGACTGCACTGGTGGCTTGGTAGTAAAGTTTCTCAATGATGTAGGAAAGCCGTCACTCCATTTTATATTTTCGCATAGTTGCCCATAGGGCCTCATGCCAGACCATGTCAACATCTTTATTCAACTCAAAAATGATTTGGTGTTGCTATAAATTATGCTGAAGGTATTTTTCGTTACAACAGACGCACATTAAAATGTGTTGAATTATTCTGCGACCAGCCCGAAAACGGTTTCTGCGCTTGGTAGCAGCTCAAAATATCCTTAAACATCGCTTTTTAGAGGTGCCAATAAGACTGATGGTTCAGTTTTTTTTTTTTTTTTTAAATCGTCTTTTTCTCTATTCTCCAAGGCGGTGTGCGTTGCACTACGGTTTTTATGTTGCGCCTGCCGGCCCAGTGCATCCGACTTCCGCAAGCATTTTATGTAAGGATCTGCTTCCTCCTGCATTTTTTAAGGGTTTACTTCCCCGGGGTAACTGCCGGTACTGTGATGGGGATCGAACCCAGCACATTTAAGTTGTAAGCCGTGTCACTTAACCACTATCCCACGCTGTCCCATTACTTCAGTAATGTTCACGTTGTTGGAGATTACTCTTCTTAGGTAGGGCTATAATCAATGATTTTGTCCAACTTGTCGGCCATTCTCTGGTCTGCCAGATCGTGTTACAGATCTTCATGATAGTGTCTAAACCACAGTCCCTCCATGCATTAGTAGTTTGTCTGGTTTGTTGTTTATACTCGCAACCTTGTCTTTCTTGAGAGACGACCGCCACCTCTACTTCTTGACGTATGGATGTGTAGTCGTTATGAGTGAAATGAGAGTGTTCCATATATATTTATCTATGTAAAGATGACTGGCTTGAGTTTTTCAAAAGGCCGTTGAACCGAGTGTAAGACGCCAGTTCTGATTTCTATTTCTCGCCCGCGTCGGCTGTCTTAGCTTTGCTGTGAACCAGGTTTATCGACCTTTTGGCCAATAACGTTGCAGGGTTTCAATCTGTCATAGAGGCAAATGGGCAGGTACTTGAGGTGGTGAAACGTTTCAAATATCTTGGATCGTTGATCAGCGAAGAGGGTTCGAAGCCAGAGGTAATTGCCAGAATAGCACAAACAACAACGGCGCTGATTAGACTGCAACCTATTTGGCGAGACAAGCACCTCGCCCTCGGCATAAAAGTCAGACTACTGCGCTCTTTGGTGCTGTCAATATTTCTGTATGCCTGCGAGACCTGGACCATTACAGCAGATATCCAGAGCAGAATACGTGCAATGGAAATGCGGTGCTATAGAAAACTCCTAAATGTTACCTATAAGGATCGTGTCACGAACGTAGACATCCGTCAGAGAGTTGAAGACGCTATTGGTCCTTTTGAAGATCTGTTCACAACTATCAAAAGACGAAAGATGGCCTGGTGCGGGTACGTCGCGAGGCCCAACGGAATTCCCAACTCGATACTCCTTGGATCCGTACCGGGACAGAGAGGGCGAGGACGTCCAAGGAAGAGATGGGTGGACAACATCGCTGAGTGGTCAGGCCTGCGTCACGGTGAGATACGTCAGGCGGCGACAGACAGAGAGAGCTGGCGTGGGATTGTCATGTCTTAATGTGTGCCCCAACGACCTGATGGGTTACGGGATGAACTGAACTGAAATGAACTGAAGTGAGGGTCTGATTAGTGTATACCGATAGTTTTTGATGTATCTATCACATTATTCACAATGCTAACAAAGACACATCACAATTGCTTAATTAAACTATCCAAGTGCACAATTTCTTTTAAAGAAAATGATCTCCAGTGTAGGCTATAGCTGGTGTAAAATCAGAGCGAAAACTTGTATCCAAAACAATGTTCACATACTATAACACAGAACAGTGTAGGAAAACGTACCAGTAAACAGTGAAACGTAATTTTAACAATACAATATAGCATACCATGAATTAAACAATACTACGTGATATGTGATCAATATAACATAATATTAAATATCATAGCGTAATAAAAATTAGTATAAAGTAATACAACATTTCCTGGAGCATCGGCCCTGATTTTTGCACGATCTTAATCCAATAAATTATCTTTGAACATTTCTGTCAGATATGATGGACATCTATATTCATCGGGAAATTAGAATCGCACACACATGAAATGCGCGAAGTGAATCGTCTACTGTACCGCTGATCGCCGCACTGTTTATCTTCCCCTTTATAACGACAATATCTCTTCAGATCTCTTAGTCTGGCGTGTATAACATCTTTCTCAACTTGATGACGTGCCGGGGCCAAGTGTTGATATTTCTGGCCACATCATTTAACATCAAGTAAGACTGAACGGATTTTATTTGTCTGCTATTTTGCCAATCAAGACCCTACCAGAGGATTGGAGTGAGAGATGTTTCCACTAGTGGAATCAAATTGTGGAGAGACTTTCTGATCAGTACTTCTCGTTGTAATTTTCATCTTCTTCTATCTATCTTTCTTCTCATTTAACAAATGCACACAATACAGATGAAGAGAACAGGGAGTTTCACAGTAGTCACTGCCGTCAGATATGAGATTTAGAAGAGATCATTGTATCAGGTATGTGCTTTTCTCTCAGGTGGAGCTCCAAATTCTGTTTTGTTGCTTAGTCCCTTAAACCCTTTATCAGTGCTCAGTTGAAATATTGGAACGTGTCAAAACTAGGGATCAAATCCTATTCCCATACGAAATAAGTACATTAACTATTCGTTCACACAGCATAACTAAAATATGTTTACGTAAATGTAAGTTTGTGTGTATGTGTGTGTGTGAATATATATATATATATATATATATATATATATATATATATATATATATATATATATATATACACACACACACATACATAAATATATATATATATATATATATATATGTCATCATCAAGTAGCATGTCCTTTGTAGAACGTCGCTCCCATCACAGTCTGTCTGAAAGAAACTCGTTCTCTTGCCAAAACACCAGCCTCCGCCACAGTCAGGCATTCCTGGATATCTTGGTGCCATCGTCTTTTTGGAGTACCCCTTCCGCTTTTGCCTGGCACCATACCTTCCATCACCGTTCTCTCCAGACCGCTGTGCCTCTTGATGTGACCAAAGTATTTGCATGTATACATATATATCATCATCATCATCATCATTATCATCATCATCGTCATCATTGTAGGCTATGCGCGTTGCGTTCTGTGGGTTGTTTCCCGCTCTGTCTCCTGTGTTATATATATATATATATATATATATGTGTGTATGTATGTATAGGTATGTATAGTTATATGTATTAATATAATTATCATGTAGCATGTCCTTTATAGAATGTCGCTCAAATCGCAATCTACCTGAAAGAAACAATTTCTCTTGCCAAAACACCAGCCTCTGCTACAGTCATAACGCAGGCATTACTTAATATCCTGGTGTCATCGTCTTCTCGGTCTACCCCTGCTTCTTTTGCCTGGCACCATGCCTTCCATAACTGTTCTCTCAAGACCATTGTGTCTCTTGATGTGAACAAAGTATTTATATTTTCTGGCCAACATGAAATGGATATAACTGTTCTCCTCTATGTTCAGCTTTTACAGAATGTCTTTATTTGTCTGTTTCTCCATCCTAGGTATTCTGAGCATCTTTCTGTA
Source organism: Ariolimax columbianus (assembly GCA_036924085.1). Classification (NCBI taxonomy): domain Eukaryota; kingdom Metazoa; phylum Mollusca; class Gastropoda; order Stylommatophora; family Arionidae; genus Ariolimax; species Ariolimax columbianus. The sequence continues at coordinate 16,781,544 of JAVGWX010000004.1, read as the reverse complement.
ACATTTTTACTCGAAAGCTTAGCTTTCTATTTAGAAATGTTAGTAATTGTCCATGATTTGTAGCCATATGGTGCCACAGGAAAAACACAGGCTCTCAAGACTTTCACTTGTGTTATTTTGGTGGTGCTTTCCAGAATTTCTTAATGCTGATCAGCCTCTGCGTTGCCACGGCAAATAGTCTTCTGATTTCTTATAAGCAGTGGTCTTTTATATCAATTCTGGAGCCCATATATTCAAAATGCGTGACCTGAACTGTTTTCTCAACATCAACTGCATATTTATGTTGACATCGTGTTTTGTCATAAGTAAGTATATATATATATATATATATATATAAACGTGTCTTTGCAGAATATCGATGTGACATCGAGCTGTGTTACCCCGTTAAAATACACAAATAAACTTGATTTTTGGTGAACACAAGAATAATTTATTTGCGATCAAATTGGCTCACATTATTCCAATTTTAGCTGTTTCTACCTGGCCTATAAGTTACTAAGTTCTGCCATTCCATAAGTTAACCAACAGCCGTTTCTATCTGTTCAATTTTTATTTCACATGATGAGATTGCCGGGGCTACTCTTTCAAATCGCCATTTGAGTTATGCTTGACTGGTTGCAGTAATGTATTTCCATTGCTCCATCCACATAACTATGCTTGAGGTTTCGATTGCGCAAATACCCAATGAAGAAGGACGATGCACGTATTGAACTTTCCGATTACAGGTACAGGTTTTCACATCACTCAACGTTTAATCTAAAGGAGTTAGTATGATTATTTGTATTCTCAATGGTATACACAGTTACGTATTTTATTTCGTTTATATATATATATATATATATATGTATATATATATATATATATATATATATATATATATATATATATATATATACACCCATAGAAACACACGCACGCACGCACACACATATCGTTTCTATACCAAATATATATTCTCATATAGATTGTTGGCATTTTAGTTTTGATTAAGTAGTGGTTAATACACATTACAAAATGAGTTACTCTCTTTATTGTCTATCGAAATTAGATCTTTGTATTAGATATAAAACATTGCCATTTTAAACACTCACTGATGAACATGATTTGCTGGTAAAGGTTTCCACAATTGTAACAATGTACTATTTATTACTTTAAGATATATTTGCATCATTGTATGCAAGTTGTGTCTCCATTGTTTAAAAAGAGAATTGTTGTTTGTTATAAGCAAACAGACAATCAATGGTTTTGTTTTGGATTCAAACTAGAGTCGAACCACGTAACATAGGGTAATATCGTGGCTACACTACTGCACTGTATGAAGTGTTTCAGATTTCCATCTTCAGGAAACCACACAGATTCCGATGATTCAAACTTGATCTAAATTTGAAATAAATAGGTTGACAACTACACTTGATCGAAGATGGACAACAATAGAAATGAAAACATATTGGGATGGGATGTCTTGAAAATAGGCACATTTAATACAAAGTTCTTGGCCTTTCTGCCCAAAGCGAAACTAGAAAGATAGAAACATAAGGAGAAGTGCGTTTAGATTATCTTACATGCAGATACATTGTAATTTGTTCCTATAATTTGTAGAGTTTGTTCATGATATAGCTGAAAATAAAATAAAGTGTATACATTTGGAAACAACTGGTTTTTTGGTATTCCATATTGCCTCACATATTGTTTCTGCCTTAGGCAAATTGATAACCAGTGTAGACTATGTCATCTCTCGGAATCTTCTAGTTTCTGCCTTAGGCAAATTGATAACCAGTGTAGACTATGTCATCTCTCGGAATCTTCTATTTCAATTAATGTATTTAAACTATCTCGTATCTACAGATAATTTATCTTCTTAATGTTACCAACAAATTTGCACATTTCATATTCATGTGTTGTAGATTTCATTTTCTCACACCGGGTTTGCCTTTTTATAAACTGCGAATTAAGAGCTGGTTTGACATTAACTCCTAATTTGTATTTATATTCAGAACTACGCTTTTATGAAAAGAATAAGGTCACTGTCACCTTCAATTTTGTCGTAAATGGTGACTGAAAAGGGCTATGGTTGTATTGGCAACCTCATCATGTCTGAAAAAAGAGCGTTGTCATTGTAATCAAACAACCAGATACAGGCTTCATTTAAAACGACCAGTCACAGTTGAAACCTATACTTCGCATCGGATCGAAATGGTGAATGATTGCAAATGTTTAGTTAGCAGTCGCATCTTTCATGTGGTTGATGTAGTGTTGGCATATACTTAAAATTGAAGTAAACATATGAATGAATAAATGAGTGAATTAATTATACCTATGTCTTGATCCATACTGTCTAAGCCGGACACTGCACTTGGCTCCTATCCATGAAGATTGAATAAATGCGACTAAGCGTTCCTACAGGGATGGCTTTTCTATATTTCCGTTCTTTAGTAAATTAAACGTCCCAAATTACTGTAATGTAAACTGGTGGCCGCAAATTACTTTCTAGACAAGCTGTACGTCTCAAATGACGTTTAGAGAAAGGTTGTCGATGCAAATATCTTCCAAGGTTATATGGGCGTCGCAAAGTTCTTGCAAGGTTTGCTGGGCGTCGCAAAGTTTTTCCAAGGTGTACTGGTCATTTCAAAGGACTATATCATTGTAAGCTGGTCGTCTCTTTGTGCTATCAAGATAAACCGGTCGTCCTATCGTACTTTCAAGATAAAATGATCGATTTAAGGTACGTTCAAGGTAAGTTGTCATCCCAAAAGATTATCAAAATAAACTGATCATACACAAGTATAAGCAACGTAAAGTAGTCGCCCCAAAGAACTAGCAAGTTAAGCTAGTTATCCCAAAGAACTAGCACGTTAAATTAGTCATCACAAAGAATTAGCAAGTTAAATTAGTCATCCCAAAGAACTAGCGTCGTAAACTAGTCATTCCAAAGAACTTTCAAGTTAAATTAGTCATCCCAAAGAACTAGCAAGTTAAACTAGTGATTCCTAAGAATAAGCAAGTTAAACTAGTCATCCCAAAGAACTAGCAAGTTAAACTATTGATCCTAAAGAACTAGCAAGTTAAACTAGTCATCCCAAAGAACTAGCAACGTTAACTAGTCAATAGAAAGAACTAGCAAGTTAAACTAGTCATCCCAAAAAACTAGCAACGTAAAATATTCATCCCAAAGAACTAGCAAGTTAAACATTGATCCTAAAGAACTAGCAAGTTAAACTAGTCATCCCAAAGAACTAGCAACGTTAACTAGTCATCCGAAAGAACTAGCAAGTTAAACTAGTCATCCCAAAAAACTAGCAACGTAAACGAGTCATCCCAAAGAACGAGCAACTTAAACAAGTCTTCCACAACTACTATCAAAGTAAATGTGCCATTACAAAGTACTTTCAATCTTAGCTGGCAAGCTCAAAGTACTGTCCAGGGGAACTGATCGTCCCAAAGTACTCGTACTAACACGGCAAGCTGGTCGACCCAAAGCACACACTGTCATCAGGGATGAACTGTTATAATGCTGCCTTTCACTTGCTATTTTGTTTTTTTTCATTTTTAGGAAGGGTGTTCTGTCCTCCGCGTCATTGTCTGGCCCTCCATAACTGTAAGTCAGTTAAAACGTTAGAGCTGTGTGAACCGGGTGATATCGAGACCAGGTATTAAACACGGTACCTTTGGGTGATAGTGCAACGGTCTTTTCACTTCGCTACTCAGTGGTCGGGGTAGAAAAGTGGTAATAGTGTTGTACTTGTCCCTACATTGGACTGTTTTATGTGCCACGTTTCACTTCTCTAACTATACAGCAACTTTTTACTACTAACAGCATTACCATAACATCGATAACAAGTTGACAATTCCGTCTCTAATAAGAAATCAAGATGGTGGCACAGTGTGTGCGAGTGTGTGTGTCTTTGTGTATGTGTGCGTGTGTGTCTGATAAATCGTGTTTAAAATTTAATCAATTCAGATTTAATCTAAACCAGGAAAACATTACTTTATATTTAAGCTTCCGTTTGCGCATCCAATCAGAAGCTGTAAACAACATCAGAAGACGATTTTTCTAGAAAATGTTTAGTGAGGTTTAACGAAAGTGGAGAAATTGAATGAAGAAAAGAGGTGTATAATTCGCGAGAAGTAGTAGCGAAAGCTTGATATACACAGGGGAATTGAATGTGTCAGGGGGTGAGGGGTTAATTATTTTATGTGAGCATGTTTATACGTAGAGCGGGCAGTTGAACAGGTAAAATGAGTTTAAAGCCCCAGAGAGTTTACGTTCAAGTTTCAAGTGGTGTGTCTCTAACCATGTTGTTCTAATTACGTACCCGTGTGTTTATATGTCTGCATCGTAACCACACAGACGTTTGTGATCAACTGATAGGCGGATCCCCATTATCCCACCGTGTTCCCGTTAGGACGTTACATGATAACAGTTGTTCTCAACCTATCGTTTTCTAAGAGACTTAACTCTTCAATTACACTAAACGGCAGTTACAAAGTAAGAGACGTAGCTATCTAGAACAAATGTTGATGTGCTAATCACGAATATTAACTTAACTATCCATCTGGATTTTGCTCACGATATATTAGAGGCCGGCTTCGATATGATGGATGAGCTGAACCTAAAGTCTAACGTGTCAAACGCGTGATTCCCGACAAAACGGAAAACTTTGAGCTCCAATTGGATGATACAATCTGTAGCAGTTATTGCAACTACATTTTCTTCTTGTGCGTTGGGGATTATGCGATGTTACTGGTTTAGCTCAAGATGTCTATTTAATGTGTTTAAAGTTCGGATTGTTTTTGCTATTTTTGGGGATAAATTACTTTTTCCAAAAAACAAAAGCGATCCAGATCGGTTGTGAGATAATTGAGCTAAATATGTTTTGGCTGCACACATGTATTGCAAATCGCATGCATATAATCTACACTGCTATTTGAACTTGGAAGGACAAAACATGTGTTTCATCAGTTTGAGTAGTCTAGAGAGAACCGACAAATCATCTGAACGGTTGTTACTTTTGTATGTCTTCTCGTTTTTGGACAACGTTTGTTTTAGTAGAAAATGCGGCTTTAGACGTGTCCAAATATTCCATCTACTGTGCACCATATTCAGGAGGATGAAAACATAATGTGAAACTAAGGACCATCAACCATCTGTTAAAGCATGTTCATCAACAGATCCAGGTTTCATTCTTGCTGAAGAGTGGGCACAGCCAAACATAATTCAGGAGAGTGAACATAATAAAATAATGGTATATATGAAATTGCTAAACAGTAAAAGAGATATCCAGCAATTGAATCTACTAATGGAGAATGTGCATATATCTAAGTTCCGTGGTAAAAATAAACTGCTTAATTTTCAAAACAACAGATAGCTTCATTTCTTGTGTTGATACAGCGGGCATGTTGGCTGGATTTCAAGTCAACGACAATGATGTCTATTGCAGAAACCTACAACATGAAAAAGCTGTTACACACCATGAATTATAATCAGTTTAGGTGGCAGATTGACATATATGGTGACCTGAAGATTACTGCCATCTTGATTGGACTACAGCAGTGTTACACACAGTTTTCATCGTTATCTGTGTCTTCCCGTTCTAGGAATTCCCATTACAAGAAAAAGGATTGATCCCACTACAATCATTTAAACCTGAAAAATGAATGTACTTTAAACCAGCACCTCGTAGAATCCAGCAAGATTTTGCTTCCTCCTTTCCACATCAAAATTGGACTAATAAAAACTTGTGTTAATGCCATAGATCGAAATGGGACAGAATATGTGTACTTTTGTGAGAAGACCTTGTAAGGCAAAAATCAAGAAAGGTGTATTCGTCGGTTCACAGATGTTTGAGCTCTTCATATCTAACCGTTTGATAATAGCCGCACAGATGATTCTTAGTTACTTTCCCTGTCCCAGACACTACGTCACACGTCATTCACAGGCACTACCAGCTCGTCCAAATTGCAAGTCTCCGGGAATTTTGGGTAGGTCATCAGATAGTCTTGGTCTTGTGTTGCTCCATATTCGCATGGTTCATCCTCCCTGTATCCCCAATTTTGTAGGGTTTTTTTCTGCATCGTAATTCGAATTCAATTTAGCGTATTCCATGTTGTGAAAGGTCGGTGATGTCCAGGAGCAGGTTTCTCCAGTAGCTCGATCCAGGCAACCCGCATCAACTCTTTCCATCATTCGATGTGACGTTTTCCAGGTCTAACAGTTTACTCTCGTATCTATTTTTTTCTTTTTCTTTTTCATCTTCTTATTATTCTTCTTCTGCTGCGTTCGTTCTCAATCAACTGCTACCAAGCCTAGAAAGGGCGGTAGCAGGATGTAGTCCGTAGAACGGAATGCGACGTGTCACTAATTTACAGCTTGACTGACATTTGCACCTTTTGGTCTGACACATCCGTCTTTGCAGTTTTTCTTTCTTCTAACTATCACTATTTAACTCACAGCTCTAATTAGAACACTCCAACAAATAACTGGAACTGCAGCAATAACAAATGAATGTTTATTTCACAAACACCAATAGTATTAAAATAATAATACTATAGCGCGTGATCGTATTACATGTCCATCAGTATTTTTGTACAAGTAGCACAGGATTTTTTGTACGAAATTACTCCACGGTCCACTGACTTTGGTGAGTCGTAGCTAATACTTCTACGAAATTACTCCACGGTCCACTGACTTTAGTGAGTCGTAGCTAATACTTCTACGAAATTACTCCACGGTCCCCTGACTTTAGTGAGTCGTAGCTAATACTTCTACGAAATTACTCCACGGTCCACTGACTTTAGTGAGTTGTAGCTAATACTTCTACGATATTACTCCACGGTCCACTGACTTTAGTGAGTCGTAGCTAATACTTCTACGAAATTACTCCACGGTCCACTTACTTTAGTGAGTCGTAGCTAATACTTCTACGAAATTACTCCACGGTCCACTGACTTTAGTGAGTCGTAGCTAATACTTCTACGAAATTACTCCACGTTCCACTGACTTTAGTGAGTCGTAGCTAATACTTCTACGAAATTACTCCACGGTCCACTGACTTTAGTGAGTCGTAGCTAATACTTCTACGAAATTACTCCACGGTCCACTGACTTTAGTGAGTCGTAGCTAATACTTCTACGAAATTACTCCACGGTCCACTGACTTTAGTGAGTCGTAGCTAATACTTCTACGAAATTACTGCACGGTCCACTGACTTTAGTGAGTCGTAGCTAATACTTCTACAAAATTACTCCACGGTCCACTGACTTTAGTGAGTCGTAGCTAATACTTCTACGAAATTACTCCACGGTCTACTGACTTTAGTGAGTCGTAGCTAATACTTCTACGAAATTACTCCACGGTCCACTGACTTTAGTGAGTCGTAGCTAATACTTCTACGAAATTACTCCACGATCCACTGACTTTAGTGAGTCGTAGCTAATACTTCTACGAAATTACACCACGGTCCACTGACTTTAGTGAGTCGTAGCTAATACTTCTACGAAATTACTCCACGGTTCACTGACTTTAGTGAGTCGTAGCTAATACTTCTACGAAATTACTCCACGGTCCACTGACTTTAGTGAGTCGTAGCTAATACTTCTACGAAATTACTCCACGGTCCACTGACTTTAGTGAGTCGTAGCTAATACTTCTACGAAATTACTCCACGGTCCACTGACTTTAGTGAGTCGTAGCTAATACTTCTACGAAATTACTCCACGGTCCACTGACTTTAGTGAGTCGTAGCTAATACTTCTACGAAATTACTCCACGGTCCACTGACTTTAGTGAGTCGTAGCTAATACTTCTACGAAATTACTCCACGGTCCACTGACTTTAGTGAGTCGTAGCTAATACTTCTACGAAATTACTCCACGGTCCACTGACTTTGGTGAGTCGTAGCTAATACTTCTACGAAATTACTCCACGGTCCACTGACTTTAGTGAGTCGTAGCTAATACTTCTACGAAATTACTCCACGGTCCACTGACTTTAGTGAGTCGTAGCTAATACTTCTACTACTTTAAAAAAGTCTTATCTTACCAGAATTTACACAAACTAACCATGTAGTAAACTTTTTCTTGTCCTCTGACGGTCTTCTTGTCCTTTCTCGTCTGATGGCCTTGTGAATGTCCTGTCTCATCTTTAAGTCATGAATTCTGCGACAAATACAGCAGTTCTTGCACCTTGGTGGCTCAACAATCAGGAACAACGTCTTTGATATCACGGGGTCTCGTGTCGATGACAGTGATTCGTATATTGTATGTGTCACAACAAGAGCAGCACATATGTTATGACGGGTTGTCGGAACGACAGCTTCGTGTTAAGGAAAACATGTCTCCTTCTGACTTATATGCAGTCAATAGCCACTCCAGAAACGTATTAATAAACGTCACTTGTGGCAAGGTTTCAGCGACAATGTGCAAGGACAAAACGCACATTCAAATGTTTAGAAATGCTGGTTTGGGTTGGCAGTCTTTACGACTCAACCAAGTGCTTGGTCAAGTCTTTCGCTCTCAGTGACTTGAGTCTGATTCTGTGACTTCTCTGTTGTCCTTGTTCTGTGTTATTAATCTGTTATAACTACTCGCTTCAGCTGGTGTTATAGCTCTATTCCTACTACTTTAAGATAGTCTGCTCTGTATTCTGTTCTCTGATCTCGAATAGCCCGGTTCTCCAGCTTTTATACATTATTTTCTTCGTTTGGGTCCATGGGTTCTATCTTTGTCCAGTTCTGGTGCGTCAACTTTCCCTGAATTATGGTGCCGCTAAAGAAAGAGTACATAATCATGAACTTTCTTTCTGACCTATATGGTCGTAGGACTTTCCAGGAGGACCGTGGGACATCTAATTTGGCTGGGTACACTCTTAAAAAGAGCATTGTCAAAGGATCAAAAGAATAGCTATTATATTAACTATAGCTGCCGGACAAGGTTCTAGAGTTATATATGGGTATCTCGAACAGTGTTTTCATGGCATCCTTGGCTCTGGTCTTTAGGACCATTGTAACTTATTCACATATGACACGTCTATAGGGTTCGAGTCGACTGCAAGAAACTTCGTCTTGATTTTATTCTCGTGCGCTGTTGCTATTGTCCAGACATATAGTGCCTTAGGTCGGTTACCTGTTTCTTGCTTTCTATTTCTGACGCGTCAATTCTTTGTGTCTCAGGTAGATCTACGCCGATTATTATTTACATTTTCCCAGATGGTGTAGGTCGAAGGTACCCATTGACTATCCGAACTCTCTTATTCATTGCTGTATCAATAAGTTTGACATGTGGTGATGAATGATTTGCTTGAAATGCTTAGAGATAGGGGTCACACACCTTATAGAAAACAATCAGCCTGATGAATGACTGCAAGATCAAATCCTTATCCAGCGCTTGGCGAGACCAGGATGCAGCATGTCATTAAAATTACACTTTATTTATTCTCGTTTTCCCCAGTTAAATGCGGTTCTGTTAGGGATGAGGATATGGAACGATTTCGCCAGAAGAATTCTACATAAAAAAGGCACCTAGAGAAATGGGATGCAGCATTGATAGCTGAAAATTGTTACAATCAGGTGAGAAATGCTCTATAAAGACATTTCACACAACATACAAAACACCGTCGTTCTGAGTGATTTCCGCTGCGAGGATTAGCATACTGAATGTGTATGCAAATGTATCAAATAAATGTTGACAAATAAATAATATTAAATAAAACTAAAGTCCACCAGTTGTTTTAACACGGGGTGGTGATTGGGTGGGGTGTTTGTGTGTATGTGTGTTTGTGTGTATATGTGTCTGTTTGTGGGTGTATGTGTTTGTGTGTGTGTTTGTATGTATGTGTGTGTGTTTTTGTGTGTGAGTGTGTGTGTGTGTGTGTGCATACGTGTTTGTATACCAGTGGTGGTTGGTCGACTCGGAAGTAAAACGAGCTCCTTTGTAAATATGATCAAGTGAGGATGGTTTGTACGTAAAATTGTCCTGTGGCAGGCATGTATTACTTTATTGGCTTTAAATAAGTTTCAAATGCTTCTGAATTCTTGTAGGACACTATACAATGTTAATTCAAATGTTGGTACTCAATTAAGATGGAATAAATTCTAGAATAAAAACAATTTATGAACATACATGTTTGCTGCTGAAAGTTGACATTTTTAGAGCGGACTTAAACAAAATAAATAATTATTTCCTATTTCATTAATGCAAAATATTGTTTTTTTTAAAATTAATTAACAAGTTGTTTTTTTTTCAAATTAATTAACTAGTACTTGTTTTTTTAGACATTCCTTTATTTGTAGTTAATAATCAAGATTCCGCTCTTTCTTAATAAATTCAGCAATGACCAAATCATTGACATTTCCTCTGGATCATTGAGTAGGACGCAGTTCTTTTTCCATCGCCATTACGAGGCTTATCCATCTGTGATTCTTCATACTGCTGCGTTTATATTTTTTAAACATATTCTTCTATAAGCTGAAAAATTACATTCGACGCTTACAGCTGTGCAAGTCAACGAAATTATTTATGCATAGAGATTATGGCTTTCTTGGAACAATTGAAACATATTATGTACAGAAAACAATACGCTGCATCAATAATTGAAATAGCTTATCCAAGATCATGTAACAAAAAACACTCGTTCACTGAACATCAGTGAAGATCATCAAGATCTAATGTCTACATAAAACACACATACTAACTAATACGCTCTCGCCGAACATCATTCTTTTTCGGCCTAATCCCGGTAGTGAAATTAGAAGGTTTGAGGCGTCGCCATCAAACCTTCTTCCTTCCACAGTCACGTTTAAAGAATAGGTCGAATCATATTGCAAAAATACTGACTTGTATGCTGCCGCTGTATGCACGTAGAGTAGAAAACACATTAAATAACTAAGTACTAAAATGCATTATTTTACGATTTCCAAAAAGCTTTATGAACTAAAGAATGGAATAAAATGTATTGTTTCGTTTGCTAAGGAATGACAAAGACTGTTTCAAATGCGTTATTTTGGTCCTTCCACGCCTGATATATATATATATATATATATATATATATATATATATATATATATATATATATATATATATATACATACATATATTATACCGTTGTCCTGGTGACCGGCATCATAGGTAGTTATTCTATAATGAATGACTTCTGTGTTAACAGAAATAGGCCCACGAAGACTATACGCAAGCCACATAAGTGTTATACTCAGTATTCGTTGCTTGAAATTATGTCTTGTAAAACTATGAAAACACAAGTTATATCAGAATATCTTAGAAATATGCATGTGATCAGAGATGAGGTCTGTTTAGACATATACATTAGAGAAACGAACAGACCAAAGTAGAATAAATAAATGTTCTCGGAGATCATAATTTAACAATAACATAATGGAAAGAATAATTGATCAAACATAGAAATAAAGAGAAAATATACAAACCACACTTAGTTTTTCAAAAGCAGAAACAGAGAAAAGAATCAATTGCTAGTCATGCTAAAATTATAAGATAGAAATAAACATCGATAGAAAGCCGATTAGAGAGATACGAATCGATACACAAGCAGACAGAACATCGGACACGTAGACAGACAAACAAACAGTAAATGCAGCAGGCTGACAGATAAATACATAGATAAACAGATAAACAGAGACAGACATATATAGGTAGGTATATAGGTAAGCAAATGGAAGGGTGATGGGTAGATGAGTGGAAAAAGGAACAGACAGACAGTAAATGGAACGACGCAGACTGATAAATACATAGACATGAGAACATACATACAGTAGACACATAAATAGGTAGGTAAGTAGACAAATGTATAAATGGCTGGTTAAATAGATAGATGAATATATATATATATATATATATATATATATATATATATATATATATATATATATGTATATATATATATATATATATATATATATATACATATAGATATATAGATAAAGAGATATATATGTAGATAGGTAGATAGATACATAGCTAGCTAGATAGATAGAAAGATAGATAGATAGATAGATAGATAGATAGATAGATAGATAGATAGATAGATAGATAGATAGATAGATAGATAGATAGATAGATAGATAGAAAGATAGATAGATCGATAAATGGATATATATATATATATATATATATATATATATATAGATAGATAGATAGATAGATAGATAGATAGATAGATAGATAGATAGATAGATAGATAGATAGATAGATAGATAGATAGATAGATAGATAGATAGATGCATTAACAGACATACGTTGTATATAGATAATGCATGTATGATCCCTAACACTAAGAATACCGTACTTGCATTTCATCACCGATATCAGTTGGCTCATGTCTAACGAAGCAAATTTATACACGCAGACAGAGAGTTAGAGCCACTCATATTGAAACTCTCAATAGGGTACGCGAGCCACGTGCGCACAAGAACATGCGCGGGTGGGCGTCTGGTGAGGCCAGTGTACACTAGAAATTAATGAAGATTCGTAACATTGTACGCAAGTTGGCAGGATGTCCTTTGTATTTCTAGGTAATGTTTTCTATTAGCTGGTTGTGCCGCGCCAGGTGTGACATAGCTGGAGTGACGATATTGTATGATAGTTATTGAATTTGAGGATGATTTTCACAATTTCTTCAGTCTTGTGTCAGACACTATGGTAAATAGATGTAAACGTTTTGTCCTGCTGTAGCCTTCTTTACCAGTAGTTCTTACATGTTCGAAGGCTACATTATTAATGGTGCGTTTTAGGTATTTGACTTAAAACTGTATATTTGTAACTTAGTGCTGAACGTGGTTGTTCAAGATGTTACAGAACCTACATGTGTATTCATGCTAAACAATTGTTGTGATGTATGTTTACGCTCGCTAACGTGTTATTTACATATTTCAAAATCTAGGCGTTTAGTTAAGAGTATTGAATATGTACTGTAGTAGTTTAACATCACATATATTCTCTTATCTTGACTGATGTCAGTAGAAAATAAATAAATGCAGCTGAGAATTATAGAGAACACGTAAAAGTCGATTACAGAACAGTAAAAAAAAAGTGCATGAACATTACCATTCATTGAACTCGAGTCCACAGGGAAAATTGACAAACAAAGACGGTTGCAGAGTATCTGTCAGAGAACATTCATGTGGACAACAGCCTAGAACAGTTGAAGTAATTTTGGTGGAGCTCAATAAGACGGCCCAAAGTAGTAGTACCCCAACTATGAAGTCCTCAAAATAGCGGAACTTTCGGGAATCAATGTGCTGCTGTAGAGTGCATAAATCAGATGAACATGATATTCGTTTTCCCGACACATTTCCCCATAAAGAGCTGCTGAACGGTGAGCTCCAGACAGGCAATCGCTCATCGAGGAAAATTATAAGTTATCCAAAGACTCTGAAAGCATGTGTGAATAGTTCCCTTATTTATGTAGACTTTTGTGAGGTGCTTGGTCCGGACGGCTCATCCTGGTGCATTGACATCACACATAGTGCTCGCATTACCTCGCAGAAAATCCTCACTTCCGTGCAAATAAACGAGTCGCCCGAAATGACACAGTGAAAAACATCCCATTTACCGACGTCGTTCATGCGTGCCCATTTCCCCCCATTTAAATCAAATCAGATCTAATATTGGAAAATAATTTTCTGCATGGTACATTTATCAGTGGTAGCTTTGTCCTATTTTGGATACGTCACAGGGAGTTTAAATCTGGTTTGGAGATTCATAGCACAACATCCTTTAGAGACTCAGTCCACTTTGGTCTCACACTCGGAATGTGAGGAGACTACCACTTAACCTGACACTTAACGACCTTTTTAGAGTAAACTTATTCATTGTTGGATTTGAACAGCAACAAGAACAAGAACAACAAAAACAACAACAACAGCTAACCGTAGTTGCATCTGGTTTCAGATTGATCACTTAAAATTTTTAGTTTACAGATGTATCACCGGTAATTTTATCTGGGTTATCTTTTAAAACTGATAGTGTTTCCTGGTTACAGATTTATCAATGGTAATTTTATCTGGGTATAGCTTTTCACACTGGTAGTGTCTCCAAGTTACAGATTTATCACCCGTTGTTTTATCTGGACATAAATTTTTACAGTGGTATTGTTTCATAGCTGTATGTTTATCACCGGTACTTTTATCTGGGAATATATTTTTTTTTTTCTAGTTGCATGTTTATCGCTGGTAGCTCATCTACAAGTAAATGTGTCACTTTTTGTATCTAATTGTAAGTTTATGACTAAGTTCGACATTTATCAGTGCCAGTTCTATCTAGCTGGACATTTTTAACTAGTAGTTTTTAACTGATTTCGGATCTATCACAGGTAGATACAAAAAGTTATAGATGTATCACTTGTATTGTTATCAAGTTGCAGATGTATAACTATAAGTTGTATCTGGTTGGAGTTTTATGACTTGCAGTTTCGTCTGGTTGGGAATTTCTAATAATAGTCTTATATAGTTGTAAACATATCAATGATTGTTTTATCTGGTTTTAGACTTCACTGGGATGTTTATCTACTTGTATATTTATTTGTGACAATTTTTTATAGTTTTATATTTATTGCTGGTAGTTTTAGAATTGTCTGTAGATTTCTTGCTGATAGTTTTTTTAAATTAATTGTTTGTAGATTTTTCGCTGATAGTTTTATCTGTTGTATAATTATTTGCTACTAAAAACAAACTTTGACTACTGCTGTTATTCCAACTGGTGAGGTTCAAGAGAAGGTTTAAGGAGACTGGCGAATAAAGGTCGTTTACCCTAGCAGTTGCTACGCAATGTACATACAAATACACTTCGTACCAGGTTGTTTTTTTACTTAACTTAAACACTTATGCCTACTATGGATTTGAACTCATGCCTTTGTGATCAAAGATCGACATCCTCACCGCATGGCCAACTGCTCCTTATAGATTCTTTATTGACTTATTTATCTCGTTGTAGATTTATTGCCTACAGCTTTATCAGATTGATAATGTATCGCATACCGTTGTGTTTGGTTGTGTATTTGTAGAATATATTATTAACTGGTTATAGATTTATCACTGTGTGTTTTATTGGGCTATAGTTTTATCACTGGTAGTTTTATCTGGTTATAAATGTATTACTGGTAATTGTAGCTCCCTGTAAATGTATCTACTTGTGTTCGTATCTGGTTAAAGATTATCTTCGACAATTGTATCTGGTTATAAAGATGTTATTCGTATTTTCGTCTCTAAGTTTGTTTCTGATTGACGTGATTTTATCTGTAAATAGGCTCTTCAATTGGCAGTTTTATCGAGTTGTTTATTTTAACACATGTAGTGTTATCTGAATGAAATGATATGAGATGAATCTAATTGGTAAACATTGTGAACTTGTTTTTCTTTCGGTCAGGTAATACCGTTATATGTTGAAGGTACATCATTGGTAAATGGTTACCTAGTTAAAGATGCATTGTTTGTAAATGTGTACTTGCATGCATATGTGTTGTCAATACATGTTTCTGTTTGAAGGTTGGTCAATATTTAGCTAGTTGAATTCGTATCATTAGGATATGGATATATATTTGTAAATTTATCATTTATAACTTTTTACTTGCTTGAGGATGTATTAGTGGTACGTGATTGGTTAGATATAGCGTATCGGTAGTAAATGTTTACCTATCTGCCAGTAAATTATTGGTAATTGTTTTCTTGCTTAACTGTGTCTCAAGTGTAAATGTTTACATTATTGAAGGTGTATCGTTATAAAATGTTCACTTGTCTGAAGATGCATCACTCATTTTTTTAATTACTTAGCCGATTGTGTATCATTAGATATGCTTTTAATGTATCGAAGCAATGTACGTTTCATAATCAAGTCTAGTTGCTTTGTTCTACATGTTGCTAGATTTCCAGATCGGAAAACTGGTGATTAGCATACACTTTCGTAAACGTTTTATAATTTCGCATACAAATGTATATTTCTTATTGGTTCCATCGCGCATGCTTATATGCCTAGTAAGTTATAGATAAACTGTTAATGTTGCTTTACCAGTGCTGTAGAACCCATCTCCTACTACTGTAACTACTTTCTTAGTCACAACTCCTTTTCTTCTTTGCTGCTTTCCATTATTTGTATTTATCGCAATACATCCGAACACCATAATTTCCTTCGTAGGTTCCTAAGACGGTTATGTGAATGAAATAAGACCACCTGATAGTCATGTAGACATGCGCACGTGCAAGGAGTGGCAAATACAAAATGTTATTTAAATAAGATATAAGATAAAACGTACAATAATTTAAATGAACTACGAAACCGCCAATGTTATTAAAAAGCCAAAAAAGCAACCCCCCAAAAAAATAAAAGGCAAGTCAAAATATCTTAATTCGATGCAGCTTTGAACACCCGACTACTGTGTCAAAATGGGGCAGACAGCTTGACATATTAGTATAATTTATAATGATACCCCCGGTCGTTTCGACACATACTCGATATTTGATTATCAGCTAATTTCAATTCCAAGTAAGAACGCCATTAGTGTAGGATAGACTTGGTCTTTGAATTGTACAACTCACACGTAGACGACATATTATTATTTTGCTATGCACGCATGTATAAGTAATTGGGAGCAAGAATTCGGGGGTAACGAGACACAGTGTAACACTAACATCATTATCCAGACCCTGAAAAATTGGTCGCTGTAAGTAATTGTGGAGACTTTGGTATGAGAGGATTTAAGCACAAGGTTATTGAATGTATTTTTGTAGCCAGTGCACATTTAGTATGAGACTATATGTATGTGTATGTGTATATGTATGTGTGGAGGAAGGTAAGAAAGAGGTTCACTCTCTGCCTAGTGAAGAGACCAAGAAAGCAGTTCGTTATTTGTCCCGAGGAAAAGGTAAAAAATCGGCTCTCTATTAGTCCCGAGGAAAAGATAAAAAATCGGCTCTTATTTGTCCCGAGCAAAAGGTAAAAAAGCGGCTATCTATTTGATCCGTGGAAAAGGTCAAGAAAGCGGTTCTCTATTTGTCCTATAGAAAAGGTGAACAAAGCGTTTGTCTATTTGTCCTGCTCTTTTTGTTCCGTGGTAAAGGTAAAGAAGCGGCGTTCCATTTGTCCCGTGGAAAAGGTAAAAAAGCGGCTCTCTATTCGTCCCGTGGAAAAGGTCAACAAAGCGGTTGTCTATTTGTCCTGCAGAAAAAGTCAAGAAAGCGGTTCTACATTTGTTGTGTAGAAAAGGTCAACAAAGCGGTTGTCTATTTGTCCTGCAGAAATGGTCAAGAAAGTGGTTTTCTATTTGTCCTACAGAAGATGTCAAGAAAGCCGTTCTCGATTTGTCCTGTAGAAGAGGTAAAGAAAGCAGTTCTCTATTTGTCCAGTAGAAGAGGTAAAGAAATGGTTCTCTGTCATGTTGAAGGTGTCTAGAAAACTGTATTTTTATTTGTCTCGTGGAAAAGGTCATGACGACTGTTCTCAATTTGACCTACGAAATAGGTCAAGAGAGCGCATTTCTATTTGTTCTGTGGAAGAGATTTAAAAAAAAACCGGTAGACGTGTCCTGCGGAAGAAGTTAAGAAAACGAATCGGCATTTGTTCCACCGAAGAGGTACAAAAAGCGGTTCTCAATTTCTCTCGTGGAAACGACAAATGAAGCTATTCTCCATTTGTCCCAGAGAGAAGGTCAATAAAGCTGTTCGTTGTTTGTCTGTGGTTTAACCTATTATCCGGAGAAGAGGTTGATGCCATGGTTTATACAACGGGCAGCACAACGTGTTAGATTTGTATATATTATTTTGAAGTGAAGAATCGATCCCACAGATAATTAAAGATGCTTCATTTGTCAATCATGTGATAGTCTCAAGTACATCGTCTTCGTGTGAGTTGCTGCCTTCCCTTGACTATTCTTCTCTTGCTCATTCCCATTGATAATGACCTGCTCCATGGAGAGCCATCGTAGGTTTTGTGCAAGTCTTGGAATATTAGACATCACACACACGTGCATGTGAATTCTAGAAGAAATTCCATTAGCAGAAGGAGATCCACACCTTTTTTCGACTAAGACTTTTCCAGCAACCAACAAAGATTGATATCCTAAGATTAATGCAATATTTCGTCCTGTAAACAACCTCAATTAAGCTTTGTTCAGCTCCATGATGTACAACCGATCTTGTCAAGAAACATGTAGAATCATACGTTTTTTCTGTCACAAATGGGGTCACGCTAAGCTGTGATCATAGCCTAATACATGACATCATGCTATTTGCTGTCATATTTTTAGATGTGTTCCTAAACTGCGATAGTAACGCCTTTGCCTGGTATATCTCGTATCCTTATGTGACCCATTCAAAGCAGTGGTCCACAACCACAGTAGATCCTGTAACATGGTATATAATATTGGTATGTATCAAAGTACAACAAATTACTGGAAAAATACGTTTCACATAAACCAGCTGCTCGCTCCAAAAAGAATAAATTTCATTTTGCTTTCACTACATGCTTCTCATGTTTCAATAGTTACATTCAATTATTCACCACATTCTCTGAAGTGTGTAGTCTGCTTTTCATCTTAGTTTTTAGTCGATCTTTACCTCTACAGAGACAGATACCCCTGTGCAGGTCCCAGCTCTGGTATGAGCTGGATGTAGCCGGGGGGAGGATTTCCTGCTAGGTTGGAGCAGCTTATTTCTCCGCTAGGCTAGGACAAGTGCCGCTGATGATTGGCTAACATATGTGCGAGTCCATCTTAATAGACTCAAAAGCTAAATCGAAGTAGACATACAGCTTGTTAGGCGCCATCTATGATACCCTAAACAAACCACCTCTGCATGGCTGGTGTTATGCCATGCCACACAGTTAGTCGCCTCATCGGACATGCTCTCTATGGGGCAGTGGTGCTATTCTTGTTCTTGTCATACACAAAATCCCCGGCGTACCACACAAACATACAAAACACATTTAATTAGTTTTCTTTTTTCTTTCACATATCTTTGGAGAAACCGCAGGGCAGTGTATGGTCTTTTCTATGCAGATAACTGCGCCACCAGCGTCATATCTGAACAAAACAAAAGATCAGCATAGAATGTATAATCTATCGTTTGGGCCACCGCGAGTAGTCAGAACTAGAAAAAACGAAAGTCATCTGTCACACTAACCCCGATCACCAAGTATCTAGTCAAAGACCAACAACAACAACAACAACAAGTTGTACTTGCTAGATATTACCCTCGAGCCGCGTAGCGATGTCATTAGCGTGTTGGCTTCACATCTGAGTGAACCTGGATTCATTCCCCAGTTAAGGTGGAAATGGTTTTTCAGATTGAAATGGTTCCCGGGTGGACCCAGCCTTAAATGGGGGTCTGTTCAGTCCGGGAAGTAAAGGCGGCCAGCGTGATACTGACCACATCATCTACTAAGAGCCGTGTATTACAAAATAATATGGATCTAACACCATATTTCCTATGCGCCGTATGGCATAACGGTATATTTTCTTTTTTTACTATTTCCCTCTCCATAATAATGTAAATAGCCCCTGTTTCAAAAAGAGCATCTTCGAGCTGTCTTGTTATTGCTATGAGATGACACTTGACGACTGGTGGGACCAGACAAGAATCAGATTTCCTTCCATACTTATGCACACACCACCAGTACCACTATCAAACATGAACATCAGAAAGCTAAGAAACGTAACCACTTCCACATTTGTTTTCTTCACAGGTTGTTGGTGAACTTTGATAAAATTGGGTAATTGGCATTAAAATTGCGTGTAACTAAATTCTGGTGCAGATGGTTGTGGTCACGTAATTCTCGTGCCCTGAGAAAACCCTTTTACAAGAAACAGTTAGTTCAGCGCAGGAAGGCTGTCTGCAGGAACCACACGACAAACCGGCTCGTCCCTAAAATAGGATATGAGCACGTTACTGTTCTCAATGTCTACTCAAAATAGCAACAATTGACACCTATTCTATGAGACTTAGCTCATAGTAATACCAGTTAAAGGTATACTCCGAGATTACAATAGGAACAGTTTGCAGTTTTCTTCTAAAACTACATCATAAAAAGTGACAGGGCTGTAACAATTGTAATTTGTGTTTTAATTACTTCCGTACAGGCAAACGGTAATTTTGTATGTCGTTAAATTTGATACATCGGTAATTTTAATGGGGCGGCTAATTTTGATATGTTGCTACTATGAATAAAAAATGTGTGTAACAGAAAAATGCACTTTCCGACATTTCTGCTAAAATAAAAAGACAAATTCACTAAAAGCTCATTTACTTATTATGTTGTCGCTGTCATGGTTAAATATCCCATGCGATTTCCAACGTCCTTGATGCACTCCATCCATTGATTATTTTTTTTTTTTACAAAGCGTCGATTCTCCGTACTTCCCTCACGTTGATGTAAAGAAATGAAAGAAACTTCATAATTCTATACTTGGAACAGCTGTTCAGCGTGCGTTGATTGTTTTTCGATATAATTGCGTGTGGATTTGTGTGTATGTGCGTTCGTTATCAGTGTGTAGGTAGGAAAGTGTGCTCGTGTGTGGATACGTGAGCATATGTTTGAATGTGTATATGTGTACTTGTGTGCGTCGGCTCGTGTGTTCGTATGTGTGTGTGTATATGTGAGCGGATTAGTAGTTATGGCTCGTGAAAGCACAGCAAGCACTTTCGATGGTGTACTAAGCATGTTAGTAAAGCGATGAATGTGTTGAGCAAAATAGCTTAATTCTGTCCCGTAAAATTGAAAGTTGTAGAGTGTTTAGATCTCTTCATTTTATGATAGAGGTGTCTGGATTGCTTTCCGATTCCAACGCAATGTATTCTGCCCGACATAAATGAGAACTTGAGTTTACAGGCAGGGAAGGCAAGACCATACTCACAAAAGCTGATGTTTCGTACACAAAAAGTTTATAATTATTCAACTGGGGTTTGGAAAGCAATGTTAGTCACAATTTCATGCATGCTCATTTTATGGCTGGTCCCATTGTCGCATATGTCATTTAGAGAGTTTCTGTCAATCACTCGAGCGATTGGTCATTCAGGTAACTTTGCTATTATCCATTGCATTTTTTAGATCTCCATGTAGTTTTGATCGTTGTTACCTTATATGCTTTCTCTTCCCATGCGATTGTTGTGCCCGATGTGTGTTTGTCGGTGTAGATAGTGTGATTCCTCTTCCATCAGAGGGGCAGAGCTAGCTTCCTGGTTGCAGTATTATCTTGTTTATCAAACTGTAAAATTGGTGCATGACATTGATTTGCAAGGTAGTTATGAAGAAAACCGGTCAATCTACGCCAGTCAATCATATTTGAAGACCAGGCTTTTTCAAACATATGCAATTGTATCCCATATGTGAATTATTATCTACGAACCAAATATTAACTTAAACTATACTTTGGTATTTGTCGGTCCCATACCACTGCTATTATTATTGCAAATTTGATTTTCCTATTGCAGTATGTGTTATGGAAAATTAACATATTCGTTTTTGGGATTCAGAACATTTTCTTGATGTACTTGAATTTGATCTCATATCTTCACTATTGAAATATCATTTTTCCAGACGTGACTCAGTTTGCGTAAGGAGTCTTTAGTGTAATTATTTATGTCAAGACTTGACTCCACGTTTACTAAACAAAATCACACTAGACACATTTTTGCAAGAGATAATTTGTTCAAAACATTGTCAGCAGCGAATGAAGCATCATTAGTTCGTGCTGTTAGATATAAATGATTATGCTTTTTATTTATTTCCTGAACATTATATATATATATATATATATATAAATATATATATATAAATATATATTGCTTTGGACAACAATAACATATATTTCCTGCTATTGCATCTGCCTTCCAAGACATTTCGTGCAATAAGCAATATTTCATTATATTAACATTATTATGTGCCATTCCCAGATTAATTGGCGATTAATTATCGACATATATTTATGTATTTTGAGAAATCCAGTCCAATTTTGATTCCTACAATTTTGATTGCTTTTTATTATTTGCCGTAGAAAATATAACTGATTTCTGGTTCTTTGTAAATCAATATATCTGATATTATATGATTATTTTAATGTTGTTAATTTTAATTACATATATATATATATATATGTATATATATATGTATATATAAATATATATATATATATATGTATATATATATATATATATATATATATATATATATATATATATATATATATATATATATATATATATATATAATTCAGTTAATTTTTAATTTGACATGTTCCAATGTTGTAGATACATGCGTTCTCTTTGTCCGTTATTTTCATGACATTACAGTATCGTATTTAGTGTTTTTGAGCACCGACGTGCAAGTCTATTATTTAAATTTATAATGTATTTTCTCCATTTGACGTTTTAGAAATCAAAATTAAAAAGACAGCAGCGGCCTGGCACTAAGAAGTGTCTTAGCACTCATACTATTTAACATATAAACTAATGACCAACCCATGGACACAGACACAAGGAAATTCATCTATGCTGACGACACATACAGCAGTTGTTGCACAGGGAAAAGAGTTTGAGGAGGTTGGACACAAACTGTTAAGTTCTCTCAATGCCCTTGCAGAATACCATCACAAGAATCACCTTAAACCAAATCCCAAGTACACCCAGGTATGAGCCTTTTACCCCAGAAACAGAGGCAAACATAAAACTTCAGATTAAGTGGCAAGCGCAGAAGCTTGAACACTGCACAGCTCTCAAATATCTAGACGTGAAGTTAGACCCCACATTGTCTTACATAATACACTGCCAGCAAACAGAGTATACAATATCTAGACGTGAAGTTAGACCCCACATTGTCCTACATAATACACTGCCAGCAAACAGAGTATAAAATTCACGCAAATAAATAATATTCCAAAACTGACCTGCACACTGTGAGGGGCACAACCATTCTTCGGACATCAGCACTTATTTTGTGTTAATCCGTAGCTGAATATGTTTCGCCAGTCTGAAAAACTCTGCCCATGTGAAGCTATTGGAAACAGCAATAAATGAGGCTGGTCGTGTAATTTCAGGGTGTCTAAAACTCACCCGCATTAATAAAATATACACCATAATTGACATTGCACAACCCGAGATTCGAAGAAGCGTAGCAGCAGAAATCGAACGTGGAAAACAGAAGAACGACCCAAGGCACTTAATGTTTGGACATCACGTACAGAGCGCATGACTCACATCCAGGCAGCTTCCTCAATCAACACATACATCCTATTCTGACAAACCCTGAAAGTCGCCGTATCGAGAAATGGCACAGATTGATGCCGTCTCCAGAGAGGGAACTTCGAGAGGAACCTGCCCACGGACATCATCTACCATACACAACATCAAAGTCGCTGAACAGACTCGGAACGTGTGTATCACGGTGCAAGGGGAAAATGAAACGATGGGGATACACAGATGATGACACATGTTCCTGTGGCGCAGTATAGAGCACAGACCACCGGATGACATGCTCCAAACTCCAGGAAATGTGCAATAGATGCAACATGGTGGACGCAAATGATAAGACAATCCATGTCGCTGAATACTGGATGCATGCTATATAAATTGGTGCTTGGGTATGGAAACTAAGTATCAGCTTACCTCATGCGTTGTTAAAGATGACATTATATACCGTTTGTAATATATTGTTTATCAGCTTTCTCCATGCGTTGCTAAAGATGACATTATATGCCGTTTGCAATATATTATTAATCAGCTTTCTCCATGCCTTTCTAAAGATGACATTATGTGCCGTTTGTAATATACTTTTAATCAGTTCTCTCCATGCACTTTTAAAGAAGAGAGTTAAACGGACGTCTATAACGTATTGGATACCACATATTTCGTTGTTCATGCAGTGACCGCTTGGTTCATTCTCAGTCAAGTACTATTTGATTATTGTGGATGTTTAGTAACAGTTGGGGGGAAATAAAACCAAGCTGCTCTATAAACATAAGCAAGAGATCCATACTTCTTGGACCTTGTATTGTTAACGAGATTATTACAACATTATCTGCTTGCGTTCAGTATTGTCACGTGATACTCAAAGCAGCGAGGCTGCTGCAACAACGTTGCAAATTGTGTACACAGGATGTGGTCTTCACATTTGTGGTGGTAAGTGAAGTTTTAAATCATTCATTAAAGGTCTATGTCTTCACATTTTTGATAGATTTATATGTGTTTAAGTTTGCAGTGGTAAGTGAAAGGGTATATCATTGAATGTAATATATCTTCACATTTTTAATGCAAAGTACGTTTCATATTTTTCACAATGCTCTCTTTTCATATTTGGAGTGGTTGTTTCATTTTCCGATTTCTGTGGTAGTATGTAGAATTTATATTATTCATATTTTTTTTCTAAATTGGTATTTATTATTGTTGTTTCATGCCCTGGTGCATGTGGTATTTGTTTATGTCATGATGTTAATGGTGGTTGTTCTTTGTCTTCATATATGTGGTGGTTGTTCCATGTCTTCATATCTGTGGGAATTGTTTGTTCTATGTCTTCATATATGTGGTGGTTGTTATATGTCTTCATATATGTAGTGGTTGTTCTATGTCTTCATATCTGTAGTGGTTGTTCTATGTCTTCATATCCGCGGTAGTTGTTCTATGTCTTCATATCTGTAGTGGTTGTTCTATGTCTTCATATCTGTAGTGGTTGTTCTATGTCTTCATATCAGTAGTGGTTATCAGTAGTGGTTGTTCTATGTCTTCATATCTGTAGTGGTTGTTCTATGTCTTCATATCTGTAGTGGTTGTTCTATGTCTTCATATCTGTAGTGGTTGTTCTATATCTTCATATCTGTAGTGGTTGTTCTATGTCTTCATATATGTAGTGGTTGTTCTATGCCTTCATATCCGCGGTATTCGTTCTATGTCTTCATATCTGTAGTGGTTGTTCTATGTCTTCATATCGGTGGTGGTTGTTATATGTCTTCATATCTGTAATGGTTGTTCTAAGTCTTCATATCTGTAATGGTTGTTCTAAGTCTTCATATCGGTGGTGGTTGTTCCTTGTCTTCATATATGTAATGGTTGTTCTAAGTCTTCATATCTGTAGTGGTTGTTCTATGTCTTCATATCTGTAGTGGTTGTTCTATGTCTTAATATCTGTAATGGTTGTTCTAAGTCTTCATATCGGTGGTGGTTGTTCTATGTCTTCATATCTGTAATGGTTGTTCTAAGTCTTCATATCGGTGGTGGTTGTTCTAAGTCTTCATATCTGTAGTGGTTGTTCTATGTCTTCATATCTGTAGTGGTTGTTTTATGTCTTCATATATGTAGTGGTTGTTCTATGGTTTGATATTTGTGGAGGTTGTTCTATGTCTTCATATATGTTTGGGTTGTTCATTTCTTCCTGTTTCTGTAGGTTTTGTTCTATGTCTTCATATCCGTGGTGGTTCTTGTATGTCTTCGTATTTGTAACGGTTGTTCTATGTCTTCATATATGTAGTGGTTGTTTGTTCTATGTCTTCATATCTGTAGTGGTAATTTCTTTTTTTGTGTGTTTGTGGAGATTGTTTTATATTGATATTGGTGGTGATTGTTCTATGTGTTGATATTGGTGGCGATTGTTTTATGTCTTATTGCGTATGGGATTGTCTATGTGGTGATGTTCGGAGTATGTTGTTCATGGTGTTAATAGATGTGGTGGTTGTTCTTTATGTTGATAGTTGACTTGGCTGTGCTGATCTCTTATTCGATTGTTTTATGCTTTGATCCTAGCAGCTTTTGTCTGTTTTGACAGTAGTTATGGTTTGTTCAGTATGTCTCCGGATTTTCTGTGGTTGGTCTGTCTTCACCTTTGAAAGGAATGTGCAATGTCTTTACATTTGAAAGGATTGTTTTATGTTTTCACATTTAGCTTGGCTTGGCTTCGTTCGTTCTAAATCTCCCGCTACAAAACCCTGAAAGGGTTAAGTAGCAGAATGTAGTCCAGAGAACGGAATGCGTTGCGTAGTTTACAGCTTGACAGAGATTTTTGCACCTTTCGGTCCAACACATCCGACTTCAGCAAGCATTTTTTGAATACTGGGTTAGCATTCCCTCTTCGATCCCTTTTCCTTAGCCAGTCTGCCTGCTGCAGTCTGTTATCCAGGATTGCCGCTTGGAGGTGGAGACGGGTCTTGGCAGCTCTGATTCGCTGGCCCTGACGCTAGCAGTCAGCTATGGGTCGCTGACCACTGCAGTTCACGCGCTGCTCAGCATCTTGATCCCTCACATTTGATAGGATTGTTTTATGTTTTCACATTTGATAGGATTGTTTTATGTTTTCACATTTGATAGGATTGTTTTATGTTTTCACATTTGATAGGATTATTTTATGTTTTCACATTTGATAGGATTGTTTTATGTTTTCACATTTGACAGGATTGTTTTATGTCTTCACATTTGCGATGAATGAGTCGTTTATGTCTTTACATTTACGATGAATGAATGATTTATGTCTTTACATTTGCGAGGAATGAGTGGTCCATGTCTTCACATTTGCGAGGAATGAGTGGTCCATGTCTTCACATTTGCGAGGAATGAGTGGTCCATGTTTTCACATTTGCGAGGAATGAGTGGTCCATGTCTTCACATTTGCAAGGGATGGGTGGTCTTTGTCTTGTATTGTGTGCCTGTAAGTAGAATGTTTTACCATTTATAAATGTATGTGTGCGTGTTTGTTTATATATGTGTGTGTGTGTGTTTCCATAAATTCAGCCTTACAACAGTAGCTTATAACATATGGACAAGAACACTTGGCTGTAGAAGATGATAGGCATGTGTCATAGCGTAGAATGCAGTAGGGAATGAAGTGTTGAGCTATGGTACAGCTTTTCTCAGTTTATGTATTCTTTCCTCGGAGTCTTACATCCCGCAGCAGTAAGTCAGAAACTAAGTTATAACTAAGTTGACTCGAACGTATCGCTGTCGGCCCTTTGCAGACTTGGGGTAATTGCTCTAACCCCTCATCCACCTAGACCCTCAGAAATATGTCATTCCTGTACCTTCCATATACAAAAAAGTAAGTAGCATGGTATTTGCAGAATGGCGCTACTTACAATCGCCAACATATGTAGCTGTTATAAGTTCTTGGTAAGTGTGCGGTACGATAGGTTGCCATTACTTTCCGTACATGGAGCAGCGAAACAAACCCATGTCTGCCAAACTGGACGCGAGCGTAATTCGAACACTGTGCGTTAGGATTGTGAAACGCACGCTTCACCACCAGGCCACGCAGCATCCCTCTTTTCATATACAGAAGAAAAATTCACTTTCATGTTGATTATTAAATGTAACATATATCGAGGTAGCGCAGAGCTTAGTACATTTGATTTCCAGAAGAGTTTAATTGTGGGGGTTAGGTGCCCAATTATTCGGGATTTTTGCCGATCTCAAAACGCCTTCCACGGTCCACCCAGCTTCAGAAATTGTGTACCATAATAATTTGAGCAATTAATACTGGCCAGCGTGATATTGACCCTTAGTCTGATGTTGGCCATAACAAACATGAGCCTAGCACCATTTCCCTCAAACGCCACATGACGGATGAACGGGAGCTTTACTTGATCCGGTCAATCAATCAAACTAAGCCAATCGCACCTCTTCGTGCATCTGCCATTGGCAACATTTCGGCAGCATACACTGTGTTGGAATACTTTATACTTCTCTCCTTAAATAACCTTGTACTCGTTGTTCATTCTTACATTCTCTTATCCGTGTATTTTTGAAACTATCTTTCTTTTTCTTCCTCTGATGATTTCATATTACAGCATGTCTGGATATGTTGGATGAGGCCTTCCTATCCAGCCTAATTTTTCTTTTAATTTATTTTTCAGTGACTGAAGTTGGTTCATTTCTCACAGGACTTAATTGTTCATCATGCCCTTCTCCATTGTGTACACTATTCTTAAAAGACATCTGTTAAGGAAGGCCGGACGTCTTTGTAGTTTCGTCTTGGCCGTTCTCAAAAGTTGTGGTTCCATATAACAGTATCAACACTGGCGTTGAATACTCTAACTTTGTTCATCTTACTTTGTTTTGGATCTCCATATGTTGAGTATCAGGATTACCATTCCAGCGTTTTGATTTCTGATCATTAAATGTACATCTGCGTACACTGACGTGTCTATTGTAACGTAAACCATGTGTAGGTTTCAATTATTTTTGTCATGTAATATTATATAGAGATCCAACCTACGATTCAGTTAACATTTTAATTTCTTTGTATTCATTACCCCCGGCCTTTTATCTGTAAGGCAACCCTTCACGACATCCCTGATTTCCTCACTGACAGACAAATTGTGAACATTGTTTCGATACAGAAAACTGAGATGCTTATTTCAAGAAGTTATTACAATCTCTTACAGAGAGGAGAACAATAATGATTGTCTCCCTTTCACCTGTAGACAAGGTATTGATAATACAGGATGGTCAAATCTATGACGTTCATGTAGACAACTTATATTTTCGTTCACAACCTACGCTCCAGTCATCTCGCTCCTACATTTCGTATCTTTATCGTGAAATGAATCGATTGATTGGGAAGTCCTGCCAAGTTCACAGTGAAGTGTATCCACATATTATGTTACCGAGAAGTTCAATATATTTATATATGTTTTGAGCAGCCTGTATGAACAACTAATAGTGAGAAATATCACACGTATAAGGGTATGGGGAGGGGGGCACTTTTAATATTGCTACTAAATCAATAATAGTAACACATTAATTGCATATTCCATATATTATATTGTATACAGTTGCAGTAGTCGGCAAGTTATCATTAATCAGGAATTCTTCACTTTTTTCCCGCAAATAATATTGGTGTTATATTTGCATAACAACTGCTTCAAACAGAGCAGCATTAGCTAAGCAATGATATTGAATGAGTCAACAACTACATTTACTTTTCCCGGCAATAAAATAGGACCAAAAAATATCCGCTTAACTGCAGCTTTACATAGCAGATTAACAAAAGTTTACTGCTGTATTTATGAATAACTGCTAGTTAATTGTGATGTTGGATTATATCATGAGCAGCCCCGCGGAGCACAATCCAAGTCTCGACTCGTGCCAATTAACCCAGTTGAGAATGCGTACTGGATTTTCTGCGACGGAAGGCAATGCATCAAGGTAGAGAACTGGTGACCACACCTAAAGAAAGCACTTCAGTAAAGTAATACGTTAAGTCGGCGACAGTGTAGTTTGGGGACCACTGACATGTCACGTGTTGCTGCATATTAAGTTCAACTGATTACTTTCTCACCGACTTCATCCATCTACTTGTTCCGCTATGTGACGTAGGGAGCTTGTCTTTCCTAATCCTACTGTGTTGTGTGGGTTGTTGTAGGATTGTGTTATTGTTGGCCTATGTTGTTGTAGGCCTGTGATGTTGTAGGTCTGCGATGTTGTATGCCAGTGTTGTGTTGCTGTAGGCATGTGTGTTGTTGAAGGCCGGTGTTGTTATTGCTGTTGGTATGTGTTGTTGTAGGCACGTGAGTGTCGCAGGCCTGTGTTATTGTAGGCCGGTGTTGTTGTAGGCCTGTAGTGTTGGTATGTGTTGTTGTAAGATATTTGTTAATTGATCTGTGTATCTGGATGCTTTGTTCTCAGATCTAAATGTATCCTAAGCGCACAGTGGTAGTCGATCAGGTTGCGTTTGCTTGAGATGACAGAATCATCACAGTTTATGTTTAATATGCATTTAGGACGAGGATTAAATCTCATTATATTTTTAATATAATAATGTATCACTTTCTCTCTTCTAATGACGGCAGTGGTGTTCCTTATACAGCTTTCAGCAGAGCGCCCAAGGTTGGTCAAACAGTGGCTCCCATCTCACTGAAATATTAAAGGGAATAAAGGTGCAGACAAACTAGCAAAGAGTGGAGGAGCATCCCCACAAACAGACCTCAGCAACAGCTATAATGAGGCCAAGACCATAATTAAAACCAACTTCAGGGGAAAATGAACTGACCAACACGAAGACTTCCGAAATGAAAACAGCTAATTTAACAACTAGAGAACAGCAAGTCATCATCTTCAGACTGAGAACTGGGCATAACAGACTCAAGGGTCAACAAAATGAGGATTGGGACAGATGATAAGTGTTCATGTGGGAACCATACCATGGCCATGGAACTCATACTACAAAGCTGCATGCTCACGCAGGAAAAGAGAGAACAATACTAGTCTCGCGTGACAGATATGAGACAATGGCTTTATGGAGAAAAAAACAGTCTTACAAACAACGGTTTCTTTGTGTTTCTCCTTTATAAGAGAAACCGGAACCTTGATCTGAGGATGAACGAAGAAGAAAAAGATGTTTCTTATGCGTTCCATTTCACACGTAATTTTCCTCTCTCGTGTCTTGAATAACACCTACGTTTGACATTGATAACGCAAAGATTGTACTGCTGATCTAGTGTTGCTCCTTTGCTTCCTAGATGATGTTTGGATGTTAAAGTAGTGCTGACCGTTGTCATGTCACTACAGACATTCGGACATCTGGTGTCGATTTCTCTTTCGTACCATCCTTCATCTGTAACAAAATATATCCACAGTATTTGCAATTTTGGGCCTTCTTAAGTTGTATATTGTTTCTATATATTATTAGTAGATCTATTATTCTTCAACGTTTTCTTCTTTCACGAGCTAGTCTGTATAAGTTAGATAGTGCCCATCGCGAAGCGATGGTGGCCACAACATCAGACGGTTGTGTCTTAATAACGTGATGTGCGCTGTATTTGGATTATAGTGAGAAAGTATATTCGCTGGTCATCAATCTCACGCTTATCCCGAGTTACCTCGGATCAGTAGCAGACGACTGGAGGTAACTCGGAATGCAGGTACTCTGGTCTTACCTCTCGATAGTCTTTATATTACACCTATATCAGGCTGTGTCAAGTGCATTTATATAATTGTGTCTGAATTTTGTGTTTTATTATTATTAATTTTTACAAATTTTTACAATTCTGCTCTATTTTTAATCACATTCAGCATATATCTTACAAATAATTGTTGATCAAAAACTTGACAAGTGTACGTCTACGAACATATAAGTTGATTGCAGCCAATGTTTGACCTCATGACGTCATTTAGAGATTCCAAGAAACATCTAGTCATTATTTGATATTATGTGTTTGCACCCCCCCCCCCACCTCCACCACCCCCTCCCCCCCACAACCTACCTCAACAGTAAACGTAGATATTATTGGCCTTAGCGACGTCAATTGAAAGTAATTGGACGATGTATGCAGCTGTTATTAGAGTTTAGGACGTCAGAAAAGTCTTAGCCGCATATAAAGTTCTAGATTTGAGAATATTGAATGACGTAAAGTACCATCATTTTATAAACTATAATGGTGTGTGCATACGTGTCGTAAATGAGCTAATTTGCTATAATAGATATACGCTGGTTATATATTTATATCACAAATGACAATGTTGCAAATTCTGACATTCATAAATTCGAATGATTTTTAAAAACCCAAGAAATCTACATATCTTGTGCGCTTTGGGAATATCGTTTTAACCACTGTTTGTCACCTGTTGTCCTTGCTAATATGTAATTGTCGTTAACAAAAATACAGTATTCTGTTTTGTTGAAAATCTTTATTTTTAACGACTTTTATGCAATTTGTAAACGTATTAGTTTCTTTGATTTGGGACTCATTTGAAAAATATGTTGTGTTAACATAACTTTTAAAAATGGTGTTTTAACTATGAGTACATTTCATATCTTTAAATATTCACATGATATTTTGTACATGATTATTTGTTTTTGTTCGACATTATTTTCACATATTGTGTTGTTGTTTTCCTTTTTTTCTTTTTTGCATTTCTAATTGCTAAACAATTTATCGTTCACAGATATTGTTTGTAATTCCATTTAAATGTTATAGAAACTTGCTTACGCAGTACCTTCACACCTTCATCTTTTTTCTTTTATGTTTTTGTCTGATTTCATTTGTTTAATATCAATATGTGTTTAAAGAATTCATTTAACTCCTTTCTCTGCTTAAACATATGGTTATTGTTTGTATTCTCTGTTCTCAAAACACTAATAGTATGTCTGGAACAAAAACATGCAATCATCCTTAAAACATCTTTAATAACAGGAAAACTGATTCTTATAATCAAAGTAATCGGTACTGTCATGTCTTGGATCGTTGCCAAACTGCGTCTACGCGAAATGCAATAGTTTTTTATTTTTTTTTTTTATGTGGCTATTTAATGACCATTAAAATAAGAATTTAATTCTGATCAGACTCGTCAGTCCATGTAGTTTTATTTTGTGTTCTTTTTTTGTGCTTTATTTGGAATGTTCTAGTGTGCTTTTCCTTATACTTTCTTTTGTTTAGTTTTTTCTTTTTGAATTTGTTTTGTGTTTTCTATTGGGGTTTTCTTGTGTGTTTCCTTATGTTTTTTTTTCTTTTATGTTTCCATATTTTCTTTTTCGATTTTGTGTTGTTTGTGTTTTATTTTGTGTTTTGTGTTTTAGTTATGTTTCCTTGTGTGTTTTCTTTTGTTATTTCTGTGTGATTTTTTTTTTAGTTTCATTTGTGTTTTTTTATGTGTGTTCATTTGTGTATTCATAAATGTATTATTTTGTGATTGCTTTTGCGTTGTATGCTTTTTGTGAATTTTCTTTTGTTTTCTTTTGTGTTTGTGTTTTGTGGGCACTTTTGGATGTTTTTCGGTGTTTTCACTGTGTTATTTTTTTCTTTTGTGTTTTGTGTGTCTTTTTCGTGTTTCCATTTGTATTTCCTGTTTTAGTATAATTTATTTAATGTTTATTTAATTTTAGTGTGTATTTTTTGTGTCTTGCTTTGTTGTGTTTTTTCGTGCGTGTTTTCCGATTTGTTTTCTTTTATGTTGTGTTTTTTGTGTTTTCGTTGTTATTTTCTTTAGTCGTTTTTGTGTTTTCTTGTATGTTTTCATTTATGTTTTGTGTTATTGTTATTGTTATTGTTATTTTCACTGTGTTTTTTATTGCGCTTTGTTTATTTGAGTTTTTATGTGTTTTCGTTTGTCTTTCTTTTTGTGTTTTCATTCGTGTTTTGTTTGTTGTGTCTGTTTTCTTGTGCGGTTTCTTGATTGTTTTATAGTTGTTTTCTTTTATGCTTTGCTTTGAAATGTATTTTGTGTTAAGTTTTGTGCTTTTTAATTTTGAAGCTTTTTTGTGTTTTCTTTTGTGTTTTCTCTAAATTTCGTTTGTGTTTTATTTTGTGTTTTATGTTTTGATTTCCTTTGTGCTTTCTTTTGAATTTACTTACGTGTTTTTTTTTTTTTTTACCTTATCGTTAGTGATGTGATTAGTAAATTAGCTTCGATAATCATTCGGCTTTTTAATAAATTAAAAATACAGCTAAATGTTGGCACGGCTAAAATAGGTGATAGGCGTATCACAAACTTCCGATTTGCTGATGATATTGATGTATTGGCAGGCACAGAAAGGGAACTCCAGGAGTTGATTGGTAGATTGGATAGAACGGCCCTGAGTTTTGGTATGAAAATAAATGCAGATAAAACAAAGCTCATGACCAATAACGTAGCAGGGTTTAAATCTGTAATAGAGGCAAATGGGCAGGAACTTGAGGTGGTAAAACGTTTATAATATCTGGGATCATTGATCAGTGAAAAGGGATCGAAGCCAGAGGTAATTGCAAAGAATAGCACAAACAACAGCGGCGCTGACTAGGCTGAAACCTAAATGGCAAGACAAGCGACTCGCCCTCGGTATAAAAGTTAGACTAATGCGCTCTTTGGTTCTATCAATATTTATGAATGCCTGCGAGACCTGGACCATTACAGCAGATATCCAGGTCAGGATACATGCAATGGAAATGCGGTGCTATAGAAAACCCCTAAATGTTACATATAAGGATCGTGTCACGAACCTAGACATCCGTCAGAGAGTTGAAGACGCTGTTGGTCCTTTTTAAGATCTGTTCACAGCTATCAAAAGACGAAAGATGGCCTGGTGCGGGCACGTCGCGAGGTCCAACGGAATTACCAACTCGATACTCTTTGGTTCCGTACCGGGACAGAGAGGACGAGTACGTCCAAGGAAGAGATGGGCGGACAACATTACTGAGTGGTCAGGACTTCGTCCCGTTGATATACGTCAGGCGGCGACAGACAGAGAGGGGTGGGGTGGGATTTTGGGAGTGTCTTCATGTGTGCCCCAACAACCTGATGGGTTAAGGGATGATAACTGAACTGAACTGAGAGCTACAATTTACTTTTCTAAGTTAACTCACCCCCCCCCCCCCCCCATCCCTCCCTTTTTGGCTTAATGGGTAGATCACTGCTTTTGACCCCAGCGAGTGCTATTAAAGAAGACATGTGCCCTTTGACATACATAATGAGCTTGCTTCCTGTGTGGATTCTTAGCCCCTTTACTGAGGCGGAAATAATAGGACTACTTTACCTATATATATATATATATATATATATATATATGTATAATAAAATGCAACTGAATAGAGTTGGGTGGGGAGCTAACAACCGCACCGCGTGATACACATAGCTGCTTAATCGTTATTGCAACAGCTGGATTAGCTTTGGAGCAGGCTTCCTGAAGGACGTTAACTGTACTGTGGTCTTATGTTCTGGCTGGAATTAAAAAGAACAAGATGACGGATTGCCATTACCATTGTGGCATGCTCTACCCCCACTTATTCTATCACCATTTATTATTAACTTTTTTTTTTTACAACTATCACTCATTGGTTCACAATTCTAATTTAAACACTAACATTTCTTTTAGTAACAGCAAAACAATGAATGTTTAATACATTCATTTCATACGCATTATAACCATAAAACTACTAGCCATGTGAATCGTTACTAACTCTAACTAACTATAATGACTTTCAAAAGTTGCGTGCAATTAGCACATGTCTTTCTCTTGCACTAAAATTACCCAGAGTGCTATCACGTGGTCCGTTTTAGCAAATTGTTCTGTTCAGTCTATACGCGTTTACTTTGATACAATGCTGTCTAGCTACTTGTTCTCAGTCATATCTATCTGTCCTGGTGGTCTTAAGTCCAACCTCTCAGCGTATACAACGTAGATGTCTTCTAAGTCTTGTGTCTCGTCTCAAAGTCAGGAAGATGTCTACAATGATCAGATCTACTAGTCATTCTTTTCCGTCGTCTATTGCCAGGAACTCGGCGACTGCAGCGGTACTAGTGTCTACGACAGTGGTTGTGTTACTGTAGTTCTGAGACGAAGGGTAACACATGTGTTACGACGTGTTGTCCGGAACGATAGCTGCGTGTTGAAGCAATATCACTCAGGGAGTTACAGGCGTTAGCGACGACTCGAACAGAACATCACATACATATTCTTACATGTGCGTGGTCTCTCGTTCCGTCTAAGTGTTGGTCTGTTTCTGTGACTTATATTTATATCTCTCTATTCATGTTACACACAGGCTATGTTCTGTAGTCTATCCTAGCTTCTGCGCTGGTCTCTATCTTCCCTACTAACTGCAAGGCAGTCTTCTCTTCTGTGCTATTTCGAATCTTCCCCTAGAACACTCATCCCCCAGCTTATGTTCTAAGCTCACCGCTTAGGCCAATGAATTTTGTTTGTCTTCAGTTCGTTTCCCAACCTATCTTAAACTGGCGTGTCGCTAGAGAAAGGATAGTTTGTTTTAAAATCGAGTATGTGACCTAAAAAGTCGTGGGATTCGCAATAGAAATCGTGAAAAGGTAACCATTTTGGCTGGCTACACTAAAACGTGTATTGTTTTAGAATTTAGAACAATGACCCGTTCAATGAACTCCATCTCTCGGGCATGGTTCTCAAGTTGTGTGTTGGTACGATGAACGGTACTTTCATGACTTCCCTGGCGTTTGCTCGTTGACCCTTGTAACTATATTACACCATGAACAAACATTCTGTTTTACGTTAATACATCTGCTGTATTGTGAAGTCGAGGAATTAAATAGTATTCTTTCGTTTTGTTCATAATTATTAATTGAAAATATTACGTTTCGTTCATTATTGTTATCAATAAGTTTGTGAATTGTCCATCATTATTATTGATGATTTTATGTTTTGTTTATTATTATTGACAATTTAATATTTTGTTCATTATTATTATAGATACGTTTGTGTTTTGTCAATCAGTGTTATTGACAACTTTATGTTTTATTCATTATTATTATAGGCAAATTTTATGGTTTGTTAATCATTAATATTTACAATTTTGTGTTTTGTTCATTGTTGTTATTGTCAATTGTGTGGTAATGATTTCAGAATCTCACATTCGATAACTTAATTATTCCAGATGCTCACATTAAATACCAAAATTATTTTTAATTCTCACACTTAACGACACACTATTTTTCAAATTATTGTTTTCAAAAACAAATCATTTTTTTCAGATTATTGCTATCAAAGACAGAATATTTTCAGAACTATCACAATCAATGACACAATATTTGTCAGATTATTACTCTCAAAGACAAAACATTTTCAGAACTATCATAATCAATGACACAATATTTGTCAGAGTATTACTCTCTATGACATAATACTTTACTCGAGGTTGTAGACATAGCAATACAGAAACAGTCTAAAGTTTGTTGTTCATGTTTTTAACGAAAAGGGCGTGGCCATGTTTGTTTACACAACGTTGAGTTATAAATCATACAGTCAAAGCGGATCAAGTGCTTATTTGCATTGAATGCATACAGACACGAATCTCCATAATTGTGAGTTTCTTTTCTATGTGGTAGACTATGAGTGAATATTGTTTGTTCAACGCTTGATTCTGCCTTTATATTTCTTGCGATTGCTCTAGCATGTTTCGCTCTAGATATTGAGTGGATACTTAGGATGGATAGTTGGATAACTCATCATTTAACTGCATGTAGAATTTAGTTCCATCCCTCCATTTTAACGATACAATCTTATCTTAGACGATAAGACTAAACATTTACGTATCTTGTCTCCCATTGCCACTTCAACAAACATCGTGCATAAAGATTAATTCAGTCTTAAACATTGTCTAGGTAAATGACACATTAAGGTGCTTAACAACTACAGCGCTGGTCTTTTGTTGTCATAGTAACAAAAGCTTCGTGTAACCATGAATAGAAACGTTAATTTGCAAAGAGAGTGTATGGTTTAAAGAGCACGAGCACTCTAAAACTAGGTATCACAGCCATATTGATTGTTATAGGAAGTAAATGCATTCATCCCAATATAGACAGTGCTACTTGCGGAACAGATGCAAGGAGCATGAAGATGAGAGAAATAAAGCAAACGTAAAGCGCCACAAAATAAGGAGGAGAAAAAGCGAATGAGAACATCCGCAAGAGTGAGAAGAAAGAGATTCGAAAATACAAAAAAACAATAATAACAAGAGCAATGGTAAGAAGACCAAACGGACTTTATGCAATTCTGAATTATGACGGTAACTAAGAAATACAGTTCAAATATTGAAATACAATTTGATATCAAAGCAATAATAGACATCTAACAAAGAATGCAAGATTGATACACACAAATAAAAACGACGAATTAAGTTCAGTGAAAGGTTAAAATACAACCTTATAGTTTTTTTCTTTTTGGTTTTTTTGCGTTCGCCTTATTTTCTCTACTCCCCAAGGCGGTGTGCGTTGCACTGTGGTTTTTATTTTGCGCCTGTCGGCCTAGTGCATCCGACTTCAGCATGCATTTTATGTAAGGGTCTGCTAGTTAATCAACAACTTTAGAAGTAATCGTAAAGCGTCGATTGTTTAACTTACATTTATTACTGTTTGTTAAGTCTTTCATAAAGGTTGTAACAGATCGTTAAGTAAATAAATAGCTATTAATCGTATTATGTAATGTACCTTTTCAATGTCATTTGCCAAGGCGTATAGAAAACTATTCGTAAAGAAACAGAAGTGGAGAAGAAGAAGGCGGTAATAACAATGTATGCAGGATAATAACGTGAAGATTAAATATATATGTCAAAATGCATATCAATGCTACCATGTTTAACTGCAAATCAACCTATTAACCACTTAAAGAGATGATTCCAGAATTATGCAGCACAATATAAAATAGTCAGAGTGGAGACGTAGTCTGTGAAACAAAGCGCAAAATAGTCAAAGCAGAGATGTTATCTGTGTAGTACATCGTAACATACTCTGAGCAGAGACGTAGTTACAAAACACACTGTAACTTAGTCGAAGCATGATATATTGTATGCGTAGCACAGCATGCCATCCTCTTAGCAGAAACGTTTTCTGTGTAGCACCGCGTAAAATACTTGGAAGAGACGCATTATGTGCAGCACAGTGTAAAATACTCAGATCAGATACGCATTATGCGTTTAAAACTCAAAGTAAAGACGCATATAGCACAGTGTAAAATACTCAGAGCAGAGACGTATTCTGTGTAGCACAGCGGAAAAAAAACGCGGAGCAGAGGCGTATTCTGTTTGAAGATAAATAAAAAAGTAGTAACGATCCCGTTAATGCGCCAATGTGCCTGGCATATGTGGAATATTATGTTGGGCACCGATTCTCTCTAGACCAACGGTACGCTAGAGATGTTGTGGTCAACTTCTCGCCGGTCGCCTTTACTTTCCCTGATAATTCTGATACCCGATTTTTGAGAATGGGTTGATCTCAGGCGCTGTTTTGTGCTCGGAAAAATCCCGTACCAACTAAGACCGAATCACGAATG
Source organism: Ariolimax columbianus (assembly GCA_036924085.1). Lineage (NCBI taxonomy): Eukaryota > Metazoa > Mollusca > Gastropoda > Stylommatophora > Arionidae > Ariolimax > Ariolimax columbianus. The sequence goes on along the minus strand of JAVGWX010000004.1, from coordinate 16,742,847 downwards.
CTCGGCTGGACAGCTAGTGCACTAACAGTTGCGCCACCTCGTCTTCATGTAGCCTGTGTTGTCAAACAATAAAACATATATTTAGCAGCATATGCGCATAGTTTTTTTTACACTTCTATCAAACATCATTTTGAGTTCTTTTTTTGTCTTTACCTTGTCAAAAATCGCTATCATGTGCATAGTTTTATACATTTAGTACTCACTTATAGACTACTTTTACATTGTAGACTACATAATGTTTGTAGTACCATACTATTAGCTTCATATTCATTTCATTGTCTGCTGCTGCTGTCCGAAATAATCCACTTGTACTGGATTCTTCCATCTTGACGGACTTTCTCTGGCAGGGATTTGTAGTTGGTCCTTTTTGCGAAGGTGCTAGATACTGAACAACAGTGCTGTAGTGTAATGCGAGGCTATTCATCAGCATCGCTACTACGTAGAAGATTGACCTCGTCTATTATTCTGCTGTAAATAAGGCTGTCTCATGGTGTATAGTCTGAAAGCTAGATGAAGCCTTCGTATGTTGGCTCTTTTAAACTATTTTTACATCAAAATATACCAATTTATCTAAATATTCATACAAACTATACTTACTAACCGCAAATTTACTATCTCACATATGTCCATAAATGTCGTTAGATCTCGTGGGTAGCTGCAAGCTTCTTTAGTGTCATTTCAATGGTCGTTCCTATTCTTAAATCAAGTTCTGTTGATCTTTTCAATCTAAATATTTATTGGTGTTTCCCTTGTTCTGAAGTCATACTGCCAGGTGTTATATCCTTGGGCGACGGGTTGTACAAACAAAATATGAACTAATATTGAATGTAAGACAACAATGTTCCGGACTCATGATTTATCATTTAATTTTAATTATCAATTCTTGTTTTCTTGCGAAAGTTTTCAAAAGGTAATTTTCATTGTAACAAACCCGTTGGGGATGAAGTTGGCTCTTTATGTACTGTGGCAGCCTATGTGAGGTGATGTGGCCGGTTCTCTTCCTTGCTGTTTTCATATTTCTCACACGTCAGGAACTCATTTACCGCTGGGTTGACTGGAGAGACGGTCGTACTAGGCACGAACCACGGTTAGAGATTTGTTCTGTCAGCTGGTGAAGTCGGACACGTGGTGCTCTGTAATCCCAGTCTAGTAAGTAATCTCACTGTCCACTAGACTACACGCACCAGAACTTCAACAAGAACTTTTTTTCCATTATTTGAAACTGTAGATGAGCATGTAGTGGAAGGTGTAGCCTGGTCGACAGTCAGATGGCCTTCTAAGACTGGGATTATAACGTGCCAGGGTTCGAAATCACGGACAGACAGGAAACAATCCGGGCGTCGTGCATTCCTTATACAACCGTTCCTCCAGTCGATCCAACTGCAAATGGGTACCTGGCGCATGAGTCAAAAAATGTACAAACAACAAGAAAGGGAACTGGTCACCCCACTTCATATTGGCTGCGGCTTAGTCCATGAAGAGTTATCCTCACCCTCGACTGCGTTTGCTTCCATGGAACCCACCTTTACATGAGCATCTTTACTAAATTACTTCTTCTCCGGCGTTAGACCTGAAATAGAGTTTGTGATGTTGCGTCGTTGTTTACAATGAGGCTGCGACATCTGCTCCTTTCGGCCCGGGCATATCCGGTTTCAGCTTGCTTCCAGGGCTGTCGTTAAGAGGCAGAATACTGGTTCGCCACTGATCTAGTGCGATGTTAACCACGATGACTGGGAAAGAATCACCACCATCGCACAGACTGACGCAGCACTATTGTTGAGTGTTTTTGAGACATGAGGCATCACGAAAGAATGAGGCTATCCACAGACGAATGAATCCTTTTTCAACCCCGGTAAAGAACGTGTCTTATTTCCCGGTACAAAGTGTAACATACATTGTAAGACTCAGATTAGCTTATTTAGCCATCTTCGAACCCACGCAAACAGTGAATGTTGACAAAGTGGTTCTCATGGATAACGATTGTAAGGGAAGAATGTTGGATGGTTTAACTTTAAAGCATTACAGACTGGCAGTGGCATAATGGTAAGTGGTTTACCTTTACAACACTAACGGCTGACAGTGTCAGAATGTTGGGGGGTTTAACTTTACATCACTAACGACTGGCAGTGTCAGAGTGTTGGATGGTTTAACTTTACAGCCCTAACCACTTACAATGGCAGAATGTTGAGTGGTGTAACGTTACTGAAAACTGCCGATTGCAGAATTAGACATCAGGAATTTGAGATACATGATGACCCTTACCAGTTGACATGACACATATTAGTGATGTTGCTTGAAATGTTGATTGTGCTCAGTCCACCTCCTATATTCCTATTATCGTCAGGAAATGACTTGCAATATATTGAAGACTGTGAACTTCCCTAAAAGGTAGAAGAATTACTGTCGCACCAGATTTATGAAATGTTCACATTGATCACACATGTACTTGCTCGTGCGAGGTATAGATGTGCATACTCGACAACCATACAGATTACGCAAGCCCCGCTTCTGATAACACCAACAGCGTTCCACCAATCAATATTTCGGGATTAACAAAATTATGTAGTCTGAAACGGCGTTTTATGTAGTCATCATAATCTGCTCTGATCTTTAATAAATCGCAGATCGATCATAGTACTTTATTGAATGGAGAAGGGCACAGATGGTGGAAGATGCATTCTGCACAGATGGACATAGATTAAGTGTGTTGAAAGTTTAATGTTGCACTATAATTCAACAATTATTTAGTAGATGGTCTGCAGGGAAATTGATTTCAATTTGTCACGTTTGTGTTCGTATTTGATTTTTCAAGTATACAATTTATCATGTTTGATCGGACCAAGAGTTATCAAAAATACAATTTGTCATGTTTGATCCGGCGATGAGTTACCAAGTACTCAATTTATCATGTTTGATAGGGCTATGAGTTATCAAGTAAATCATTTGTCATGTTTGATCTGGTTTGAGTTATCCAGTGTGGAATTTGTCATGTTTGATCGAGTTTAAGATATCAATTATACAATTTGTCACGTTTGATCGGATTTGAGTTATGAAGTGTACAATGTGTTATGTTTGATCGGGTTTTGAGTTATCAAGTGTACAATGTGTCATGTTGAGAGGGTATTGAGTTATCAAGTATACACATTGTCATGTTGAGAGGGTTTTGAGTTATCAAGTATACACATTGTCATGTTGAGAGGGTTATGAGTTATCAAGTATACACGTTGTCATGTGCTAACCATTATGAAATCAATGTACATAACAATAGTTATATAACACAACATAGCAGTCAACATAACAATCATCTGAACATATGTGCTCTAAATCATTATATCGGTCAACCATAACACGCAACACAGCAGTCAATGTAATCTTCAATATACTAATTACAGTAGCAATCATTATATCTATCAACATAACATTTAACAAAGCAATCAACATAACAGTTATTATACCAAGCAAGTTATCATTATACCAACCAACATGCTCAACATCAATACGGTGTGTACTACCATCATATGCGCACACATACGTACACTGTTATACTCCCACGCCGTCCTGCCAACAATGACTATTTCTGGATAGATTTACATATAGTTCATTCTCACACAGACCCCTTCAGCCATCTTACCTGTCCCAATTGTATCTTTGTTCCCCCTCACCTTTTTGTGCGTCTAACAAGTATGAAACTGCGTTTCTCTGCTTTGCTCTTCTTAGTCAATCTACATTAATTGGATCTGTCAATAGCTGCTATGAAAAAATAATTCGAGGGGATTTATTACATATTTATAAATAATCATGGGAAATGATACATTAGCCAATAACAAGCTTTTCAAAATACATTCGCCTACAAGAACAAGAGGGCATAGCTGCAACCGCCTACAAGAACAAGAGGGCATAGCTGCAGCCGCCTACAAGAACAAAAGGGCACAGCTACAGCCGCCTACAAGAACAAGAGGGCATAGGTGCAACCGCCTACAAGAACAAGAGGGCATAGCTGCAACCGCATACAAGAACAAGAGGGCATAGCTACAACCGCCTACAAGAACAAGAGGGCACAGCTGCAACCACCTACAAGAACAAGAGGGCATAGCTACAACCGCCTAAAAGAACAAGAGGGCACAGCCAGGAATTAATTCAAGAGAGGTTTAGATTAGATGCCAATATATATTATTTTAGTCAGAGAGTTTCGATTACAATTAACGGATTGCCACAGAAAATACTGGAGATAGGGTCAATTAATATATTCAAAAATAGATTGTTCGCACCCATCCACACCCCACCTCACAGAATACTCAACTGAATGGACTGGTTGAACAAACCAAGAAAAGGTTTTCATCACTCGTGATGGACGAACAACAAAGGGTGTTTTTAGATCAAGTGAATGTAGTAGAAAATAGTTGTATACAGACTCTACATAGTCTTCTAAACCAGTATAAGGAAGTTAAGTTATATCTGGTTAGATTTATACATTTCCGATGCACAGACACCGGTTCAGCCATTCAGCCGTTCACATTTTCTCTTTACTCTCTGTTCCCATTCATCCTTGTTTTGTCCATTGTGTTTCACGACTTAACTTTGCTTCTTTGCTCAGCTTCTGCTAGTCAATGCATATTAACACAGAATGGATCGCGCAATCCCCAACCACCTTTTAACTCACAGGATCACGTTTGCAGGATCCGCCTGTCGCCAACAATTCAGTGTGAAAAGATATTAAATCGATCCTGTTGAAATAATAGTCGACTTATATGATCAAGTGGTTTTGAGTATCTTTCGCTGATTGTGGTTCTCTTGTTGTTTGGTATATCAATATTTACATTCTCTTTCAGATGTATCCTGCTTTGTAGATAGTTGTTTTATTGCCCTTTAGCTGCTCGATGTTTACATATTGCGTTGATACGTTATTTTTGTATTTAAGAAAAGAGATACTGAAAAGTTATTTGATAAAGTATGTTTAATTATGTAACGTTGCTGTCTCAAATGCGACCATTATTGTTGACATTATTGTTGACATTATTGTTGACATTATTGTTGACATTATTATTTTAGCCATTTTTCTCTATGTTTTAATTAGTCATAATTAAAATAATGTTTACAAGGCCACAGTAATGTGTACGCGCGTACGAGTGAACGTCAGAATAGAACTACTAGAAACAAATGTGAGGGCTCGCCTCCCAGTTGGGATACGCTGTAATCTACAAAGATGTTAAAGAATGCGTGGCTTAACTCTGGAAGATGGGAACGTAACAGGTCTTATCACCTCATATATCGCTTAAACGAAGAACATTGAAACCTCTGATACTTCTTCCCAGACGGCAGTGTTACTATATGACATAATTGTTTAATTCATTTCACATTAAACAAGCTTACATATTCTAACCAAAAACAGTAAAGGTGTAGTAGAGACTGGTCACAGGAACCAAATTACACTTCCATGTAAATGGACTTTCAAATACGTATCCAACAGATTCCCCTTCTTACACTCAACTTACTCTGGCCTATGATCTTTCAATCAGTTATTATTTCCACACAATATCAACATAGAAAATACTACAACTTCCTTGAATACAACAATACACAAAGTAATTCATTAATTACATTTCTAATCATTTACAACATTATTAACTAATCTATATATGACTAATCTTACTAGGCAGAGACTTTTCAGCGTGCCGTAGGAGGTATCTCTTAAACTAGCACCCGGTTCTTTTGTCTTCCCTTATGCTCTGCTATAACTAACTAACAGTATGCAACTAGTTTTTAATTGAATGAACTAACTATCATGTGGTCATGCAGTGCATTTCGTTATCTGGCAACTTGTCTGGTCCCTGACAGTATGCAGCTTCCATTGGTCTGGGCTCCGCTGAACCAAAATGGTTTTTCACCCGTCGTTCAAAAGTGTGTTTCCTGAGGTTTCAGGGAAAAACCTGCAGATTCTACCTTTTGATAATTGTATCCCATATGTTTGCAACACCTTATCGACAGTCTCTTTGTTATGATATCCCATATGTTTGCAACACCTTATCGACAGTCTCTTTGTTATGATATCCCACATGTTTGCAACACCTTATCGACAGTCTCTTTGTTATGATATCCCACATGTTTGCAACACCTTATCAACGTTATTGTTGTGATATCCCATATGTTTGCCGCATCTTATCGATACTCTCTTCGGGATTGGATCTCAGGTGTCTGCAATACCTTCGTCAAGACTTACAATATGAAGCCTTGAACAGGTTTAGGAACAACTATCTCACTCATGTGACCAGTTTTCTGACATTTCCAACTGACCATCAAGAACTTATGCACGTGAACTCCACAGATACGTTGTCACCGAGTCCCTCGATTTTATTAGTTTTCTCTCGTTGCTGGGGAAGGTTCACTGTGCATTACACTAAGCAATAATGCAACACTTAAAAAACACAGTTAACAACCTCGTGACAAGATGTGCCTGTTCTGCTGTGTGTCTCGTCCTTTATTCACTTCTATGCTCCTCCCCATCCACATTGGCGCCGGTCATGAGATACTTCTGTCATGTCCCTTTTGATCAGACAGCAGTTCGTGCTCATACAATGGCCTGTCCACCTATCAATCGATATAGTTCCTCCTTTCCGGAGCCGCTACAACCTTCCTGGATAACTTGTCACTATTTCAGTCTCAATGTTACAGCTTGTCGTCATATTGCATGTAGCACAAAACTGTTTATCTATATTGCAACCCTACCACTTCTTGCTATGACAATTAGACACTACAATATTGGCGATACATTATCTCATCCATATTAATCTCAGAATGACATTCCCTCACCATTTTGAACATCTCAAGAACTTTTCGCCTCACACTTACAACAGTGAAACATCTCCCCTACCCTGCCAGTGTTATCATACAGAAACAAATCCAGACCAGCTTTGTCAATGAATGCACGACGTCCGTTACCTCTGGACTTTCCGTCTCAGCTGACGTTAGCCCTCCTAGTGACTAAGTCGTAAGTTATGACTCGCACGATTCATACAGGCCAAGTCGTAAATTATGACTCGCATGATTCATACAGGCTAAGTCGTAATTTATGACTCGCATGATTCATACAGGCTAAGTCGTAAGTTATGACTCGCATGCTTCATACAGGTTATATCGTAAGTTATGACTCGCATGCTTCATACAGGTTAAGTCGTAAGTTATGACTCGCATGCGTCATACATGCTAAATCGTAAGTTATGACTCGCATGATTCATACAGGTTAAGTCGTAAGTTATGACTTGCATGCTTCATACAGGTTATGTCACATTTTTGGACAGCTACACTGTCACAAAGCAAAGGATAGCAAAGCATGCAGCAAAACCCATGTAGTTAAAATGTAACTAAGGAAATATTTCACTGGTACTATCATTGACAGCTCTGAAAATAATAAGCTGCATAAGCCGTCATAGCGAATATGGCATAAAGTGCATTGACTCTGGTTTTCTGCATGAAGTTTTTCAGTACAGGTGTGCTCCTTGCTCTTAAATAACGTAAAAAAGGCACGAAGGCGAACAATACATGGTTGCTGGTACGTAATGTCTAACATTCGGGGTGGGTGAAGGGGGGAAGACGAGAAAAAATGATGAATCGTGATACATGTTTACGTTTAGCGAACGGCTTTCTGGTTGGACGAGAGTATAAACACGTGTTCTTCATTGTTTGTGTTCTGGTCGTTTATATCCGGGCACTGTTTGCATGATGATTATGTTGATTAGAGACTGAAGATGCTGGGCAGCGCATGGGCTGCAGCGGCCAGCGACCCATAGCTGACTGCTAGCGTCAGGGCCAGCGAACCAGGGCTGCCAAGATCCTTCTACACCTCCATGCGGTGATCCTGGATAACAGGCTGCAACAGAGCAGACTGGCTGAGGAGAAGGGATCGAAGAGGGAATGCTAACCCGGTACTCGAAAATGCTTACTGAAGTCGGATGTGTTGGACCGAAAGGTGCAAATATCGCAGTCAAGCTGTAAACTACGACACAACGCATTCCGTTCTCTGGACTTCATTCTGCTACTTAAGCCTTTTAAGGGTTTGGTAGCGGGAGATTGAGAACGAACGAAGCCAAGCCATATCAGACATAGGTCGGTAAGCAGCTTTGTCCTTCCAATGAATGGACGTCACTTGAATTGTGTCATGCAGTAACATAATTAGCTGGTTTATTTGGAACTATACCAAAAAATGGTTTAAAATGAATATAACGAGAAATGTGACGTAGAGCAAAAAATACAAAACAAGTTTCTAGATGTGTGGTCCAAGTGGTTTTCTGTTTGGCTTCTTGTTAGGACAGAGACGAGAATAGAAGCAATACTATACTTTAAGTATGTGGAAGTAACTATCGAACAGTGTGGTCTAACCCCGCTATGGCAGATGTCTCACAACACGTGTTTGCCACACATCGCCACCATATACACAGTCACAGATTGGCGAAAAACTACACATTGTAGAGTTTGTCTTAAAGGGGTTACAGAAATGGGTTATAGAAGTCTAGAAACATTGCCAAATATGTGATCCACTTAGTTGCTCAACTTGGTACAAGTAGTCGTGTGTGAAAACAAATAGATGATCGCCCTGTTGGGTTTTTGCATGAGGTAGGGCCTCTTACTTTTGACTTTCATGCCGGCAACGATCGGGCAGAAGTTTCATTATTTGTAAACACAGAGCTCGTTTTGATGTTAAACTGCAAATGGTTCTGGTACATGGACAACCTGTACATGGAACCTCCGAGTTTATTATCGACCTCCGACAAGTCTAGGCATCGTTCTCGCCTCCTTGAAATCATAACACGCTTGAAATATGCACAGTTCGAGCACATTCCGTTTCCAGGTTTCATGTCTTGAGAGGCGAGGGCCAAACCTCAGCTATAGCGAGAATAGCTATCGATTTTGCCACCACAACACACCAAACTGTCAAATTATCAAAATGTATTTTCAAAGAAATTATCTTATTATTGGCACTCGGTTGTTGTTGTTGTTAAGGCCCCTCGTGCTTGAGTTAGCTACTCTTGACGACTTTCTTTTGTGGCGGGTACATTGAGGCTCTCCTCAGGTCCGTACTTGAACCGTTGGACAGGGGCCTTCCAGGCTTTAGTTTAATGCGAAGCTCCCCAGTACGCTCATCTTCCTGGGGATCACAATGCTAATCCCTCTCTCGTTATTGAGACTGTACAAACAAGCCTGTTTCCAAGGTTAAGTGATTGAGATGGTGAGGGGGCCTTGATCAGTATACTTCACCTGACCCTGACTATCTTAGTCTGATCAGTATACTTCACCTGACCCTGACTATCTTAGTCTGATCAGTACACTTCACCAGACCCTGACTATCTTAGTCTGATCAGTACACTTCACCTGACCCTGCCTATCTTAGTCTGATCAGTATACTTCACCTGACCCTGACTATCTTAGTCTGATCAGTACACTTCACCTGACCCTGACTATCTTAGTCTGATCAGTATACTTCACCTGACCCTGACTATCTTAGTCTGATCAGTATACTTCACCTGACCCTGAATATCTTAGTCTGATCAGTACACTTCACCTGACCCTGACTATCTTAGTCTGATCAGTACACTTCACATGACCCTGAATATCTTAGTCTGATCAGTACACTTCACATGACCCTGAATATCTTAGTCTGATCAGTACACTTCACATGACCCTGAATATCTTAGTCTGATCAGTACACTTCATATGACCCTTAATATCTTAGTCTGATCAGTACACTTCACATGACCCTGACTATCTTAGTCTGATCAGTACACTTCACCTGACCCTGACTATCTTAGTCTGATCAGTACACTTCACCTGACCCTGACTATCTTAGTCTGATCAGTACACTTTACCTGACCCTGACTATCTTAGTCTGATCAGTACACTTCACCTGTCCCTGACTATCTTAGTCTGATCAGTACACTTCACCTGACCCTGACTATCTTAGTCTGATCAGTACACTTCACATGACCCTGACTATCTTAGTCTGATCAGTACACTTCACCTGACCCTGACTATCTTAGTCTGATGAGTACACTTCACCTGACCCTGACTATCTTAGTCTGATCAGTACACTTCACCTGACCTGACTATCTTAGTCTGATCAGTACACTTCACCTGACCCTGAATATCTTAGTCTGATCAGTACACTTCACCTGACCCTGAATATCTTAGTCTGATCAGTACACTTCACATGACCCTGACTATCTTAGTCTGATCAGTACACTTCACCTGACCCTGAATATCTTAGTCTGATCAGTACACTTCACCTGACCCTGAATATCTTAGTCTGATCAGTACACTTCACATGACCCTAACTATCTTAGTCTGATCAGTATACTTCACCTGACCCTGAATATCTTAGTCTGATCAGTATACTTCACCTGACCCTGAATATCTTAGTCTGATCAGTATACTTCACCTGACCCTGAATATCTTAGTCTGATCAGTACACTTCACCTGACACTGACTATCTTAGTCTGATCAGTACAGTTCACATGACTCTGACTATCTTAGTCTGATCAGTACACTTCACATGACCCTGAATATCTTAGTCTGATCAGTATACTTCACCTGACCCTGAATATCTTAGTCTGATCAGTACATTTCACCTGACCCTGAATATCTTAGTCTGATCAGTATACTTCACCTGACCCTGACTATCTTAGTCTGATCAGTGCACTTCACATGACCCTGAATATCTTAGTCTGATCAATACACTTCACATGACCCTGGATATCTTAGTCTGATCAGTACACTTCACATGACCCTGAATATCTTAGTCTGATCAGTACACTTCACCTGACCCTGAATATCTTAGTCTGATCAGTATACTTCACCTGACCCTGACTATCTTAGTCTGATCAGTACACTTCACATGACCCTGAATATCTTAGTCTGATCAGTACACTTCACATGACCCTGAATATCTTAGTCTGATCAGTACACTTCACCTGACCCTGAATATCTTAGTCTGATCAGCATGTTTCACATGACCCTAACTATCTTAGTCTGATCAGCATGTTTCACATGACCCTGACTATCTTAGTCTGATCAGCATGTTTCACATGACCCTAACTATCTTAGTCTGATCAGTATGTTTCACATGACCCTAACTATCTTAGTCTGATCAGCATGTTTCACATGACCCTGACTATCTTAGTCTGATCAGCACGTTTCACATGACCCCTACTATCATAGTCTGATCAACATGTTTCACCTGACCCTAACTATCTTAGTCTAATCAGTATGTTTCACATGACCCTAACTATCTTAGTCTGATCAGCATGTTTCACGTGACCCTGACTATCTTAGTCTGATCAGCATGTTTTACATGACCCCTACTATCTTAGTCTGATCAACGTGTTTCACCTGACTCTAACTATCTTAGTCTAATCAGTATGTTTCACATTACTCTAACTATCTTAGTCTGATCAGCATGGTTCACATGACCCTAACTATCTTAGTCTGGTCAGCATGTTTCACCTGACCCTGACTATCTTAGTCTAAACAGTATGTTTCACCTGACTCTGATTAACATAGTCTGATGAGTTGTTTTGGCTGACCGAACGTTGGTCGCATATCCCAGTTTTCCCAGTCGATAAGGACGACGCGTGGACAATGCAGCGAATGTATCAGAGTTCGCACTTGCGACAGGGTCAGCTGCGAAACGTTTTGAAACGCTAAAAAATTAGTGGAGGTTAAATAAACAAACTGATAGCTAATAGAATGGAAAAGAACGTGCATTTCGCACAATGATGTTACAAAGAACAAATAAAGAAAACATGCATTAGAAGAACATACATTGCGCATAATGTTGTTACAGAGAACAGATACAAGAACATGCGTTACACTCAAGAATGTTACAGAGAAAAGATAATATACTATGCACAAGGATGTTACAGAGAAAAGATAATATACTATGCACAATGATGTTACAGAGAAAAGATAATATACTATGCACAAGGATGTTACAGAGAAATAATAATATACTATGCACAAGGATGTTACAGAGAACATAAACTACATTACGTTCAATGGTGTTACTGAGAACATATCTAAGAACTACATAACGCTCAAGGATGTTACGGAAAACATATTCTACATTATCCACAAGGATATTACATAGAACAGATAAAAACAACATACATTACCCACAGGGATGTTACATAGAACAGATAAATAGTTTACGGAAACGCAAAGTCAGTTTACCTTAATTGTCGTATTCCCGTCTAAAGTTGCCAGCATTTGATCTAACAATTTTCGTTATCGGTCTGGAATTTACTTCCCTAGAGACGACCACCTGCCAACCACAGGATGGCACTTTCACTTCCCTCCTCTACTTCAACATGAATTGCCTGCTGTCCACTCGCCAATTTGCCTTCAACAATTCTATTCATTATCTTTTTTCCGAAAGTGTCATGTACTTTTTATATGTGCAAAATGTGTTTTTGCATGATTTTGATCCCCATTTACGTCTAGTTTAAAAAAAATCAATCTTGATAATTATACAAGTCCGTCACTTCACGAGAAAACAGCACGCTTCGTACTTCACTCGAAGGTACATTCACCAACACGTGTGTAGTACTTCACTCGTAGGTACACTCACCAACACCCGCGTATTATTTCCCATATTTGTACACATTCACCAACACGTGTCTAGTATTTCACATATTTGTACACATACAACAACATGCATGTAGTACTTCACATATTTGTATACATACATTACCACGCAATTGGTAATTCACTTATGTGTGTACATGCTTCCCCAATCACCAAGTAATTGAATTACATGTGCAAATACAACATGACTCAATTAGTAGTTAACTAACATGTGCACATACAAAAACACCAACACATAACTTTACACACAAACACACACACACACATAAATATATATACATATATGTACAGACAACGTCGTGCGCTCAGCACTTCACTTGCATGCATACATAACGACACGCACTTAGTACTTGCCTTACGTGTACTTCACTTACACGCTCGGATGACATCACGCGCTCAGTACTTCATTTACATGCTCAGATGACATCACGCTTTCAGTACTTCACTTACACTAATACACAACATATACATAACAATTACCTAACATGTACATAAACAACAGCATGCGTTTAGCATTTCACTTAAATGTACACATAACACAACATGCGCATAGCACTTGCCATATGTGTACACACACAACAAACCCCTACTGAGTACTTTACTTATAGGTACACGTACACTATCACCCTCTTTGAACATCACGTACATATACATACACACTACACTCAAAGAAACATATTTTGTCTTACAGCACTGGAGATGTACAAAATAAATACGATTAGCTGTTTTTATGCGAATTATACAGAAGCACATTTGCAGTCATGCAAGATACACATGATCATTTGTGTACTTAATTATACCAGAAACACACACACACACACACACATATATATATATATATGTAATTAAGTATACCACATGCACAGAAACACACGCGGGAGGTTCTAGCCAAACCGGGACTTTTATTTTAAGGAAGATAAAATGTTTCAAGTAGTAAAAATGCCATTTATGTTTCGATATAATCTATTGAAACGTTTATGCACTTATCCCAGCGTAGAAAGATTTGTTAGTTTGTCTGAACCAATCCAGGACATTTGGTTTCACTTCGTCATAAGTGCTGACATGCTGCCCTCTCAGACATTCTTTTAGGGGTCCAAACCGTTGGAAATCACTGTACCCAGAGAAAGACTTGCCTCTTGTGAGATTTCGTGACATATTATGCATCGATTATCATGGATAAGCCGTTCTCAGTTCGGTTCAGTTCAGTTCATCCCGTAACCCATCAGGTCGTTGGGGCACACATGAAGACATGAAAATACAACGCCAGCTCTCTCTGTCTGTCGCCGCCTGACGTATCTCACCGTGACGAAGGCCTGACCATACAGCGATGTTGTCCACCCATCTCTTTCTTGGACGTCATCACCCTCTCTGTCCCGGTACTGATCCAAAGAGTATCGAGTTGGGAATTCCGTTGGACATCGCGACGTGCCCGCACCAGGCCATCTTTCGTCTTTTGATAGTTGTGAACAGATCTTCAAAAGGACCAACAGCGTCTTCAACTCTCTGACGGATGTCTACGTTCGTGACACGATCCTTATATGTAACATTTAGGGGTTTTCTATAGCACCGCATTTCCATTGCACCTATTCTGCCCTGGATATCTGCTGTAATGGTCCAGGTCTCGCAGGCATACAAAAATATTGACAGCACCAAAGAGCGCAGTAGTCTGACTTTTATACCGAGGGCGAGGCGCTTGTCTCGCCAAATAGGTTGCAGCCTAGTCAGTGCCTTTGTTGTTTGTGATATTCTGGCAATTACCTCTGGCTTCGAACCCTCTTCGCTGATCAACGATCCAAGATATTTGAAACGTGTCACCACCTCAAGTACCTGCCCATTTGCCTCTATGACAGATTGAATTGAAACCCTGCAACGTTATTGGTCATGAGTTTTTGTTTTATCAGCATTTATTTCCATACCAAAACTCAGGGCCGTTATTTCCAATCTTCCAATCAATTCCTGGAGTTCCCTCTCTGTGCCTGCCAATACATCAATATCATCAGCAAATCGGAAGTATGTGATACGCCTGTCACCTATTGTAACCGTGCCAACATGTCCTTTTAAGGTCGTCTCCATTATTCTCTCCAAGAAGGTATTGAAGAGTGTGGGGGAGAGTATACAACCCTGTCTCACACCCACCGTCGTACGGAACCAATCGCCTAGCGTTCCCTCTACTGAGACAGCGCTGGTCGCCTGCTGATAAAGGTTTGCAATTACCCTCACAATATCACTGTTGAACTTATAATGCGTCATTGTTGACCATAGCGCCGCATGCCACACTCTGTCAAACGCCTTTCGAAAGTCAATGAAGGCATGGTAGAGTACTTCTCATTCAGTAGACGGAGATTAAATATCTGCTCGATGGTACTCCTTCCCGCTTGAAAGCCCGCGTGTTCTTCGGTAATGTTACTCTCCGCCTGAGGATTCAGTCTGTTAAGTAATATCCTCAAGAGAACTGTACTTGGATGACTTATCAGACTGATTGTTCGATAGTTCTGACACATATTTAGGTTTCCCGATTTAGGCAGTGGTATAATGACTGATTTTGTCCAGCAGGTGGGCCACACTCTTGTCTGCCAAATTCTGCCGTTCTACAATATGGATATTCGTAGAAGTAAATGACTGCGTTGTGTTGAGAGCCATCATGACCGGGATCATAACTTACGAATGTTAGGCAAACTCTAAAACGTTTACACCATTCAAATGTTTTGCCGTGGCTGAGTGTCTCTTCACCATATTGTGATTGCAGCCTTCTGTAAATATCCGCAGGTTCCACGCCTCCTTTTACAAGCAATTTCATCACAACACGTTGTTGCATACAAGCCCTATCAGTGATGCCCGCCATTCTTATGTATCTGTTACGTGACTGGCCCATCGCAAGTGGGCCACCTAGCAGTAGTAGGACACAAGTGTCCCTAACTAATGATAGTAGTTCTAATACACCATAACCCATTCAGGTAGAACTAGGCTAGAAGGAGAGGCTATATCAGACGCTTCCCTTTTCCTTTAACGAGCGGGACGTCCAGCCCATACATCGCTACCCCCC
Organism: Ariolimax columbianus; assembly: GCA_036924085.1. NCBI lineage: Eukaryota > Metazoa > Mollusca > Gastropoda > Stylommatophora > Arionidae > Ariolimax > Ariolimax columbianus. The sequence continues at coordinate 16,727,174 of JAVGWX010000004.1, read as the reverse complement.
CCCTCCCCTCCCCATGTGCTTAATAATACCTAATAGACATAGATATATGTATACTTGCTTACTTGAGATACGTAGAAACATAAATGTATTTAATTATACCAGTTACACAGAGACACGTGTATACTAAATTATAAAAGATATACACACGTGTGTACTTAAATATTCCAGATACACATAAACACATTTTTATTTAATTTGTTCCAGATACAGAAAAGAATATGTTTATTTAATTATACCAGATACACAGATAAAAAGTATGCATACCTAGTTATACCAGATATACAGAAACGTGTGGGTTAATTACTTCAGATACATTTACACTTTTGTGTTACTTTCAAAAACACAGAAACGTATGTTCATTAACATTATGTAGTCATTAATAGCAACATACGTAGCAGGAATGATACATTAGTAAACATAGGCGCATGCAAGACAAAAGAAGATCATATTCACAGGCTTGGGAAACAAATACATCACGCAGACGCGTACAGAAATGAGATCACGTGCGTGTGTGTTGCCATTTGAGAATCTTTCTTCTGGCCACTAATACAGAGCTCGGGTTTAAGCTGGCTGACTTTCTATCCTAAAATGTCAATCCCACAATTTAGACTATGTACTCGCGAGAACAGACGATCCATGCACGCGACGAGGTTGAACAGCCTGTGTACAAATTGTATCTAAAGGTTTGTTTTCTGCGTGTGAACATCGTGATTCAGTGTGTGCACATTCCAATCACCTAATCTCATAACATCTCTGTTACTGAACATGGCCCAAGTGGTATCTGGCTGGAAAATAATAAGGGAGTGCCATTGCAGCTAACAACCTCACTCCCACCATTGCCATCATCATCTTACTTTTGTTCTTTTACTTAGTAGATGTAAATCTACAATATGCTTGCTCTTTTACTTAGTAAATGTAAATCTACAATATTCTTGCTCTTTTACTTAGTAAATGCAAATCTACAATATGCGTGTTCTTTTACTTAGTAAATGTAAATCTACAATATGCTTGCTCTTTTACTTAGTAGATGTAAATCATTTACATTTATTTATTTTCTGGTTCACATTGCAGCATCGGACCGTAACAGATGACCTCCATCTGTTCCTCGTCAATATTGTCTTGTACTCCGTCCACGGGACGACAATTGCACTTACTTTATCCTCAACCGTTTGCGGCCAGGTGTTTCTTGAACTCCTCGCTCGTCTATTTCCATTTGGACTCCACTCCAGCGATAATTGGGTTATACTGTCCAGCTTCTTTCTGAGAGTCTATCCTATCCAACCAAACATTTTCTCCCCAGTTTTCTGCTACAGTAGTCTTTGTCGTGTTCTTTCCCTCATATATGTGTTTGCCTTTAGCTCTGGTTCTCTAACACGAAGTATGAGACGAAGATATTGTTAACGAAAGACTGCAGTCTAGATGTGATACATTCAGAGCCAGATAGGTGGACCAACGTTATATTCTTTTTAAGCAACATAATCGTATTCTCATTCGTTGAAGAAATTAATTTTAAAGCAAATCTGGATTTGTTAAATCTTGCCAAAAACATGTTGCCAATGTTACTTACCAGATATATAACACTCTCATCATCATGTAGCGTCTCTTGCAGAACGTCGCTCCAATGACAGCCCGATGGAAAGAACTTCGATCTATTTTCATATCTCCAGCTTGCTGCATACAAGTCATAGCTTTCCTTGGCATCTTGGTGCCATCGCCTGCTTGGTATGCCTCTGACAATCTTGGCCTACGCCGTACTTTCTATTACCGTTCTCTCACGACCGTTGTGCGTTTTGATGTAGCGGAAATATATCAGTTTTCAGTTCATTGTGGAATTTATAAAGCAGTTCTCCTTATTCCTCTTGTCGAGTGGCAGCATTCTTTTTCTTCGGTCCATGATATTTTGAGAACACTTCGACTAATTAGACTCGTTTCTCTTCTTTGAGGTTTTGGTAGCTGTTCATGTTTCGCAGCTTTATGTTACCACAAAAAAAAACACAGGTTCTCAACATTTTCACTTTTCTTGGTTCGCTGGTATTCTACTATAGTTTCCTAAGGTTGTGTGGTCTCTGCTTTGCTGTTGCCAATCTACTTCTCATTTATTTTTAACAGTTGTCATTTTCTGAACCCATTAATTCGTAGTTATTTGACCTGTTAGAACAGGTAACATTCTTTACGCTTGTTCAACTACCTGGTTATTGCTATTTGCGGAGTTTCTTTGTTTGTTATTTATTCTCATTTCCTTTGTTTTGTCCCAGCGTTCTGAAATTCTATCTGTAGACCTTCATATGTTAGTTTGTCTATCTTTCCTAGTATGTCCTGTTGCTTATGGCACATAATTCATCTGCAAAAATTGAGGTCTTCTTGCTACTAATAAAAAATCCACTGTTTCCTTTTTGTCTATCCTTTGCTGTTTGTCGCATCCTGCAGTTCATGACCAAGGGAAAGAATGTTCGAGGTAATACACATCCCTGTCTGGTCCCATGAACTGTAAATGGGTCTTATCTCAGTTTGAATTGTAAATGGGTATGTCCCAGTATGAGCTGTAAATGGGTCTGATCACAGTATAGACTTCAAATGGGTCTAACCTCAGATTGAACTGTAAGTAGGTCTGTCCTAAGTTTGAACTGTAAATGGGTCTTTCACAGTAAAAACTGTAAATGGGTCTAGTCTCAGATTGAATTGTAAATCAGTCTGACCTCGGTTTGAGCTGTAAACGTGTCTGTCAATTTGTCTTTGCAGATTATTGTACATGTGCTCTTCTGGTATTCCATATTGCGTCCGTATTATATAAATTACCACTAAATACCTTTTCAAAATCGGTTCAGAGAATTCCGAGAGCTGCTATTTGATATGTAAACGAAAAGGCCCCCGAATGGCCTTTGTTATTTTCACATGTTAGTGAAGAGGCGGCGTACCATCTGTGTAGTGGTTTAGACGTCTACTTTAATTGATAATGGGCGGTTCCATCTGGTCCTGCAGGGCTCCCATTCTCCATTAGAATAAGTGCTTGCATTTGCTCTTTATTTTTGTTGGTGGATTTAAATTCATCCTTATGGGTTCCATTGCTAATTCTATGTCAGTTCAGTATGTCGGTGATTGTCTGTTTAGTTTTTCTCCAAAGTATTCCACCCATCTTTGTAGCTGTTTCTTTTCGCTGAAGATATTCCGGCAATGTGAACTTCACGGGTTTGTTGTGGTCTTGGGTTTTCCTTAATAGTATTCTAGTTATATTGTATAATGTAATTAGGACCCATTTGTTTCACGAACATTTTCATTCATTTAATCTATGTGTTTGCTTTCATTTCGCACTCTTTTTAGACTTTTTTTATTAGATCAGAATATCATGTGCAGTCTTGTCGTTTCTTCTTGCGCTTTATAATTCTTAATTTTTGTTTCTTAATTCTTCGTTCTCCTAAGATGTTCCAGGACCATTCTGTGAGCCATGGCTTTTTGTTATTTATTTCTTTGCCTAAGAAACTATTCACACTTGATCTGAATTGTTTGATCAAACTTGCACCAGTAGCTATCTTTGGTGTCTGTGAGGTTTCAATCATTTCAAATCAGGTCTACATATTTAGTTCGCATGTATGTCGTGATAGTTTCAATACACAGAAACATTGAAATTTAAACAGCAACAGCCAATGCTTGAATGCCGTTTCCTGTTAACGGCTGATCTACAGTGATGGTTCTGTTCTTCATCTGGGACGAAAAACGAATCACGATTTAGTTTAAACATTCATAAAACCTCACTTTATAGTTGCTGTCATATATAATGACAGATGTCAAAATATTCTCTGATATATTTTTTTTATTTTTAAAAACATGAACATCCAGCAGACGAGAAGCTTGATTGCAGACCGAGATTCATATCGGCTGGCTGTGGTGAGAGCGAGGTTCTGCAATCGACATGCTACATGATGATGATCTGTTTTATTGTGTTTTTAATTAATCAGTTATTAAAACTGGCAAATATGGCGCCGTAACTGGCTGCGAGTCTACATTTCTCTACTGTTTTGGATCATCATGGATGCCGCCAGACCACGGATTTGCCTGGAATTCACACTAGTCGACGACTTAAACTTGTGTTCACGGATACGTGGAGTTGTTTTCCGTCTGGAATTGTTATTTCGTTCTTTTTTGTGATTTCTTCCATCCGTTTATCCTGGTCTGGACGCCGGCTGAATGGCGCTACGCTGAAACTAGTTATACCTGTGTCGTATCTCACGGGTTAGTTCTGCTGGTTCACCTTCACGAATATGGCGTGTGGGAATTTTAGATGCTTCTATGATGAACTGAATACAGCTGGGGAGAGATGCCAGACTCACTCACACGCTGAGTGTTGTCTATACGACCTCTTGTGGTTATCGAAAAGGCACGACAAACTGCGTTAGATGCCTTCCCACCTTTCTACCCTGCGGGTTACATGTTTACGGAAAGGCTTCGGTAGTAACCCTGAGGCAAAATCTGCATCCAATGCTATCTCCGGTCGTCTTGATGAATGTCTTGCCACTGGCAAAAGGTAGCTTAGGCTCTGTGAGTGAGGTTGACAAAAGGCGCAGATTCTTCCTCACTTTAATCCAAATCTCCGCGCAAGTTACCCATTTCAGCGGACACAGCAAGAGATACGACTGTCCACACGGCTGAACAAAGAGAGTGGTCTTCATCACTTGTGATGGACAAACTATTAAAACTGATGTGATATGATTAGTTAATGGTTTCGTCTGAGAGATATAGGCTTCATGCCCTGGCAGTCGCCGTGCAATGTACACTCTACATTATTTGTTTCACGCTATAAATAAAATGATAAGTTCTTTTCCGTATTGGACATGTATCCATCTGACTTAATTATCGATATCATGACAGCTCCACCACAGGCTTGCCCCGCAGTAATTACGTGAATAACTTCATTAATTGTGATATGCTCATCTAAAATCACTCGTAATATGTAAGATAAATGAACATGGCTGAATTGTAAAACAACCTGTACACATTTATGAAATGATTAAATACAGTTGACCTTTAATCTTACACATAATTTGTTTTAATAATCAACTTGGAAAAAAAAACAACTGTAGATTCTTGGCTTGACATGACAACAATAAATCCAAATGAAATTATGTCTTACTGTAATAAAAATAAAATGTATCTCACGTGCAAGCATTTCCATCTTCAACTTCTGCAAGATTCATGTTCTTTGCTTGAACTTGACTGAAACGTCTCACTTAATTGTCAATTGATGCGCGAAGTGTAGCCCAGATGCCAAGCAGTGCATGTGAATTGTAATATTGTTCTAGCTTTAAAGATTAAACGATAGAAAAAGCATGTCCTAGAAATGACTCAGAATACCTGCTTTCACTTTCTGACGGATCACATTCAATATATCATTATGGTAAAGCAAATTGTGTCGTGAAATGTGTGTTGCCAAACAAACAAATAAAAATGAAAAAAAAATAAGATGTTATGAAGCTGATATTTGTATTTATATATTTTTCTAATGAACACTCTTGTTTACTTTTGAAGACAATAATGAATGTTAATAAAAAAAAAATAAACATCTCTTTAATCCTCTCTTCAGTGGACCTAAGTGGGTCAGATAAGACATAATGATCAAGACCCCCCCCCCTTCCCCCCCCCCCCCCTTCCAACCTTCCGCCACTCCTCAACTCTGCGATAGTGTAACATTGAGACGAGCTGTGCCAAACCATTCTGCACAACGAGGCGGGGAGGGCGGATGAGGATCGACACTGTAACACTCATATTGGTGAACTTTATCAGGCGCAGCCCATTGCACTACTGCCAGGAGGACATTGGTCCACCTTCTCAAGTGCACTTTGAGCTGTACAAAATACTACTTAACTTAACCTAACTTCTTTATATTAGTTTAGAAGACTAAGTAGAGTCCTTATATTGGTTTAAAAGGCTATGTAGAGTCTTTATTTTGGTTTGGAAGGCTATGTAGAGTCTTTATATTGGTTTATTAGGCTATGCAGAGTCTTTATTTTGGTTTAGAAGACTATGTAGAGTCTTTATATTGGTTTATAAGGCTATGTAGAGTTTTTATATTGCTGTAGAAGACTATGTAGAGTCTTTATATTGGTGTGGAAGGCCATGTAGAGTCTTTATATTGGTTTATAAGGCTGTGCAGAGTCTTTATATTGGTTTAAAAGACTATGTAGAGTCTTTATATTGGATTATAAGGCTATGTAGAGTTTTTATATTGCTGTAGAAGACTATGTAGAGTCTTTATATTGGTTTGGAAGGCTATGTAGAGTCTTTATATTGGTTTAGAAGACTATGTAGAGTTTTTATATTGGGTTAGAAGGCTATCTAGAGTATTTATATTAGTTTAGAAGACTATGTAGAGTCTTTATACAATCAATTTAATTTACATTTCCTTGCTATTAAAACTATGTGCGCTCAATCTTCTCTTAGATGTATTAATTGTCCTTGTCTCCACTAGTTCCTGTGACAATGCATTATAAGCATTCACCACTCTCTCGACTTAAAAAAAATATTTCATAATATATAATTTAGACTTTTATTTAGTTAATCTGTATCTATGTCCTCCTGTTTTTGTAGGTAGTTGTATTTTGAAGAAAAAATTGTTATAGTATAATTTATAATTTCCTTTACTTTTCTGCAATACACTATCACAGAAAGAACGTTAACCCAACTCAGATCAAGTAGCTTCGATCAACAACAACAGTTTAACCCAATTTTCAAGAAATGATGTTCAAAATAATTTAAAAAACTCACATCACAAAACAAACTAAAATGGTTTTCTTTCATGTGCGTCTTAATCGAGTATGACATTTAATCGTGCGCTTCGCATGAAAGGTGGAAATATTTGCGAGTCTTGTGGGATCGATGTTACATAATGGTAGACCAGTTGTGATGTGCATGTATCTATCACTTGATAATCTCCTTATCTTAATAATTCGAGCTAACGCTACACATGCGTCTCAAATATAATCTATAATTGTAATTCAAGCAAGCCATTGGTTTTTGTGTGTGTTGTGGTGTGCATTTTTAATTGAGGTATTTAATCAGTGTTTAGTTGTTGAACTTACCGAGTGGTCACCCGAGGTCTTTGTGTATGACAAGGACAATAATAGCACCACTGCCGCACAGAGAACATGTCGTAAGAGGCGACTAACTGTGTGGCATGGTATAACACCGGCCATTGTTAAGTGGTTTGTTTAGAGCAACATAGATGGCGCATAACAGGCAGCAGGTCTACTTTGCTCTAGTGTTTGAGTCTATTAAGATGGATTCGCACATCGGTTAATCACCCTCCGCGTCACTTGCCCGAAGGTAGCGGAGTAATAAGCTGCTCGAGCCTAGCCCGCTAAGCAGGAAATTCTCCTCCCGGCTAGATCCAGCTCATACCTGAGCTGAGCCCTGCACAGGGGCATCTGCCACTGTAGAAGTACAGATCGACTAAGAAGAACTTCGCGACTGAACATACTTGATTCTCAGACTCTTGACATGAGCGTAATAGAGAAAACGTATAGGTATCTAACTACAGTCTTAGTCGACCTATACTTCTACAGGGCATCTGAGCTGGATGGAGCATGGATGAGAATTTCCTGCTTAGAGAGGTAGGGTCAAGTAACTTGTTACTCCGCTGCATTGTAACAAGTCCCGCGGAGAGTGGTTAGCCAACGAGCGAGTCCATCTTAATAGATTCAAAAACTAGAGAATAGTAGACCCGCAGCCTGTTAGGCGCTATCCATGCTGCTTCAAACCACCTTACCATTGTCGGTATTATGCCATGTCATATAGTTATCTAACTACAGTTCTGTAAATAATCGAATGTGTTGTACTGATGGTATGTTATTTCGTCAAAGTGTTGCTAGGGACCGAAACGTGAGCAACTGTTAATGCCACTGTAACCTGCCAGTTATGTTTTAAGAGGCGCCTATGGAAGGTTGGGCGTGGGGCTGACTACTGTAGAATCTTTGAGCCATAATAAATTTTCACGAACATATGTATATGCCAATTAAAAAGAAACATGGAGGTTTGCGGTGTGTATTTCTTGATGATATATGCTCCATGGAGAGCTCAACGGTATCGATTAGTTGGTACATATTTACTCATTTGTTGATATTGTGTGTTGATATTGTTTGTTGATATGTATTGTTGATATTGTGTGTTGATGTTTTGTGTTGATATTGTGTGTTGATATTATGTGTTGATATTGTGTGTGTTGATAGTGTGTGTGTTGATATTTCGTGTTTCTGTTGTATGTTGCTATTATATGTTGATATTGTGTGTTGTTTTTGTGTGTTACTATTGTGTGATGCCATTGTATGTTGTCTTTAATTTTTTCCATTGTTGGCACGCAAACTCCACAGATGCACAAAGAAGCAAAGACACTCATATTGCGATCCATATAAGTGGAATAAAGAGACCAGGACAAAGAATACAAGCCCGAAAATGACAGCATAGACAAACTTGGCAGAGATGGAACGACAAAGATCTCCAGACTCAGAACGAGACATTGCAGACTCTAGATCCATCTCCACAGAATGGGTGGTTGAGATACCGCCACATTCGATTATGGAGCACCAGAGCAAACACCAGAACATTTCATGTAATACTGTCCCACTTATCCAAACCAAAGGGAGGCAATCATATCCCGTGTGGAGGGACCATGATCAATTTGCAGTCGGGGGCTGCGCGAAGACCTGGAATGCAGTCTCCTTCGTAACCATAACATCAGTTAATCGAAGAAGAAGAAGAAGAAGAGGAGGAGGAAGTTGCCATTGTTTGTTGCCATTGTTTTTGAGTTACAATATATTTGTTTAAATCCAAAAAAATATGTAAGAAACTATGAAGAGGAGCATTCAAAAGTGTTAATTATCCAGTCAATGAGAACCTTTTCAGCACCGTCTGTAACATATGGTGTCAACGTCGTCTTCAAATATCCCTTGTTTAACTTTTGGTGACAAATAGTTTCTAAATGTTGAGGTAACTATCATCATGTTCAACCTCCTTAGCCGGCTCCTACTACATGCCTATCAGTTTAAAAGCCTACTATGCATTGTTTCTTCCTCCCGGTCCCGGTAATAGTCGTATACAAATAGGTGTTAAGAAACTAAGTACATTTACTGTTATTGTCGGCTATAGTGTCCTCCTGATCGCCGTAATTCTTTGTTTAGCATATTAGAAAAACGTGTGTGAAAGTGTCCTATAAGATTTCAAAATGTGATACACAAAATCGTGTGAAATTCAACAGCTGGTATTACGAAATTTGAACGGCATGTCTCAAAGAAGTTTCTTAAGTCCGTGCAAATATCAAAAATAGCAATAATGGCTTTGCTATATTTCTTTTTTTTTGGGCCGACGTAAAGAAATCAATGACACCATTAGGGAAAGGAAGGGTGTGGGCAGTGTGAGGGAAGCTAAAGAGTTTATTGTCATCATGACATGCAATGTCTAGAGGCGTTGGCGATACCCTAGCTTTCCAATTGTCTGTCAGTTTGTATTCTTATATTTCGAATCTGAATTAGTTTCTGTCTTTCGTGAATTGCCGTTAAGGTTTTCTCTTTTTTATGTGCTATCTGATCTTTTAGGAGCCATTAATTTTTATTATCTTTATTAGTAGATGTCTTCGTTTAAGCTTTACTCACTATGGCATTGTCATAATATTTGTCTTTATTATGCCTGTGTTTGATTGAAAAACTATCCGCAGTATATGCTCTTGGAAGTAAAATGTACTTAGTTAATTTCAAATCTTGGCAGAGCTTTTTTATTAGCATGTTACAGTGGATCTTCCTTAATCCCGAGTGGTACTTGAGAAAATCAGAAAATGTATGTCAGTCATCATAGCTGTATTGCAATGCCGGGTCCTTCAGTAAGCTCACCATCATGGAAATTACAACACCGTTTCCCACCTAATTGGCCAGACTGTGTGGATCGGCCTGATCGAGGATCGCGATGTGGATGTGAAATGGGATCTTGATATTGTTATCTGATCCTAATGATACACTTCTTGATAATTATTGTCTAATAAAAATAAAAAACTTAAAGCGACTTCATCGCCTCGGGTAGAGAGCATCGCACAAAGAACGAACTCCATAGCTCCAGCGATCCCGGAAAAAAATTGACATCATGGAGTGACCTTCGCAGCTCGAACTCGAACCCCGACCGTCTGAACACGAAGCAAACGGCTGGACCACTTTGCCACAGAGACCGCCGAATTAGTGTTATCTGACCCTAATGGTATACTTCCAGCCGATTAGGCAGTATATGAAACAATCCATTCGTGTCTGTACATCTGTTTGTTACTTTCTAATCATATGTTACTTTTCCATTAACTGTTCAAAATTAGTGTTAACTTATAGAGTTGTTTGATCTGTTTAATTTGTGTACATTCTATTAGAACACGTCTTAGAGGCACTTGCGCTTCCTGTAATAATTTGTTATACGAGGGTAAGTCAGTAAATAGGTCATAACTAACTATTTAAAAGAACACTGCATGCTACTACCACCTATTGACAGATCGAGAAACTACCATCTATTTTTCTGTCAGCGATCCCGTATTAGTTTGTGACATACTTACTGACATGCTCGTACAATTGGCTGACTTGCAGAAGACAGGCTAGTAGTTACCCAATGAAAACTGTAAAACATCGACCGAGCTTCTCGGGTAAAGGGAATTGTGTTAAAAAACGTCTGCAAACATAATCCAGGACATTGCATTTAAAGTTTCGGCGTTGGGAGACGCTTAAGATGTCTCCCATGAGCTGTTTCGATTAGGAGGATTAGTGTTCTTAGAAAAGGCATTCAGGGAAGCAAAGATTGTGCTCATCTCGTCGGCCAGATTGTAAGATCTGGCGTGGAAGAAGAAATGTATACACTGTTGTATGGGATACATGAACGATTAAAATAAGGCGAGGCTGCAGCGGTTCTGTGGATGTGTATAATGAGAAAAAAAACATGAAATAAACTAGTAAAAGTTGATTAAGGTTGAGCTTAATCAAAATTTTAAAATGGGTATGGTCAGATACCGAGACGAGAACACAAACAAAACCTACGTTATGACCAATAGGCCTTCATCATGGACAACAACACTGAATTAACAAATCAACATATAAGAAAAAATGGTCAACTCATCTGTTTCTGGTAGTAGACGGTTCCTGTCCAAGCGACCGGATGTGCCAAGCGCTCGATTGAAACTGAATCGGAGCGGTCAAACACAAAGTGGCGGAATATGCCTGATAAGCCAATGGTGGTCAGATAGTGGTCCAGATAGGAGAACAACGAGAAGGCAATATAAGCCAGGAGGGCGTAATATTGATATAGGAGAGGGGGGAAGAGAACTGATGGAAGAATGGGGCCGGTGGAGGGGGGGGGGCAAATGAAGACAAATAGATGGGGGCCAGTGTGAGGGTTTAAGAAAAAGTATGAAAGATATTGATACCATGTGGTTGGAGACAGCCCATCCTCGAGATAAGTCTATTCTCAAGGGCGAATCGATGACGACACCTCCCTCCCCCCCCCCCCCGCCGCACCCATTCTTCCATCAGTTCTCTTCCCCCCTCTCCTATATCAATATTACGCCCTCCTGGCTTATATTGCCTTCTCGTTGTTCTCCTATCTGGACCACTATCTGACCACCATTGGCTTATCAGGCATATTCCGCCACTTTGTGTTTGACCGCTCCGATTCAGTTTCAATCGAGCGCTTGGCACAGCCCGTCGCTTGGACAGGAAGCGTCTACTACCAGAAACAGATGAGTTGACCATTTTTTCTTATATGTTGATTTGTTAATTCAGTGTTGTTGTCCCTGATGAAGGCCTATTGGTCATAACGTAGGTTTTGTATGCGTTCTCGTCTCGGTGCGGTATCTGACCATACCCATTTTAAAATTTTGATTAAGCTCAACCTCAATCAACTTTTACTAGTTTCTTTCAAGTTTTTTTTCTCGGGATACATGAACGAATTGAGAGTTTGATGTCATTAGCAACAAATTTGAAAGTCGTCCCAACGTGTAAATGAGCTAACGAGTGATTGAATTGTTATCTACATCATCGAATAAGTGACTGAGAACAAATGGATGACTGAGAAAGTGATCAATTAACTGAATGACAGAATGGGTTTTGTGATGACTGACTAAAATAATTTGTTAAAGAAATGAGGAATACCTTAATGATTTCAAAAAGTAATAAAGAGTAAGATAAAATATGTAAATGAACGACCATAAATCAAACAGAAGTGAGTAAAACAGCGTCAATGTCCGAATGTCATTGAGTGGAAAATGACCTCAATAGTACTACGTACTGAAACCAAACGATGTGACCAACTGTTTTAGTAAATGCGTCTTCTTTCTCGTCATGTAACGGATTTCAATTAAAGATGCATAGCTTTCTTTCTTGATACGAAATATTATCCTATATAATAATTACGATATTTACTGCCAGACAAGATATAACTCATACAATACAAACAGAAAAAACAGGACCAAACAAACATGGAATGTGTGATTTGTTAAATGTATTTCTCTGATACATATTTTACGAAACAAAATTATTGGCCTTTGGTAATGCGAGGTTTTCGTTCAAAGAAAATGACAGCAGAATCTCAGTTTCATAGCCAGATAGATGTGAACAAAGTGAAGCACGAGCTGTAACAAAACCATTCGATAAAGCAACATTACATGTCAGAATACAGTAATCATGTTTAAAGTCAAGATATGAGAAAATAAATTTGGAACACACCCAGAAAGAGCAAAATTACTGAATAACAGTGCCGGTTACGACGAAGCGAGATGTTGCTGGACGTTTTAAATATTAGGACACGCAAGACATACACATTACCAATAACCTAAGCCGCAAGCCTTATGGGACGGTACATTGATTGCAATGGTCATACGAAAGCATTCTTTCAGTTATTTCCCTTAGACTAAACCTTCACGTGAGTCGTGGGTCAGATGAGGCTAGTAACATCTAAATATAAACACATTACACACATCGTCAATAATCCTTACTTGAGCTATGTTCTGAAGAATAAGCCCAGTATGTGTGCCATCCCAAAGTGCAGACTCACACACAATTCATTAAAGGTCAAAGACTCTCCTTTCCGCCTTATTTGTGTGTAATGTCGGCTTTCTAAGCCTTCTCATTGCTCACTGTCTCTTCTGTTCAATAACATGTATTTTGAGCCAGAATGACAAGCAGTGTATCAGTTTTTCTCTTTACAGCGATCGTCTTGTTTCCTGTAATTTTACCTTTAGGCATGATGTTATTTAATAATCTATTCTCAGAAGATAGCCTATAATGGGGTGTTGGTTCTCATGAGCTGTGTACACATCGAGTATATGTGTTAGTACACATGACGTATTTACATATATATATATATATATATATATATATATATATATATATATATATATGTGTGTGTGTGTGTGTTTTTGTTGGCTCTCATCGAGTATACGTGTTGTACACATATCGAGTACATATGTTACTTACATATACAGCATCTGTCTCAATGCTGCAGACCTCAATATCAATCATGAATACAGTACGAATACACGTGTAAAGCTGTTTTATACGAGAACAGTAAAACCTTTGATCTAGCTTGTCCTCCATAAGGGCTGTACACATAAGAACAGTAACACACTTTAGGTCAGGTCATGTCATCCCGTAACCGTTGAGGTCGTTGGGGCACACATGAAGACATTCTCATAACCCCACGCCACCCCTCTCTGTCAGATGCCGCTGCCTGTGACTCTTCTGGTCGGAGATTGGTCCATTCTTTTATGTTGTCCTCCCATCTCTTTTTGGGACGGCCTCTTCGTCGTCTGTCATGCACCTTTCCGTGGAGGATTGTATTTGCAAGACCATTTGATCTCGATATGTGACCGTATCAAGTGAGTTTCCTTCTTTTGACAGTTGCCAAGAATTTTCAAAATATCTTTTTGCTGTTGCAATTCTATCTCGTATTTCCTCATTTGTAACTCGATCTATGTACGTGACGTTTAAAAGTTTTCGGAAACATCTCATCTCCAAGGCCTGTATCCTTCGTTGAAGGTCAGCTGTAACTGTCCATGTCTCACACGCATAGATGAATATTGACAGGACCAGTTTACCCATTAATCTGATTTTCGTGCGAAGTGCTAACCGTTTATCTTGCCATATTTTGTTAAGCCGCGCAATCGCCGCTATTGTCTGTGCTATTCTGGCCAACATCTCACATTTTGATCCTTCATCACTGACAATCGACCAAAGATATTTAAAACGGTAAACCACTTCGACTTGCCGACCGTTAGCAATTATCCTGCTGTTGAAGCCCGTGGCTTTGTTGGTCATTAATGTTGTTTTTCCAGCGTTTATCTTCATACCGTAGTCAAGAGCTGTTTCATCGAGTCTTCTGACCCATTCCTGGAGTTCTTCTTCTGATCCCTCCAACCCGTCAATATCATCTGCAAAACGAAGGTTGGTAATCGTTCGGCCCCCTATCTTGACAGTACCAACGTGACCTACAAGTGCCTCACTCATAATTCATTCAAGGAATATATTGAAAAGAGTTGGAGAGAGTGTACACCCCTGTCTCACACCAACTGATGTGCGAAACAAGTCCCCTCGCCTCCCATTCACAAGAACTGCGCTAGACGCCTTGTCATACAGGTGTTCAAGGACCGTTATAACATTTCCGTTGATATTATACATCCTCATGGTTGCCCAATGCGCTTTATGAAATACCCTATCAAATGCCTTCTTAAAATCCACAAACAGTGTTTGCTGCTGTTGTAGATATTTCTCGCTTAGCAACCTTAAATTAAATATCTGTTCTGTAGTGCTTCTTCCCTGTCTGAACCCTGCTTGCTCCTCGGCAATGATGTTCTCTGCTTGGGGTTTCAATCGATCGATGATTAATCTAAGCATGGCCTTGCTAGGGTGGCTGATGAGGCTTATTGTTCTGTAATGTTGGCACAGCTTTAGGTTTACATACTTATGTAACGGTATAACTATTGATTTCGTCCATAACACACTTGAACTAGATATATTTTAATCAAGGACATAGCACACATGAACACAAACAACACCTTACTTAAACATTTAGAACTTATTGGACACGCGAGACCATTAAAATATCTTACCTAGCTTGACCTTCACCAAGGATTGGATACACGAGAACATTTACATAGCTTGCCTAGCTAATCATTCACCAAAGATTGGACCCCAAAGAACATTAACATAGCTTGCCTAGCTAATCATTCACCAAAGATTGGACACACAAGAACATTAACATAGCTTGCCTAGCTAATCATTCACCAAAGATTGGACACACGAGAACATTAGCATTGCTTGCCTAGCTTGTCCTTCACCAAAGATTAAACACACGAAAACATTAACACAGCTTACCTAGTTACACCTGTACCAAAGATTGGACACACGAGAACATTAACATAGCTTGCCTAGCTAATCCTTCACCAAGGATTGGATATACGAGAACAGCGCAAACGAAAACAGTCAATCAATAATAAGGAAATCCTAATGAAAATAAAATAAAACGTGTCAGCCATGATTTTGTATGTTCACAACAGGTAATTAAGAAATGACGTAGAAAACATAGTTCTCCACTTTTCTAGTGCCATTTCCACATCGCAGGTCGGTTCTATTGGTGTACACATTTCACATTTACAACAGGCTTTTCGCTGTTCATCTTTTGTTGTTAATCCTTCCACTTATAGCGATGTTTTCTCTAGCAAACTTGGTCTCCGTCTTTTTTCAGTTTTGTTTTCAGCAAGTTATGTTTTTATGTGACTAAACTATCTTAACTGCTTAAGTCTGATTTCGTTAATCAATTATTATTCCACGCATAATTTCGCGAAGATTTCTCTTTTTGTTTTCTGTTAATTCAACGAGACACGTCCCATTCATGTATGTATTCACTTTTGAACGTCATCAATTTTCTTCTTCAACTGTTTATTCACTGATAAAGTTTCAACTACATACAGTAATGGCGAGTATACATAATACTTGATCACTCTTACCCTAAATGTGTGAGTTTCTTGCTTCAATGTCAAAGCTGAATCTTGTTCGTAAAAAGATTTGACTATCTTTAGTTTCGTCCGGACTCCAATTTCTCACCTTCCACTCTCCGTTATTATATGTTAAGGCTGAAAGTGGTTCTTGAGCTTGTTCTAATATTTAATCGTATATTTTTATATGTAGAGCAGATTTATTGTCTACTTTGCTAATTAAAGAGATGTTCGTTTCCTCTATGTGAATGTCTAACTCATATACTTGACTTTTGTTCGTTATGTCAACAACCAATACCTCTAATTTGTGTTCGCTTTCTGCAAGCAGCACAGTGTCATTCTAATATCAGGGATTACGTATTGACACTCCAGTGATAATGATTCCTGACATTTCTTCTCTGTTGAAAAATGTATTCCGTTATCAAGAAGATAAGGGGGCAGTATGCATCTTTGACATACTTCTCTGTTTACATATAAGGGGAATGAATCATGTCCGATTTCAGAGTCGTAGTTTGCTCTCAGTATAGGTTATTGGGTATTCGTATGTCTCTAACCTCCAAACTAATGTTTTACAGATACGTAACCACTTACATATGGTTGAAAATCTTTTTTATAGTCAATAAAGCATGTACTAATGCTCTTTTGTACTTCAACATTTTTTTATGCTAGTGTCCTTAAACATAAAATTGCTTCCCTCATTCCGCTGTTCTGTCGTAAACTATTATTTTCCAGGAACTTCTTTGTCTGATAAACACAGAATTCTCTTCTGCATACTTTTGAGCTTCATATTTATTAATGATGTGTCTCATCAGGATGATTGTTCTAAATCCTTAACAATTGGTTGCACACACCATTTTTGGTAGTGATATAAAAGCAGATGTATTTTAGATCGGGAGACTGAGATCAAGTATTGCAGATGTCATTACAAAAATCAGTGATTATTTCTACAGCGCAGTACTCTAGAGCGTACATGATTTGTTTATTTATTGTATCCATACCTTGTGCTTTTCCCTCGCTCGTGGCTGTTGTTGCTTCCTCTGCTTCTGATCTGAGAATGTTGTGATCTTTATTATGAAATGCTGATGACTTGATACCACTGTTGTCTCGATAAGTTCACTTACATATTCCCTCCATCTGTTGGATATATCATTCTTATTAAGCAAGATGTATTCATTCTTTGTTTTTGCATCCTTCTTGAGCAAACATTGCCGTGCTTGAATGTTTCTTCGGTTCTGCTTGCATAGCTCTTGTGATGTGCTTCTTTTCCTCGTGTTCTTTACTCTTTCATTTTGATTATTGACACTATTCTTTTGAATTTCGCATTACATGACACATGCCATTGTTCGTTACCCTATATTCTGGAGCAATTGTGGTTTTTCCTTGGTTTTTTTCTTTCAATTTCCGTAAAATGTTGTCTATCCCCACATCCTTGAGTTTTCTCGTATACATTGTTGATCCATTCCATCCGGTGATTAAATTCCATTTTTGGCTTTGTCTTTTGTATTATTCCTTGTTTCTGACAGTAGGGTATCAGATGTATTGTTATCTTCTCCAAAGTATTTCTGCTTAATGTCAGGCTGTGTTAATTGTGACATATCTATTTGAGGATCCCTTATCATTATTATTTATCAATTGTTCCGTCTGACAATGTTAATCCCTAAATGATTGTAATAGAAATGCATGTCTGCTTCTGGAAAGGTTTTTGCTAGTGTGATATCATCATCATCATCATCATCATCATCATCATCACCATGTGCCCTGCCGGTTGGCGTTGGTGGTCATATACCTCCACCCGCTTCTTTCACGTGTGACATTTATTCCCTCTGTTGTTGATTTTTACCCGTGCCAATCTCTCAAGTTGTCCAACATATTCTCTCTTCGCCTTCTTCTGTCTCTCTTTCCTGCTATATTTTCAGTTGTAACAATATACTCCGCTTCAAACTGCCCCTTCCCATAAAATGTCCGAAAAAGGATGACTGCCTTCTTATGATCTGTGTAATGAGTTGTCTTTGTGTGTGCCTCATCGAGAACTGAATCATTAGTCTTCTTTGTGTGTGTGCCTCATCGAGTAATGAATCATAAGTCTTCTTTGTGTGTGTGCCTCATCGAGTACTGAATCATTAGTCTTCTTTGTGTGTGTGCCTCATCGAGTACTGAATCATTAGTCTTCTTTGTGTGTGTGCCTCATCGAGTAATGAATCATAAGTCTTCTTTGTGTGTGTGCCTCATCGAGTACTGAATCATTAGTCTTCTTTGTGTGTGTGCCTCATCGAGTACTGAATCATTAGTCTTCTTTGTGTGTGTGCCTCATCGAGTACTGAATCATTAGTCTTCCTTGTCTGTGTGCCTCATCGAGTACTGAATCATTAGTCTTCGTTGTGTGTGTGCCTCATCGAGTACTGAATCATTAGTCTTCTTTGTGTGTGTGCCTCATCGAGTACTGAATCATTAGTCTTCCTTGTGTGTGTGCCTCATCGAGTACTGAATCATTAGTCTTCTTTGTGTGTGTGCCTCATCGAGTACTGAATCATTAGTCTTCTTTGTGTGTGTGCCTCATCGAGTACTGAATCATTAGTCTTCTTAGTGTGTGCCTCATCGAGTACTGAATCATTAGTCTTCCTTGTGTGTGTGCCTCATCGAGTACTGAATCATTAGTCTTCTTTGTGTGTGTGACTCATCGAGTACTGAATCATTAGTCTTCTTTGTGTTTGTGCCTCATCGAGTACTGAATCATTAGTCTTCTTTGTGTGTGTGCCTCATCGAGTACTGAATCATTAGTCTTATTTGTGTGTGTGCCTCATCGAGTACTGAATCATTAGTCTTCTTTGTGTGTGTGCCTCATCGAGTACTGAATCATAAGTCTTCTTTGTGTGTGTGCCTCATCGAGTACATAATCATTAGTCTTCTTTGTGTGTGTGCCTCATCGAGTACTGAATCATTAGTCTTCCTTGTGTGTGTGCCTCATCGAGTACTGAATCATTAGTCTTCTTTGTGTGTATGCCTCATCGAGTACTGAATCATAAGTCTTCTTTGTGTGTGTGCCTCATCGAGTACTGAATCATTAGTCTTCTTTGTGTGTGTGCCTCTTCGAGTACTGAATCATTAGTCTTCTTTGTGTGTGTGCCTCATCGAGTACTGAATCATAAGTCTTCTTTGCGTGTGTGCCTCATCGAGTACTGAATCATTAGTCTTCTTTGTGTGTGTGCCTCATCGAGTACTGAATCATAAGTCTTCTTTGTGTGTGTGCCTCATTGAGTACATAATCATTAGTCTTCCTTGTGTGTGTGCCTCATCGAGTACTGAATCATTAGTCTTCTTTGTGTGTGTGCCTCATCGAGTACTGAATCATTAGTCTTCTTTGTGTGTGTGCCTCATCGAGTACTGAATCATTAGTCTTCCCTGTGTGTGTGCCTCATCGAGTACTGCTCATTAGTCTTCCTTGTGTGTGTGCCTCATCGAGTACTGAATCATTAGTCTTCTGTGTGTGTGTGCCTCATCGAGTACTGAATCATTAGTCTTCTTTGTGTGTGTGCCTCATCGAGTACTGAATCATTAGTCTTCTTTGTGTGTGTGCCTCATCGAGTACTGAATCATTAGTCTTTCTTGTGTGTGTGCCTCATCGAGTACTGAATCATTAGTCTTATTTGTGTGTGTGCCTCATCGAGTACTGAATCATTAGTCTTCTTTGTGTGTGTGCCTCATCGAGTACTGAATCATTAGTCTTCTTTGTGTGTGTGCCTCATCGAGTACTGAATCATTAGTCTTCCTTGTGTGTGTGCCTCATCGAGTACTGAATCATTAGTCTTCCTTGTGTGTGTGCCTCATCGAGTACTGAATCATTAGTCTTCCTTGTGTGTGTGCTTCATCGAGTACTGAATCATTAGTCTTCCTTTTGTGTGTGCCTCATCGAGTACTGAATCATTAGTCTTCTTTGTGTGTGTGCCTCATCGAGTACTGAATGATTAGTCTTCTTTGTGTGTGTGCCTCATCGAGTACTGAATCATTAGTCTTCCTTGTGTGTGTGCCTCATCGAGTACTGAATCATTAGTCTTCTTTGTGTGTGTGCCTCATCGAGTACTGAATCATTAGTCTTCTTTGTGTGTGTGCCTCATCGAGTACTGAATCATAAGTCTTCTTTGTGTGTGTGCCTCATCGAGTACATAATCATTAGTCTTCTTTGTGTGTGGGCCTCATCGAGTACTGAATCATTAGTCTTCCTTGTGTGTGTGCCTCATCGAGTACTGAATCATTAGTCTTCCTTGTGTGTGTGCCTCATTGAGTACTGAATCATAAGTCTTCTTTGTGTGTGTGCCTCATCGAGTACTGAATCATTAGTCTTCTTTGTGTGTGTGCCTCATCGAGTACTGAATCATAAGTCTTCTTTGCGTGTGTGCCTCATCGAGCACTGAATCATTAGTCTTCTTTGTGTGTGTGCCTCATCGAGTACTGAATCATAAGTCTTCTTTGTGTGTGTGCCTCATCGAGTACTGAATCATTAGTCTTCCTTGTGTGTGTGCCTCATCGAGTACTGAATCATTAGTCTTCCTTGTGTGTGTGCCTCATCGAGTACTGAATCATTAGTCTTCTTTGTGTGTGTGCCTCATCGAGTACTGAATCATTAGTCTTCTTTGTGTGTGTGCCTCATCGAGTACTGAATCATTAGTCTTCCTTGTGTGTGTGCCTCATCGAGTACTGAATCATTAGTCTTCCTTGTGTGTGTGCTTCATCGAGTACTGAATCATTAGTCTTCCTTGTGTGTGTGCCTCATCGAGTACTGAATCATTAGTCTTCCTTGCAGTCCATGCGATCTCAAAAATTATTCTATAAAACCTCATCTTCGTTGTCTCCAAAGATGTATTCGCTTGCTTACTGATTGTGCATGATTCACTGTCACATGTCAAAATTCCACTTAGCATCCAAGGACTTTCTTTCTCTGTTCCAGTGACACGGTTTTGTTGCACAATATTCTATTTATGGTCTGGAAAACCGATATTTCTTGATCTATTCTGCATTTAATTTCGTTATTACATCTTCCATCTGATGTGCCCATATATTTAAAGGTGTTAACTTGCCTCAATTCGGTCCCCTTTGGTTTGAGTCCAGTTTCGTAGTCAATACCATCAATTCCGATTTCTTTTTTATTTTCGCTGTTTTCGCTTAGCTGAACTACCATGTTTACCATTTCCTGGAAGTCAGTTTCAAGTCACTATTGGGACACTACGCGTTAATCTGTCTTAATAATAAATGAGTCACTCTTATTTCTTTCTACATCCGCAAGCTTTTTTCCGCGAGTAAATATCTTCCTTATATTCGCTTGAAAAAATGTGTTTCATATAACTAATTTTTTTCACAAAAATGAATTAGACTATTTACTATCTCTGTTCCGAAAATTAAGAAATGAAAAGGAGCAACGGAAATTATGTTGTTTTTTTTTTAAAATTTAAAAAAATATGCTGAAATAATGAGAACAATTTTAGTATTTCTTAGGCAAATATGTGTACAGTACTTAAAACGGGTCGCTCAAGTGGCCCACATCATTCAAGTTATGCTATGCTAGGAAACCAATTTCTGTCAAAACACAGGCAAGATGAGAGGACCGCAGTTTTGTTTGGAAACTTACTTTTGTCACTAGAATATCCAAATAAGGGAGAGAACTTTTCATTGGAAACCGACTTTTATACTTAGGCGAGATGATATTGCCGCACTTTTGTTAGTAGACCCGTTCTATCATTGGATAGGTCAGATTGGAGTGTTAGGGTTTTGTTTAGAAATCCGCTTTTATCACTAGGCAAGTCAGATAGGATTACTGCGTTTTTGTTTGGAAACCGTCTTCTATGATTAGGCAGGTCCGATGGGAGTATTTGTACTGCGCATCTGTTTGGAAACCGACGTCTACTGTTATAAGCAGGACAGATAGGAGTGCCAGACTTTTACGATTACGAATTTTCACTTATATTCTCCCTCTGTCAGGTAGTAAAGTATGTACTTGTTTTGCATAGTTATTTGATGCCTCCATACAGGGATGTTAGTAATGCAGAGGGTTGGTGATAGTAGTTGGTTACGTAATTCTAACATTGATGATAAATCCAAAAGATGTGTTCCGCTGTTTCTTCTTCAATGCATGTAGTATGGTTTGTGGTCAGCGGTCAATCTGTGCATGTTTGTGTTCAGGAACACGTTCTCAACAAATTCGGTTCTAATTGTTGGTGCTATTTCGGGGATGTGGATGAGACATGGCTGCATACAGAACTCTTGCAGTTACACGTGTAGCTCATCGATCCATCTATTGATATATTCAGTTATTGTAGATTGGAAGGTAAATGGAAAATGGCTCATAAAACAGACTTCCCTTTCATTGCTAAAAGTGCCAACGACAGAGCACAAACTCCGTACTACCCAGCAACGGTTCAGAAATCACCTGACTTTGTCAGGTACCATTACATTATGGTCGACTGCGACCTCGACATATCCAATTATAAACAATTAATAGTGACAAGGTTTGAACCTGGTGTGTTGGGTTTATAAGCTGAGCGCATACACTGGTTACGCAATTGCCTGTTGTAGATAATATTTTTGTAGTTTATTGATTAGTTCAGTTATGGATTGTATGCTCCTGTCTTTACCAGCATATCAGCCCTATTATTCTCTCGGATGCTTGAATGACCTGAATGACCTGTATCTGGTGGTACTGATGCTACAATTAGTGCTCCAACATTTATTATCATAACGTCTTCGTGTTCAACCAAACGATAAATCAGTCCATCGCGTCTATTAGTGCTTAGAGCATCCCTCTTAACCCTATTATACGCGTATTCTCTTCTCACCGAGTACAAGAGGGTCGACAGATTAGTTGGCTGCTTATTCGTGAGACAGCAGTTCAAACAATGATAAAGACAACTGTGGCCTTTTTCCATCGGAGGCGACATATAAAACTACTATTTACTCTGCGCGGTGACTGATGGGACAAGTGACATTTATCCGTAGTATTTATAGTTTTTTTCATATGTAATGCCGACTTTTAGTATATTTAAGAAAGTGTTAGTTTTTTTCCAATGAGGTCACGTTTAGTCACGCAAGGTTTTTGTTTAATAATTTGTATTTACCGTGGCACATGGAATTTGTGATGGACAATTTCAAAACTAAACAAAAACAGCTTTTTATTTTCATATTACAATTGTTTAGAGAGCTAATATTCAACACAGCAACATAGTTGAATTACGTGAGATTTAATGACAGTTCTACAAACACATACACTCACACCCACACTTAAACACACACACACACATATACAAACGCATGCACACATACCTACACATATAGACACACACAAACACACATAAACACATGTAAACATACATACACACATGCACATACACACACATAAGAAAGTTCAGGATGTCAAGGACACATCCGCTTCCAAATTCTTCATCGTACGCTCACAACTAATCATATTTATTTTCAATGCAGCTTTGGCGATCTAAGTCATCTTTTTCTATAGGGTACATAATACAAGTAGTTTGCCGTTTCTAGCGCCATGGCATTATGTGGCAGCAACATCCAGTTTCTGTAATGCTTTTGGTTGCAGACGCTAGGTGCCGTATGTACATACGCAGCTCATGTAAAAAATGGCGTCCTCGCTCACAAATTGTACAATCAAAGTACAGCGTGTTGTTGTAAGTTATTTTTGGGCAAAATAATTTTGTCGAGTGACGTTTACAAGGAAATGCTCTTGGTCCTGGTGAGAAGTGTTTGTCGCTTAAAACGGTGAATAACTGGGTCAATACTTTATCTCAATAATGTTTTAGACACGCTGATGATATTTGACCTGATCCTTCTGTCCGAATTGCAACATAAGGATCTACGCGCTGGATGGAAGAGATGATTCTAGCTGAAAGGCGAGTAACTATAACAACTACAATATAATTTTCTTATGGTTAAGCCTTCATCATAATGCAAGATGCTACCTTGATCTGAAAGATTTCGCGAATGACGAAGAGATTGAACGTGCTGTGCTGCAGATTTTGATTCACTAATAAAAGTGTATCAATGTTGCTTGAAATTATATTGAGAAGTAGAGGACAATATAAATGCAATAATAAATAGTTTTCAAATTCGTATTTCAAGTAATTTTTAAAAAAATGTAATAACCATTTGTGATCTGCTTACTGACTTTCCCTCGTAAAAACATATAATGTCGCACATAGAATAAATGATGAACAGGAAAGGCAAA